>CAWUFW010004404.1:0-1200000 GCA_963921515.1 Calotriton arnoldi | reverse complement strand
TATTACAGGGTTTTCCCTCTCACTTCGGATGTTTTATATTTTAGGTATAACATGCCTATGTCACTACACAATGGTCAATTCTCCAATACAAGTTGATACTAGCAGCTATACCATCGTACATGTTACCCTTTTTACCCATGGTATACTTGAGAGATGATCTACTATCTCATACAGGATGTGTTATATCTGACATTGTACTTGTTAATGATATCTTATACCTGATATCGCTTCTACTAAGTGAGATCAATATGTATCATGATTGCCTGTCTTTTTCTTCTTTTACTTTCCCATGTTTGTGTTGTATTTCCTAATATGCCAATACAAATTATTTGAAATCAAAAAGAAGCGGTCCCTAATATTTTTGGGGATATTTGCATTCCAGAAACGTGATGGCTTGGTTTGAAGAGTTTAAGATATTGATATCATGACAGCTTTAAAAATATGAATGATAATCAAAGCAACCTCAGCGGCTGCCCCTTATGCAGTGGCAAATCTGCCTGCCTTCTAAAAAACAATTCTGTGGTGGCAGCCATATTCTCAATGCATGACGTCATGTCAGAAAAAATGCTAAACAGAAAAACCTGGCTCATCCCCAGAATCAAGGGGCCCTTATGCGCAATTCTTGAATATGAAATTATGTAAAAGCACAGCTTCAGAATGACATGATCACATGTAACAGATTGGCTCATGATCCATGGAAGTGAAGCACTCTCATTTTTAGGCAGCTATGTCTGTGTTATTAGGCAAAATGTCATCACTCACAAGTCAATAGAGCCAGTGACTGAACAGAGCTGGCCCTTTGTCACACATGCTATTCTGGTGGCAGAAGCAACACGTGAATGACACTTGAACAGACCAATGAATGAAGAGAGTTGACCTAATGCCCCTCTATATATGTATATGTATGAGGCTGATTTAGAGTTTGGCGGAGAGGGTACTCCGTTGCCGTTGTGATGGAGTACCCTCCCTGCCAAACTGAAGGTCCACCCACCTGCTTTACAGAGAGGCAGACCTTAAGTATGTCAGAGATGGAGACTACTCCATCTCCGGTGCTAACATTTTCCTCCAACAGCACAAGGTAGTAAGGACTGTAGGAGGTTTGGTGAGTCAATTTCTCACCTGATTTAAAATGGACGGTCGAATGGCCTGTTTTTACTGCCCCTTGCCTCCAGGTAAGACCTTGCAGTAAAGGGCAGTGAAAACTGCAAAATTACCACCATACTATGGGAGACAACTCCTATGACGTGGGGGTCATTAGCTTTTATAGGTTAAAAAAAATCCCTCTTTGGAATTTTGTTTTTGAAACTATAAAAACCTGTTAAAAGTTTGATGAACTGTGGTACCATCCATCAAACTTTTAATATATTGACCTCCATCCTCCAAGGTCTAAATCAGGCCCTTAGTGCTGTTTTTAATTATAATTTTTTTATTGCATGGGCTAAAGAGATAGCAAAAGCTGTCTCAGGCCAGACCTAGAACATAATAATGGAACCTACATGGATTGTTAGGTGAGGACACCTTACACTTGAACTAAGGCATATTCAACAGATGTGAAACCATCCAAGTTGAAACAAAAAGTTTATAAGGTGCACTGCCTTCGCATTTAAATGAATAAATACATGCATATTTTTGGCTAGACTTTCACCATATGGTAAATGTTAGAAATGGGATCTCTGGTTGGCTAAGGCTTGCGCCAAAGCCAGGCAGAGACCACCACTCTAGTCAGGGCGAGGGAGTTACACGCCAAAGATAACCCCTGCTCACCCCCTTGGTAGCTTGGCACGAGCAGTCAGGCTTATCCCGGAGGCCATGTGTAAAGCGTTTGCGCACGCACACAGCAACAACATACCAGGCACACTACAAAAAATATCCTCACAAGGTTATATCAAAAATAGCCTTTGTATTCTCATAACACATTAGAATAGTACTCACATCATATACATGGTGCCACCTGGCACTAGGTCATAATTTCAAGGGATTATTTACACCTGGCAGGGCCCACTGGACCACTGTCAGAACCAGCACAAAGTGAACTTAGTAAAAGTAGCACTTATAATAAATGTAGCACACATCATAAACGTACAACCAGTAATCACTGGTAACCACTGTACTCAGCATCATCCTGTAACATAAACCACATAATGCACAGTATCACATTAGGCGCGAATTACATTCTGCGCCAACCTCACCAGCATAAACACATTATGCAATCATCTCAGAAGTCTAAACGCATTAGACAATACCCTCCTAAGCATAACTCACATTAGGGGCATAAAACAGGGTGCGTAAATCATACTACATGAATCACATTTCCTAGCACCACATAAATCACATTTAGCACATAGTCCCCTAATGAAGACCATAGTAGAGGCATTAATCACATTTGGGCCTGGTGCCCTATTAACCTCATAGTCCCCTTGGCCAACTGGCCTTCTCAAAGGGGCTCAAATGCCCTGTGTCCAGAATGTCAGGGCGCTGCCAAGGCAGCAGAACAGAAAGCGCGCCATTGCGCTGGGGCCGAGGAGTGAATCTCACTCCTAACTCTCTCACATGCCCCCAAAGAACTGTGCCTAAATGTTGCAGCTGGCACTGAGTGCTGCGCAGCTGTGAATATCCAATAAAGGCACTGGCACCGACGGTGCCCTGAAAACAAATGTGCCCACAGGCAGGAGCACGAGCACCGACAGTGTGCTCCGATCTGGGGACCCCCACTGGGATCTCTGGCCTGGAATTATCCCCTCGACGTTGCAGCTGCCCTCTAGCGAGCGGGGCAGCTGTAGGGAAAATGGCCACACAAAGGGGGGAAAGCGTGGGCCCCACTGGGCCCTTTTAAAATAATCATGCCCAATGTTGGAGCCACATAGGCTCCGGGAACAACTGTGCCCCACGTTGGAGTGGCCCGCAACGGCGGGTCCGCTCAGCAAATAGGCACTTGGCCTGGACCGGCACCACAACTGTGCCAAGAAATGGCCCCAAGTCCCCCCAAGCACCGGCAACGTGCCTCGAAAGGCACCAACACCCAGCAGGCGGCGGCCACTCACCGGGTCCTCTGCCACGACGCAGGACTCCTCGGGTCTCCTTCTTCGCTGGACTCGGGACCGGCATTCTGCATGATGCGGGGCTCTCTCTCTTCGCTATGAGAGCCCCGCCGATCAGCACCAGCCTTCTGTCTGCAAGCGGGGCTTCCCTCGGTCACGGGAGCCCCGCGCTGCCAACGGCGGCCTCGGCCACCTCTCTGCACTTCACCCGGGCCCCCTCATGGGACCCGGGACTTCATCACCGAGCCTGTGAGGCTCCGGCCGGATCTCTGGCGGCGGGGCGGGACTCTCTTCGCTCCGCCCATGTCCCAGGCAGACGTGCCTGACTTCCTGGTCGCCGCGCGATCGCGGCAGCCATCTTTGTTTCTCCTGGCGCAATGAGGGGTAGGCTCCCTCTTCATAAGGAATATAAAGCGGGGTGGGCACCCGCATCTTGAAACGCTTGAAGCGGGGTGGGCTCCCGCCATTTAAATAAAAGTATGAGCGGGGTGGGCACCCGCATTGACGGCATAACGGGGGAATCCCTACGATGGGGATTCCCTCAACAGCAACGCGCTGCCCAGTTCGGCGATGCTCCAGCGCCCCTCTCTTAAGGGGAAATAAAAATAAAAGCGCTCACAAGGCGCTAGATACAGCCTAAAGTCCTGGAGGCTGAAAATAAGCAAAATGGTCCCTGGGGCATAGCTGGGCCCAGGGAGGCCAGCACACAGGGCCCTCCAGCAGGGAGGTAAGCCCCCAAGGCGGTTCCTCCTGGGCCCCAGCAGCCGCACGCCCCAGCAGGATCAGCACCAAAGTACAGAACACTGAACATTTTCATGGGGTCACAGCCCCTATATTTATACTACATTTCCCTTGGTGTAAAAGTGCAGGGCATGGGGATACCAGTCAGAACTGGTTTAGGGGGGATTTGGAGCATTTTGTTTTGCCCAGCTCCTCTCCCCTTTGTCAGGTGGGGGTTCAGTGATCAGACACACCACAGGGGGCGGAGCCAGCATTGTGGAGGGAAGGCACAGCCCTATCCAGGTCCCAGGTGCAACTCCTCCCTCCCATCTGCATGCAGATCTCTCTATTCATCACTGGGCTGACTCACCATGTCTCCTGGAGCCACCCACACCTCTCACAGCCCTTGTCACTCACAAGCCAGACATGCAATTCACATCAGGCAGGCAGACACATAGCACACAGAAATGCCAACTTCTAAAAGTGGCATTTCTAAAATAACCACAATAAATCTGTGCACGCCATTGCGCAGCATTTATTCACACAATTTCATACATACCAGACTTGACCATACTGCTCCTCTCATAACAGGAATTACCACTGACACACCCTGTTCAGGGAATCCCCCATGCATTCCTATGGGAGGGCAGGTCAATCTCACCACAAGTACACAGAGAGCGCACGCACTTTCCACTGGACCACAGTGCGAAAGTGCTCAGAGGCCTAAAATCACCAACACCAGGTTACAGACAAGGCAAAAGGTTCAGGGGTGAACCTGCCAAAAAGGGCCAAGTCCAACAGTAAAGCAAATTTACTATCACTTGCCAGCTAGCTAACTCAAGAGAGAAGAAAATGTCTGGGGGGTTAAAAAGAAGATACAACAGCCTGGCAAAAGTGTCTGGGGTCACATAATCACCTCCAATCAATCTGCACCAAACACTGTCAAGAAATGGAAACCAAGGAGAGTCTCTTACCAAAAACAACTGCATATCCTTGATTCCTTCCTGCCCTATGTAGGACCAAAGGGGGTGGATTAGCAAATGCATCCAGCCTTGCTCAAGGCCTGGCAGCTCATTTGATAGGTGCTGCATTTGGAAAAGAATGGTATATGTGGTCTAGAAACCAGGGTACAATGAGAAAGGGCATTTCAAATGAAAAAACCAAAAGAACAGCTGTTACATTTTACATATTTACATTAAGCATAGCAATATTACAATACTTTATTTACAATTTACACATGGGGAGAAGTAGTAATTTCTTCAGTTAAAAAATGAGTTACCCTTCAAAAGACATTCAATTCAATATATAATTATAAGGAACCTTTTCAGCTTAAAATGATATGTCTGTGTTAGAAATTAGGGGGCATATTATCAAGGCGGCGCTATGAAATTATCGCCGCTTTTGCGTCCGTTTTCGGGCGAAAAGCGGTGATAATTTCATCGCCTTATCAGCAAAGACACGCTATCGCGTGTTTTGCTGACTTAGCGCCCGTTTCCAGCACACCTAACTTTGCATCGCTAATGAGATGCAAAGTAGGCGTGGCTGTGAAACCAACCAGGGAAAATATCGCGAAGGCAGATTCGCGATATTAACAAGGAAGGGTAGCGATTTTTAAATCGCGTTAAGTATGCTGTAACGCAGGAATTTAACGTCTGTTAAATTCCTGACTAAGGCATACTTAACATGGGGGGTGAATTCTGTGGCTAAGACCACAGGCCCTATCATCTAGGATATCGCCGTTTTCCACCATGGAAAACGGCGATATCCACACTATCTCTGGAATTTTTATCGCCTCTGCGATGCGCGTTGTTGATAACGCGCTAACCGGGCGATAAATTACAGAGATAGCCGGCGATAAATATGCAAGCGCTAAGCACGCTTTGCGATATTTATCGCCGGCCCTTGTTAATATGCCCCTTGGTTTCTGGTTGGCTAGGGTATACACCCTGGCCAGGCAGAGCTCACCATTCTAGTCAGAGTAAGCTAGATACACAAAGAAGAAAACCTGTGCTCACCCTCTTGCAGCTTGGCACAAAGCAGGCAGGCTTATCAACATAGGCAGTGAGTACATTATTTGTACAACATGCACACACAGTAACTCACTGAATACACTATTATCTTTCATGAACACCTGAAAGACTCTTTTGAGCCACTTCCGGCCATATCGAATTGTGAAGCGTTAGTCTTCAAAATCACCTTGACTGACCAGTATTCCTCTAATGGGGCTTTAATGCATAGGCCCCCAGGCCCTAGTGCGGACTTTCTGAATAACAGCAGTCAACTGCTGGATATTAAAGTTCATTTTTCTGACTTTACTACCTTAGGGGACTTTAATTTCCACCTCGAAAATACAACTGATAGAGACACTGCTGCTTTCATTGACCTTCTGGAAAGTGCAGGTCTCTCACAGCTAGTTAAAGGCCCTACACATGTGGCCGGCCACTCCCTGGATGACATTTTTTCAGACACCCCCTCTCTCTGATGTTCAGACCACTTAGATGTGATGTTCAATATCTTTCCAGAAGCGGAGGCTGAGCCGGTGCCCCTCTTCTCGGCCAAATCGCTAAGTTGCCCTTGGCATAAAAGTACCCACGAAATTCTCAAGACTTACCTGCGTGACTCTAAACCTGGAATTCCGGTGGACCTGGATGAGGCCACTAATACTTACCATAATTGGATTACTGGGAACCTAAGCATCTTGGCACCTATAAAAACCACAATCAATAAAAGGACCTCTCCTTCCGAGCCATGGTTTGACGATAGCCTGAGACGACAGATACAAATCTGCCGTAGGCTTGAAAGGAAATGGCACACTCATTATGATCATAAGGACAAAATCTCCTTTAAAAAAGCTTTAGAGGAGTACAGAATAAAAATTTGAACTGCCAAAATTTTTTATTTCTCTATTAAAATCAGGACCTCCCTCAATACCCCTAAAGGACTTTTTTCTACAGTACAGAAGTTGAGTAAAATCCCTGAACAGAAAAACATTGGAGCAGATCAAGAAACCTGTGATCTTCTAGAAGGTTTCTTTCAGGCAAAAGTTAAAGCAGTCTCGGACTCTTTTACCTCCACTCATCGGGCGGCGGGAGTGCGCATGGAGGGATCCACCTCCTCTATTCTTGGGGGAATAAATTGTACAGATATCCCAGCAGTCACTTCTCCCATTGATGAAGTTTTTAATCCCATTTCTTAATCACTTGTCATGACTATCCTTAGTCCTGGGATCGCCCTGGGACCTGTGTCCTCCAAAGGTCCTCCATATGGTTCCTGAGGTTACAGCTAGCTACCTTAAAGGTATCTTCAACAGTATGTTTTCAGATTGGTAGTTTCCAAGAGAATGGAAGAGGGCATCCATTCTCCCGCTGCTGAAGAAACCAAATCTGGATAATAAAGACACTAACAACTATAGGCCGATCTCTCGATACCTTTTCTGGCCAAGATCGTTGAGAAGGCTATGAACGTACACCTAACCCAGTTCATTAAAGATAACAATCTCCTTGATAGCTCTCAATACGGGTTCAGAAGTCAACATAGCACTGAGTTGACCTTGAATAATGTGTTGGAGGAAATTAGAGAGGTCCTGGACAAAGGTGGGAAGACAGCCTTGATCCTGTTGGACCTCTCGGGGGCCTTCGATACGGTTGATCACGATCTTATCATTGATCGACTCTTTGCCTTAGGCATTAGGGGTAGGGCACTGAAATTACTAAAGTCTTTTCTCGAAGATAGGGAGCAACTGGTGGAGCTTGCGGGGTGCCGAAGGGCTCCTCTCTGAGTCCGACCCTTTTTTAATCTTTATATCACCCCCCTCTTCTGACTTATAAAGTCATTCGGATTTACGATGGTGTCATAGGCCGACAACACGCAAATCGTGGCATCCTTTGCTGGTGACCCAAAGGACACTGCTTCTAGATTTCATGGCTGTAAGCGGGAAGGTGGGAAATGGATGTCCAAAAACTGTCTGAAGTTGAATACAGGAAAAACCGAGGTGCTTCTATTTGATCGCGATACCTCCTTCTGGACACCAAGTTGGTGGCCGCAAGAACTGGGAGAACTTCCCAATCCGGTGACCAAGGTAAAAAATGTAGGAGTCTATTTCAACACCAAACTGTCTTTCTAAGGGCAAATTAATGCTATCACCTCTTCCTGCTTTTTTATGATCAAAACTATGGTCTGCTTTTGGCCTAGTTCCACGGTTAAATCTCTGGAGGGTTTTAAAGATGCAGGGTATACCAACAAACCTTTTAGATATTTTAATCAGATTGCATTCATCAAACACAGCACAAGTGAGGTGGGGGAGAGCACCCAACTTACTGATCCGTTTTCGGTTCAGTGTGGAGTGAGACAGGGCTGTGTCCTTGCCCCCACACTTTTTATCCTTTTTATCAATGATGTTCTTAACTTTTTAGACAGAGATGGGTGCGACGCCCCTAAAATTGGTAGGAAAAGGGTGCTGGCTCTCCTTTTTGCTGACAACACACTCCTATTTTCAAAATCGCCACAGGGATTACAGCAGCTCTTAAATGATTTTATTATGTTCTGTAATGAGCGAGGGTTGGAACTGAATGAATCAAAAATGAAATATATGATTTTTAGAAAAGGAGTGGTTAAGCCCAACAAAAGACCTGTGATAGCTGGTAATAGTAATCTGGAGCGTGTGGATGTCTTTGATTATTTGGGCATCCGCCTGACCCCTACAATAAACTGGGCCCCACATATAGAAAAGGTGAAGATGCAACTCATCTATCAGATTGCAAATATTACCAAAATACATAGGAAAACATTATCAAGGCAGCTTGCACCCGCCCTGGAAAACTATAACTTAAAAGTACTAGGGGGTGCTCTCTATGGGGCCGAACTGTGGGGAACAGGTTTAATAAACTGTTTGTCAACAATAGAAAATCGTTTTATTAGATCCCTGGTAGGTCTACCTGCTAGCACCCCTCTTGTGCCCCTATATCTGGATTTAGCCCAAAGGCAGCTGGCACATAAAGTATACTACAAACTCCTGATGTTCTGGCACAGGCTATGGACTGTGGACGAACTCCTGCCATATCGGGAGCTCCTCTCTGAGCTATTAAAATCACCATCGATCATTTCGATTCCCTGGTTCAGCGTATTAAAAGAGCTACTGGGGAGGCTTGGGATGGAGGGGTACTGGTCTGACCCAGACAGCATGGTAAATGTATCCAGACTGAAGCTGAAGGAAAGCTTTTGGGAAGCAATAATAATACAAGCACCGGCAAAAGCAGAGGGCCGCTTGTCTATCGAATTTTTTAAATTTAAATGCGTCCCCTGTTTTGAGGACACAATGGATGAAATTGTCCCCCCTTTGGCCCGGAAACTATTTTTCCAGTTTCAGTATAAGACCCTTCCTACAAAACTCTTTTGTAAAAAATGGAGCAAGGATGTTGTAAGTGAAGATCTCCTCTGTCCTGCTTGTAATGTAAGTTCTGAATCCATCATCCACCTGTTATTCTTTTGCCCTAACTATAAAACTCTTAGGGAAAAATGGATAATACCACTTTGTAAATTAGTGGGTCCTGGTCACAATTTAGATGTATTACGAACCTTGAGCACGGACACACGCAGAGTTGTGGTTTTTGGCTTGTCCAGATATTGGCGTGCACTGTGGATAAAACGAGCAAAATGCATTCTGTGATGGGTCCCGACTCGATCCAAAACTGATATGTATTGAAAATTAATTGCACTAAAAGCACCTTATGATAGATCCTTGTATAAATTTTATGTGTTTTTAGACAACATTTTTTTTACAGATTGTTTGCTCTTATGTCTATCCATCTCTATTTTACTTGATTATTTCTTTTTTATTGTATTTGTTTGTGCTGTGTACTTTTATGATCTTTTTTGATCGAAATAAAGTGATGATGATGATGATTAAAACTATCAGGAAAGTGCAACTTTTTATCCCTTTGGAGCTTCAGAAAGCTGTAGTTTTGGCACTTATTCTGTCAAAGATTGATTATTGCAGTGGTCTCTTTCTTAATATTTAATCAAGATTCCTAAACAAAATGCAGGCCCGCCAAAATGCAGCAGCACATCTGCTGCTCGCCATCCCGAAACATCAATCGGTGGCTCATGCATTGCCAATACTGCACTGGCTGCCAGTTAAAAGGCGAATTGAATTTAAGTCCCTTTGTATCGCCTTTAAAGCTCTACATGGGCTTGGTCCCAATTATTTTACACACAGATTCAAGTGGTATGTCCCAGGGAGGCAGCTTGGCTCTGCCACATCTTTTAATCTTCTAATCCCAGTGACAAAAACTGCCTCCTGGGGGGGAAGAAGTTTTGTGTCAGGCACAGTTAGCCTGTGGAATTCTTTACCTCTGGCACTTAAAAAAAGAAAGCAATCTTCTTGCTTTTCGTAAACTTCTAAAAACCTGACTGTTTAGCAATTAGCTTGAGCTCACTAACCAGCCTTTCCACCTCTGGGTAGCCTCTTTTTCAGATACACCGAGCCTAGACACCCTCGGGTAAGAGTGCGCGTTACAAATTTCATTTAATTTCATTTCACTATCAAAAGACTCCACACAGGTCTATAAAAATAATTTTTTGTATTAGGATCAAAATAAGGCCAAAATAATATAAATCACATAAGTACTTCTCAAGTTATCACATTAAATGCCTGGAGGGCACACCGTGTTTAAAAATGCATTTGCTGCTCTTAGATGCTTTATGGTCACATGAAATGCACGAATTAATCACAGCATTAAAATTGCAGTCAGTTTGTTTAGATGCTTTACGGTAACAAAAGCATGTTCTCAAAGTGGGAACACTCATGGAATTTTTCCCAGCTCACAGTGCTGCAGTCACTCTCCCGACCAACCAGGCAATTGGGGCCAACATTTGGATCTTATGCGGGCACTGAAGGAAGAGAGACCCCACGGGTCCCGAGGTACTGATGCAGGTGCCAGATCTTAATGCCTACGAGAGTGCCTGTCGGAGGACAGGGCCTTGCAGGTCCCACTTCCCAGTTACAGTACCTTGGTCCTGCTCCGATCCCAAGGGACTGCGCAGAGTTGCTCTTGGCCCGTCAGGACAGACTCGGTGGTCAGATGCGATCAGGCAGAGAAGTGCAGCTGGAACCAGAGTGTTGTGATAAGGCAGTGCAGCGCAGGTGCGAGGTTCTTTCTAGCGGCCGGGTCCCACCCACAGTAAGAAGGTGCACGGTGCCATCGTCAAAGGCTTCTGCTTTGCTGGGGCAACCCTACAGGATCACGCTGAAGAGGGCGTCCCTCGGTGCAGCGGTGACTCTCCACCCTTGGAGAGTGCAAACCTGGCAAACATGAAGTGCTCAGACACCCGCTGATCATTGCACACACGAAGAGCTCAGACACACGCTGATCATTGGAAACAACCAAGGAGCAATCGATCTCTGCTCATGGTCAGAGTGCCGCTGCTGGACTCACAAGTGGAAGAGTCCCACAGTAGAGGTACTGGGATGAGATCTTTGATGGCCCTGAGATCTCAAAAAAGGGGGCAAGCCAACAAGCCCTTGGGGGGCACCTTGGGAGCACAGCAGAAAAGGTAGCAGGCAGCAGGCCAGCACAGCAAGGCAGGTTGCAAAGTGGCAGTCCCTCCTGCAGCTCAGCAGGCAGCAGGCCAACACAGTAGAGCAAGACGCAGAGTGGCAGTGCCTCCTGGCAGCAGAGCAGTCCTTCTGGCAATTTGCAAATGTAGAGCCAGTGATGTTTGGATACAGGTCCAAGAATGTCTTA
Organism: Calotriton arnoldi; assembly: GCA_963921515.1. NCBI lineage: Eukaryota > Metazoa > Chordata > Amphibia > Caudata > Salamandridae > Calotriton > Calotriton arnoldi. Next base: position 1,188,500 of record CAWUFW010004404.1, on the reverse strand, counting down.
TTTTAGGGGGGTAGGAGACCCATTACTTATCCCAAAAGGGCCTTTGATGTAGGGGGTGTATGATCAGGAGGACCAATTAACTTCCGTATGAATAAGGGAAACCACTTTCTCACAGACAAGCCCCTGTACCTTCAAGGATGGAAAAGGCTGGTTTTGACATCTGGTCCTGGAGTCAGACCCAATAAAAAGAGACTCTCGCACACCAATGGAGCGTGTCACTGGAGAAGGAGTCAATAATGCCCGGATGAAGCAGCGAAACTGGAGAAGAAATTAAGGGAAAAGAAGCCGTGACCCCGGAGGCACTTTCTGCACAGCCAGAAGTGGGAATGACAGCTACAGCTGCAGAAGGAGAAGCCGAAAAGTCAGAGCCATCAACCAGCTGAGATGAGGTCAAGCATGACCTCCTAAGATGGCACAACCCGTTTGAAGCTGGAGAACACTGCTGAGGTGCCAGTTCTCCCTGCTATGCTCAAGGAGGAGTGTGGCTTCAACAGGAACCAGCGGGGTGACTCCCAGCACACGACCTGAAAGAAAGAAGGAGAGAATTATTAATACTTCAGACTGTATCCTCTATAATACATATACCTACAGTTAATAAAGTGACATCGTGTTGAACTAACAGAACCGGTTTTGACCCTTATTATACTCTGGAAAGTGTGCAATCATCACAAGTGTTGGAGAATGCAGGCAGTTGTCTGACATCTTATAAAAGATGGAGAACATAATACACCAATTAAGAGAGGGCCAGAAGAATCAAGAATGGTCCCTTGAGAAACATATAAATCAAACTGAAATTGACCATACATTTTTTGCCAATGCTATACGAGCTCAAGGAGAAAACCTGACGAAAATGTCTGAGGATCCGGTTCAACTAGTCTCTGGACTCGCTCAAGGGAACATGGCAACGACCCCAGATCCTATGGTGCCCTTACAAAAGTATGTTGTTGGAGAGGATTCTATTTCGTTCTTCTTAAATTTTGAATGCGTTGCAAAAGCCATCTTGTGGCCAATAGAAAAAATAAAAATAAAATAAATCCGTATTTGTAAAGCGCAAACTACTCACCCTTACGGGTCTCAAGGCGCTGGGGGCCGTTGTGGAAATTAAGTGAGCTATTGCCCAGAGTCACATGGTGCTGAGCTGAGCTGCCGCCGGAGCCGGGGATCGAACCGTGAGCCCTGTGCTCCGAAGTCAGCTGCCCTGGCCGCTGCACCACACCTCTCCAATAGAGAAATGGCCTTTCTACCTAGCCCCCCTGTTGACTAGCAAAACCCAATCCGCTTAGCAAGTGGCTAACGCAGATGGAACTTCTAAATATGGTGCCATAAAAAGGGTTATTTTTGCCAGCCTTGGAGCATCAATTACTACGTTTGGCCCTTTTTGTCATCCGTAGCCACGTAAAAAAAAGTTTAGAGTTCTCCCCTTTTGAATTACTATTTGGCAGACAACCAGGTAGTCTCTTAGAAATTGCAAAAGAGGTATTGGAAAAAAGACTCTGAAGATGAAACAGGTTCCCTCTTGGAATACACCGCACAATTAAAATCCCATCTAGGGAACTTGTGGACTCTAGCCCATGAGAATTTAGAGTGGAGCCAGCGAAAACCATTTCTAAGACGAAGTCCTGGTCCTGTTACCATCTTCCAGCACCAAACTAAAATCAGAATGGCAAAGCCCCGATAAGATAGTAAAGAAAATAGGGTGGGTCACTTGTCAACTACAACTATCACCTAACAGAAAACAAATTTACCATATAAATATATTGAAAAAATGGTTAGGACCACTTCCTAAAGATGTGCACGTAATACCAGCGATACACGCCCTTGGAGAAATGATCAGTGACACTCTTACTTATACCAATAAAACAACCGTGAACAAAGTTCTTAGCTCCTTCTCTGCTATATTTTCAGATCGACCCGGTAGAACTAACCTCACAGTACATTCCATTCTGACCCCAGAGGGAATAGTGAAAAGACAACTACCCTACCCCATACCGGAGGCTCGTCGCAAGGCACTCCAAGCAGAGATTGAACAAATGATGGATATGGGAGTCATTGTCCCATCCACCAGTAATTGGTGTTCCCCTAGTGTGCTAGTGCCGAAACCGGACTGTAGCTTATGCTTTTGCATCAATTTCAGGGCCGTTAATTAGATCTCTAAACTAGATGGGTATCCTTTACCATGGGTCAATAAATTGATTGAAAGATTAGGCGATGCTCACTACATATCCACTATAGACTTAACAAAAGGCTATTGGCAGAGTCCTCTAAACCCCTGTGGCCAAGAGAAAACAGCATTTGCCATCCGTAATGGTCTTTATCACCTTACAGTGCATCCTTTTGGCCTTCATGGTGCTCCAGCCACCTTGCAGAGGCTCATGAACTCTTTGCTGTCCCAACACCAGAGCTATTCAGTGGATTACCTAGATAATAATGTTGTTTATATTAAAACTTGGGATGAGCATCTATACCACCTCCAATCCATCCTTATAGAATTACAGAAGGCTTGTCTTCATTATAATGCAAAAAAATCCAAATTCGCATACAGCAAGGCAAAATATCTAGGATATTTCCTAGGGGAGATTGAGCCACAAACTGAAACGGTTAAGGCCATTACCAACACTCCTTTTCCAAAGACAAAAAAAGAAATGAGGGCCTTCCTGGGTTTAGTGAGTTACTACAGACACTTTATTTCATAATATTCTAGTTTGTCATCACCCCTAATGGACCCATTGAAGAAATCAGTCCATCCGAAAGTGTTCGAATGAACATCAGCCATGGCATTAGAAGTTTTTCCACAGCTCAAAACTGCCCTTACTACTAACCTTGTGTTGATATCCCCTAACTTTGAAAAACCCTTCATAGTACAAACTGATACCTCTGACATGGGCATAGGGGCAGTTCTATCACAAACAGACCAGGGCAGTAACAAAAGACCAATTGTATATATCAGTAGGAAGTTGTTCCCCCATGAACAAAACTAACCTACTATTGAAAAAGAATGTCTTGCCATCAAGTGGGCTATAGAAAAACTTCGATATTTTCTGGAAGTTTGGTTCTTTGTTCTTTATACAGATCATGCCCCTATTACGTGGTTGTACAGAAACAAGGGAAACAATAATATAATATTATGTTGTTTTTTATCTCTTCAGTTCTTTCATTTTGAAGTGGAACACAGGAAAGTCAAAGATCAGGGGAATGCTGACTATATCTCCCGTTTTCCTCATTTCCCCATTCAGGAAAATCTTATGGAGGAGAAGTGTGATCAGGAGGACTAATTACTTGCTGTAGGAATAAGGGAAACCTCTTTTCCACAGGCAAGCCTCTGTACCTTAAAGGAAGACATGCCCAAGACGGCAGAGGCTGGTTTTGACATCTGGTCCAAGAATCAGACCCAATACAAAGAGACACTCGCACACCGACGGATCGTGTTACTGGAGAAGGAGGAGGAGTTAAGAATGCCCGGATGAAGCAGCAAAACTGGATCAGAAATTAAGGGAAAAGAATATGCGACCCCGGAGGTGGTTTTTGTACAGCCAGAAGCGGGAACAACAGCTACAGCTGTAGAAGGAGAAGCCAAAGCCAAAGAGTCAGAGCTATCGACCAGCAACCCGTTTGAAGCTGGAGAACCCTGCCTTGGTGCCAGGTCTTCCTGCCACACTCCAGGAGGAGTGGGGCTTCGGCAGAAACCGGCTGGATGACTCCCAGCAGAAGACCTGAAAGAAAGAGGGAGAGAACCGTTAATACTTCAGACTGTATTCTCTATAATTCGTATTCCTACATTAATAAAGTGACATCATGTTGAAGTAACAGAAACAGTTTTGACCTTTATTATACTCTGAAAAGAGTATAATCATCATGGAGTGACTTCTAAAGAGCTCTCTAAAGTGTAGCTGTCACCCAACCCAGACGTGTATTGGAGACAGACTGTCAGACACAAATAGCAGTAAATACAGAGAAATATCCTCATTCTAAAAGTGGCACTTCTAAACTAGTAATGCCAAATCCAACTTTACCAGTAAAGAGGATTTGTCATTACCAATCCAAACATATGAAACATAAAATAGCTACTCCACCGCAATCAGGAATTACAGCTTAAAAGTGTTTTAAGGAATTCCCAATGTTAACCAATGGGAGGAGCAGGTCTCACAGTAGTAAAAAACGAATTTGGGTGTTTGTCGCTACCAAAACATGTAAAGCACACAGGTACATGTCCTACCTTTTACTTACATAGCACCTTGCCCTTAGGGTCACTTTGAGCCTACATTAGGGGTGACATATGTAATGAAATGGGAGTTTAAGGTTTGGCAAGTAGTTTTAATTGCCAAGACCAAGTGGCAGTAAACTGCGCACACTGGCACTGCAGTGGCAGGCCTGAGACAGGTTTGAAGGGTTACTGTGGGTGGCACAATCAGGGCTACAATCCCACTAGTACCATTTGAAATACAGGCCTTGGATATATGTGATACCACTTTACAAGGGACTTACTAGTAAACCAAATATGCCAAATCAGGTTACCCCAATGTAATCATGTTTAGGGAGAAGCACATGCACGTTAGTACTGGTTAGCAGTGGTAAAGTGCTTCGAGGCCTTAGGCCAACAAAAATGAAGTCAGAAAACTAGGAGGAGGAAGGCAAAAGGTTTGGGGTGACCCTTCAAAGAGGGCCATTTTCCAACAGTCGGTATTTAACTTATACTACATGGCTTTACACTGCATGACACTTAACCCATAATCTTTACAATGCAGGTAAGTGATTCTCCATGGGTTTTTACCTTTGCCTCGCATTCATTACCACACTGTACTTTACTCCACAGCTAAAGTTCTGGGTAGAGGTAAAGGGTGGTTATGGTAATTTAAGAGTAAGGGGTTATTTTAGGGTTTAATGGTGGGTAGAGGCAAAGGAGTAATGGGTGTGTTAGACCTGTCAGCCTTAGGGTGGGCTTCCCCCCAATATTTTGGTTTTCTCCTCCATTTTCTCTAACCTCGTTTTTGCTGACCTTAGGAATCTGAGCACGTTAACAATTATACCCAGTGCTTTCTCCTCTAAACATGGTAATATTGTCTCATAGCCAATAGGCATATTTAATTTACTTTTAAGTTCCTAGTAAAGAGGTACTATAAGTGTCTAGGCCCTATAAATTAGATGCTACTAGTGGGTCTGCAGCACTGATTGTGCCACCCACTTAAGTAGCACTTTCAACATGTCCCGGGCCTGCCATTGCAGATCCTGTGTCTGCAGTTTAAACTGCCATTTCAACCTGGCAAAATAAACCTTTTTCCAGGCCTAAACCTTCCTTTTTAATACATCTAAGTCACCCCTAGGGTAGGCCCTGGACAGGCAGAGGGCAGGCTGCAATGTATTTTAAAATGTGGACATGCTATTTGACGTTTTACACGTTCTAATAGTGAAAAACTCTTTGAATTTGTTTTTCACTACTACAAGGCCTATTTCTCCCCTCGGATAACATTGGGATTACATTATTACTTTTTATATGCGTGATTTCCAAATGGGAAATATATAAATGGTTTCAGTTTGGTGTCTCTGGAATCCTACTTTAAAATCCTAAATTATGGTGAAGTCGGATTTTAAATTACAATTCTGAAAATGCCACTTTTGTAAAGTTGGCGTTTTCTTGCCATAGCCATTTGGTGCCTGCTGCCTGTCCCTGGTCACATGACTGGGTGTAGTTGACAATTGGGCTTTGTGTATTCCTCCTAGACAGCCACACGCAATGGTAGCTTAGGTGTGACTGAATGGGCCATCACTGGCAGGATGGGAGAGAGGAGCTGAGACTAGTCTCACTTACACCTGAATAGGCTTTGTCCTGCCCCCACACAAAGGGCTGCATACCCCCTGTAGTTAGTCTGGAGCTAGGGCAGGGAAGGAAGGGCATCTGTGCACTTCAAAGGTATGCATATAGAAGCTTCTCTCCACTTTAAAGGCACAACTGTGCATTAAAGAAGGACCTCAGATACCACCACTTCTGGACCTGTGGATGCTCAGCCAGGAAGAAGGACTTCTGTGCTGCTGAGGGACTGGCACTCTGCTGGACTGCCCTCTGCCGGACTCCTGCTTTGCTGTGCTGACCTGATGCCTGCAACCCTCTTGTCAGGATGAGAAGTACTGGATCTGCATCTCTTGAAGCCAGACCTCAGAGTGGCTCCACTGACTAGTTTGCTGACCTCCTAACCTGAAGCCTCAGGGCCATAACAGGCTTCCAACCACTTTGCACCTGCAATTGGACTCTGCTATCTGTGAGTCTATTCTGCCAAGTGGTGCTATCCCAGTCCTGGACCCTTGGAAGTGGGGCTAAGGTACTTGCCAGGGAACCGATGCATCTTCTTTTCTGAGCAACCTATCCCCCAGCAGAACTGATGTATCTCCTATTCTGAGTGGCGCATCCCTGAGCAGAACCAATGCATTGCTGCTGCTGTGTGGATTGGACCCACACAAAGACCTGCAATGCCCACCGTAGTCCTCGGAACCAACACAACACCTCGGCGGTGTAGCGCATCCACATTCAGGTCCTTGCACCTCTGTTCTACAGCAGCCTCAACAAAGACGCCCGGTTTCCGCATCGCAGCCTCACAGCACCTTGGAACCAATGCATCGCCAGCTGTGCGCCGCATCCCCAATGCCGTACTTTGCATTGCAAGCCCAATCGATGGGATCCTCGATGACAACACAACAGGACCTCGCACCCCAGCATCGCTGCATCTCGGACCCTACGCATCACTTTGGGTGCGTGGTGCCTCTTCAACGCGGTTCTACGCAGTACTCCACAATCAGGATTTAAGGTACTCTGTTCAGTGTGCCTAACTGGGTCACTGTGGCCGGGCTGCACTCCATCACGGTCGGCCTAAACTTGTCACTTTGTCCTGGTCCGGCATGGCCAGATATCCCCCTTTGGAGCTATGTGCTTTTTGGCACTATTTTCACTACAAATGTTAAAATTCAATATGTCCAGTTCTACTAATTGGATTTTCGACGTTTTAGTCTTGTTTTATTTATTCCACATTACTCTATTTTTCTAAATCTGTTGTGGGCTTCTTTTAAGGTGTGTTGTCCCTGTTTTACTGTTTGAAGTGTTGCACAAATACTTTACACATTGCCTCTAAGTTAAGCCTGACTGCTCTGTGCCAAGCTACCAAGGGGGTGTGTACAGGTTAATTTGGGGGTTGCTTGTGCCTTACCCTTACATTTAGGGTAAAGAAGGTATGTAGTGGTAAAGGGGGAGGAGGGGGAGTTTAGAGTTAATTGGTGGGTACTGGTAAAGAGAAGAAAGGGTAATTTTTTGGTTTTAGGGGTGGGTAGTAGTAAAGGGTCATGGGTGAATTTATGTTAAAGGGGTGGGTAGTGGTGAAGGGCGAATTTTAGGTTAAGAGGTGAGTAGTGTTAAAGGGAAAATGTGCATAAGGGTAGTTTTAGGTTTTTAAGGTGGGTAGAGGAAAAGGGAGGTTATTGGTAATTTTAGAGTTATGGGGTGGGTAGAGGTAATGGGAGGTATAGGTATTTTTAGTGTTTTGTGATGGATAGAGGTAAGGGGTTGTTAAGGTTCAAGGGTGGGTAGAGAGAGGTAAGGGCAGCTTTAGGGTTCAGGGATGGATAGAGGTAATGAGAGGTAAGGAAGATATTAGGGTTTAGGGTTGGCAAGAGACAAAGGAGCAAGAGTGAATTTAGAGTAAAGGAGTGGGTAGAGGGAACAGAGGTAAAGGGTTTGTTATGGCTTAGGTGTGGTTGGAGGTAAAGGGAGGAGAGAGATAGAGAGAAAGGTGCATATATATATATGGTTTGACAAAGGCAGCTGCGGCTGTTGAAACGCGTTACAGTTGTTTTTTCTGCCAATAAATCACATTTGAGAGCAAACTTGAGCGTGCTGGAGTCTGTCCACATTTGAAGGCAGGCGTGTGGAGTTGATATATACATATATATGGCAAAAATGGTGGCTAAATAAAACAAATTCAAGCACGAAATTGAGGTCTCGCAGTCCGTTTTTCCCAGAGGAAGGGAAGTGCGAAAGGGAAGTGCGAAGGAACGGCGTTGTGGGATATATATATATATATATATATATATATATATATATATATATATATATATATATAGTTAGGACCTAGTTTTCATAGGAAGAGTATTTTTTCATTTGCCAATAACTTTGGCTCCGTTTGAGGAATCAATTACATTTTCAAAACTAATATAGACGTTCACTTCAGCTGCAGTCTTGAAAGTGTTATGGTGATCCTTCAAGCTGGGCCGAGAAAAAGGGGGGGGTCTCAAAATGCATTTTCCCCATGCTAATTTCCATAGGGCCTTAAGACATGGCTACAGCCCAAACTGCTGAATGGAACTACACCAAATTTGTCAGGAAGGTAGATGTTGGTTCAAGGAAGTGCCTTTTTGTGATTTGGTGTAAATCCCTTCAGTAGTTTTAGAGATATTAACCAACATCCAAATTTGTATATATAGGGACGCGGAGAATCTGCGATGCCTTCTGATCTTGTGCTGAGATCTGAAATGGCTGCCAACAAACTAGGAAGTGTTGGCAGCCATCTTGGGACTAGGCTTGAGAAAACATTAAAAAAAAGGGGGGCAGGGTAGAAATACTCTGACCTCCCTAGGCTCTTGGAGGGCCAAAAAAGCATTTTAACAAAACAAAAAATTAACCCAGGAGTCATGCTGAATCCGCAGATCCTGCCGAATGTTTTTAAAAAAAAGAAGCGCAGTCTCCTGCACTTCTGTAATCTTTAGCCCCTCTGTGGGCCAGGTACTGGGGGCATGCATAATATATGTAGGAGGGGCACATGGGCCCCCCCTTTTAGGGCTTATAAAGCCCCAGAGAATGCCACCTCCCTACGGCATTGCTTATAATATATGCAGGGGTTGCTTGCTCTGCAACCCCCGTGCCCTGGGGACCCCCACCTTCCCAGCGCAAATATGCAATTAATGCTGGGGGACCTCCCTGGGGCTAAATATAAGATTACAGCGGAATTAACTCCTCTTGGCTGCTGAGGGTCTTTGGGGGACAACTATCCCACCTGTTACCTCCAGTAAGTCCCACACAGTGGGATTGCTGAGAGGTCTTCGGAGACCACGCCTCCTTTCTCCACCACTCTGCAAACGCACCTCCTGGCGCACTACTGGTTGGGGGATGAAGTCCTCTTTGATGCTGAGGGACCTTAGGGGACAAGAACCCCTCCTGTTACTTCCAGTAAGTCCCATACAGCAGGACTTCTGAGAGCTGGTCAGAGGCCCACCCCCTTTCTTCTCCATTCTGCAAACATGAATACTAGTTAAAAAACCATAGAAATTCACTCAAAAAACCAAAGGCTACAGGGATGTTATCGTTAGGAAATAAAATTGAAAAACCTTAGAAATTCCCTGAAAAAACCAAAGGTTACAGGTACGTTATAGTTAGGAAATAGAAATTTAAAAACCTTAGAAATTCACTGAAAAAACTAATGGTTTTTGTCACTGCCCATGTCATGACTGATATAATATGTGAGGTCATATGCAGTGCATTGCGGGGGCGTACGTTATAGTTAGATCAGGCAACTATTTCTGCTGAATTTCACTGGTTTTGTATGAGTAAAATCTTAGACAAACTATAACGTCCCTGTAACTTTTGTTTTTTTCAGTGCATTTCTGCTGGTTTTTTAAATTCTATTTCCTAAGTATAATGTCCCTGTAACCTTTGGTTTTGTTCAATGAAAAAAATAAAATATATATATATATATATATATATGACAGGAACTCCTCTCATGATGCAATTGCCGTGGCAAAGAACAGGAGCCCGGACCACAATTTTGTGCAGTTTAGTGTAGTTTATTGGCAGCTCAACTACAAACTGCAGCCATGACGCGTTTCGAGCCCGTGGGCCCTTGATCACACATATATATATATCGAACAGAGCAATCCAAGTGCTGTCGTGCACAAACGAGGACCCGGACTCTTGCTTCGCTGGTGCCAATTCTTCAAATTTTATTTATCATAACGTGCTGTCTCTGACGCGTTTCGGCCACATCCAGTGGCCTTGATCATATATATATATATATATATATATATATATATATATATATATATATATATATATATATATATATATATATATATATATATATATATATATATATATATATATATATATATATATATATATATATATATATATATATCTTTTTCTTTTTTGCCCCTTCTGGGACTGAGGGACCCATGGGAGGTGGTGTGCATGCCGGCAGAGCGTACCGGCTGGAAATCCAATGCAAAGTTAGGTAGGCGCACTCTCCGGATGCAGCAAAAGTAGTCACAGTTATGCAGAAAGCTGTTTATTTCACACCTGAAATAAACAGCTTTCTGCATAACTGTGACTACTTGCTGCAACCTGAGAGTCCGCCGACCTAACTATGCATTATATACATGTATATATATATATATACATACATATATATATATATATATATAAATACATATATATACCTCTTTGTACACGAGCATGGCTTGGCTGGCTTAAGAGCTTTAAAACACTTTCTTGGAACAAGATCATTGTCTCTATTCAAATACAGTAATATGTTACTTGAAATGGTGGAAATATGTCTTGAAAGCAATTTTGTTTTTGTTTGAAAAACAACTTTACAAACAAAGAGGGTACAGCCATGGGCACCTGCTTCACCCACAGTTATGCGAATCTGCATATGGGCTGGTGGGAGGAGCAGGTGCTAAGGCATGAATATCATGACATTTGGAATGAAAAAGTGTTTTTTGGTCTAGGTTTATTGATGACCTGTTTATAATTTGGAATGGCTCCGAAGACAGTGCTCTAAATTCACTAATAATATTAACATCAATCAATTGAATTTACATTTTACGAGCACAATAAGTAAACATGAGGTAGTCTTTTTGGACCTAGCAGTTTTTGCGAAAGAAGGTAAACTGCATTCTAAAATATATAGAAAACCTACAGCCAGTAACATGGTGCTACACGTACACAGTTTCCATCCTACCAATCTCAAGGCAAGCATTCCTTATGAAGAAGCCTTGAGATTGCGTAGAAAACTGTAGGGAAGATGAAGAATTTGCAAAATCTGTTGAAGAAATGGCAGTAAGGTTCAAGGAATAATGATATACATCAGAAATAATAGAGAAAGCAGTATATAAGATAAATAAACTGAAACAAAATGAGGTTCTGCTTAAACCACGAAAAAAACAGGCAGCGAGTCACGAAAATCCCAAATTTAGATTTATAATGCACTACAGCAGACAGCACAACAATGTACAAAAAAAATTGAATAAATATTGGCACCTAAGAAGCAGTGATACAGTCATCGATAAAACAATGCCAAGAAGATTGGGCATTACTTACAAAAGAGTAAGGTTAATGAGGAATGATTTGGTAAAAACTACCTCAATACAGCCTGAAATGAGGGCTTGGTTAAACAACTAACAAGGTTTCCACAAAGGCACAAAATGCAGGGCATGTGAACATGGTGTGAACAAATCTCATTACACAACATCTCTAGAACTATGGCCACATGCAATCAAAGGAGCCCTGAATCGCAAAACAGACTATGCTGTTTATGTACTAGAATGTCCATGTGGACAACAATATATCAATAGCACGAAACTTCCAGTACATAATCACATATTGCAGCACATGAGAGCAATCAAGAACAGGGATTCTACATGCCCATCAGCAAGGCACTGCGCACTCATTCACAGCAATGAAGAGAAGCACATGAAATACTAAGTGATAGATCAGATACCTAAATCCATCAGAAGAGAAGATTGAGAAAAAACATTGAGAAAACTAGAATCGAGTTATATACTAAGATTCAACAGTAAGATTCCGTTGGGGTTTAACATGGACGAAGAAATGTACTCTCCTCTATAAAAATGGAAACAGCATAATATGTTGTTTTACATTTTAGTATTACAGACTTTAAGAATTCAGTGTACAGTTCCAAACCAAATTTGGTTTAATTTGTTTTAATTCCAAATGGCCTTCATTTAAGTTTAAAAATTTGTTGGTTCAAAAAGAAAATATTTATATATATTTACTCTGCTGATTGCCACTTTGTCGAGTCATCCGCACATTTACAATAAAAAGTCACTAATAGTTTTCTAACAAGAGAAATATATAAACTTTATTATGTTATCATTTATATTGATTTTTATTTACTATTTTGTCATTATCGGAAAATTAATTGATAGGTTTATGCATTGCAATTGTGCTGGTGAAATATTTTTCATAAGCCCACTTGGGCAAAATTGTATTGTATTGTTAAATAAATCATTGAAAGTTTTTAGGGTGTTTTAATTGGTGGATGAAAATCCACATAAGCCCACAAGGGTAGATATATACCGTAAAACACCTTTATTTAAAAGACATGCTTTAAATGTAATTGAGGCAGTATTATGCTGAATATAGTAGTGACAATAGAATGTTGACACTAGCAAATCAATGATTTAAATATTTAAATAGAAAAGTAAAATAACAAAAAAGTTTTGGAAACATCATGAAGAAAACACAATAGAATGTTCGCTCTTAAAGTGATGACAAGTAATCACATGACTATTACATTCCATATATATATTTTCTAATGACGGTTGCCGATATGTGAACAAGGCTTCTGCAAAGCCGTAACACGTTATGAGGACGCAATAGAGAAAGTTGCAGAAACTAACTTGTGTATGGAGTCTAACTAAAAGTATAGTTTGGACGCAGTCTTTGGATATATATATATTATCTACTGGCGGTCGCCAGTAGATAGTTATAGTTAGGACCTATTTTCCATAGGAAATCCGCGACATTCTATTTGAAATAACTCTTGCGTCGGTTGACGAATCTTCGCGAAATTTTCAAACTTTATGGCCCTACCCTGAAAGTCTCAGGGTGATTCGTCAAGCGGGGCCGAGAAAAAGGGGGTCCCAAAACGTGTTTTCCCCATTCATTTTCCCATAGGAAACTTTAGACACGGCTACAGCCCGAACTGCTGAACGGAATTACACCAAATTTGGCAAAGAGGTAGTTCTTGGTTCAGAAAGAACCCTTTTGTTAAATGGTGTAAATCCGTTCAGTAGTTGCGGAGAAATTAAAAAAATAAGAGTCAAAAAATCAATTTCCCATAGGAAACTTTATGCAAGGCTACAGCCCGAACTGCTGAACGGAATTACACCAAATTTGGAAAAGAGGTAGTTCTTGGTTCAAAAAGAACCCTTTTGTTAAATGGTGTAAATCCGTTCAGTAGTTGCTGAGAAAATCAAAAGTAAAAACACATATATATCTGGGCGGAGCCTAACCACACATGTCATCGTGAGATCTGATTGGCTGTCAGCACTTCATCCTGGAATTGCTGGCAGCCATCTTGGGACCAATATAAATGCAGTGTAGTGAATCGAAGATTTTGAGGGTTACCAAAAGGAGAACTATAAAGGGTGATAACAGACTTTAGTTACATTAGAATTCATTTGTTGATGGTACCAAACTAATTTCAGGAATTGTGGTGTGTTCTAAGGTGATTTTACCCTGTGAAAAACCTTCTGCTGGGATATCATGAATCATGTTTGAGAGAACTATTTTCACATGCTTGTCCCATACAGTTTTGGAAGGTGCTCCAGAAACGTAAATTCACATTATCTTTCTCAGTCATGTGAGAATGAAGTCTGACATTCTCAGTAAAACACGTACATCCAACAAGGGCAGAGACTGTCAGTTGATTCCTTTGTGTTCTACTGCAGCTTCCCAGAGTGTTCTAAAGAACAACTAGAGTGCTAACAGCCTTACTTATGACAAAAGTATGGCACACCTGAAGCCATCTTGATTGGAATAAACTGGTAACACTTAAAACATTTAATTTAAAAAGGAACAAAATGATGGGGTTCATTTTGTCATAGAAATTATGGTTAGTGCTGTAGAAAGAAAAATTAGGACATGTTTCAAGTGTGATCTCAAATATCTTCCTGTTATATTTCAACAGGAGCAGCCTGTCAGTTGATGCCTTTGTGTTCTACTGCAGCTTCCCAGAGTGTTCTAAAGAACAACTAGAGCGCTAACAGTCTTACTTATGACAAAAGTATGGCACACCTGAAGCCATCTTGATTGGAATAAACTGGTAACACTTAACACATTTAATTTAAAAAGGAACAAAATGAGGGGGTTCATTTTGCCATAGAAATTATGGTTAGTGCTGTAGAAAGAAAAATTAGGACATGTTTTAAGTGAGATCTCAAATATCTTCCTGTTATATTTCAACAGGAGCAGCCTGTCAGTTGATGCCTTTGTGTTCTACTGCAGCTTCCCAGAGTGTTCTAAAGAACAACTAGAGTGCTAACAGCCTTACTTATGACAAAAGTATGGCACACCTGAAGCCATCTTGATTGGAATAAACTGGTAACACTTAAAACATTTAATTTAAAAAGGAACAAAATGAGGGGTTCATTTTGCCATAGAAATTATGGTTAGTGCTGCAAAAAGAAAATTTAGTGCATGTTTTAAGTGAGATCTCAAATCCTCTTCTATTTCATTAGAAAAGTCTGACATGCAGACTGAAACAATCACTTTCAATACCAGCAGTAGACTTCCAGTTAACTCCTTGGTGAGCAGTAGCTTTACTACAGTGATCTAATGAACAACTAGAGTAATAACATTCAGAATTTATGGCAAATGTGTGACACATCTGAATGCCTTCTTGATGGAATCAAAGTAAAAAACTGAAAGCATTTCCTACTGAGGAGACTGCAGTAAATGAGGAAATTAGGAAACTTCATAACAAAGAAGTCTTCCAAGATGGCCACCAGTGAAAAAAGAGCCCAAATGTAGCACAAATATTACCCAGAGGTAGCCCACATATAGCCCAATGACAAAAGTGTGCAAAACACTTTTTATTTTTAGTTTTTTGCAGTTTTATGTAGTGCAGACTGGTCAGGTATTGGAGCGTTGCATCTTAAAACATGACCCCCTACACTACAAAAACACCACTGCACTACCCTAAACCCTAAAACACTACCCCAGCACGACCCCTACACTACACAAGCACCACTGCACTATCCTAAACCCTAAAACACTACCCCCAGCATGACCCCCTACACTACACAAACACCACTGCACTACCCTAAACCCTAAAACACTACCCCAACACCACTGCACTAACCTAAATCCTAAAACACTACCCCCAGCACGACCCCCTACACTACCCAAACACCACTGCACTACCCTAAAACATGACCCCCTACACTACACAAACACCACTGCACTACCCTAAACCCTAAAACACTACCCCAGCACGACCCCTACACTACACAAGCACCACTGCACTACCCTAAACCCTAAAACACTACCCCCAGCACGACCCCCTACACTACACAAACACCACTGCACTACCTTAAACCCTAAAACACTACCCCCAGCACGACCCCCTACACTACCCAAACACCACTGCACTACCCTAAATCCTAAAATACTACCCCCAGCATGACCCCCTACACTGCCCGAACACCACTGCACTGCCCTAAACCCTGAAACACCAGCCCCTGCACGACCCCCTACACTGCCCGAACACCACTGCACTGCCCTAAACCCTGAAACACATACCCTAGCATGACCCCCTACACTGCCCGAACACCACTGCACTGCCCTAAACCCTGAAACACCACCCCTTCACGACCCCCTACACTGCCCGAACACCACTGCACTGCCCTAAACCCTGAAACACCACCCCAGCATGACCCCTACACTGCCCGAACACCACTGCACTGCCCTAAACCCTGAAACACTACCCCCAGCAAGACCTCCTACACTGCCCGAACACCACTGCACTGCCCTAAACCCTGAAACATCACCCCCAGCAAGACCCCCTACACTGCCCGAACACCACTGCCCTAAACCCTGAAACACCACCCCCAGCATGACCCCCTACACTGCCCGAACACCACTGCACTGCCCTAAACCCTGAAACACTACCCCCAGCAAGACCCCCTACACTGCCCGAACACCACTGCACTGCCCTAAACCCTGAAACATCACCCCCAGCAAGACCCCTACACTGCCCGAACACCACTGCCCTAAACCCTAAAACACCACCCCCAGCAAGACCCCTACACTGCCCGAACACCACTGCACTGCCCTAAACCCTGAAACACCAGCAACAGCACGACCCCTACACTGCCCGAACACCACTGCACTGCCCTAAACCCTGAAACACCACCCCCTGCACGACCCCCTACACTGCCCGAACACCACTGCACTGCCCTAAACCCTGAAACACCACCCCCAGCACAACCCCCTACACTGCCCAAACACCACTGCACTGCCCTAAACCCTGAAACACCACCCCCTGCACGATCCCCTACACTGCCCGAACACTACTGCACTGCCCTAAACCCTGAAACACTACCCCCAGCACGACCCCCTACACTGCACGAACACCACTGCACTGCCCTAAACCCCGAAACACTACCCCCAGCAAGACCCCCTACACTGCCCGAACACCACTGACCTAAACCCTGAAACACCACCCCCAGCAAGACCCCCTACACTGCCCGTACACCACTGCACTGCCCTAAACCCTGAAACACCACCCCCAGCATGACCCCCTACACTGCCTGAACACCACTGCACTGCCCTAAACCCTGAAACACCACCCCCAGCACGACCCCCTACACTGCCCGAACACCGCTGCACTGCCCTAAACCATGAAACACCAGCCCCAGCACGACCCCCTACACTGCCCGAACACCGCTGCACTGCCCTAAACCCTGAAACACCACCCCCAGCACGACCCCCTACACTGCCCGAACACCACTGCACTGCCCTAAACCCTGAAACACCAGCCCCAGCACAACCCCGTACACTGCCCGAACACCACTGCACTGCCCTAAACCCTGAAACACCATCCCCAGCACGACCGCCTACACTGCCCAAAAACCACTGCCCTAAACCCTGAAACACCATCCCCAGCACGACCCCCTACACTGCCCGAACACCACTGCACTACCCTAAACCCTGAAACACCAGCCCCAGCACGACCCCCTACACTGCCCGAACACCACTGCACTGCCCTAAACCCTGAAACACCAGCCCCAGCAAGACCCCCTACACTGCCCGAACACCACTGCACTGCCCTAAACCCTGAAACACCAGCCCCAGCAAGACCCCCTACACTGCCCGAACACCACTGCACTGCCCTAAACCCTGAAACACCACCCCCAGCAAGACCCCCTACACTGCCCAAACACCACTGCACTAAAGCCTGAAACACCACCCCCAGCAAGACCACCTACACTGGCCGAACACCACTGCACTGCCCTAAACCCTGAAACACCACCCCCTGCATGATCCCCTACACTGCCCGAACACCACTGCACTGCCCTAAACCCTGAAACACCACCCCTCAGCACGACACCCTACACTGCCCGAACACCACTGCACTGCCCTAAACCCTGAAACACCACCCCCAGCACGACCCCCTACACTGCCCGAACACCACTGCACTGCCCTAAACCCTGAAACACCACCCCTGCACGACCTCCTACACTGCAGAAACACCACTGCACTGCCCTAAACCCTGAAACACCACCCCCAGCACGACCCCTACACTGCCTGAACACCACTGCACTGCCCTAAACCCTGAAACATCAACCCCAGCAAGACCCCCTACACTGCCTGAACACCACTGCCCTAAACCCTGAAACACCACCCCTACACTGCACGAACACCACTGCACTGCCCTAAACCCTGAAACACCACCTCCAGCAAAATCCCCTACACTGCCTGAACACCATTGCTCTGCCCTAAATCCTGAAACACTAGCCCCAGCATGACCCCCTACACTGCCCAAACACCACTGCACTGCCCTAAACCCTGAAACACCACCCCCAGCACGACCCCTACACTGCCCGAACACCACTGCACTGCCCTAAACCCTGAAACACCAGCAAGACCCCTACACTGCCCGAACACCACTGCACTGCCCTAGACTCTGAAACACCAGCCCCAGCAAGACCCCTACACTGCCCGAACACCACTGCACTGCCCTAAACCCTGAAACACCAGCCCCAGCATGACCCCCTACACTGCCCGAACACCACTGCACTGCCCTAAACCCTGAAACACCAGCCCCAGCACAACCCCCTACACTGCCCGAACACCACTGCACTGCCTTAAACCCTGAAACACCAGCCCCAGCCCGACCCCCTACACTGCCCGAACACCACTGTACTGCCCTAAACCCTGAAACACCAGCCCCAGCACGACCCCCTACACTGCCCGATCACCACTGCACTGCCCTCAACACTGACACACCACCCCCTCCCTCACCCCCTACACTGCCCAAACACCACTGCAGTGCCCTAAACCCTGAAACACCACCCCCTGCAGCATTCCCTACACTGCCCGAACACCACTGCACTGCCCTAAACCCTGAAACACCACCCCTGCACCGCCCCTACACTGCCCGAACACCACTGCACTGCCCTAAACCCTGAAACACCACCCCCAGCACGACCCCCTTTACTGCTCGAACACCACTGCACTGCCCCAAACCCTGAAACACCACCCCCAGCACGATCCCCTACACTGCCCGAACACCACTGCCCTAAACCCTGAAACACCACCCCTTCACGACCCCCTACACTGCCTGAACACCACTGCACTGCCCTAAACCCTGAAACACGACCCCTACACTGCCCGAACACCACTGCACTGCCCTAAACCCTAAAACACCACCCCCAGCATTACCCCCTACACTGCCCAAACACCACTGCACTGCCCTAAACCCTAGAACACTACCCCCAGCACGACCCCCTACACTACCCGAACACCACTGCACTACCCTAAACCCTAAAATACTACCCCCAGCACAACCCCCTACACTACCCGAACACGACTGCACTGCCCTAAACCCTCAAACACTCCCCCAGCATGACCCCCTACACTACCCGAACACCACTGCACTGCCCTAAACCCTAAAACACTCCCCCAGCACGACCCCCTACACTACCCGAACACCACTGCACTGCCCTAAACCATAAAACACTCCCCCAGCACGACCCCCTACACTACCCAAACACCACTGCACTGCCCTAAACCCTAAAACACTACCCCCGCATGACCCCTACACTACCCAAACACCGATGCACTACCCTAATCCCTAAAACACTACCCCCGCATGACCCCCTACACTACCCTAAACCCTAAAACACTACCCCCGCACGACTCCCTACACTACCCAAAGACCACTGCACTACCCTAAACCCTAAAACACGACCTCCTACACTAAACAAACACCACTGCACTACCCTAAACCCTAAAACACTACCCCTACACTACACAAACACCACTGCACTACCCTAAACCCTAAAAACTACCCCAGCACGAACCACTACACTACCCAAACACCACTGCACTACCCTAAACCCTAAAAACTACCCCCAGCAGTATCCCTACACTACCCAAACACCACTGCACTACCCTAAACCCTAAAACACTACCCCCAGCAGTACCCCCTACACTACCCAAACACCACTGCACTACCCTAAATCACTACCCCCAGCACGACCCCCTACACTACCCAAACACCACTGCACTACCCTAAACCCTAAAACACTACCCCCAGCACGACCCCCTACACTACCCAAACACCACTTTACTACCCTAAACCCTAAAACAATCCCCCCAGCACGACTCCCTACACTACCCAAACACCACTGCACTACCCTAAACCCTAAATCTACCCCCAGCATGACCCCCTACACTACACAAACACCACTGCACTACCCTAAACCCTAAAACACTACCCCCAGCACGACCCTCTTCACTACCTAAACACAACTGCACAATTTGTTACAGGCGTTGCAACGCAGGCCTGTGGTGCTTACTGGAAGTACCTAGTGGGCTAGTTGGGCCCCAGGGACCCTCAGGATTCAAGGTGACCTAATCCCCCAACTTAAAACGCACCACGGGGCGCGTTTGCACAGTGGTGAAGGGAGGGGCGGGGCCTCAGGTGACATGTGCGCAAACACGCCCTGTGGTGCGTTTTAAGTTGGGGAATTAATTCCCTTTGAATCCTGAGGGACCCTGGGGCCAACTAGCCCACCAGGTACCTTCAGTAAGCACAACAGAGTTGCGTTGCAGAGTGGTGAAAAAGGTGCGTGGCCTCGGAACGCCTCTCTGCAACTCAGCTCTGTGGTCCTAACTGTAGGTACCTGGGGGGCTAGTTGGGCCCCAGGGACCCTCAGAATTCAAGGGGACTTAATCCCGCAACTTAAAACGCGCCACGGGGTGCGTTTGCACACATGTCACCTCAGGCCCCCCTCCCTTCACCACTGTGCAAACGCGCCCTGTAGCGCGTTTTAAGAGGTAGTTTTAATCCCCTGCCCTATTATGTACTAGGGACTTGCAGAGGAGGTCATGCTAATCACAGGGGTACCCCAACGCATAGTGTTCCCTAGTGTATGTAGGTGTTTTCACTGTATTCTAAGTGTCTTTTAGCATAGCACTGGCTCTGGTTAGTCAGAGTCAGTTACCACCAGTACCCGTCTGAAAAAGTTGTGGGCACAGGATGATTTTGCAACAAGGCCTTTTTCTGCTCCTCTGTTGGTTCTTTCTGCACATCTTTTGCTTCTTTCTGTGCGTTTTTCTTCTTTCTTCACATGTCCTACCTCTGTAGGCATAGTTAGAAACTAGCATTTAAAAAAACCTTTGAAATTCACTTAAAAATCATAGGTTTCAGGCACGTTATAGTTAGAAATTAGCATTTAAAAACCTTTGAAATTCACTGAAAAAACCATAGGTTTCAGACACGTTATAGTTAGAAATTAGCATTTAAAAAACCTTTGAAATTCACTGAAAAAACCATAGTTTTAGGGACAGTTATAGTTAGTTGGACATTTCACTCGTACAAAACCATAGAAATTCCCCGTTATAGTTAGTTCAGCTAACTATAACTCGCGCCCCGCAATGCACTGCTGATGACGTCACATATTACATCACTCATGACATGGTCAGTGACATCACTGATGACATCACTGATGACATCACTGATGACATCTCAAATGACATCACTGATGACATCATCCATGTGATAATTTCATGCATCTTCTCACACCCTAATATAACTTTTGATACACCCACTCTAAATTACAGACTGCCATTCTCAAAACCATAGACACTCCAACACCAAAAACTACATACCCACTCACTGATTCTTAGGTCTACACACACATCCACTCACTCACCCGTACAGTCACTCATACTTAGTCACTCAGTACAGGACTATCATATGCACTCATACACCTATATAAACACTCACACACCGCCACTCATCCATAGAGGTACTCACACACCTAGTCAGTCATGCAAAAAACTTAATCACACACCCATTTACTCACCTATACAGTTATACACACACCAGCTCACTTACTCATACAAATACTAGCACATTCTTACGCTCTTATACAATCACTGATACAAGTACACACTCATCCATACAGCCACTCTCACAATCACACACTCTCACTTATAGCCCTTTATATACTCCAACACACATATATACTGCCTTTCACATATGAGATATACATTCAATCACTAACACACCCATACACACACTCACCCACCCATACAGTCCATCACAGATGCACTCTTGAAACCATGCACCCAGTGAATCACCAACTCACACATCTATGCACAGAGTCACACACACCCCACCCACACAAACACTCAGGCACCCATACAGATACTCAGACAATCAATCAATAACCCATGTAGACACTCATGTAGCTATTCAGAAAGCCATGCAGCCGCTTACAAACCAACAGACAGACGGATACAGACATTCACACAGTTTAGTCACTAACCCATGCATTCAGTAAGATACATTTAATCACTCACTTGTAGAGTCAGTCACTCACGTACTAAATCATCTATTCAGACACTTATACATCCACTCATTCTTCAATACGCCTTTCCCTATATATATTAAACATATTTAAACTTTACAGAAACACAGTCACTGGATGATGTCATCAGTGATGTAATTTGAGATGTCATCAGTGATGTCATCAGTGATGTCACTGACCATGTCATGAGTGATGTAATATGTGACGTCATCAGCAGTGCATTGCGGAGCGCGAGTTATAGTTAGCTGAACTAACTATAACGGGGGAATTTCTATGGTTTTGTACGAGTGAAATGTCCAACTAACTATAACTGTCCCTAAAACTATGGTTTTTCAGTGAATTTCAAAGGTTTTTTAAATGCTAATTTCTAACTATAACGTGTCTGAAACCTATGGTTTTTTCAGTGAATATATATATATATATTACCTACTGGCGTTCGCCAGTAGGTAGTTATAGTTAGAACCTAGTTTCCATAGGAAAAGCATTTTTTGAATTGCTAATAACTTTGGCGTCGTTTGACGAATCTTTCTGAAATTCTCCAAAACAAAAGTCTGTCAAGGTCAGCTCCTATCCTGAAAGTTTGGGGGTGATTCGTCAAGCGGGGGCTGAGAAAAAAGGGGGTCCCAAAACTCATTTTCCCCATGTTAATTTCTATAGGAAATTTTGCGACGAGCTACAGCCCGAACTGCTGAACGGAATTACCCCAAATTTGGCAGACAGGTAGAGCTTGGATCAGAAAGTGACCTTTTTTTTAAATGGTGTAAATCCGTTTAGTAGTTTTTGAGAAATTCAAAAAATAAGAGTCAAAAAATCATTTTCCCATAGGAAACTTTGTGCAAGGCTACAGCCGAAACTACTGAACAGAATTACTCCAAATTTGGCAGAAAGGTAGTGCTTGGATCAGAAAGCGACCTTTTTTTAAAATGGTGTAAATCCGTACAGTAGTTGCTGAGAAATTAGAAAAATAAAAGTTTCAATATCTGGGCGGAGCCTAAGTCGCGTGCGCGAGCTTTACTGTGATTGGCTGCTAGTAGTCCAAACCAGGAAGTGTTGGCAGCCATCTTGTGGCTCGGTAGAAGCGAGTCACCTGAAAACGGAGAAACAGAGGTATAAAACAAGAGAAGGGGGCAGGTTAGAAAAACCCTGACCCCCTAGGCCTGCTCAGGGGGTCACAGAAGGACCCTCAGGGCCAAAGAAATCATTAAAAAAAATAATAATAATAATATCGGCGCAATTCACGCTGGGGTCGCGGGTTCCCGCGTTTTATTTTAATGAGGCCCTTGGGTTGGCTAGGTTCCGGGGGCATTTCTTAAAAAATAATAGCAGGGGCTCGCAGGGATTGCGGGGGCCCGCTGGGGTCCGCGCAGCCCCGGGGCTTCACTCATGTTGGGAGGGGGGTTGCACGGCCCCCCTCCTGGAGCCCTCTATGTGCTTATAACTTTGGCGTCGTTTGACGAATCTTTATGAAATTATCCAAAAAGTTTCTCTTTTTTGATTAGCTCCTATATTGAAAGTTTGGGGGTGAATGGTGTAGGAGGGGCTGAGAAAAAGGGGTCCCAAAACGTGTTTTCTCCATGCAATTTCCATACGAAACTTTACAGAAGACTTCAGGTGAAACTGCTGAACGGAATTACGCCAAATTTGGCAGGGAGAAAGGTGATGGTCCAGAAAGCACGCTTTTGTTTAAATGGTGTAAATCCGTTCAGTAGTTTTTGAGAAATATCAAATTTTACGATATGGATATTTGAGAATTCTGACATCTGATTGGCTGAGGGGTTATGAGCACGAGCTTGCGGTTCATTGGCTGTGAACGGTTGAAACCAGGAAGTGCTGGCAGCCATTTTGTGATTTACTCCGTCAGCTCGCATCTCTCAGTGTAGAAGCCATCGGGTTCGTAGTTTTACCTCTGCGAGGCAACACTGGCATCTGTATCTGTGTGAGATATGCCTTTCACGCTGCCTCTCCTCATATCACAAGGTCGCGGCTATGCCTTTAGAAGCCCATCCGTCGGCTGGGAGCTCTGTGAGTTAGTCTGTCGGTACGATCCTCTACACTACCCAAAGACTACCCAAACACCACTGCACTGTCGTAAACTCTAAAACACTACCCCCAGCACGATCTCCTACACTACCCAAACACCACTGCAGTGTCGTAATCTCTAAAACACTACCCCCAGCACGATCTCCTACACTACCCAAACACCACTGCACTGTCGTAAACTCTAAAACACTACCCCCAGCACGATCTCCTATACTACCCAAACACCACTGCATTGTCGTACACCCTAAAACACTACCCCTAGCAGGACCCCCTACACTACGCAAACACCACTGCAGTACCCTAAACCCTAAAACACTATCCCCAGCACGACCTGTACAGTACCGAAACACCACTGCACTACCCTAAACCTTAAAACACTATCCCCAGCACGACCCCGTGCACTACACAAACACCACTGCACTACCCTAAACCCTGAAACCCTACTCCCAGCACGACCCCCTACACTACCCAAACACCACTGATCTACCCTAAACCCTAAAAGACTACCCCCAGCACGACCCCCTACACTACACAAACACCACTGCAGTACCGTAAACACTAAAACACTACTCCGAGGACGACCCCCTACACTACATAAACACCACTGCACTACCCTAAACTCCAAAACACTACTCCCAGCATTACTCCTTACACTACCCAAACACCACTGCATTGTCGTAAACTCTAAAACACTACCTCCAGCACGATTCTTACACTACCCAAACACCACTGCACTACCTTAAACCCTAAAACGCTACCCCAGCACGAACCCCCAAACCCTACACAAACACCACTGCACTACTGTAAATCCTAAAACAGTACTCCCTGCATGACTTCCTACACTACACAAACACCACTGTGCTACCCTAAATCCTAAAACACTACTCTCAGCACGACCCCCTACACTACACAAACACCACTGCATTGCCGTAAACCCAAAAACACTACTCCCAGCATGACCCCCTACACTACCTAAACACTACTGCATTGTCGTAAACTCTAAAACACTACCCCAGCAGGACCCCTACACTACAAAAACATCACTGCACTACCTTAAACCCTAAAACACTACCCCCACCACGACCCCCTACACTACCCAAACACCGCTGTACTACCCTAAACCCTAAATCACTACCCCAGCATGACCCCCTACTCTACACAAACACCACTGCGCTACCCTAAATCCTAAAACACTACTCTCAGCATGACCTCCTACACTACACAAACACCACTGCGCTATTCTAAACCCTAAAACACTATTCCCAGCACAAACCTCCAAACACTACACAAACACACTGCACTACTCTAAATCCTAAAACAGTACCCACAGCACAACCCCCTACAGTACACAAACACCACTATACTACCCTAAAGCATAAAACAGTACCAGTACGTCGGCTCACAGGTCTGCGAGCCGTCGTGTCCCTAGCTGTACATGTGCGAGCTAGTCCGTTAGGTGATAGGTGTGTCTCTGCTAGCAGGGCCGTTGGCTCATTGGTGTCCCTTTGCGAGTTAGACCCGAGCTCTCCCTCTGCGAGCCAGCACGTTGGTGTGCGTTTGCGAGCCGACGGCCCGTAGCTCTCCCTGTGCGAGCCGAGCCCACGGGCCGCAGCTCTCCGTCTGCGAGCCTGCCCGACGGCCCGCAGGTCTCCCTGTGCTAGCCGGATCGCAGCTGTCACTCTGCGAACCGATATTGGGAATATAAGGCGGCTCTAAAAAGAGCCGTTGTGTTTATTTGTTGGAGCTACATATAAGTGCGGATGCACAGCTTCAGGTTATTCAGAAAAACTCGATTTTCCTGATCTGTGAAGTGTACTCCATCACTTCTGTAGATATCAGCCATATCAAAACGTATGTAGTTGTTGTAGATCGACCCCATTCTATGGTCTCTGAGGTATGCAGACACAGCTTTGTTGACATTCTTCCTAGATTTTTCAATCTGAGGACAAAATTGGTTTGACCATTTCCACTTCTGTCTTTGGCATATATTGGAATATACAAAGACAGTTTGAGGCAAAAGCAACATCAATTGTCGAAAGGTGTCCTTCATTAGCATTTCCAAACCTACACCAGTCAATGTGCCTAGGTCGTTTCCACCACAGTGCACAATCATGAGGTCAGGGTGTTGGAGATGCAAACAGGTTTTAACTAAAGGCAACAATCGGTGCCACTTCAATCCTCTCTGTCCAAACCATTTAATGTCCACATTTTGTAAACCTAGGTCTAAGTCAATACGTCTCTGTTCTGCATACCTCTTGCACCAGAAAACATAGCTATGTCCTACGATCCACACTAGCATTTTGAAGGTATGGCTGGGAAGTATGGATAGATGTCTGTAGCTCATGCAGTCCATTTGTAGAATAAGAGATATGTTTAAAGATGGGGAACTACTTTTTTCTCATTCAAAACGATAACTGATTGGGAGATGAAAAGCATTGTTTTCTAAAAAGTAGGGTTCACATTAGTTTGTGGAAAAGCATCTTTGTCATTGGTTAATAAAAAGCAGTTTGAACGTGGAGTTCATATGATAGGATAAAATTTGCTCAGTTCAACCACACCTGCTACTTGTATATGGAAAGCACTGTTTGAACGTAAAGCAATGGTGAACTTTTAACCTGCACGTGCCGTTAAATGTTCGAGAAAATGTTGCAAAAAATATCGTTAGGTTTAAAAAAATGATGAACTTTTAACCTGCACGTGCCGTAGAATGTTCTAGAAAGTGTTGATAGAATACGTTGAACTTCTCACCTGTATGTGTCCTTAGATTTTAAGAAAAATGATTATATGGGAAGTTCAAAAATAACCAATAGAGAGAAGTTTTGCAATTTGAAAAATCAAGGAACTATTCTGATTTGTTCTTTACATGTATTTATGTGTGGAGCAACAGGGAAATTGTGCCATTACTGGTTCCATTCTTGACGAGAGCGGTGCATTATATGTACTGTGTGACAAAGAAAGAATTGCATACGTTTGTGACATTTGGAATCTGCATACCAACTACGAACGTAAGTTAGAAATTAAGAAGGTGTGTTATGTGTTGTGTAGTAGTGGTTAATATTTGAGGCGTTATTTTTAACTTTGAAAGTATTTTTTATTTCTAAGTAACAGTGTTAGTGAAGTGTGGTGTTTCACATTGGTTCTAAAAGATGTATAAAGTGTGACTAATTGTTAAAGAATTACGGGGCATATTAGCAAGACTCACGTTAAAATTATCGCAGTTTTAGCGGCAGGAAACTGCCGCTAAAACGGCGATAATGGGCTTGCTAATATGCGTTATGGAATTCCAATAGAAGCCCAGGTTAGATGTCCTGCACATCTAACCTGGGCTTCTATTGGAATTCTATAACGCATATTAGCAAGCCCATTATCGCCGTTTTAGCGGCAGTTTCCTGCCGCTAAACAGCGATAATTTTAACGTGGGTCTTGCTAATATGCCCCTACTTTATATATGTTTAGGAGTTTTTCAGATAAAAAAAATGTAACTTATCTTCTGTAAAAGACTGTATGGTTTTAAAAATTATATGTAGCGTTTATTTGGATTTGTATATGTATTGCGATGAGATAAACAGAATGTCACACGTTTCCAAATTATTCTTAGTCTGGAAATTGTGGGGAAGGGGTTATAGTAGAAAATGTATTTGTTATTAACTTAACAGAGATGGAACAAAAACCAGAAATGTTATGTGGACAATTTGTGGTCTCATTTTTTACATAAAGAGGTAGATTTCAATATCAGTTAAGACTGGTGTGTTACTGGGAGGCTTTGGATTTTGGTGTTGTTATGAAATGCAAGTTGTTGAGGAGCGTTTCTTCAGAAGACATTTTTATAAATATGTGAGAGATAAAAAATAAATGAAAATGTTTTATGTATATTTACTGCATGATTTTGTTGACAATGCTAAAGTAAATGTGATTATAAGTGAAGGTAATTGTCAGGGTGTGTTTGTCTGCTGCATATACGTAGGCCTTTAAGTGGTCCGGGTCTTGTCGGTACTGAGCTCCGTCATCCGTTTGAGACAGTTGCCAAATATATAATCCCAGTTAAAGCTGTTAATATAGGTATAGATGTTGGTTCAAGGAAGTGCCTTTTTGTGATTTGGTGTAAATCCCTTCAGTAGTTTTAGAGATATTAACCAAAATCCAAATTTGTATATATAGGGACGCGAAGAATCTGCAATGCCTTCTGATCTTGTGCTGAGATCTGAAATGGCTGCCAACAAACTAGGAAGTGTTGGCAGCCATCTTGGGACTAGGCTTGAGAAAACATTAAAAAAAAGGGGGGCAGGGTAGAAATACCCTGACCTCCCTAGGCTCTTGGAGGGCCAAAAAGCATTTTAACAAAACAAAAAATTAACCCAGGAGTCATGCTGAATCCGCAGATCCTGCCGAATGTTTTTAAAAAAGAAGCGCAGTCTCCTGCACTTCTGTAATCTTTAGCCCCTCTGTGGGCCAGGTACTGGGGGCATGCATAATATATGTAGGAGGGGCACATGGGCCCCCCTTTAGGGCTTATAAAGCCCCAGAGAATGCCACCTCCCTACGGCATTGCTTATAATATATGTGGGGGTTGCTTGCTCTGCAACCCCCGTGCCCTGGGGACCCCCACCTTCCCAGCGCAAATATGCAATTAATGCTGGGGGACCTCCCTGGGGCTAAATATAAGATTACAGCGGAATGAACTCCTCTTGGCTGCTGAGGGTCTTTGGGGGACAACTACCCCACCTGTTACCTCCAGTAAGTCCCACACAGTGGGATTGCTGAGAGGTCTTCGGAGACCACGCCTCCTTTCTCCACCACTCTGCAAACGCACCTCCTGGCGCACTACTGGTTGGGGGATGAAGTCCTCTTGGATGCTGAGGGACCTTAGGGGACAAGAACCCCTCCTGTTACTTCCAGTAAGTCCCATACAGCAGGACTTCTTAGAGCTGGTCAGAGGCCCACCCCCTTTCTTCTCCACTCTGCAAACATGAATACTAGTTAAAAAACCATAGAAATTCACTCAAAAAACCAAAGGCTACAGGGATGTTATCGTTAGGAAATAAAATTGAAAAACCTTAGAAATTCCCTGAAAAAACCAAAGGTTACAGGTACGTTATAGTTAGGAAATAGAAATTAAAAAACCTTAGAAATTCACTGAAAAAACTAATGGTTTTGTCACTGCCCATGTCATGACTGATATAATATGTGAGGTCATATGCAGTGCATTGCGGGGCGTACGTTATAGTTAGATCAGGCAACTATTTCTGCTGAATTTCACTGGTTTTGTATGAGTGAAATCTTAGACAAACTATAACGTCCCTGTAACTTTTGTTTTTTTCAGTGCATTTCTGCTGGTTTTTTAAATTCTATTTCCTAAGTATAATGTCCCTGTAACCTTTGGTTTTGTTCAATGAAAAAAAATATATATATATATATATGACAGGAACTCCTCTCATGATGCAATTGCCGTGGCGAAGAACAGGAGCCCAGACCACAATTTTGTGCAGTTTAGTGTAGTTTATTGGCAGCTCAACTACAAACTGCAGCCATGACGCGTTTCGAGCCCATGGGCCCTTGATCACACATATATATATATCGAACAGAGCAATCCATGTGCTGTCGTTCAAATTTTATTTATCATAACGTGCTGTCTCTGACGCGTTTCGGCCACATCCAGTGGCCTTGATCATATATATATATATATATATATATATATATATATATATATATATATATATATATATATATATATATATATATATATCTTTTCCTTTTTGCCCCTTCTGGGACTGAGGGACCCATGGGAGGTGGTGTGCATGCCGGCAGAGCGTACCGGCTGGAAATCCAATGCAAAGTTAGGTAGGCGCACTCTCCGGATGCAGCAAAAGTAGTCACAGTTATGCAGAAAGCTGTTTATTTCACACCTGAAATAAACAGCTTTCTGCATAACTGTGACTACTTTTGCTACAACCTGAGAGTCCGCCGACCTAACTTTGCATTATATACATGTATATATATATATACATACATATATATATATATACATACATATATATATATATATAAATACATATATATATATATATATATATATAAATACATATATATATATATATTCACTGAAAAAACCATAGGTTTCAGGGGCGTTATAGTTAGTTGGACATTTCACTCGTACAAAACCATAGAAATTCCCCGTTATAGTTAGTTCAGCTAACTATAACTCGCTGCGCACCGCAATGCACTGCTGATGACGTCACATATTACATCACTCATGACATGGTCAGTGACATCACTCATGACATCACTGATGACATCTCAAATGACATCACTGATGACATCATCCTTGTGATAGAGTGGCAGACCTCCTCTCACCCTAATATAACCTTTGATACACACACTCAAAAATACAAACTAACATTTTCAAAACAATGGACATACCAATACCAGTTACAACACACCTATTCATTAATTCCAAGATCTACACACACATCCACTCATTCACCAACAGTCCCTATACAGTCACTCATACATATACTCACTCATCATATGTACTCATACACCTATACATCCTGTTACACACCGCCACTCATCCATAGAGTTACTCACACACATAGTAACACATGCAAACAAAGTATCAAACATCCATTTACTTGCATAAACAGTTATACACACACTACCACACTTACTTATACAGAAACTTACACATACTTACTCTCTTAAACAATCACTTATAGAAACACCTACTTATTTGTACAGGAACTCTTCCAATCTCTCACTCTCACATATACTCACTTATATACACCAATACTCACATATACTAATTTAAAACATATGTAGTTACTCATAAAGACACTATTGAGACAGTCATTCACTCACTAACAGACCCATACACATACTCATCCACCTATACAGTCCTGCACACATGCTGTCTTCAACACATACAAACAGTGAGTCACTCATTCATGCATCTATGCACTAAGTAATACCCCCACTGAACAATACAGACACTCAGACACTCATACTGATACTCAAAAACCAACTAATAACCCATATAGACACTCATGTAGCTACTCACCAACCCATGCAGCCACTTATACACAAAGTGAGATACTGATACAGATATTTTCATATTTAAACATTACTCACTAACCCATGTATTCACTAAGATACACTTAGTCAGTTATACAATCAATTTTACAAAAAAATCATCCATTTAGACACTTATATACCCATTTATTCTTCCATCGACCTTGAGATATACATATATAAAACATATTTAATTTTCAGAAAAACACACATTCACTGGATGATGTCATCAGTGATGTCACTGACCATGTCATGAGTGATGTAATATGTGACGTCATCAGCAGTGCATTGCGGGCGCGTGAGTTATAGTTAGCTGAACTAACTATAACAGGGGAATTTCTATGGTTTTGTTCGAGTGAAATGTCCAACTAACTATAACGCCCCTGAAACCTATGGTTTTTTCAGTGAATTTCTAAGGTTTTTTAAATGCTAATTTCTAACTATAACGTGCCTGAAACCTATGGTTTTTTCAGTAAATATATATATATTTATTATACTATGTATACATGTGAAAATGTCTCAGTCCCCTGTTTGCCTCGGTGGCATGGAAAAAATGGGTGGAACTGACGTCAGCACGCCGACGAGGTCCTCTTATGGCTCCGATTACGTCATACGGTGTCGCGAGCGGAGCCGTGCTCGTTGACGTGGGAGAGCTAGGAAAGAATTTCCGTGGAATGCTGGTGCAGGGGATATTCACCTAAGTGTTCAGGCTAGTCCTTTGGGAGCAATTGTTTATGTTGCCACTCCAGAAACCGAAACCAGTGATCCGAGGGCAGAGGCCCTGCAGATGGCACACGAGGTGGGGTGCCCAGTCATGTGCACCGGCGGGGCAGCGAAGTGACAAGAACCACAACCCACAAAAAAGGTAATGAGGGCACTGAATAACACAGGATCTTCTCTTTGTATCTGGCAGGAACAACGAAGTTAAAATGCCCTAGTACCAAAATGTAGAATTAGTGCTTCTGCCTCCCGTACCCTGGAGGCGGCACATGGGTCACGCGGTACGGTCATACTGCGGTGGGACGCACACTCGTTGACCTCTCATGGCACTGCTCCACGTTTCAGGGAGGACGCTTTCCATTAGCTATGTTTTCTGATGACATGTCGCACCGGCCCCGTCCAACAACAGAACTCCTTTAGATCCAAACAGACTCTTCCACTCTCTCACCGGAAGTGAAACCAGACCTCGCTGACACTTTCACAATACAACAGCCGGAATGCACTTTTCGGTAAAAAAACCACATTCCTTCCTCCTAATTAATCAAATAAACGTCTCACTGAAGAACAGGGGCCAGCTTCGATCGGTAAACAGCCGTTACAACGACTTTTTTACTTTGCGATACCATTACAACGCATGCATTACCACGCATGCGTTGTACATCACAAAGTCATTACTACGCATTTTTTTAGAACACATGGTCATTTACCACGCATGCCTTTACAACGAATTTTGTTGTAAAGGTATGTATGGTAAATGACCATGCGTTCTAAAAAACATGTAGACGATCCATGTCGTTGTAAGGAAACAGAGGCTGTTCTGTTTCCTCACAATGATGTGCACCGCCCCTCAGAGATGACGTGAAGCAGGAACCACGAGGAGAGAAGAACCATGAGGAGTGAGAGGTAAGGGGGATTGGGCATGGGGTGGGGGTTTCTTTTCTAGGGTTTAGGGTAGTGCAGTGGTGTTTGGGTGGTGTAGGGGGTCGTGCTGGGGGTAGTGTTTTAGGGTTTAGGGTAGTGCAGTGGTGTTTGGGTAGTGTAGGGGTCATGCTGGGGGTAGTGTTTTAGGGTTTAGGGTAGTGCAGTAGTGTAGGGGTTGTGCTGGTGTAGTGTTTTAGGGTTTAGGGTAGTGCAGTGGTGTATGGGTAGTGTAGGGGGTCATGCTGGGGTAGTGTTTTAGGGTTTAGGGTAGTGCAGTGTTGTTTGAGTAGTGTAGGGGGTCATGCTGGTGGTAGTGTTTTAGGGTTTAGGGTAGTGCAGTGGTGTTTGTGTAGTATAGGGGGTCATGCTGGGGGTAGTGTTTTATGGTTTAGGGTAGTGCAGTGGTGTTTGGGTACTGTAGGGGTCGTGCTGGGGGTAGATTTAGGATTTAGGGTAGTGCAGTGGTGTTTGGGTAGAGTAGGGAGTCGTGCTGGGGGTAGTGTTTTAGGGTTTAGGGTAGTGCAGTGGTGTTTGTGTAGTGTAGGGGGTTGTGCTGGGGGTAGTGTTTTAGGGTTTATGTTAGTGCAGTGGTGTTTGGGTAGTGTAGGGGTAGTGCTGGGGTAGTGTTTTAGGGTTTAGGGCAGTGCAGTGGTCTTTGTGTAGTGAAGGGGGTCATGCTGTGGGTAGTGTTTTAGGGTTTAGGGTAGTGCAGTCGTGTTTGTGTAGTGTAGGGGGTCGTGTTTTAGGGTATAGGGTAGTGCAGTGGTGTTTGTGTAGTGTGGGTGGTCATGCTGGGGGTATATTTAGGGTTTAGTGTAGTGCAGTGGTGTTTGGGTAGTGTAGGGAGTCGTGTTGGTGGTAGTGTTTTAGGGTTTAGGGTAGTGCAGTTATGTTTGGGTAGTGTAGGGTCTCGTGCTGGGGATAGTGTTTTAGCACTAATTTTTCTTTCTACAGCACTAACCATAATTTCTATGGCAAAATGAACCCCCTCATTTTGTTCCTTTTTAAATTAAATGTTTTAAGTGTTACCAGTTTATTCCAATCAAGATGGCTTCAGGTGTGCCATACTTTTGTCATAAGTAAGACTGTTAGCGCTCTAGTTGTTCTTTAGAACACTCTGGGAAGCTGCAGTAGAACACAAAGGTATCAACTGACAGGCTGCTCCTGTTGAAATATAACAGGAAGATATTTGAGATCTCACTTAAAACATGTCCTAATTTTTCTTTCTACAGCACTAACCATAATTACTATGATAAAATGAACCCCCTCATTTTGTTCCTTTTTAAATTAAATGTTTTAAGAGTTACCAGTTTATTCCAATCAAGATGGCTTCAGGTGTGCCATAATTTTGTCATAAGTAAGACTGTTAGCGCTCTAGTTGTTCTTTAGAACACTCTGGGAAGCTGCAGTAGAACACAAAGGCATCAACTGACAGGCTGCTCCTGTTGAAATATAACAGGAAGATATTTGAGATCACACTTGAAACATGTCCTAATTTTTCTTTCTACAGCACTAACCATAATTTCTATGACAAAATGAACCCCATCATTTTGTTCCTTTTTAAATTAAATGTTTTAAGTGTTACCAGTTTATTCCAATCAAGATGGCTTCAGGTGTGCCATAATTTTGTCATAAGTAAGGCTGTTAGCACTCTAGTTGTTCTTTAGAACACTCTGGGAAGCTGCAGTAGAACACAAAGGCATCATCTGACAGGCTGCTCCTGTTGAAATATAACAGGAAGATATTTGAGATCTCACTTAAAACATGTCCTAATTTTTCTTTCTACAGCACAAATCATAATTTCTATGGCAAAATGAACCCCCTCATTTTGTTCCTTTTTAAATTAAATATTTTAAGTGTTACCATTTTATTCCAATCAAGATGGCTTCAGGTGTGCCATAATTTTGTCATAAGTAAGACTGTTAGCGCTCTAGTTGTTCTTTAGAACACTCTGGGAAGCTGCAGTAGAACACAAAGGCATCAACTGACAGGCTGCTCCTGTTGAAATATAACAGGAAGATATTTGAGATCACACTTGAAACATGTCCTAACTTTTCTTTCTACAGCACTAACCATAATTCTATGACAAAATGAACCCCATCATTTTGTTCCCTTTTTAAATTAAATGTTTTAAGTGTTACCAGTTTATTCCATCCAAGATGGCTTCAGGTGTGCCATACTTTTGTCATAAGTAAGGCTGTTAGCACTCTAGTTGTTCTTTAGAACACTCTGGGAAGCTGCAGTAGAACACAAAGGAATCAACTGACAGTCTCTGCCCTTGTTGGATGTACGTGTTTTACTGAGAATGTCAGACTTCATTCTCACATGACTGAGAAAGATAATGTGAATTTACAGAAAATATGCTCTCATTTTAGCTTCTGGAGCACCTTCCAAAACTGTATGGGACAAGCATGTGAAAATAGTTTTCTCTCAAACATGATTCATGATATCCCAGCAGAAGGTTTTTCACAGGGTAAAATCACCTTAGAACACACCACAATTCCTGAAATTAGTATGG
The DNA here is from genome assembly GCA_963921515.1 of Calotriton arnoldi. Lineage (NCBI taxonomy): Eukaryota > Metazoa > Chordata > Amphibia > Caudata > Salamandridae > Calotriton > Calotriton arnoldi. Next base: position 1,153,357 of record CAWUFW010004404.1, on the reverse strand, counting down.
TACCATCAACAAATGAATTCTAATGTAACTAAAGTCTGTTATCACCCTTTATAGTTCTCCTTTTGGTAACCCTCAAAATCTTCGATTCACTACAATGCATTTCATTGGGGTACTATCATTTATATTGGTCCCAAGATGGCTGCCAGCAATTCCAGGATGAAGTTCTGACAGCCAATCAGATCTCACGATGACATGTGTGGTTAGGCTCCGCCCAGATATATATGTGTTTTCTTTTTCAAATTTCTCAGGAACTACTGAACAGATTTACACCATTTAAGCAAAAGGCACGACCCTGAACCAAGGGCTACCATTTTGGCAAATTTGGTGTAATTCTGTTCAGCAGTTCGGGCTGTAGCTGCGACTAAAGGTCCCTATGGAAAATTGCATGGGGAAAACACGTTTTGGGACCCCCCTTTTTTCTCGGCCCCCGCTTGCCGAATCACCCCGAGACTTTCAGGATAGGAGCGGACCGGAGCGCCCCAACAAGTTGGAAAATTCGCGAAGATTCGTCAACCGGCGCCAACGTTATTTCAAATAGAATGTTGCGGATTTCCTATGGAAAATAGGTCCTAACTATAACTATCTACTGGCGACCGCCAGTAGATAATATATATATGTGTGTATATATATATATATTCACAAAACTGCCTCTGTTTCAAGGACGTCACTCCAGAGCGAGGTGAGTTTACAAAACCTTTATTCTCATGAAACTGCACATTACGGCTGCTTTCAAGTCCCCTACGCGTTTCGGAGCCACAAGCTCCTTCCTCATGGGGTCGCAGTTGACAAATAACGGATAAAACCACACCTATAATTTCCATAACGCATGCATTCTCCAGTGAAGCATGCTGGTAGTTGTGGTTCGGCACTCACCCGTAAGTCGGGTCCATTATTTTTTGCCAACACAATGTTCTTTATTTTCTTCTTTGTTTTACTGCCCTCCGGTGGGCCCCAGACGTGATGTGCAGCTTCCCGATGTTAAAACCTCTCAACGCCGCTTCTCGATTGTGAGTTCACAACCGTGCAGTCCTACCACCACATTCCAAGTAGGCGGTGCATCCTCCGCGGCTGAGGCCGCCGCGCACATATTCACAAAACTGCCTCTGTTTCAAGGACGTCACTCCAGAGCGAGGTGAGTTTACAAAACCTTTATTCTCATGAAACTGCACATTACGGCTGCTTTCAAGTCCCTGGGGGGTGGCGGTCCCCAGGGCCATCAAGGGCCATCAAGGGCTCCAGGAGGGGGGCCGCGCGGCCCCCCTCCCTTAAATTGCACAGCCCCGGGAGGTGGTGGTCCCGGGGCTCTGGAGGTCCGTAATGGACCCCCACATTTATTTTATAAGTGCCCCGGGAGGTGGTGGTCCCCGGGCGTGTGGGGGCTGGAGCCCCCCACACCTTATTCAAATTAAAAAAGAAGCCCCGGGGGTGGTGGTCCCGGGGCTGCGGGAGGGCAGAAGAGCCCTCCCGCACTATTTTGCAATAAAGCCCTGGGGGTGGCGGTCCCCGGGCTTGGGGGCCCTTTGAGGCCCCCACACATAAAATTAACCCCCCACCATGCTCCCGGGACTTGGGCCACCCAGGGGCAAAATACAATCGAAGCGCGGAGACCGCGCTCGATTTTTTTTTCCGGCAGGATTCGCGCACCCTGAGCGCATTCTGCCGATTTAAAAAATTTATTTATTTTTTTTTGCCCAGGGGTCCTTGTGGGACCCCTGAGCAAACCTAGGGGTCAGGGTGTTTCTACCCTGCCCCCTTTGTGCGCTTTGCGCACTTGTTTCTGTCCCTCGGTTCTACCGAGGGCAAAATGGCTGCCAACATTTCCTGAATCGGAATGTTGACAGCCAGCTGACAACCAATTAACATGCAGCTCGTGATCGGGAGGGTACGCGGACTCTACTCGGCCATAGATATCACTATCTTTTTACTTTTGATTTTCACAGCAACTACTGAACGGATTTACACCATTTAACAAAAGGGTTCTTTCTGAACCAAGAACTACCTCTTTGCCAAATTTGGTGTAATTCCGTTCAGCAGTTCAGGCTGTAGCCGTGTCTAAAGTTTCCTATGGAAAATTGCATGGGAAAACGCGTTTTGGGACCCCCTTTTTCTCGGCCCCCGCTTGACGAATCCCCGAGACTTTCAGGGTAGGAGCGGACCGGAGCGGGCCATAAAGTTTGAAAATTTTGCGAAGATACGTCAACCGGCAAGAGAGTTATTTCAAATAGAATGTCGCTGGATTTCCTATGGATAATAGGTTGTAACTATAACTATCTACTGGCGACCGCCAGTAGATAATATATATATATATATATATATTCAACTCCGTGTGCTCAATTTACGTCGGGTTCAGGCGCTCTGTAGTTAGTGCGAAATCCTCGCGGTCGAGCCCAACCGCTACATATCACCCAACTCCTCAAAAAGGACCAGGATCGCTCTCCGCAATGCCGAATATCAAAATTTATTTACTTAAGTTTCAAACAAGAACAAAGTTCATGATCAACGTTTCGGTCTCCTCACGAGACCTTGCTCACGATCAACTTTCACCCCCCAGTGTTCACAAATATATTGCTTTTTTCGTGTCATTTCCTGTTAACCAAGTTCAACCATTCTTAGTATTCTGGGATTTGTAGTCCTGTTTCCTCCACAAGATATAATACATACTAAGATCAAAATCCCTTAACAGGTGCTGTATGCATAATGCAAAGTGATTATATACAAAAATTGTGAAAATTGTGAACCACAAAAGATGAGAATAAATATAAAAAGATAAAAATAAGTTCATTTGTAACTTATAACAAAAATGCAATCCCGAACAGTCTTTCCTTTTTTCCATTTGGTTTTGATTATTTTGCAGCTTGGAATTATTCCAACCGCACTATACTAGACATTTCTATCCCTCTAGTGGGAAGACACAGTTGTATTTGTGAAATGTAATCAGGGATTGCACTTTCGTACTTTCAATTTGACATGGAGAATAATGTGCGATCCTTAATTACTTTCTTTACATATGGTTCTGTTACAGGTGGCTATACAGTTCCTCACTCTGGTTAAGGCCATACGGTGTCAATGTTCTTAAATTAATAATATGGCGTGATTCCTTCTGGCGTAGTAATTTTTCTCTATTACCGCCCCTGTTGTTGAGTGGGACTGTTTCAATACCATAAAACTTCAGGAGTTTCCAATTGCTCATATGTGCTTGTTCCATATGTTTCGCCACAGCGTTTGTTTTGTCCTTGTTTGATGTTGCCCTAACATGTTCTAGTATACGTTTTTTAAGTTCACAGATTGTACTGCCAACATATTTGAGGTGGCATGGGCACTCTATTACATATACTGTAAATTGGCTTTTGCATGATATCAATTCTTTGATTTTCCAACTTTTGTTGTTAGCTAGTTTGACCTCCGTCGTTGGTTTTGCAATCTGACACACCTTACAATTGTGACATTTTATGAAACCCTTTGTATTCAGCCATTGGTTATTTTGTTTTCCTTTATAATGGCTATGGATTAATTGATCTTTCAAATTTCTGGCTCTTCGATATGTAATCATTGGATGTTTTCCTATGGTTTTACCTACAGTTTCATCCATTTGTACAATTTTCCAGTTTTTCCTTATGATTTTTTGTATCTGTTTGCAGTCTTTTGAGTAATCCATGATCATTCTTATGGGTTCCAATTTGTCAGCTTCCTTTTTTGGCTTTGGGATTAGACAATCTTCTCTTGATCTTTCATTTGCTCTTTTCCAGCATCTTGTTACTATACTTTTATTATATTGCCGTTGTTCAAACCTTTTTGCCGTAGCTTTGCTGTGTTTTTGCCATTCCTCTTCTTCTGTGCAGATTCTGCGAAGACGCAAGAATTCACCATAGGGTATGCTTGCGATGAGTGACGGCTGATGGCAGCTGGTTGCTTCTAATATAGCATTAGTGGCGGTGGCTTTGCGATGCAATGTCGTGTGAATTTGGCCATTTTTTATGTAAATTTCAGTATCCAAAAAGATGACTTTTTCCGCACTAAATTCATAAGTAAATTTCAGATTTTTGGTGCTGGTGTTTAAGATTGTAAAGTAATCATGGAACTCTGTTTTTGTTCCGTCCCAGATGATTAATAAGTCATCTATGTAACGACTCCACATTACTATCCTGTTTGCATACATATCGTATTGTGGATGCCAAGCAACCTCTTTCTCCCACCAACCCATCGCCAAGCAGGCGTAGCTCGGGCTAAAGGAAAATCCCATCGCCGTCCCTTTGTTCTGGCGATAGATCTCCTCCCCAAAAACGAAGATGTTCTGTGTCAGACATATTGATATCAATTCCAACAGCATCTTATTGTGGTCACTGTAATGTATGTTTCTTTCTTGTAAGAAGAATTCACAGGCCCTCATTCCCAACTCATTCTCAATATTTGTGTAAAGGGCTATGACGTCCATCGTAACGAGATGGTACGTTTCTTGCCAAGGGGTATTCTGTAAATTTCTCAATAGGTTGGTAGTATCTTTTATATAAGAGTTTAATTGTGAAACATAAGGTGATAGAAAAAAATCAATATAATTTGCTATGGGTTCAAGCAAGGAACCTTTTGCTGATAAAATCGGTCTCCCGGGTGGTTTTTGAATCCTTATGTAATTTTGGTAGAAAGTACATGGTCGCAGTAACTGGAAATTGGACCGTTAGATATTTAGCCTCTTCTTCATCAATTAGTCTATTCTGTTGCCAAGTCCATAGTTTTTTATCCAAATGTCTTTTGATGTCAGTCGTTGGATTTTGTTTCAGCCTCTCATAATATTCTACATCTTTCAATTGTCGATGGGCTTCTGTCACGTAGGTACTTCGATCCATTATCACTACGTTGCCCCCTTTATCAGCAATTTTCAATTCGATTTGAGTATCTGTTTTTAAACACTCCAAGGCTTCCCTTTCAGCATTCGTTAGATTGTCTTTATATTTGGATTTGTGGAATTTGTACATGTCCCGAACCACAGCTTCCTGAAATAAGTCCACTTTGTTCCCTGGTGTAAGTTGAGGGTAGTATTTCGATTTTGGCTTTTTCTTACTCAGACCTGCTCCCATTTGGGTGCACGCTGCCTGTAGATCTAAATTCTCATTTTCTTCTTCGATGTTGAGATTTAGCAGAGTGATAAAACTATTTGCATCTTTGGCCGTTAAGTTAGAGACTGGTTGTGTTGATAGTCTAGTTCTTGTTTTTTCTGGGTTTTCCTGAAAGATTTTTGCAAGCTTGATTTTTCTGACATATTTATAAAAGTCAATTCTAAGTTGTGCAAAGTCCAGTTGTTGTGTTGGGCAAAAGTTTATGCCCCGTTTGAGTAGTGAAATTTCCGCTTCTGACATTGGTCTTTTTGATAAATTTATTACTTGTAGTTCATCTATAGGGTTTAGTAATTCTTCTTCTGTCTCATGCTCCTCGTTTGGGCACCGATTTTCTCTGCCGTCTCGTTTGGCTCTCTTGCCTCTTCTCTTTTGTTTCTTGGGGCCCAATTTCTTCCTCTTGCTCTGCCCCTTTGATATTGTTGCCCCATACGTTGTTGCTCCCATTGTCTCTGTTGGAGAACGAGGCGCATATCCCCTAAAAAGTCAGTTTTGCTGGATCTGTTGGTGTTTCTAAGTCTCCTTCACTTGCATCCGTCGAGGTAAGTGAGGAGAAGCTGCTAGATGTACCAGAAATATTGCTCATTTTATTTTGTTTGAAAACATCAAATTTGCGAGCGAACGTAAAAATCCGTCCTTCTATATAATCATTTTTATCTCGTAAGAATTTAGTTTGTTTTCTTTTTCTCACTGTTTCTTCATGTTTCTCAATTTGACCTTCCAGGTCCTCTTTAAATTTTATCATCTCTGTTGTTAATTTCACTGTTAACAGTTCTTGTTCCAGATCATGTAATTGTTCCTTAATCTGGTTTAGGCTTATCTCAATGTGTTTAATCAGAATATTCATTAGTCCTAATGAAGAATTCAAAATGAACTCCCCCCATTCCTGTAGGAGTTCATTTGTAGAGTCTTGATTGCTTGGCATGAGCATTATCCTCAAACCCCTGGGCACTCTCCGCACTTCAAGGTACTTCTTTATTGTAATTAGCTCCCAGGATTTATTTATTTCCTTCCTGCTTAATTTCTCCCATGTTCTTAGTTTACTTTTTATGTCCGTTTTGCCCCCTGTTGATTTTAATTGGGGTCCATTTTCCACATTGATATCCTTTTCAAACATTGTTGTGACAAACTCATTACGCGTGGCTTCACGTTTCTCCATGTTCAATTAGCCTTTTAAAAATAATGTCTGTACTTTCTTCGTATACGCTCTTGTTGAAACCCACTATTTCCCTTAGTTTTCGTGCCGCGGCATTGCGTGTAACAGATGCAGAAACAAAGTATCCAGTTTGGTTTTCACCCGCCCGTTTGCAATGAAACCTGCAGTGCGGTACCTTAGTTCAGTTGTTTCTGTTTTCTTTTACAACAAACCGGCTTCGCGCAGGATGCGCCTTTCAACAAAACACACCACCGATTATGCTGACAAACGGAACACTCTTACCTCTTACCTCGACCCTCCGGTTTATGGCTTGAATGTCCATTATCCTCAGCTTTCAGGGGTGTGCTCCTTGCTTCATTACGCCGGCGGTATACTAGAACATGTTAGGGCAACATCAAACAAGGACAAAACAAACGCTGTGGCGAAACATATGGAACAAGCACATATGAGCAATTGGAAACTCCTGAAGTTTTATGGTATTGAAACAGTCCCACTCAACAACAGGGGCGGTAATAGAGAAAAATTACTACACCAGAAGGAATCACGCCATATTATTAATTTAAGAACATTGACACCGTATGGCCTTAACCAGAGTGAGGAACTGTATAGCCACCTGTAACAGAACCATATGTAAAGAAAATAATTAAGGATCGCACGTTATTCTCCATGTCAAATTGAAAGTACGAAAGTGCAATCCCTGATTACATTTCACAAATACAACTGTGTCTTCCCACTAGAGGGATAGAAATGTCTAGTATAGTGCGGTTGGAATAATTCCAAGCTGCAAAATAATCAAAACCAAATGGAAAAAAGGAAAAGACTGTTCGGGATTGCATTTTTGTTATAAGTTACAAATGAACTTATTTTTATCTTTTTTATATTTATTCTCATCTTTTTGTGGTTCACAATTTTCACAATTTTTGTATATAATCACTTTGCATTATGCATACAGCACCTGTTAAGGGATTTTGATCTTAGTATGTATTATATCTTGTGGAGGAAACAGGACTACAAATCCCAGAATACTAAGAATGGTTGAACCTGGTTAACAGGAAATGACACGAAAAAAGCAATATATTTGTGAACACTGGGGGTGAAAGTTGATCGTGAGCAAGGTCTCGTGAGGAGACCGAAACGTTGATCATGAACTTTGTTCTTGTTTGAAACCTAAGTAAATAAATTTTGATATTCGGCATTGCGGAGAGCGATCCTGGTCCTTTTGAGGAGTTGGGTGATATATATATATATATATATATATATATATATATATATATATATATATATATATATTTAATGTAGGGTAGTAATAGGTAACACAGAAAAGGGTGGAAATGTAGTCCTCTGGCCCAAACATCAATATCTGAATGAAGCGATGCTACAACTTAATGACACTGATTGTTACATCAAAGTCTATATCCTTGAAGTCAATCAGGCACAATAATTCTTTCTAAACAAATTCAAGGATTGGCAAAGCATTGGTCTATTATCTAAAAATGAATATGACTTCTTAAGAGATGAACACCCGACGATTCCTGTTATGCATTTAATCCCAAAAATACACAAGAATCCTACAGTCCCACCAGTTTGCCCAAGGTAGCCTGATGGAAAATACTTCAAAATATGTGGACTATTTTTACAGGAGCATGTGAAAAACTTGCCATCTTATATCCAAGACTATGGTGACTTCTTGAAATTAATTTTCGATATTGGATGGGAACAAGAATATTTACTGATTTCTATGGACGTCACCTCTTTGTACACGAGCATGAGTCACAAGGATGGCTTAAGAGCTTTAAAACACTTTCTTGGAACAAGATCATTGTCTCTATTCAAATACAGTAATATGTTACTTGAAATGGTGGAAATATGTCTTGAAAGCAATTTTGTTTTTGTTTGAAAAACAACTTTACAAACAAAAGAGGGGTACAGCCATGGGCACCTGCTTCACCCACAGTTATGCGAATCTGCATATGGGCTGGTGGGAGGAGCAGGTGCTAAGGCATGAATATCATGACATTTGGAATGAAAAAGTGTTTTTTGGTCTAGGTTTATTGATGACCTGTTTATAATTTGGAAAGGCTCCGAAGACAGTGCTCAAAATTCACTAATAATATTAACATCAATCAATTGAATTTACATTTTACGAGCACAATAAGTAAACATGAGGTAGTCTTTTTGGACCTAGCAGTTTTTGCGAAAGAAGGTAAACTGCATTCTAAAATATATAGAAAACCTACAGCCAGTAACATGGTGCTACACGTACACAGTTTCCATCCTACCAATCTCAAGGCAAGCATTCCTTATGAAGAAGCCTTGAGATTGCGTAGAAACTGTAGGAAAGATGAAGAATTTGCAAAATCTGTTGAAGAAATGGCAGTAAGGTTCAAGGAATAATGATATACATCAGAAATAATAGAGAAAGCAGTATATAAGATAAAAATATACTGAAACAAAATGAGGTTCTGCTTAAACCACGAAAAAAAACAGGCAGCGAGTCACGAAAATCCCAAATTTAGATTTATAATGCACTACAGCAGACAGCACAACAATGTACAAAAAAAATTGAATAAATATTGGCACCTAAGAAGCAGTGATACAGTCATCGATAAAACAATGCCAAGAAGATTGGGCATTACTTACAAAAGAGTAAGGTTAATGAGGAATGATTTGGTAAAAACTACCTCAATACAGCTTGAAATGAGGGCTTGGTTAAACAACTAACAAGGTTTCCACAAAGGCACAAAATGCAGGGCATGTGAACATGGTGTGAACAAATCTCATTACACAACATCTCTAGAACTATGGCCACATGCAATCAAAGGAGCCCTGAATTGCAAAACAGACTATGCTGTTTATGTACTAGAATGTCCATGTGGACAACAATATATCAATAGCACGAAACTTCCAGTACATAATCACATATTGCAGCACATGAGAGCAATCAAGAACAGGGATTCTACATGCCCATCAGCAAGGCACTGCGCACTCATTCACAGCAATGAAGAGAAGCACATGAAATACTCTGGGGCCGATTCCGATCTCGGCCGGTAGGGCTCCGAATAGGATTCGGCTTTACCGGATCCGATTCGGAGCCCTTTTCCCGACCGAATCGTACGCGGGTCCGGCCGAGCGAGTACGATGCGAGTCGCCGACCGACTCGTCCGGGCGACCCGACCGCTCCGACCGACTCGTACCCGGATCGTACCGCTCCGACCGACTTCGCTCGGACCCGATTCGCACCGCGCAATGGAGACGTTTTCCGGCCGGGTAGAGTACGATGCGCACCTCGACCGCTCCGACCGACTCGCGCCGTCCGACTCGAACTCGCTGTCGGAGCCATACTTTGGGGGTCCATGTCGGACCCCCTGTACGCGTACCCGTGCGAGGCACACAGGGGGACCCATGGGTCCCCCTACCTGTGCGTGTACGCCGCGAGGCGCTCGCGGCGTACTCACTGTAGGGGCGCCCTTGTCCGCCTCGCACCCATTGAGGCAATGGGAGCCCGCGTACGCGTTAGTGCGACCGGCTCCCATTGAGTTCAATGGGAGTCCGATCCGACTCGTGTCCGGTGGCATACGAATGCATCGGACTCGTTCGGTCGGACTGCACGGGTCCGATTCGGTCGGAAATCTCTCCGGGTCCGGCTCGGTCGGAGAGATTTCCGACCCGAATCGGAATCGGCCCCTCAGTGATAGATCAGATACCTAAATTCATCAGAAGAGAAGATTGAGAAAACTAGAATCGAGTTATATACTAAGATTCAACAGTAAGATTCCGTTGGGGTTTAACATGGACGAAGAAATGTACTCTCATCTATAAAAATGGAAACAGCATAATATGTTGTTTTACATTTTAGTATTACAGACTTTAAGAATTCAGTGTACAGTTCCAAACCAAATTTGGTTTAATTTGTTTTAATTCCAAATGGCCTTCATTTAAGTTTAAAAATTTGTTGGTTCAAAAAGAAAATATTTATATATATCTACTCTGCTGATTGCCACTTTGTCGAGTCAGCCACACATTTACAATAAAAAGTCACTAATAGTTTTCTAACAAGAGAAATATATAAACTTTATTATGTTATCATTTATATTGATTTTTATTTACTATTTTGTCATTATCGGAAAATTCATTGATAGGTTTATGCATTGCAATTGTTGTGCTGGTGAAATATTTTTCATAAGCCCACTTGGGCAAAATTGTATTGTATTGTTAAATAAATCATTGAAAGTTTTTAGGGTGTATTAATTGGTGGATGAAAATCCACATAAGCCCACAAGGGTAGATATATACCGTAAAACACCTTTATTTAAAAGACATGCTTTAAATGTAATTGAGGCAGTATTATGCTGAATATAGTAGTGACAATAGAATGTTGACACTAGCAAATCAATGATTTAAATATTTAAATAGAAAAGTAAAATAACAAAAAAGTTTTGGAAACATCATGAAGAAAACACAATAGAATGTTCGCTCTTAAAGTGATGACAAGTAATCACATGACTATTACATTCCATATATATATTTTCTAATGACGGTTGCCGATATGTGAACAAGGCTTCTGCAAAGCCGTAACACGTTATGAGGACGCAATAGAGAAAGTTGCAGAAACTAACTTGTGTATGGAGTCTAACTAAAAGTATAGTTTGGACGCAGTCTTTAGATATATATATATATATATATATATATATATATATATATATATATATATACCTACTGGCGATCGCCAGTAGGTAGTTATAGTTAGAACCTAGTTTCCATAGGAAAAGCATTTTTTGATTTGCTAATACCTTTGGCGTCGTTTGACGAATCTTTCTGAAATTCTCCAAAACAAAAGTCTGTCAAGGTCAGCTCCTATCCTGAAAGTTTGGGGGTGATTCATCAAGCGGGGGCTGAGAAAAAAGGGGGTCCCAAAACTCGTTTTCCCCATGTTAATTTCTATAGGAAATTTTGCAACGAGCTACAGCCCGAACTGCTGAACGGAATTACCCCAAATTTGGCAGAAAGGTAGAGCTTGGTTCAGAAAGTGACCTTTTTTTTAAATGGTGTAAATCCGTTTAGTAGTTTTTGAGAAATTCAAAAAATAAGAGTCAAAAAATCATTTTCCCATAGGAAACTTTGTGCAAGGCTACAGCTGAAACTACTGAACAGAATTACCCCAAATTTGGCAGAAAGGTAGTGCTTGGATCAGAAAGCGACCTTTTTTTAAAATGGTGTAAATCCGTACAGTAGTTGCTGAGAAATTAGAAAAATAAAAGTTTCGATATCTGGGCAGAGCCTAAGTCGCGTGCGCGAGCTTTACTGTGATTGGCTGCTAGTAGTCCAAACCAGGAAGTGTTGGCAGCCATCTTGTGGCTCGGTAGAAGCGAGTCACCTGAAAACGGAGAAACAAAGGTATAAAACAAGAGAAGGGGGCAGGTTAGAAAAACCCTGATCCCCTAGTCCTGCTCAGGGGGTCACAGAAGGACCCTCAGGGCCAAAGAAATCATTAAAAAAATAAAATAATAATATTGGCGCAATTCACACTGGGGTCGCGGGTTCCCGTGTTTTATTTTAATGAGGCCCTTGGGTTGGCTAAGTTCCGGGGGCATTTCTTAAAAAATAATAGCAGGGGCTTGCAGGGATTGCGGGGGCCCGCTGGGGTCCGTGCAGCCCGGGGCTTCACTCATGTTGGGAGAGGGGTTGCACTGCCCCCCTCCTGGAGCCCTCTATGTGCTTATAACTTTGGAGTCGTTTGACGAATCTTTATGAAATTATCCAAAAAGTTTCTCTTTTTTGATTAGCTCCTATATTGAAAGTTTGGGGGTGAATGGTGTAGGAGGGGCTGAGAAAAAGGGGGTCCCAAAACGTGTTTTCTCCATGCAATTTCCATACGAAACTTTACAGAAGACTACAGGTGAAACTGCTGAACGGAATTACGCCAAGTTTGGCAGGGAGAAAGGTGATGGTCCAGAAAGCACGCTTTTGTTTAAATGGTGTAAATCCGTTCAGTAGTTTTTGAGAAATATCACATTTTACAATATGGATATTTGAGAATTCTGACATCTGATTGGCTGAGTGGTTACGAGCACGAGCTTGCGGCTCATTGGCTGTGAACGGTTGAAACCAGGAAGTGTTGGCAGCCATTTTGTGATTTACTCCGTCAGCTCGCATCTCTCAGTGTAGAAGCCATCGGGTTCGTAGTTTTACCTCTGCGAGGCAACACTGGCATCTGTATCTGTGTGAGATATGCCTTTCACGCTGCCTCTACTCATATCACAAGGTCGCGGCTATGCCTTTAGAAGCCCATCTGTCGGCTGGGAGCTCTGTGAGTTAGTCTGTCGGTACGATCCTCTACACTACCCAAAGACTACCCAAACACCACTGCACTGTCGTAAACTCTAAAACACTACCCCCAGCACGATCTCCTACACTACCCAAACACCACTGCAGTGTCGTAATCTCTAAAACACTACCCCCAGCACGATCTCCTACACTACCCAAACACCACTGCACTGTCGTAAACTCTAAAACACTACCCCAGCACGATCTCCTATACTACCCAAACACCACTGCATTGTCGTACACCCTAAAACACTACCCCTAGCAGGACCCCCTACACTACGCAAACACCACTGCAGTACCCTAAACCCTAAAACACTATCCCCAGCACGACCTGTACAGTACCGAAACACCACTGCACTACCCTAAACCTTAAAACACTATCCCCAGCACGACCCCGTGCACTACACAAACACCACTGCACTACCCTAAACCCTGAAACCTACTCCCAGCACGACCCCCTACACTACCCAAACACCACTGATCTACCCTAAACCCTAAAAGACTACCCCCAGCACGACCCCCTACACTACACAAACACCACTGCAGTACCGTAAACACTAAAACACTACTCCGAGGACGACCCCCTACACTACATAAACACCACTGCACTACCCTAAACCCCAAAACACTACTCCCAGCATTACCCCTTACACTACCCAAACACCACTGCATTGTCGTAAACTCTAAAACACTACCTCCAGCACGATTCTTACACTACCCAAACACCACTGCACTACCTTAAACCCTAAAACGCTACCCCCAGCACGACCTGTACAGTACCGAAACACCACTGCACTACCCTAAACCTTAAAACATTACTCTCAGCACGACCCCCTACACTACACAAACACCACTGCATTGCCGTAAACCCAAAAACACTACTCCCAGCATGACCCCCTACACTACCTAAACACTACTGCATTGTCGTAAACTCTAAAACACTACCCCAGCAGGACCCCTACACTACAAAAACATCACTGCACTACCTTAAACCCTAAAACACTACCCCCACCACGACCCCCTACACTACCCAAACACCACTGTACTACCCTAAACCCTAAATCACTACCCCAGCATGACCCCCTACACTACACAAACACCACTGCGCTACCCTAAATCCTAAAACACTACTCTCAGCATGACCTCCTACACTACACAAACACCACTGCGCTATTCTAAACCCTAAAACACTATTCCCAGCACGAACCTCCAAACACTACACAAACACACTGCACTACTCTAAATCCTAAAACAGTACCCACAGCACAACCCCCTACAGTACACAAACACCACTATACTACCCTAAAGCATAAAACAGTACCAGTCCGTCCTGTCCCTAGCTGTACATGTGCGAACTAGTCCGTTAGGTGATAGGTGTGTCTCTGCTAGCAGGGCCGTTGGCTCATTGGTGTCCCTTTGCGAGTTAGACCCGAGCTCTCCCTCTGCGAGCCAGCACGTTGGTGTGCGTTTGCGAGCTGAAGGCCCGTAGCTCTCCCTGTGCGAGCCGAGCCCACGGGCCGCAGCTCTCCATCTGCGAGCCTGCCCGACGGCCCGCAGGTCTCCCTGTGCTAGCCGGATCGCAGCTGTCACTCTGCGAACCGATATTGGGAATATAAGGCGGCTCTAAAAAGAGCCCTTGTGTTTATTTGTTGGAGCTACATATAAGTGCGGACGCACAGCTTCAGGTTATTCAGAAAAACTCGATTTTCCTGATCTGTGAAGTGTACTCCATCACTTCTGTAGATATCAGCCATATCAAAACATATGTAGTTGTTGTAGATCGACCCCATTCTATGGTCTCTGAGGTATGCAGACACAGCTTTGTTGACATTCTTCCTAGATTTTTCAATCTGAGGACAAAATTGGTTTGACCATTTCCACTTCTGTCTTTGGCATATATTGGAATATACAAAGGCAGTTTGAGGCAAAAGCAACATCAATTGTCGAAAGGTGTCCTTCATTAGCATTTCCAAACCTACACCAGTCAATGTGCCTAGGTCGTTTCCACCACAGTGCACAATCATGAGGTCAGGGTGTTGGAGTTGCAAACAGGTTTGAACTAAAGGCAACAATTGGTGCCACTTCAATCCTCTCTGTCCAAACCATTTAATGTCCACATTTTGTAAACCTAGGTCTAAGTCAATACGTCTCTGTTCTGCATACCTCTTGCACCAGAAAACATAGCTATGTCCTACGATCCACACTAGCATTTTGAAGGTATGGCTGGGAAGTATGGATAGATGTCTGTAGCTCATGCAGTCCATTTGTAGAATAAGAGATATGTTTAAAGATGGGGAACTACTTTTTTCTCATTCAAAACGATAACTGATTGGGAGATGAAAAGCATTGTTTTCTAAAAGTAGGGTGCACATTAGTTTGTGGAAAAGCATCTTTGTCATTGGTTAATAAAAAGCAGTTTGAACGTGGAGTTCATATGATAGGATAAAATTTGCTCAGTTCAACCACACCTGCTACTTGTATATGGAAAGCACTGTTTGAACGTAAAGCAATGGTGAACTTTTAACCTGCACGTGCCGTTAAATGTTCGAGAAAATGTTGCAAAAAATATCGTTAGGTTTAAAAAATGATGAACTTTTAACCTGCACGTGCCGTAGAATGTTCTAGAAAGTGTTGATAGAATACGTTGAACTTCTCACCTGTATGTGTCCTTAGATTTTAAGAAAAATGATTATATGGGAAGTTCAAAAATAACCAATAGAGAGAAGTTTTGCAATTTGAAAAAATCAAGGAACTATTCTGATTTGTTCTTTACATGTATTTATGTGTGGAGCAACAGGGAAATTGTGCCATTACTGGTTCCATTCTTGACGAGAGCGGTGCATTATATGTACTGTGTGACAAAGAAAGAATTGCATACGTTTGTGACATTTGGAATCTGCATACCAACTACGAACGTAAGTTAGAAATTAAGAAGGTGTGTTATGTGTTGTGTAGTAGTGGTTAATATTTGAGGCGTTATTTTTAACTTTGAAAGTATTTTTTATTTCTAAGTAACAGTGTTAGTGAAGTGTGGTGTTTCACATTGGTTCTAAAAGATGTATAAAGTGTGCCTAATTGTTAAAGAATTACGGGGCATTTTAGCAAGACTCACGCTAAAATTATCTAACCTGGGCTTCTATTGGAATTCTATAACGCATATTAGCAAGCCCATTATCGCCGTTTTAGCGGCAGTTTCCTGCCGCTAAAACAGCGATGAATTCTAACGTGGGTCTTGCTAATATGCCCCTACTTTATATATGTTTAGGAGTTTTTCAGATAAAAAAATGTAACTTATCTTCTGTAAAAGACTGTATGGTTTTAAAAATTATATGTAGCGTTTATTTGGATTTGTATATGTATTGCGATGAGATAAACAGAATGTCACACGTTTCCAAATTATTCTTAGTCTGGAAATAGTGGGGAAGGGGTTATAGTAGAAAATGTATTTGTTATTAACTTAACAGAGATGGAACAAAAACCAGAAATGTTATGTGGACAATTTGTGGTCTCATTTTTTACATAAAGAGGTAGATTTCAATATCAGTTAAGACTGGTGTGTTACTGGGAGGCTTTGGATTTTGGTGTTGTTATGAAATGCAAGTTGTTGAGGAGCGTTTCTTCAGAAGACATTTTTTATAAATATGTGAGAGATAAAAAATAAATGAAAATGTTTTATGTATATTTACTGCATGATTTTGTTGACAATGCTAAAGTAAATGTGATTATTAGTGAAGGTAATTGTCAGGGTGTGTTTGTCTGCTGAATACCGGTGCTGAATACTGCTACCGCTTTCAGACAATCGTCATTTTTTTATCCCACTTAAAGCCCTGAATATATGTATATCAATGGAATGGTACAATAAAAGTTTAGGAATTACACCTCCGTTTACTCTTCTCATCTCACATTCTCCATTTTGTGCACTCAACAGTAGTGTTTATAAAAATTAAGTTATAGAGCTTTATATAGTATAAAAATAGCACTTATACTTTTATTGGGGTGTTGGTGGGATCTGTAGTGTACAGAGAAGGTCGTAATGAGTTTGAATGGTACAAAAGGGACGTGACATATGTTTAAAAGATTACATGGTTTTGGAATAAGCTGTCCCTCTGTGAGTCCTCGGGCCCGCAGTTGTACCTCTGCAAGCGAACACTGGAAATATACCGCAGCTCTCTCTCACGAGATAGCTACTTCACGTTCCCTCTCCCCACATCACCGTCCCGCACCTATCCCTTTACAAGTGGACGGCCCGCACCTCTCCCTATACTAGTCGGCCCCCGGCTGTTCCTGTGTGAGGCGGCCCGCAGCTGTCTGTCTATGAGCCAGCCAGTCGGCTCGCAGGTCTTCCTGTACGAGCAATTCCTATCACACCAGATCATGGGCTTCTATTGGAATTCACAAGGGCATATTAACAAGCCCATTATCGCCGCTTTAGCGGCAGTTTCCTGCCACTAAAGCGGCGATAATTTTAACGCCGTTCTTGAGAATATGCCCCGTATGCCTTTGCAAGCCGACGTCCCGCACCTTTCCCTATAGTAGTCGGCTCGCAGGTGTTTCTGTGCGAACCGGTCCGCAGGTGTTCCTGTGCGAGCCGGCCCGCAGCTCTCTCTGTTTGAGGCAACGGACCGCAGCTGTTTGTCTACGAGCCAGTCAGTCGGCTCACAGGTCTTCCTCTATGAGCCAGCCCACCGGCTCGCAGATGTCCCTCTGCAAACTACAGGTCGGCTCGTAGTTGTTCGTCTGCGAGCCAGGTCGCTGTTGTATCTCTGCAAGCGAACACTAGAAATATATACCGCAGCTCTCTCTTTACGAGATACCCACTTCATGTTCACTCTCCCCACATCACCGTACAGCAGCTATTCCTTTAGAAGTGGACGAGCATCACCTCTCATTATACTAGTGGGCCCGCAGCTCTCCCTTTTCGAGCTGACGGGTCGTAACTCTCCCTGTAGGAGCCAGCTAATCGGCTCGGAGGTCTTCCTCTACGAGCGAGCCCGCCGGTCTGCAGCTCTCCCTCTGCGAATGACCGGTCGGCTCTCTGCTCTTGCCCTGCGAGCTGTCGGGCCCGCAGTTGTACCTCTGCAAGCTAATACTGGAAATATACTGCAGCTCTCTCTGCGAGATACCCACTTCACGCTCCCTCTCCCCACATCACTGTCCCGCACCTATGCCTTTGGAAGCCGATGGCCCGCAGCTTTACTTATAGTAGTCGGCCCGCAACTGTTTGTGTGCGAGTAGGCCGGCAGCTCTCCTTCTACGAGCCAGGCAGACGGCTCGCAGGTCTTCCTCTACAAGCCAGCCCACTAGCCCGCAACTGTTTCGTCTGTGAACCGGCCCGCAGCTCTCTCTGTACGAGCCAGCGAGTTGGCTTGCAGTTTTTCCTGTACGAGCCAGCCCGCCAGACCGCAACTGTTCCTCTGTGATCCGGCTTGTAGCTCTCTCTGTACGAGCCAGCTAGTCAACTTGCACATGTTCCTCTAGGAGCCAGCCCGCTGGCTTGTAGCTCTCTCTCTGGGAACCACTGGTGGGCTCTCAACTCTTTCTCTGCCAGATAATCCGCAGTGGTACCTCTGGAAAGCAATACTGGAAATATAGCGCATTTGTCTCTCTACGAGATAACCGCTTTATGCTCACTCTCTCCACATCACTGTCCCGCACCTATCCCTTTGGACGCCGACGGCTAGCACTTTTCCCTATAGTAGTCGGCTCGCAGCTGTTCCTGTGCTAGCTGGTTTGTACAGACCATTGTCCTTCTGCGAGCGGACGGGTCGCTGCTGATGCTCTATGAGCCAGTTTCTCGGAGCCGGCCCACAGCTCTCCCTGTACGACCCAGTTAGTCGACTCGCAGGTCTACCACTACGAGCTAGCGCGCCAGCTCGCAGCTCTCCCTCTACAAACCATCGTTCGGCTCGCAGCTGTTCGTCTGCGAGCCGTTTGGTGCGTAAAAGTACCTGTGCAAGCTAACACTGGAAATATACTGCACTTGTTTTTGCGAAATATCGCGTTCATGCTCTCTCTTTCGACATCACCGGTCGCAGCTATCCGTTTGCAAGGGGACGGCCCGTAGTTTTCACTATAGTATGTGGACCGTAGCTGTTCCTGTTTTAGCCAGGTCGCAGCTCTCCCTTTGCACGGTATGCAGTTTAGCAATCGTACTGTCAGTGCCATGCACTTTGTCCAATCATCCATCAAGCAGTATCTACTTATTCTATCTCTACGTCAATATCTAAGCACTGATAAATTCAATATGAGCTCTGTTTGCAGCACTGTAATCATTTTAGTTAATAGTAATGTACTTATAAAATGGCGTAACTACTAACACTAGTATAGCTACAATATTCTGTGCAGTATGTATGCAGACCTCTAACCAGCTACAAAGTATGGAATGTTACAGTTTCTAATCATGTTGTTACACAATCAGATGTGTACTACTAATGCTGTGGTCTAGTATCTTTCACACTACTCATAGAGTACCAGAATTATGCAGGTAGTACTGTTCCATTGGGAAATCATTGATGTACTTTCTTTGTATGTATTTTTATAATTATATATGTGAATATTTTTATAATTATACATTTGAATATTTATATATAATTATTTTAATTATATTAACCTGTTTTCAAAACTTTTATTTATTTACAGATATTTTGCATCATTATTAAGAAAGAGATACAATGACGAGAAAACAGCAAAGAAAAAGAAAAGAAAGAAAGGAGGTTTATTTGAAAAAAAAGGAAAAGAGATATTAGATCCAGTACAACATGGATGTTCAAAGAAAAAGTGTTCTGGTAAGAAAAGTAAAGTTTTTTTTAAAAACTTGCAAAAACTGTTATTAATATTAAAAATATAGAAGAGACAGACAGAACAAGAACAGTGAAACAAAAGCAAAAGAAAAATGTTCAAAAAAGTGGAAAATTGGATTATCGGAAAAGAATTATGTTGGAATACGTAACAAACAATTTTCAGAAATTCGAAAACGAATATATAAAAGTAGAGTACTCCAGAATTTACTAAAAAAATGTAAAATATATAAAAGGAGATCAGCATTTTACAGACAAAAAAAGGAGATTCTAAGGGGCCGATTCCGATGTCGGACGGACTCAGGTCCGTCCGACATCGGTCAGGAGCCGTAACCGACCGACCTGCTGTCGTCGGTTATGGCCCTGCAAGTACGATGCGACCGAGCGGAATGCATGCTTGCATCGTGAAAAGCAGGGGTGCAGTTCATCCCTGCACCCTGTGGCCGGCACCCCAAGGTGCCTGACACCGGGTGCAGGGATCAACAGAGGGGCACCATAGGTGCCCCCAGGCCGCCATTCGGCAGCCTCGCACCCATGGGGGCCCTACTGGGGGCCCCCAAAGACAGTTACCGACTGCCTTTTCGTGCCGGAAAGACCGGCTCGAAAGGCAGTGAACATCTGCCATTGTACTCCCTCGGTCGTGAAGAGGCGGCCGGGGGAGTACTGAAGGATTTCTGGACGGCGGACGGTAAGCCATCCGGGAATCTGTGTCGGATTCCTTTCCGACCGAGCCCATCGGAATGGCTCGGTCGGAAAGGAATCCGGCCGGCACGTTCCGATTCGGTCGGAAGGGCTCCGACCATCGTTCGGTGCCCTTCCGGCCGAAATCGGAATCGGCCCCTAAGTGTTATTGAAAAAGCTTTTGAATTAAAAAGAAGATTGTTTATCTTAATTTTAAAAAGATTGAAGACTTTAAATACAATAATGGAGCGTATGAAGGACAAATGTAAGAGAAAAAGAATTGTAAATAGAACACATTTTTGTAAAATATTTTCCGGGGAATGGAAGCATACTTCTAGTACGGAACCTTTTTTAATGAAGAAAGTTATTTTCAACAAAATAGTTTAGTGCATGCACTTGATACCTGTGGTCGTTCTTATGAGGTGCAAGATGGTTGTCCAATTCAGAAAGAAAAGCTAGTTCCTAGAAATATTGAAGAATTAATAGCTGAGGAAGTTCAAGGGAGACATACCCAGGCTCCAGTGTTTACATGGGATTGTAGTAGTATTTGTAGTATACGTCAACAATCTATTGATATTTTACTAAATTTCTTAAGAGAATATGGAAGAAAAACTGTGAAATACAAGATTAAGTTATTACAAGGACTGGATCCTTGCAAAGTGAGAAAAAATACAGGGTTGCAAGGTCATTCTCTGGCTTGTCTTTCTAGGAAAGTGTGTCAGAGTCGTTTTCATCATTTGAAAATGTTAGCAGTACATCATTCAGAAATGCGGACGTTGGTTAGAAGATTATACTACATAAAAAGTCCTGCATTATGTCTAAATGAAATTAATACAGCTCTTTTGCATGGTTCAGTTTTGGATGTAAAAAAAGTATGTGATGATATAGAGTTACGTTTCTTTGCCGCTCAAGAGGAGTGTAGAGAAAGTGAGACTTTGATAAGTGTAGGTGTTGAAGAAGAGGTGGAAGATACTACTGATGTCAAGTTTGAAAAAGAAATAACAAAGTTTAAAGTAGTTTCTGGTGAAAATCCCAACTATGTTTGTATTTGTTGCCAACGTACTCATTATAAAATTCAAACTAGGAATGTAGATGTGTTTTTAAAAAGTGAAGAGGAAAACAATGATAAATGGAGAGAATTTGCTGCTTATCTGTTTGTGGAAGGTCGTTTTGAGTTAGGTACTGTACAATGCATTTGTAAATATTGTTATAATAAATTAGAAGAAAACAAAATGCCAGCTAGAGCTGTCCATAATGACTTAGAATTAGTACCTATACCTCCAGAACTTAAAGATTTAAATACATATGAGGCTATCCTTATACAATCTGTGCACCCTTTTCAGGCTATAATTCGTATGGAGCCTAAAACAGGTAAGCTGCCTCCAACAGATCTACAAAGAGGTTTAAAAGGAAGAGTTGTGTATTTACCTTTCGATTTTAAGAAAAATGTTGAAACTGTTGGTGTAGAAAGAGAGGATACTGAACCTGTAGTCATTCTTGTTAATGGTGTACCCACAAAGAGTCGGAAAATATGGCAAGAGTTAGTAGATGTCACGAAAGTCCAAAAGGCTACATTATATCTGGTGCAAAACAATATTTACTATAAAAATGTAAATGTAGAAGAAGAAGAAATGACTTTAGAAGATGAAACACACATTTCAAGTGGACAAATAGAAAAAGTGGAGAACTCAAGAAAAGAAGAAATGTATGAACATTATACTATACACCCTCTACATTCAAAAGAACTGATAGGAGATACTATTGAATTGTTCCAGATGAAAAAAGCAAAAGGAACTCCCATGAGTGTGTGGGAAAAAAGTTTGGAAGCTCGTTGTTTTCCACAGCTCTTCCCTACTGGAAAAGGTGGACGATATGATGAACGACCAGTTCAGATTCCAGCTGCAGAATATCGTACTTTACGATTGTACTCAGAAGATCCAAGATTTCGTCAGTGTATTCCATATTTGTTTCATCTTTTATTTGAGAGTGATCTGTCCGCACTTTCATATGCAGTCAACCATATATTAAAAACGGAACGCATCTTTCACATATTTCTGCAAAGCAATTTATGGACAAAGTTGAAGAAAGAGACGAACATTTAGAATCACAGTTAATTAATTTGATGGCATGTCAACGAGGCACTGATGAATATTGCTATCGACGTCATGGGGAACTAAAATGTATGTTAAGAAACTTAGGAACCCCTACGTGGTTTGTTACACTTAGCTGTGCTGAGTACGCATAGGATGATTTACTGGATTTTCTACGAGAAGCAAATTCAAATATAGAAAATATTGAATTGAAGACACCTGGAGAACTGTGTTCCCTAGATCCTGTAAATGTTTGCAGATATTTTAATCATAGGTTTGAAGCTATGATGTCTTTTATCTGTAATAAAAAAATCCACCTATTGGCGAAGTTATTGATTTTTTTGGGAGAAAAGAATACCAAGCTAGAGGTGCTCCTCATATACATATGCTTTTATGGATCAAGGATGCACCTAAATTTGGAACTGATTCGGATGAGACTGTTTTGTCTTTTATTGAAGACTATGTTACCTGTGCGATTCCAAAAACAGGAGGAGAAAATATCTTAAGACAGCAAGTTTTACGGTTTCAGAGTCATCGATGTGGAAAGTATTGCCGACGGAAATATAAGTCAAAGGATAAATTTTACACAAAATGTCGATTTGGCTTTCCACGTCCAGTAATTTCCAAAGGAAGAGTGAACAGTTTTATGTCAGCAGTGAGGCATACCATCACTCGAAAATCACCCAAAAATACTTATAATTTAAAAAGAACAGAAGAATCGAAGTACATTAATGATTACAATCCGGTGATTTTGAAGATGTGGAATGCAAATATGGACATACAATATGTTGCAGATAACTCAATTGCTGTTGCTCGCTATGTCACGTCATATATTACCAAGTCTGAGAAGACAGAATTGAAAGAAATGTGGGAGGAAATTTCACAGGAGAAGACACTTAGCAAAAAATTGTACAGCTTCAGCTTGAAGATGCTTTCACATCGAGAAATTGGATCTTACGAATGTTCGGATCGATTGACATCTGCAAGTTTATATTCAAAGTCAAGAGGGATCATCTGGATAAGTCTTGGTCTTGCTGCAGCACGAAATCGAGTTTTGAAATCTGTACAAGAAATTGAATACTTGGCACTGAATGAACCGGAAAGTACAGATATTCTGAAAACAAATATGTTGGATACGTACTATCCAAATAGAAGTCCATACCTGGAAAACATATGTCTATATGAAATACTGCAACATTATAGTTTTTAAAAAAATGTCACAGAAAATATAAATGAAGGAAAATACGCTGTAATTGGATCTGAAGGATGTTTGGTAAAGCATGACAAAGGAAATCTGATTAATCACAGGAAATTAAGTTGTGATACTCCAGATAAAAGAGAGTTTTTCTATTTAGCTCTTCTGCAACTCTTCAAACCTTGGCGGACTGAAATGGAATTACTTGGACATTGTGACTGCTATGAGGATTCTTTCAATGCATGTAAAGATAGCATTGAATGTACAATTTTTCCAAATTATCTCCAAATGTTGAACGAAGAGATTAATCAAGAAAGAACTATTGCAGCTGAAATAGCTAGAGATAGTTCTCAAGATAGTCAGAGTTCTGCTCCACAAAGTCAAGATCCACTAGGAGAAGCCATACTTGAAAATGAAGTGGCAATAGCAATGAGTGAAGTGGAAACGGTGATGCAGCAAGCACAACAGGACAATATTGATTTGGAAAATTTAGAGGAACATCTGAATACTGAACAGAAAGAAATATATCACCAAGTTACACAACAGATACAACATGGATTACTGCATGAAAAGAATGATTGCCAATGTACATCATTTAGACCTATTCTTATGTACATCAGTGGACAAGCTGGAACAGGGAAAAGTTTCTTGATTAAATGTTTGTCAAGTTATCTACAGAAAACAACAGATTCACATTTGTCTTGTGTTGTAACTGCTCCAACTGGGTTAGCAGCACACAACATTAAAGGGATTACATTACATCGTCTACTTATGTTACCAGTAGAACATGAAAATAAATTGGAATACCACAAGCTATCTGGAGAAGCTTGTTTCGAAGTTTCAAGAGTACTAAAGAAAATAAAACTTCTGGTAATTGATGAAGTAAGCATGGTCTCAAACTTAATGCTTGCGTTTGTACATTTGAGGATGCAGCAGATTTTAAAAACAAATTACAATGTTTTATTTGGAGGAAAACATGTAATTGTATTTGGTGATCTACTACAACTCACACCTGTGAAAGGCCAACCGGTTTTTAAGACCCTTCTTCATGAAGATACTAAAAAATCATTGGGAAGTATTGGAAATGTAAACATTTGGACTTCTTTTGAATATAAGGAACTTACTAAGAACATGCGACAAGCAAATGACGAAGATTATGGAAACATTCTTCAAGATATTAGAATTGGTGTCTTAACAAAGGATGGAAAAAATGCTTTAGAAAGTCGGCTACTAAAAAACTTGTTTCCAACAGAAAATATTGCGGCTGAAACAATCTACCGAAGAATTGCAGAAAAGGAATCTATAATTTGCCTTATGCCAGCACTGAAAGAATGCTCTACATTCAATGAAGAACTGTTGAAACTGGAGAATGAACCGATAATGAAAATGGTAGCTATTGATAAAATAGAACATGAAGGAGTAACTATTCTTTTGTCAGAGAAATTGCAGTTAAAATTAGACTCTTTGGAAAAATCCATATCTAAGACTGCTGGTTTGGAAAAGACCTTATATGTCTCTGTAAACTGCCGGGTAATATTACGACGTAATTTAGATGTTGAAAAAGGTTTAGTAAATGGAGCAATGGGGAAAGTTGTTGACTTTGTTAGTTATGCAAATAGAGATGAGATTGAATTTTTGAAGATTAAATTTGATCAGATTGAAGAGGTGAAACAAATTGGACGCTGTTGTGTTCGTTTCTTGCTTGTAAAAGATTTGTATGTTCGTAGAAAACAGTTTCCTGTTTGTTTAGCATATGCAGTGACTATTCATAAATCTCAAGGTTTAAGTGTAGACAATGCTTTGGTAAATATTGGAAGTTCTGTGTTTAAAGAGGGTATGGCGTATGTTGCATTGTCTCGAGTAAGAACGTTATCCGGATTGTATTTGATTGATTTTGATGAGCAAAAGGTTAGTGCAGATGTAAATTGTGTAAAAGAGTACAATAGGTTAAGAAGACTCTATGCTCCTAATTTAGGTGAATATCCTATTTATGAAAAACGTTTAATACGTCCAAAACGAAAATATGATAAAGATTATACTGAGGTTGCAAAGAAAAAAGAATTGAAAAGAATGACGAGTCTGGAAAGAAAATAGAAGGGAACACGGTTGCTAATATTGTAGGATATCAGTTAGAAAATAGTTCAGGTATCAACTGTTATGCTAATGTAATTGTGAACGTTGTCTTTTTTTAGAAAATCTACAGCATGCAATTATTGAAAATCGAGAAAAAGATTTTGTTCTTTGTTACATTATATTTTTGAGAAGTTGAAAACTGATAAAACGAAAATCCATACTGCTTCTGATGTGCGGAATCTTTTGGATATATGTTCTGGTTCTTCACAATTTACACAGAATGTACAGCAAGATGCTCAGGAATTTCTTATGTTTATGCTTGCAGTATTAGAAGATGAAGGTATACAAATTGAAAATCTGTTTGGACTACGTTACAGATGGGTTCATAGATGTGACAGCTGTTCATTTTCATCTACCACTAAAATAGACACTGAACGATTCATATATTTGACAATGCCAGATTTGAAAACAGTGTCTTTCAACGAACTAGTAAAATCAGCTAATCAACATATGGAATGTACTCAGTGCAAATCGGAAATGTTGTCAACATTATTTATAGAAAGATGTGGACAATATATTATTTTAATGCTGCAACGTTGTAGAGCAGATGGAACAAAATTGGAAACCAAAATTAAGAATTTTGTGGCAGGTCAAGTGTCAATTTCAGGAAGAACTTTTAAAACAGTGGCTATTGTTTTCCACGATGGACCTACTTCAACATCTGGACACTATACTGTCTATTTAAAATGCAATAAAGGATGGACACTATGTAATGATGCGCATTTAGAGTATAAATTTCGGTTGCCTAATGAATTACCAAATTCATACTTAATATTTTTGATGCCAAAATTCTAAGAAGATATCAACATGAATTACTGAGTATATTTTGGATATTTCCACTACAAATGATTTTAGAAACATCATTCACCCTATCAGAAACATGTGAATATGATTTTAGAAGTGTATGTTGGATATCCTCATTGCAAATGTTTTCAGAAACATCATTCGGCCTATTGGGAAGGTGTGTATATGAATTCAAAAGTTTATTTCGGATATACTCAATGGAAATATTTTCAGAAACATCATTCGGCCAATAGGGAAGATGTTCGTAATTACGGTTTCAATTATTAATTCTGTTCTTTCATATTGCGTTTCAAAAATTGTGTTTGAAAGAAGGTGGTGATATATTTGAAGTTTGTATTATATACTATGTTACTAAGGATGTTTATTTGTGAAAATGTAAATACCAAGTTGCGTTGGTTGTAGACATTTTGAAGAGAAGTATGTTTTTTTAACAATCTTATTGATTGTATTTTTTTGCCTGCTGTCATCTGATGATTAACATTGAAATCACTGTTTATGGTGAAATTCAATACAATCTGAAGACAGCAAAAAATGGCAAATTGAATATGTGATGTAATTGTATACTTATGTTGTGTTGCGAAAACTATAACATTATATGTAATAACAGAATTTTTTTCTTCTTTTTTACAGACCTTACTACTAAAGTTTAAAATACTTTAAATTTGCATTTAAAAAAGAAGTGAAATTATATTACTATTAATTTCATATCTACTTGGAAACAGGTAAGATTAATCCACCCAGGTACTACTCTTTCAGTGTATCAAAGACACTGTGACTCCTCATGCCCATCTCCAGTCACCCAGCCAGTACTATACACTAATGCAATTTCTCCACTAATACCCAAGTACTTATAAATTCAGCATACACTCTCCTTGCAGTACTGTAATCATCCAGTCAGTGCTGATGTACTCATACAATCGTCCAAGCACTAACACAAGCATTGCTACAATTGTCTGTGCAGTATCCATACAGATCTCTAAGCAGGCACATACTACTCATTCACTCATCTAAATACCCTGGTAGTACCCATGCAATCTAGCAATCACCCTGTCAGTCCCCATGCACTTCTCCAATCACCCATCTAGCGCGGTGTACTTATCTAATCACTTCGCTAATACCAAAGCACTTATAAATACACCATGCACTCTCTTTACAGCACTATAATCATCCAGTTACTAGTCATGTACTTATGGAATGGCCTAAGTACTAACACAAGTACCCGCTATTATTATTAATAGTAGGTTTTAGGGAAGATATAGTTAGAAAGTAGCATTTAAAAACCTTTGAAATTCACTGAAAAAACCATAGGTTTCAGGGACGTTATAGTTAGAAATTACCATTTTAAAAACCTTTGAAATTCACTGAAAAAACCATAGGTTTCAGGCACGTTATAGTTAGAAATTAGCATTTAAAAACCTTTAAAATTCACTGAAAAAACCATAGGTTTCATTGATGTTATAGTTAGTTGGACATTTCACTCATACAAAACCAGAGAAATTCCGCCGTTATAGTTAGTTCAGCTAACTATAACTCACGCCCCCGCAATGCACTGCTGATGATGTCACATATTACATCATTCATGACATGGTCAGTGACATCACTGATGATATCACTGATGACATCTCAAATGACATCACTGATGACATCACTGATGACATCATCCAGTGAATGTGTTTTTCTTTAAACTTTAAATATGTATTATATATATACCAACGTATATATATATATAACGTGCCTGAAACCTATGGTTTTTTCAGTGAATATATATATATATATATATATAAATATATCAAACCACACTCCCTCGTTTTTCCAAAGAAGTCGAGCACACACGGATTCAACTATTCAGCAGCCTCTTTATTTGGCTCACAGCATGTTAGACTTGGCATCTTTTGGCGTGTTTCCCCTGACTTTTTGCTTTCTGACCTCTCGGTTTTGACTCTGTTTTTGCTGGTGTAATGATTCTGCGCACTTTCCTCACTGCTGTCCAGTGGGAAAGTGCAAGTGCTCCTGTATAAAATGTGTTATGGATTGGTGTTTCCATGATTGGCCTATTTGGTTTATGTGTCAGTCCCTTGTAAAGTGCACTGCGAGTGCCAGGGCCTATAGACCAAATGCTGTTGGTGGGCTGCAGCACTGGATTGTGCCACCCACGCAAACAGCCCGTAAAGTGTAACTCGGGCCTGCCATTGCAGAGCCTGTGCGCAGCCTGGGGCTGCCATGTTGACTTGGCAAGTGCCCACACTTGCAAGTCCCTAAACCTTCCCTTTGCTACATGTTAGTCACCCCTAAGGTAGGCCCAAGGTACCCCTGTGGGCAGGGTGCGTTGTATGTGAAAGGTAGGACATGCCCGGGTGTGTGTGGCATGTCCTGATAGTGAATTACAGCCTAGTTCGTTTTTCACTATTGCAAGGCTACCTGTTCCCACTAGGCCAGAACGGGCAGTTTTGATTATTACAGCTTATAATCCTAACTGACCCCGGGAACATGGTAGAAATTCGAGTTTAGTATGCCTGGACTCAGAATGAGAAAATGCATCTTTTAGTGAAGTTGGTTTTAACATTCTGTGTTTGAAAATACCACTTTTAGAAAGTGGGTATTTTCTTGTCTAACCATCCAAGCCTGCCTCTGCGAGGTTGTGTATTCCTTGTCTGGAATGTGAGTGACAGGGGCTGGGGGATGCCAGGAGACAGGGTGAGTCAGCACAGGGCTGAATAGCAAGATCTACATGTAGATGGGTGGGAGGGGTCGCACCTGGGCCCTGAATAGGACAGTGCCTTCCCTCCACAATGCTGGCTCCACCTCCTGTGGTGCGTCTGATGTCCCTGGCCTACTCACTGAAAGAAGGGACGGAGACTTGTCAACAAAGTGCTCCAGAACTGGTTTGGACTAGGCAAAGGCCTCTCTGCCTTCAGAGAACAAAGGAATTTGGGATATAAATATTGGGGCCCTGACCCCATGAATTTAGATCTCGCTGGAATCAAGGAACCTGCCAAGACGAAGCGCTGGAAGAGCTGCCAGGAGGAGTACTGCCCCTTTGCTGTGTTGTTGCTTTGTTGGGTTGGCCTGCAGCTGCTGCTTCTGCCTTGGGCAGTGAAAGGACTGGACTGAACTTTCTACAAACTTGTGCTGAGTATCTCCAAGGGCCTGGAACCGAGCTGGCCTCCTGTTAAGAAGTCTCAGGGACTGCAAAGACTTCACAAGCCTCTGGGTACCGCTTCTGGAATGCTGTTTCAGTTGCCACAGAGGAAGGGAACCGCAACCGACTCCGTCAACTGAATCCATCCCTGGCCGGTGACCTGTTTGCACCGCAGACCGCATCGCCCGCTTCGCATCGCAACCCTGATCTCACCGTGGGCGACGTCCGACGCCGCCAACACCGAGCCGCTGCTTGCACCGTGACCTGTGGGCACTGCAGTTCGCATCGCATCGCTTCACTGAACCAGCCGGACCCGACCGACGCGGTCGCTGCAACTGGCTCAAGAGTCGTGACCGCATCGCATTTGGGGCACCGCTCGCACGTCTGCGACGCACCGCTCCGACTCGCACCGCTGTCCGACGCCAGCTCCCGCACTCCGGCTTGGTCGCCTGCATCGCAACCTGTCAGCACCGCATCGAGCATCGTCTCACCCTGCATCGCACGCCTTGGACTCACTGACTCCGTCTGCACGACGCTCATCGAGCCGCTGCCTGCACCGCATCGAGGGACACCGCACCTTGCATCGCTCCGTCCTGCACCGCAACCGCGACGAACGCCGACCGGCTCGTACACTCCGTACCAGCCACAACAAGAAAGGTACTGTAACCGAGTCTGTTCATGACTCTGCTGGCCCGTATTGACGCGGTCGGCTGGAACTGTTAGACTCTGTGGTTTTCAGCATCGCGGTAGGCTCGGACGGAGCTACCGACTCGTACGAACTTTGTTTTTGGACTATTCCTGCAAAGAAGAAGTTACCTTATCAAGTATTCGTTTTTAAAGTATAGTATTGTGGATTTTCGTCGTAATGGGTCTTGTCTTGAGTATATAAAATATTGCTTATTTTTCTAAACTGGTGTGGTGTCCGTTTGTAGTGCTTACACTGTATTACTGTTGGTTATGTGCAAATGCTTTACACACTGCCTCTGAATTAAGCCTGACTGCTCGTGCCAAGCTACCACGAGGGTGAGCAGGGGTTACTTCACGAGTGTAACACCCTTACCCTGACTAGGAAGAAGGGTCCCTACTTGGACAAAGGTGCAAGCCCTTGCCAACTAGAGATCCCATTTCTAACACAGCATGATGCGTTTCGCTTGAATAGCTTCATCAGATGCCCGCCAAACATCAGGTAAGTACCACACCCACATTTAAATAGTCACATGCCTGCTTCGATTGGTTAAGGCATTGATGACAGGCAATGAGGGGGATGTCTCAAGCCCGGAACACCAAGCCTGCGTAGAGCGGACCTTCAACGTTAGTACTGCCCCAGTGGGCGATGTCCGCTCTCACCTCACGCCCACCTTGATGTTTACTGTGGTTGGAGGGCTGCTGATAGGAATCCTCATCTCACCGCATTGCTTCTATATCGTGCCCAGGCCAGTTGGGGGATTAGGTCACCTTGAATCCTGAGGGTCCCTGGGGCCCAAATAGCCCACCAGGTACTTGCAGTAAGCACCACAGGCCTGCGTTGCAGAGAGGTGGTCTGAGGCCACGCCCCTTTTTACACCTCTCTGCAACGCAGCTCTGTGGCGCTTACTGGAGGTACCTGGTGGGCTAGTTGGACCCCAGGGACCCTCAGGATTCAAGGGGACTTAATACCCAAACTTAAAACACGCCACAGGGCATGTTTGCACAAATGTCACCTCAGGCCCCGCCCCCTCCCTTCACCACTGTGCAAACGCGCCCCGTGGTGCGTTTTAAGTTACAGGATTAGGTCACCTTGAATCCTGAGGGTCCCTGGGGCCCATCTAGCCCACCAGGTACTTCCAGTAAGCGCCACAGCCCTGCGTTGCAGAGAGGTGGTCCAAGGCCATGCCCCTTTTTACACCTCTCTGCAACGCAGATCTGTGGCGCTTACTGGCGGTACCTGGTGGGCTAGTTGGACCCCAGGGACCCTCAGGATTCAAGGGGACTTAATCCCCCAACTTAAAACACGCCACAGGGCATGTTTGCACACGTCACCTCAGGCCTCGCCCCCTCCCTTCACCACTGTGCAAACGCGCCCCGTGGCGCGTTTTAAGTCGGCCTTAGAGGCCCCCCCATATAATTATTAATAAATGCACGCATGCCCCCGGGACTTTTATCGGCAGGATCCGCGCACCCAGCGCGTTTTTTGCCGATTTAAAAAAAAAAAAATGCGTCTGTTTTCGTCTTTTCTTGTGCCTCGGTTCTACCGAGGAACAAGATGGCTGCCAACACTTCCTGGTTTGGAGTGTTGACAGCCAATTACCATACAGCTCGTGATCGGGAGGGTACGCGGACCCTACGCGGCCATAGATATATATGTGATTTTATTTCTGATTTTCTCAGGAACTACTGAACGGATTTACACCATTTAAGCAAAAGGCATGACTCTGAACCAAGGGCTACCTTTTTGCCAAATTTGGTGTAATTTCGTTCAGCAGTTCGGGCTGTAGCTGCGATGAAAGGTTCCTATGGAAAATTGCATGGGGAAAACATGTTTTGGGACCCCCCTTTTTTCTCGCCCCCGCTTGACAAATCACCCCGAGACTTTCAAGATAGGAGTGGACCGGAGCGGGCCACAAAGTTTGAAAATTTCGTGAAGATTCGTCAACCGGCACCAAAGTTATTTCAAATAGAATGTTGCGGATTTAATATGGAAAATAGGTCCTAACTATAACTATCTACTGGCGACCGCCAGTAGATAAAGTGTATATATATATATATATATGTGGTTTTTTAAGTTCAAAACGCTACTGCTGTCAATGACATATTCACCCAACTATAACGTAACTTTGACGTTGGATATACATATTATCTACTGGCGGTCGCCAGTAGATAGTTATAGTTACAACCTATTATCCATAGGAAATCCGCGACATTCTATTTGAAATAACTCTCTTGCCGGTTGACGTATCTTCGCAAAATTTTCAAACTTTGTGGGGCGCTCCGGTCCGCTCCTACCCTGAAAGTCTCGGGGATTCGCAGCGGGGCCGAGAAAAAGGGGTCCTAAGCGCGTTTTCCCATGCAATTTTCCATAGGAAACTTTAGACACGGCTACAGCTCGGACTGCTGAACGGAATTACACCAAATTTGGCAAAGAGGTAGTTCTTGGTTCGGAAAGAACCCTTTTGTTAAATGGTGTAAATCCGTTCAGTAGTTGCTGAGAAAATCAAAAGTAAAAGTACATATATATCTATGGCCGCGTCGGATTCGCGCACCCTCCCGATCACGAGCTGCATGCTAATTGGCTGTCAACACTCCAAATCAGGAAGTGTTGGCAGCCATTTTGTCCCTCGGTAGAACCGAGGGACAGAAACAAGTGCGCAAAGCGCACAAAGGGGGCAGGGTAGAAACACCCTGACACCCTAGGTCTGCTCAGGGGGTCCCACTCAGGGTGCGCGAATCCTGCCGAAAAAAAAATCGAGCGCGGTTTCCGCGCTCGATAGTTAATGGCCCCGGGTGGGCCAAGTCCCGGGGCATGCTGGGGGGGTTAATTTTATGTGTGGGGGCCTCTAAGGGCTCCCAAGCCCCGGGGACCACCACCCCGGGGCTTTATGTAGTAATGGTGCGGGAGGGCTCTGAGCCCTCCCGCAGCCCCGAGGACCGCCACCTCCCGGGGCTTCTTTTTTATTTTTGAAAAACCTGTGTGGGGGCTCCAGCCCCACATGCCCGGGGACCACCACCTCCCGGGGCACTAAGAAAATTACAATGGGGGTCCGTTTTGGATCCCCAAGCCCCGGGGACCACCACCTCCCGGGGCTTTCAAAATGTAAGGAGGGGGCCGCGCGGCCCCTCCTGGAGCCTGTGGTGGCCCTGGGGACCGCCACCCCCAGGGCCGGCTCCTGCAGTGTCCCGGGGTGCCTACCCCGGGACACTGCTGTTTGCAATGACAGGACGGGAGCCTCGCGGCCCCGTCCTGTCATTGCAAGCTGCTTGGATATTGGAAGAGTGAGCAGGAAACCTGCTCTCTCTTCCAATATCCAAAGCTGATTGCTTTTCCACATGGGGAGCAGCATGTTAGCTGCTCCCCATGTGTAGCAATGCCGGCTCCCGTAGGACACGGGGAGCCGGCGGGACTGTGGGGGTTTGGGGACCCCCACAGTCCCCAACGAGAGGCCAGGCCCGAGGGATGGGGTCCCCGGGCCATAAGTGGCCACGGGAGGGGGCCACGCAGCCCCCTCCCCAAAGGTAAAAAAAAAAAAAAAGTGCAAGGCCGGCCCCGGGGATGGGGTCCCCGGGGCC
Organism: Calotriton arnoldi; assembly: GCA_963921515.1. NCBI lineage: Eukaryota > Metazoa > Chordata > Amphibia > Caudata > Salamandridae > Calotriton > Calotriton arnoldi. Next base: position 1,119,667 of record CAWUFW010004404.1, on the reverse strand, counting down.
TTAATGGCCTGAGGAGGGGGCCACGCAGCCCCCTCCAAATAAAAAAAAAAGAGGCCATGCCCCGGGGATGGGGTCCCGGGGCCAATACAGGCCCAGGGAAGGGGGCCACGCGGCCCCCTTCCCGTTTAAAAAAAAAATTAATTAAAAGAAAAGGGGTAAGGCCCTGGGGGATGGGGTCCCCAGGGCGTAAAAATAGGAAAAAGAAGGGGGCCACACAGCCCCCTTCAGGGAAAAAAAAAAAAAAAACGATCGGGCCCGCAGGCCCGCCCCCTTCCTTCACCACTCTGCAAACGCGCCCCTGGCGCGTTTGCAGAGGGGAACGATCCCCTTGAATACTGGGGGTCCCTGGGGCCAACTAGCCCACCAGGAACCTCCAGTATGCGCCAGGGAGCTGCCTTGCAGAGAGGTGTACAGAGGCCACGCCCTTTTACACCTCTCTGCAACGCAGCTCTGTGGCGCTTTGGAGGTATATGGTGGGCTAGTTGCACCCCAGGGACCCTCAGGATTCAAGGGGAGTTAATCCCCGACTTAAAACGCGCCACGGGCGCGTTTGCACAGTGGTGAAGGGAGGGGCGGGGCTTCAGGTGACATGTGTGCAAACAGGCCCCGTGGCGCGTTTTAAGATGGGGAATTAAATCCCACAAAACGGTGGCGCACTGTCAGTGTGCCCCCTGATGGCAGCCCTCTGGAGGAGGGGCAGAGGGGGTCCCATGGTCCCCCCAGACATCGCCTTGCAGGCAGGTGCAGTCACTCACAAACCCGCCTGCAATGGAACTCTCGCCCCTCTTAAAAGTGCAAGCTGGTTGCTGCCTGCACAGTAAAACACATAACGGCTGCTTCAAACCTGCTCCGTATTTCACTTGAATGTGCTGCCTCCAGGGCAGCACGAGTTTGAGGCTGCACTGGGGGCACCGCATTCATTCTAATGCAGCGCACTTTCCTTGTTTGAGCAGGGCATGCGCTGTGGCCCAAACAAAGAAAGGGTTTCATTTTCATAAAACAGCCCCAAATCCACATATATTGGGGGAAGTGCAAAAACAGGGGTGGTTGGTTGGTTAGAATTGACCATTCTAGCTCCACTCCCTCTTACATTGGGTAAAGTGCTAAAATGGGTAGGAGTGTTAATTTTACTATTCTAACTGTAGTCTCACATACAGCCAGGGAAAAAGCGATTTTTTTTGGAGGGGGAAATAATTTACTAGTCTAAGTTCAATACAACAGACATTGGGGAAGCTCCCACCATTGGATGGTAAAATATAACATTGTACCTTCGGTCACACAAACACTACGGAAATGCTAGATTTTTTAAATTTCGTAAAACTTTTGGGTTTTAGATACATTATTCTTCACAACAAAATCAGAACCCCAAGATATATTTCATTTTTAACACCAAAACCTTAGAACATATATTGTCGAAATGCCAAAGCACTAAATTCACCTAATACCTAGTAGATTTGTAGCAGAATCAATGTTTGATTGTACATCCGATCTAGGTAAACCTAGTTAGTGATAATAATAATGGCACGGGGGATCCATTTACCACAATATAATCTCTTGCAATGTGCTAAATGTATTATACATTCATAGGCATGTAAACTACGCATACTAAAAAGAGATTCAATTTTTTTTCTGATCCTGGTGATGTTGTCTTAGTTTGAGGGTTTTTTGAGTAATTTACCTTTAATTTGTAGGTTACACTCAAAACATCTTTATCATTCTTTAAATATATATTATGTATTTATACATTCCCATTAATCAGTCAACACATGTTTTGCCCAGTTAGATGGCTCGCAGGCCCAAGGTTTTTTTAAGGATAAGAGCGAGATCAGGTTCTGGTGAAGGACGTGGTACTGCCAAAATGTCCACAACAGAGTTTTGCTGTTTGGAACTCTCTGAAATTCAAAGTTTTGGATTACAGTTGTCTGTCCTTAAAGAGAATTTCAAGCGTGGTGTACTTTGACACTCTGGTCAGGCCATTTTAGATGCACGCAAACCGAAAAGGCTGAGCCCCAAAATGTGGATCAATTTCATTATAATATTTCTATAGTCATATGAGCATCCGTTCTACATCGAGGTCTGGCGTTGTATCGAGTGGCACCACGAAGCAAACTGTGGAGGTCAGTCAACATCAGATGTAGTCTATCTGTCAATGAACAATAATATATATTTCAAGAAAGATAACGTTTTTTTTTATTGGAGCCACGAATTAATGATAGATGCATCACAAAACTATACATCCAGGAACAGTAAAAAATGTTTCATTCTGTTTTTGTTTGGGAGATGACATGCCTCAACATTTAACACATTTAGCACATTACAAGAGAATATTTTGTTTTATATGTATCCCTCATGCCATTTATAAATTGTCATGAGTGAAATAATAAAGTAAATAAAGAATATTTTATTTTTAAATAATTTAAAACATGAACCCCAAATGTAGTCCAAAAATCGATTTAAAAAATAAAAAACTAAGGGGCATATTAGCAAGGCCGGCGATAAAATTATCGCCGTTTAGCGGCAGGAAACTGCCGCTAAAGCGGCGATAATGGGCTTGCTAATATGCGTTATAGAATTCAATAGAAGCCCAGGTTAGATGTGCAGGACATCTAACCTGGGCTTCTATTGGAATTCTATAACGCATATTAGCAAGCCCATTATCGCTGTTTTAGCGGCAGTTTCCTGCCGCTAAAACGGCGATAATTTTATCGCCGGTCTTGCTAATATGCCCCCTGGTAACAAAACATTAATTACAGTTGCACCCTCCTAAATAAATTCGTTCATCCCAATTCTAAACAGCTAACCAAACCATCACCTAAGAAACAGCACAACTGCTAAAAAATAAAAATAACATAAACATCACTCCAAATGCATGAACCCGATAAGCATAACACATAAGTAACATAAATCAAAGTTATTAAAACTATACCAATACTAGACGTAAATAATAATTTTAAAAAATAACCCAACCCCATCCCCAAAATACAAATTTAACCAACAATGCTAAAAAACTCATCTTTATATAACCAAAGATAAAAAGGACTAAATTAATTACAATAAATTATAACCACAATATTTTAGTATACTACGGGGCATATGTACAAGGAGTTAACGCCGCGTTAGCTGCACTTTTCCGTCGGTTTTGCGGCGATATTTTTATCGCCATATGTACAAGCTGTCGCTAACCTTTGGTAGCTGCAGTTTTCCAGCGAAAACGTCCATTATAAAGATCGCCACTTCTGTTAGCGATAATGACATGCAAGGGAGGCGTTCTCGTGCAAAAACGGTCGCTAACCCCACTTCGCGATATTTAAAAGGGGATTCTTTAAGTTTGGAGGACCAAAAAAACTGCCTCTAACTGCAGTTAGAGGCAGTTTTTAAGACCAGAAAATAGCTGGTCTTAAAAATGGAGAGAACACTTGGGGCCTCATTTCAGCAGGTTTTGTTGCTGGACTGCGCTGCAAGCAATGTTGCTGTGTTGCCCATCGACAAAACTACAGGGCAGGACTGCGCACCATCAATAAGATAGTGCGCATTCCTGGGCCTCACTCATGAAAAATTTTGTAGCGCTGCGACAAGACAGCGTTGCAACACTTTTCACTACCCCCTTCTTGCGACACCATGGATGCGCTGTATTCACTGGACAGCGCTCCATGATGCAAGTAATGACAGATACGTTTGGAATCCTGATGTATCTGTCTGCGCTAAAGTCACGCATTGCTGCAGTCGTGTCACAACCATGACGCAACTCCAGCAATGCATGGGGCCAGCCTATCCCTGTGGCACTGCGTCACCCTTACGCCTGCCTACATGCAGGCATAAGATACTAATGCAGTGCCGTTCTTGATGGGAGCCCGGGTGTCGGTGCAGTTTGAGATCCATCGGTGGCGGTTGCGCGCTGCAGTGTCATCGCCTGTAAGCGTTGGCGGAGTGGTGGTGCTGAGGGAGTTGACAAGACGTACTTCAGTGGCCTTGATCCAGCTGCGAGGGGGCGATGATGGCGGTTGTGTACGGTGGGCATGGTGAAGACGTGATGTATACAATGATGGTCGGTCCAGGAGAGTCCGGTGGTGTGGCTGTAGTTGAAGGTCCCGCTGGCGGAGGAGACATGCTCGACCGTGTGTCCTGCTATGTGGCTTGCTGTGGTGACTAGCTGCTTGAGCCTGATGTTGGGGAGCTACCCCAGGAGGGGGTGGTGTTCTGGTCACTGGGGTTGACAGGTGGAACTTGAGCTCGCTGACTAGGATGTCGTCAGTGGATGGGAGATCCTGGTGTGCAATAAGGTCTACAATGGTATTTGAGAATGGGTGTCCATGGCCCGGGGGGCCTGCAGATGAGGGTGCTGCAGAGGATGGGGTTGGGGTTGGTCCTGATCTGGAAGTTAAGGTGTTCCATGGTCACCGTTGGGTCATTAGAGTGCGTGGTCAGTCGGAGTATGCTTCTGTAGGTGATGGCAATGCCTCCTCCTGGACGGTCAGGGTGGTCCTTGTGGGTGATTTAGTAGCAGTCAGTGATGGCGATGTCCGGTCCGGCGCAGATGTTGGTCCTGGCAGGCGATGTGGCGTCCAGGGTTGATAGCGAGAAAGATGCTGGCGCCATAGGGGTGGAGTGTCCGAGAGGAAGGCTCCTTGGTGCTGAGTGCGGTCCAGGGGCAGACAGACGCAGACGGGCTTGCCTATGGCTTGCCTTTGGCACGGGAGACGTCCATTACAACGCAGGCATTACATCGTATGCCTTTACAACGCAAATCCAACAACGCAGATGCCTTTACATCGCATTCCGTTACAATGCATTGTGAGGTCAGTAATGGGGTATTTTTAATTTTCAGGGTGGGTATGGGTTTCGGGTGTCGTAGATGAAATGTGGGGTGTATTATGGGGTAATATTTGAAATTTGGGGTGTGCATTTGGGGCAAATATGAAAATTGGGGTGTGCATTTGGGGCAAATATGATTTTTAGGGTGTGTTTTGGGGGCTCAAAGATGAATTTTAGGGTTCAGGGTTTGCTTTGGGGTGCAAGAGTCAGTTTTAGGGTTGCACTGACTGAAGTGGGAATAGTAATGTTTACATCTCCGCAATCCAACACCTTCCCTACTGTTGCAATATGCCTAGTATTACTATGCATTGTAATGGAATGTGATATTGTAATTGTAACAATGGGTTATCAAGGCCCGCCCGCAATGGGTTATCAAGGTCCTTATAATCCCCACCATCCTTATCCTATGTTTGGGTGGCAACCGCCAATCCCACAACCATTGTTCCAACAGAACTCTTTCAGGCCGCCTTTTTTAGGCAGGGGCCGAAGAGGAAGGGGTCGCAGAAAAGGACACAATCAAGTACATTGGGAGGAAGAAGACCCAGTGGGCAATCACACGAGGAGCAGGACTCGGGAACCACAGGCAGGGCCAAGCACCCCCAGGGCTTAGTCACCAACCTTTCATCGAGACCACTCTCTATTGTTGAGGAAAGGGTTTTGAATAAGGGTTTGGGATTTGTCCCCACTGCCAATGTTGACAAATTTGGTCTGCATTGCGAATTATCTGGTTTCTTTAGGAAACTGAGACTGAAGGCCTTCTTTGAGGGCCAAATTGATTCTACCTCTACACAAGAGTCTCATGACACAGGTCTCCGTTTAAAATCTACCTTTGTACCTCCAATTCACACGACCCCCATTGAGATTCTGTCATTTGAACAAGCTGTGTTCAATAACGTAGAACGCATGGAGATAAAAAAAACTTTTTTCAATATGACCAAAGAGGAGAACTTAGCGCTGGCAGAACTGAAAAATTGTGACACAATCATAATAAAACCAGCAGACAAAGGAGGAGGTGTGGTGGTGCAAAACAAGTCCGCTTATCATGCGGAATGCTGCCGGCTGTTAGCTGACACAACCAATTACACCCCACTTATCTCTGATCCCACACAAGCACTTAAATTTGAGATAAAAACCTTGGTGGCAAGTGCGGAGTTCAGTGGTTTTATTTCTAAACACGAGGCAGATTTTTTAACTAAGTGTGATGAGAAAATTCCATATTTTTATACACTGCCTAGATGCATAAGAACAGGGACCCCCCTCCAGGCAGACCCATTGTGTCTGGAATAGGCTCTTTGTTAGAGCCCCTCTCTCGTTTTTGTGACTTTTTCTTCAAAACGATTGTACAAAAGACAACCACCTATTTACAAGACACTAAAAGTTTACTCAACCTTCTTAAAGAACTGACGGTTAATGAATCAATGATTTTGGTATCTTTTGATATCGAAAGTCTCTATACGAGTATTCCCCAGGACGATACTTTGGAGGTACTTAGAAAAGCCTTAGAACACAGTGATTGGCCTTTTAATACCCCAAAACAATTCATCATCGAGTGTGCCACACTGGCATTGAAAAAGAACTATTTTGAATATGAGGGAAAGCTATACCTCCAAATAGGAGGTACTTCTATGGGAAGTACCTTCGCTCCTAGTGTGGCTGGACTCTATGTCTTTGATTTCAAAGAAAAATACATATTGAATGCGGTCAATCCCTTTGCACCGCACTTGGTCTTCTGGAAAAGATACATCGATGATGTCCTTGCCATTTGGCAAGGACCGAGTGACAGTCTTTTGGAGTTCATCGCATGGATTAACACCTGCGATAGGAACCTTAAGTTTACCCATTCATTCCACAATGAAAGTATGATATTTCTCGACATTGTTATTACCAAAGAAAATGGGAAACTAGAAACTAGGACCTATCATAAACCGACGGCTAAAAACAATCTGCTTAGGTTCGAGAGCTTTCACCCTAGACCTTTGAGGGAGAATCTTCCATACGGGCAGTACCTTAGATTGAGAAGGAACTGTAGTAAACTGTCGGATTACCGGAACCAAGCAGTTGACCTGTCTAACAAACTAATTGAGAGAGGTTACCCTGAAAAACTGATCACCACATGTCAGAAATGCGCACACAACCAACACAGAGATGTGTTGCTGGAAAATAAGGTGAACACTAATTCAAACATCCCCCTTACTTGTGTCACTACATATAGTACCATCTCTAACCAGGTAACACGTGCTATTAATAAACACTGGAACATCATTAACACAGGGAACCTTAACTGGGCTAAACCTATGTTTTCATTCAAGAAGGCGAAAAGCCTTAAGGATACTCTGGTTTCCACTCGCCCTAGGACTAAGAAACAAGCAATGCAATCGACTGTCCTTAACGCTTGGGGTATGCCGAACATCACAGGCCATTTTCCATGTGGCAATTGTAGTGTGTGCCATCTGACCACAACTAGCAAGACTCTTAGCTTGGAACCAGGCAAGATCTGGACTCAGAGGACGCACACAAACTGTAATAGCACCAATGTGGTCTATCTAATCACCTGCCCCTGTGGGCTTCGTTATGTTGGCATGACTGGGAGAAAAGTTAAACAGCGAATTTGCGAGCATCGCAGCACCATTAGATGTAAGAAAATCACTACAAGATTGACTGAACACTATCTCCAAAGTAACCACACTACTAACGACCTAAGATGGACAGTCATCGAAACGGTAAGACCCGGTGATCAGTCTAACAGATATCTGTTCGAAAGGGAACAGAGATGGGTCTATAGACTATCAACTCAAAAAAACGGGTTGAATGATGGGATTCCGTGGAACACTGTTTTATCCAGATAGATAGATTGACATATAGATCTGCCTTGTGGTATTTGTAAATAATCAGTGAAACCTTTTTGTGCACGAGGATCACATTGGCATATCAGTGTACACTTACCATGTCAGTATACCCTATTAACAACTTATGGGTACTTTCTATTCTTTTACGGCATGATCATCTGCCACTTTTCACTTTCAAGAATATCACTTCCCTGTTGGCATTTATGATTACATGCCACCTTAAAAGGTCCACGTCTATATTGCCCTCTTTCTGTAGCGATTTCGTGTATAACTAACTTTGTGACGACCCTCCTGTTTTCAGATTTAGTTCTATCGTTATCTGTACGATTAGACTATGTGTCGTGCATATATGCCGACTTTCACAATATTGTGTTATGCCTATTTTCCCTCTTTTCTACAGAGACAGTGATTCCGGTCTCTCAAAACTGACAATCACTTTTTGACACGCCCCCTTGGCTTTTTCTAAAGCCATTGCTTGCTTTTGATGTCATCACGCAGTACTCATCTCACCCGATCACGTGACACACCCGGAAGCCTCTGGGTTTGTTATAGACCGCGAGGACGCCGGTTTCACTATCCTCGGGTTTCCTGATGGGGTCACATCGCAGGTTTGAGTAGCGGATGGCATGACTTGATGAAGTGAGTACTCGGGTGGGCTCCGTTTTTCAACTATCCTAATGGAAGAGTTATACCATCATTAAATGTTTTATGCTTCTCCGCAGAGTTTGACTAAAGTCAGCATCCATCCCCACGGTAACCATGAGGCAAGACGTAATTTCGTCGTTATGTAAGCCTCTACCTTGATATCTCTTCTCCCATTTCTTATCCAATTTTTCATTTGAGTGTGGTAATTAGAGTATATGTACTACGCTTTATCAAGAGGAACTTTTTCCTTGTTCTCAAATCTACTGGATTAAATAGTACCTTGACATCTGGTACACCTTTGACAAGTGAGGTATGACACCACGCATTTGTTGGGTTCACTTAGACACTTGTCGCTATGTATTGTTTGTCTTTGTCATGAGTGTGATCTCACACATTTTGGGTGCTAGATGAGCACTGACACCAGGCACATGCATTTTGATTACGGAAGCGATCTGTGTGCGATATGCACGGATATGTTGATTCATGGATACATGATTAATTTGCTGCATGGTATCTATGTGCTTTTTTCTTTTCAGAAATTTTTTTTTGTTTCCTTTCGTGAAGACTGAAAGGGTTTCCATCCTGTAAGTACACAGTATGGTATTTTAATTGTGACCGAGGGTAGGGTACACCTTAGCGTGTGTACACCGCCCGGGTCATAGGTCCTGATGAAAACCTAGTAATACACACTGTAGGTTGAAACATGTAGACCCACTTATCACTTTTCACTTTGTCACCACCAACAGTCTTTACACGTGGACAAGTAGGTCCACTACGGTAATACTCTTGTGTACTCATTTTTAACCTTGTCTTACTTGCTCCATAATAAAAGTAACGGAGTACAATAAAGACAATTTTATGATCACCACTTCACTGATTCTCTCAAAATACCCGCTCCACTGTAATCAGCTGTCGTAGCACACCCAAGTGGCATTCGGCTGCTCGGGTGGGACCCCAATGATGAAGCATGTCACCAACTAGGTTGGTGAGTGAGGGGTCTTTTTAAACCAAAGAAATTTTCTCTGGTAATTCTCTTCATCGGCGCTTCCCGTAACAGCCTTTGGCTCTCTGGGGCATACTCCTTCAATTTGTTTTTTCAGTTAATTCTTAGGGGACTAGGAGTACCCCCTTAAAATACCCTCTCTCTCTTATTGTTTTACGTATGCGTCGTAACTCCATATATACCTTTGGCACACCAGTGGTACGCCCGCTGCGCATGGCCGCGCAGCAGCCGCCATTGAGAAGTGCTGCGGGGGGGGACTGGACAGCTGGGAGGTGGGAAACGTCGTAAAGAACACTAGATGGGGCGTGGACGCGGGGGTGTGTGTGTGAGCGGGTGTTGTAAATATTTACATGAGAGAAATCTTAGAGGCCGGGTCCTGTGTCTTCGTTGCTCCTGCTCTCCTGAGTCTGCTTCCAGGAACAGGAAGTAGGCAGCCAGGCTCCCTCCCCTAAGCCAATCACAATGCTGCAATGTGGCGTTGGGATTGGTCATTGGCGCCGGGACGAGGCGTTCGGCCAGGGGCTGGAGGTGTGGGCATGTTCTCCATGCAGGCTGTAAAGAGAGATGTTGCCCTTTTTAATTGTATTGTGTTTTTATGGTCTTCAGACCGAAATAAACTGCTTTGACTCACTCTAGTAAAAGGTCAGTGCTGCATGTTTTGCACTTTATTCAACAGTTAATTGTCTGGTCAAATGTTTCAGGGAAATTTACCAAACATCATATTGCTGTGGCATTTTAAGAACACAATACATTGGGCAGTTTTAACATCTTTTCTGAAACTAGTTAGCCTAATAGCCCATGCCTCCAGATGCACAAGTTGATATTTATGAAAAACAATCGCCACAGAGTCTAGGAAGGAAATATATTTATATGATTACTGCCCCTTTTATAAATGAGCATCATAACGCTTCTTTTCTGAAATATCATAATGCGCTGATAAGCAGGCAACTATTCCACACAGGGAATAGATCTTTCCCATCATCTCAGAAAAGAGTTTATCAACCCTTTAGAGACGCCATCTGGATCAGTCTGCACAGAAGCTGAAATTGACTGCATACGATGAATGATCTTGCGCGTTATATATTTAAATTATTTCTCCTTTGCTTTGATTTAGTTGCAGAGGTCCCTCGTGATACTTATTTATTTTATTCAGTAGCAAACATCGACCGGCCCAAGTATGTTGTATGTTTGTTTTTCACAACAGAGGCATGGACTTTATTACCGTGTGTACCTCTATGGCAACCCTACTCTTTTTATCATCATCATGTTATACAGATTTGATGCAGTTGGCCATTCTGGGGCTTATTTACAAGCCCCTTGCGCGCTCGGTGCGCCACTTTTAATATGGGAAGAAGTGATGTACCTTCGGTGCAAGGGGCTTATTTACAAGCCCCTTGTGCCGCCGGTGCGTCACTTTTAATATGGGAAGAAGTGATGTACCTTCGGTGCAAGGGGCTTATTTACTAGCCCCTTGCGCACCAGGTACGTCCCATAGTAAAAGTGTCGCACCGGCGGCGCAGGGGCTTGCAAATAAGCCCCTCTGTTTTTGATACTCCTGGGGTTGATTATAGAAGCACTGGGGCTTATTTTCAAGCCCCTTGCGCCACCAGTGACTTTTTGTGATGCACCGCTGGTGCAACCTCCTGCCCCAGATTTACAAGGACACATAAAGCCATCCTGTGTGGCTTTTCCTGTCCTTGTAAATAGGGCCCCTTCTCACGCAACACTTTGCGTGAAAGGAACGTGACATGGGTGCTGCTGTGGGTGTTCCCACGCAACATTCATGTATTCTGCAGCATTTCCAGATTTACAAGAATTCTTAAACCTGGAAATGCGGCAGGATGCTACGCCACCCTAGGGTTGGCGATGCGAGGCGCAATGAGGAGAAATGTTTACAGCTTTTCCATCTTTCTAGGGATGCTGCATTCTGCAGCACACATAGGAAGAGGAAATCACCTCTTTTTATTGTTTTGGTTATTGTTTTTGTGCAGGAAGGTACTCCTTCCTGCACAGAAACAATCTCCCCGCAACGCAGGCACCCTTGCACCATGCCGCAGGGGTGCCTGCGTGGAGCATGGCAGCCGATTGTGTGCCAGTGGAGGGGAACGCACAGGGATGCGTCTTATTGTTGTAAATATGACGTATCCCTGTGTTTTGAAAGTGCTGCAGCGTGGCGCAGCCAAAGGGCTTGCGGTGCCGCGCTGCAGCACTTTCTCGTAAATAAGGCCTGACTTTGGATTTTTTGAGATGGCGCAGGCACACATTTGAAATACAGAAGGTGCCACCGGCAATTGTGCTAGCTCTTCTCTTGCATTGATGTACATTTAGCACCAACGCAGTATAAAGTGACGGTCCCTCATTTGCATGGTGATGTGGACAAGGCAAGTGTTGGAAGACTTTGCTCATACACCACAGCCACATATACAATGCAGGTGCATGGAGAAAAGGACACCCTGTGGTTATACTTACTGTGTTATAAAGGAGGTGTTACACATTTAGTGCGTCCTCAGAAGATGTCCTTTGGGAGGCATCAAGCCTCACTACTCCCTCCAAGCACAAGCTGGTGACGGGTAAACATTCAAAAACAGTGACTAAATGACAGGAGCTGCTCTGTCAGTCCCTACGTAACCACACAATTTATCCTGACCTCAGAAGGGGTTCCTGACAACTCCCTCCAGGATGAAAGCAAAACACAACTGTATCCACTCTTGTCGTGTCATTCAGGACTCACCTCAAACGTTGGGGCTGCCCTGTATGGAACTATGAAGCAGCACGTTAAAGTAAGTAAGTTCGAATAGTTTATTGCAGGATTTAAAGACATCTAGAGATTGGAAAAAATCGAGCTATCATAAAATGCATAAATGCCGTCTGCAGCAAAATATTTGATAATATACTTTCTACAAGGCAGAGGGAAAAGCAGACGTGCTGAAGTCATATTAGCCTTAGTGAAGCATAATGAATACAGCCTACACAAAAGAAAGACCAATATTTCCTAAAGTGCTTAAGTGACCTCTATCAAAATGATCAATAGAGGGCACGGGGGAGACACAGAAGTTTCATAAAGTGCTTAAGTGCCGTCTATATAAAAATAATCAATAAAGTTCATCTTATGAGAGGCAGAAGCAAGAAAATTAAACTCGCATCAAATTTAACGGGGTCCAGCTTTCATGCCGACAAACATTATGGGGCTTATTTACAAGCCCTCTGCGCCGCCGGAACGTCACTTTTTGTGACGTTCTGGTGGCGCATAGGGCTTAGCTATATCTACAAGGCCACGTAAAGCCACCCTGCGTGGCTTTTCATGGCCTTGTAGACATGGAGTAAGGCAGCGCAAGTGCTGCCTTGCCTTACTTTGTGTCATAGAGGCGTTCCATGTGTGTTGCTGTGGGTGTTCCCATGAAATACCCATGGACTTTTGACGCTGCCCCAGATTTATAATATCTCGTAAGCCTGGGGCAGTGCCAAAACCTTGCGCCTCCCTAAAGCAGGCATAACGAGGAGAAATTTGCCTCGTTTTTTCTTCTTTTCACATGTGCTGCATTCTGCAGCACACATAGAACGAGGACAACACCTCTCATGATAGTTTTTGGGCAGGAAGGTACGCCTTCCTGCACAAAAACAATCCAGCCAACAACACAGACACCCTTGCACGTGCCTGCGTTGGCGCTCGGCTGAAAATCGTGCACGGGCACAGGCAGAAAGGACAGGAATGCACTGTATCTTGTAAATACAGTGCATTTCTGCCCTTTCTAATTGGAGTAGGGCAGCGCAGCAAAATGACTTGCGGCGCTGCCCTACGCCAATTCCTTGTACATATGCCGCCATGATCAGAGTGCCCAAGCTATCAGAACTATATTTTGAGAAAAGGGCTTTGGCCCGAAGGCAGCTAGGTAGGGCCTATACAACCTTTTAAACAACAAATCACCTAGCCGTCACTTTAGAGTGCTGCTTTTACTTGAACAGACTCAGATCATTCTTTGATTCAAATGGTCTGAAGTATTTATTTACTTATTTACCATTTGATTCAAAGAATGATCTGAGTCTGTTCAAGTAATAGCAGTGAGCTATCAAAATAGCACTATTTACTTAGCTAGTCCCTCTCATTGGTTATCGCTGTTGCTCAAAGCAGCTCATTTCCTTGGAACCATTTTCATATATTTTCGAAAACAGGACGTCACTGTCCAGAGTCGCCCTTTAAGTAAACTTCTACTGCAGTTTTACAAGATACAATAGCAGTGGCGGCTCGCATAGGGCGTGCTGTGGGGCGGTGAGGCGGGGGAGGGGCAGGGTGGGGGGGTAGTAAACTCGGACATACGACGGACTGGAGGAACGAAATAATTACTTTCCTCCGTTCCGTCGTATGTCAGAGTTCACTACCCCCCACCCTGCCCCTCCCTTGCCCCGCCCCCCGCAGCACGCCCTATGCGAGCCACCACTGTACAATAGTCAGGTGTCTTGAAATTCATAAAAGCCAGTATTTATGAGACTCTGCTACAGTGGTGTCGTGAACCCCCCGCTTTGGCAGCTTAAGTGGGGGTAACTACTAAAAGTCTAATCGTTTTACAATGGCCTCTGCAGGGCTTCAGACAAAAGCCAGGGCAGGGCTAAAAAGTGGGAGTTGAACGCAGCTATGGGAGACACGTTGAGCAAAAGAGAGGAAAAGAAATGTTGCAAACAAAGAAAAAAGTTGCAAAGAGAGCAGAAAATAGTGTTTTAGAAAGGCATGTAAGAAAAATTTAATATGAGAAAAGAAAGAATTGTGGTAGTTAGAAACTGTAAAGGACGAACGGGAGAATGCAGAAGGTGGAAGTAATGAAAGGTGCAAAGAAGGAAGGAAATAGCAAAGTGAAAGGAATGGTTGTTAAAAAGAAAAAATGAAGTGTGAGTACAAGGATGGATGGTTGAAAGGATGAATGGATGGATAGAAGGCGGAAGGATCAGTTGGTGCAAGGATGGAAGAAAGGATTGATAGAGAGAGACGGATAAGTGGATGGAAAGGTGGACAGAAGAGTGAAAGGATGAGTGGCTAGAAGAGTAAAAGGATGACAGATCTTCAAGTGAAGTGAATGGTCATTGATTGATTGGATGGTTGAATGGAAAGGTCAAAAGCTGGATGTATGGGTGAAAGGTTTGATGAATATGTGAACAGATGGATGTAATTTCAGCAGCTGGTTAGAATAATGAAAGGATGGATGGAAAGGTGAAAGCCAGATGGATGAGTGGAAGAGTGGCAAGATGGGTGGATAGATGAGTGGATTCAAGTGTGAAGCAAACAAATATAAGAAGGACCACGTTTACTTTCTTTGCTCGCTCAGTGTTGTAAGAGGTTTGGTTCAAAGTGGGGGGTATTTGAATTTTCTGGCTACTCCTTTGCTCTGCTAGATTGGGGCAGATACAAATGAAATGAATTATTGATTCTCAAACTGCCCCACACAAGCGATATGAGTGATCAGGGCCATTTTCTAGTCTACCATGCCGAAACTCTCTTAGAGATTTGAGTCCAAACGATGTCTCACCAAAGCTTTTTTCCACTCTAGTGGCCTGGGCTGATTCAGATAATGTTGTGCCGCTGGCAAGTCATAAAATGGGAGAGCATCCTAGGCATGAGATTTTTTGCACAGCTCCAGGTGGTCGGTTTACCTGGAAAAATCTTTAATATATTTATTTATTTAGAGTTTTATATAGCTTAAACAAGACCCTTTTGGATGACAGAGCTCTTTACAAGAATAACAAAGGAATGTATGATGCAAAACGGTAGGCAATATACAAAGACATAGTATAAGTCATGTGGATAAAATTTACATAAGCAAGTGGTGAGAAGAGAGAAAGGAACATGTAGTCAATCGTAAGTACTGGCATGAGCAAAGTCCAATAGGTGTCAGAACGGTGTGTAGATGGCAAGGAAACACAGAAAAAAAGCAACAAGGATCTTGGGGTTCTGGGTGAAGGTGTGGCAAGAGGCAACGACATACAAGCAAGAAAGAGTTGCTCATAAGTAGAGGGAGGTATGTCCTCAATGTGAGAGGAATTTGTTGGATAGTAGAGTTTTTACTTCTTTCCTGAAGATGGATGTGGATGGGTTGCATCTGATCTCGGGAGGGGGTGAGTTCCAGATTTTGGGGGCAATTCCAGGGAAGAATCCGTTGTAGGTTTTCTTTTTGTTACATTTTTGTAGCTTAAGTAGTAAGGAGGTTGTGCTTCTGGAAGATCTGTTTCTACCCGATAGGGTCAGTTAAGAAGGGGTGGGGGGGGTATTGTGATGCAGCACTTTATGTGTCATACTTGCAATTTTGAGATGGATCCAAGCCTCATAGGGTAGCCATTTCAGTGGTTGAAGGTCTGGAGTGATATGATCACTTTTTTTTCCGGTGATGAGCCTGGCTGCCGCATTCGAAATAGCCTTCATCGGTGCAAGTGTGATTTTCGGGAGGACCCCAAGGGTAGCACTTCCACAATCTAATTTCAATAACACAAGAGCTTAAACTGATGTTTTGAGGTCTGCCATGGGGAGGAAAGATTTTAGTTTCCTTCGTGCGTGCAATTGAAGGTTAGCTCCTCTAGTGGCCGCACTAATGTGCTTTTGTATGGAGAGGGCATTTTCCAAGATAATACCTAGGGATTTTGCAGAGTCAATGATTTGTTGGGTACAGTTCAAGGCAGTGAGAAGTGGTAGCCAGTCTTTGATACTAGGGGCAAGGGTGGGCGGTGAGATCAATAAGAATTCTATTTTGATGGCATGGGTTTGAGGTGGTTACGAGGAAACCAGTGTTGCACTTTTGTCAAAGTGCTATTGAGGATATTGATGTTGTCGGAAGAGGTGAATTTCATGTAGAGCTGAGTGTCATCCACATACATGTTGTAGGACACGTAGGCAAGTTTAAGAATTTCAGTTAAGGGCACCATGTGTAGGTTAAACAATGTTGGGGTGAGAGTAAAACCTTGGGGTATGCCAAGTGACACTGGTGACTCATTGGAAAGAGCATGGTTCATTACAATGCACTGAGATCTGTTGTGAAGGAAAGAGGAGAACTATTTTAGCATGGTACCTGCTAGACCCATCCTCTGTTCTAATAAGTTCAGAAGGGTTCAGAAAGGTGTCATGATTGACCATGCTAAACACAGCTTACAGGTCAAGTAGGATTAGTAGGCAAGATTTGTTCTGGTCAAGTAAGCGTAGGGCACCGTCAACAATGTGGACCAGGCCCGTTTCGGTGCTATGACCCGGTCAGAAGCCAGATTGACAGTATTCGAGGAGTTGGAGTTGGAATTACTTGATGAAGTTGGAATTGCTCAATGAATGAAGTTAGAAGCTATGGAACTCTGGAACAAGGATCTCCCAGAGATTCGTAGTTTCTAACTGCATTAAAGATTTTTCCAGGTAAACCGACCATCTGGAGCTTTCTTTCTTTATCACTGCCCATAGGTGATACTTCAAGGTGGTGGCCCCTGCCGTTATTAACTTGCAATACAAGAGGCATTGAACCTGTAGTAGCAATTTGCAGTTACCCAATTAAACTCTAACCAATGCTGTGATTGGGAGGAAGCGATTTTCTCCAGCCAGTTACCCAAGGTGTCCTTGAAAACATTCATACCGTACAGCATAGTTGACAAAACGTTGCAGTCCATGACTTTAAGTAGTAGACTTCTGTCTGAGCAAGGGACATTGTTTAATATGCTTGAGAAGGTGGAGCATAAAAAAATTGCTGAATTCCTAATTGCTGCCTTGTGCGGTAGAGGAACTGATGTGTATCATTAGTTTGTATATACAAAACAATGCTTATTTGCTTGTCTAACACAAAAATAAATTGTGTAAAACTAAATGGTAGAGCAACAGCTCGGCCACATATTGGGCAGGAGTTTTTGCCTGTTTCCCACCAGTGATAAAAGAATATGGATTGTTCTCCACTGGAGTGGCCCAAAAGATCACTCCAGTTGCCTTCACCTTAATCGATCTGATGCCTTAATTTGAATCTGCTCTGGTGACTGGGCTAGCACTACACAGAAAAGGATCATGAGCGCATCTCTATTTTTAAAAATCAGCACATGAAGTTTTGTAATAATGGCAAGAAGGTTTTGCCAGTAATTGGTCACTTGTCAACCACCAGTCCAGATGAGGCCTGCAACTCTAGAAAGGACGAAACGTGTCGACCATCTATTCCTTTGGAGGGACCAACAGAGAATGAACTTTCATAATTTTCCATGCTGGGGAAGTGCGTAACTTAGCACAGAAAGAAGCTACTTGTTTATTTCCCCCGCTACCTCAAGGTGTATTAAGGACTTTTTGAAGGACATTGATAAACACCATTTTTTGAAAAAGTTGTGGAATAGGCAAGAAATAATCACAGAACGTGTTTATGTTCTTTGTTAATATATGTGATTTTGTTTGCACTGATTATGTTTTTGTCAGAAAGTGTATGTGTTTTTATAATCCTCTACTATTGGAACACCCTCGAATGCATTACAGGCAAAATAAATGTACTAAGGGTTGAGTACAAGGATATATGCTAATTGACAATTCACTGAATTTAGTTTTACACAATTCATTTTTGTGTTGGCAAACAAATATGCATTGTTTTGCATATATAAACTAATGATGCACATTAGTTCCTGCGCTCCCCTTTATTTCACAGTCAGTTTGTTAGCCCTAGAGCGACAGTGAGAAAAGACCTCCCCCCCCTGTTATTGAACAGCTTTGTGCAGCAGGGCTCATCCTACCTCATCGAAACATATACCCAAATACTTGTAATTTTTAAATCCCTCAGCATACACTTTGCCAATTGACCAATGGCCCTTCTTGTTTATCCTTCTCCTGAAGACAATGACCTTAGCTTTGGAGGTGTTAATTTTGATATTGTTATCCTCACAGTATCTAGCTAAATCACTCAGTTGTCTTTCAAGTCAAATTCCAGTTTGACCTAGCAGGATGGTGTCATCAGAGTATCATGTTGATTTTTCAATATGAAAGCTTTGGTGGGCAAGCTCTTGGTGAGTGAGAAGCATCACTAATATTGGGCTGATATAAATTGAACAGTAATGGTGCTGATGTGCATGCATCCCTGCTTTAGTCTCTTGTTCATGGGAATTGGGAGGCTAATCTGATCCTCACCCACGTGTTGGGAGTATAGACTTATGATTGCTTTCAACAATGGCTGGAGAATACCCCATTGAACAAGTTTTGCCCAGAGCTTTCCTCTATTAACGTTGTCAAAGGCCGTGGTGAAGTCTATGAAGCCACCATAGAGCACTTTACTTTTGTTTTCCATGGTATTCTCCACCAAAAGTGGACAAAGTCAGCAAATTATTGTCAATGCTGCAGCCTTTTGCACATCATGTTTGTAAAAAATGAATGAGCTTCTTCTTTGTGGCTCCACCATTGAGTTCTTTTACAAGATGTTTTGCTTAGACCTTTCCTTCGACGTCTAATAATGCTATAAGGGAGAAGTTCTGTGGAGCTCTATTTAACCCTTTTTTGTGGATTTGAATCAATGGAGAGCCTCACCAGATGTCCTGAATGCTGGTGGTTGTAAGACAAGAGTTAAAAAGCGACACAAGATGTTTGCCCAATGTTCCGCCATCAGTTTGGGAATGATGGCTGGGATGCCATTAGGGCCCGGGGCACCTCTTCTGCGGAATGAATTGATGGCTGCCTCTAAAGCGTTCGCAAAATTGTGTCCTCATCAACATTCGAGTGGTGATGCAGCATTCTGGTTCAAACTTATATAACAGAGCAGAGTCGGTGTAGTATATGCTTGTGATGTAGCCGATCCTAGACAGAGACAGAGGTTTACAATAATCCAGAATTTCCGTGAATCTTTGAGTTTAACTGCTTCTTGCAGCATAATCAGCTTTTAGATGTCTTTGAGGCTACTTCCAATAGCTCTGCATCTGTTGATAAGTCCGAGTCCAAGTCCTTCATTTAGATGGTACTGAATGGTTTGCTGCGTCATCTCCGGTAGCTTCTCTGTCTGCAGTACCTACCATTTAAGTTTCCTTCTTCTTTCCACCTCAGCAGAGAAACTAGACATTCTTTCAGAAGGATAGAACCCTTGATCGTGAGATATACTGACTTTTTGATAAAAATGGTCACTTAGTATCGTTGGGCCGATTTGAAAATCTAAAATGTTCTTAAAATCCTTAATCTTGACTCACGTATAATCGAGAGTGGCTTGTCAGTGAGGAGTGACCCAAGTGTAAACTGCTGCTTTATCTGATTTGGAGCGACCATTCAAGGCTCAGACGACCAGATTATGCAGCCCTTTAACTGAAGTTTTTCCTTTATTGTCGGCTTTTATGTCTGCACCCATAGCAGGACGAATGTTCCAGTATGTGTCATCGATGTCATGCCACTCAGGGGCATATGTACAAGCCCCTATCGTCACCACAACATCACTATTACCGACGTTGTGGTGCGATAGGGGCTGCACCTTATTTACAAGGCAGCGTTAAGCCATTTAACTTGGGTTAACGATGCCTTGTAAATAAGGCCCCCTTTCACGCTATGTTAGAGTGAAAAGGGTGGGCAGTGGGTGTTGCGGTGGGCGTTCCACCGCAACACCCATTCATTTTGACGCTGCCCCCTATGCACAAGGGTGGCGTACATAGGAGGCAGCGCCAAAATTAAGACCAGGTAAATCCTGGTCTTAAGTTGGCGAAACAAGGAGAAATGCATTATTTCTCCTCGTTTTTGCTTTTTCCTTGTGTGCTGCCTTGTGCAGCACACATGGAAAAGCAAATTGCTATGGTTTGTTTAAGTACAGGAAGGTGTTCCTTCCTGTACATAAACAAACTTTTAAAAAATGCCATATTGTCACTTTCATGTGTGCTGCATGTTGCTAAACTTAGCGCCATCGCAGGGGGAAACGCAAGGCTGCACCACATCCTTGTAAATATGATGCAGCCTTGCGTTTCAGAAGTGGCGGAGAGAGGCGTTAAGCCAGAAAGGCTAACGCCTCTCTCCGCCACTTTATTGTACATATGGCCCTCAGTGTTGTGGTCACCTATGATCCAGCGCCAATCCAATATTTATCAGGGATCAATACTCAATACATCATGATACAATGGCCCATACACATTCACCCAGAATCCCTGATGCGCTGGGGTCAATTTTTATGTTCGATCAATTCTTTTCCTTTCATGGGTTAAATTATGACATCATAACTAACGTTATCAACTTTCCCTCTACTTGGTCGATGAACCAATTAGTTGAATAGTTGATGGCAATGATTAACTTCTAACCAACCATTTAATAAATCTAAATGATCACAGACTCTCCATGAAGTTAATAATGAATTTTATCTCAAGAAATTAAAGATTATGCTCAACTGCATTTGGTCACAAAATACAAACACTGAATCTCACATGAGAAAATTTACACATGCAGTACAACTGGAAACATAAACTCATCAAAACATAGCAATGACTTTATGCAATGAAGGAGTGATAGAGTAAGGGACAAAAGTTTCAGCAAAAATATATATGCGAAACATCATATACCTAACGGAGGGGATAGATGAAGAGACAATAGTTTCATCTAAAAATACCAATCATTGACGGAGTGGATAGGTGGAGAGACAAAAGATTCAGGGACAAAAATACATCAATAAGGTAAATTCTGAGAACAAATTAAACTAAATACAAACCTATTGGTCTGTAAGAAAACCAACCCCTCAATCTAGGGGATGATGGGGTTCCCCAACATACGATCAGGAAACGAAGGATAAGAAGTAACAGGATCGGGACAGGTCAGGATCAGCTAGGTCTCTCTGCAAACCGACGAACAGCGACGCGTTCCCTCTCTTTCTCTCCTGCCAACCTAAGCTCTAATCACACCTCTAAAGGCACCCCAATTATACCCTTAAACTAACATGTCCATCCCACAATTGTTGCAAATAATTTTACATCTCGCAAAGGGATTGATGGGTTTGGGAGGTGGCGTTGTCACACCACTGTGACTTCACCCTTCTTTCAACTATCCCTTTGTTCATTCTCATTCCCAGGATATGTTTCTCAGCTTGTTCTCACTTTATTACATATAATACAAAATTTATCAATTTCATTAATTTCTTTAACATCATTCGCAGTCTGTTTCTCCGGTCCCATGCTTGGGCACTGGTTTTGGCAGTCGTTTGACATTCTGGCCTTCACCCTCCTCATGTCATCTGCGGTGTACTGCGAGTCTGCCTTGCTTCTGCAGAGCGAACTCACTCCTCGTGTTTCCCCCCTCCCTTTTTTAGCCAACTTTATAAAGATGGCTGCTTCATCTAGCACACTAAAACAAACGAAAATGAACATTTATTATTTATATGATAATGTAACCTTCACTGTTTACCACCCACCTTGCACTGTTCCCTATTAATGTTACCTAGCGTAAGCTTTGTGCCAAATTAGTATTGTTTATTAGTTCAAAACAGAATACAACATGCAGATTACTGAAACATATGCGGCCTATTTATCCAACGCTTCTTGTTTTTCTTAAATCACAATTATTATTACAATATTATTTTGTTTACATGTTAATTCAGACATGCGCAAAGCAATTTCCCTTGTGTTTGTGTTGGGTGTACATTAGTTTTTTCAACAATTAATCACTGTTAGTACGTATTATGGGGGTATCAGATCCGAGCAGGTTTCATTTTTGCGAAACCCTGTTCCATCAATTCCCCCCTCTGATGGCTTAAAGAAGCCATCATAAAATACCTACCATACCGAGTGCCATCTTTGATCATTTATATCTCTGTATTCTTCTCTCTTTTTATGGCGCCCTCATCCAAATCTTTCATCAAGTCATAGTACTCCCCTTGCATTTCTTCTAACTCTAACTCTATCTCTTCTCTTTTTCTCTTTCTTGCTCTTCGTTTATTCTTTGATTCTATCATTTCTTTTCTTTTGTTCTTACTCTTACAACACGTATATGTTGTTATTATTACTAAGATTATTAATGCTACTAAAACCATTGGTATTATTATTCTTCCTACTATACTACTTCCAAAGGTAGAAAACCATTTACCTATAGTGGAAAAACTTTTACTCAGTCTCTCCCAAACACCATCAACCTCCAGTTGGGTCAAATCTTCATGTAATTTTGTAATATTCTTTATATATCCCTCGATTCCTTTGCTTTTATCAGGAATATATGTGCAGCAATGTTGGACTTTCAACATTCCACAGACTCCACCCTCTTTTGCCAATAATATATCAAGGGCAAGTCGATTTTGCAAAACCATTGACCTGATTGCAACCATTTCCGTGTCAATCATCAAGAACCCACCTGCGGTATCTGTAGATAACCGATCAACCACTGTAGACAATTTTCTAATTCTATGTGAATTCAGAACGAATCCAACTGAGGGTATCAGTGCACCAAAAATATCTCCTGCTATTTCTGAAAAGCTTGATCTTTTGTTACGTGTTAGTCCTTGCTTTACTTCGTTCAGTTTATGACTGTTTCGATCCATGTGATAGACCTTGGGGAAGACAATGGTAAAATAACATCTACCATACCAATGTGCAGGCAACCTATAATAGGCTTTCTTGCCACACACATAATAAATCCCTGGTAAAACAGGATCAGTTCCACCTTTCAATCCCCAACCTCCAGTGATTTGAAAAGTATGCTCACATTCACTAGAACCAATAAAATAATTATTATAGTTAGTCTTTGTTCTAAGCAAACACATTTTCCCCTTCTGTGACCAGTCCAGGGACATTGCAGCGTAGCCTTCGCCTTTCTCATAACTTCCTTCCCTAAAATCCCATGGTGGTACTCGTGACTTTTGTTCAGCAGCCTTCTTTTTGAAACTTTCTCTTCTATCTTCTACCATTTCTATGAAAATCTTCTCTTTTACCCGCAAACTACAGGTTAAATTATTCTTATAAACATATTCTATGTCTAAAGTTTTAGTGATATGAAAAACTTCCCCCATATATCGCACATTTTTAGCACTCAAAACCTTATTTAGTTCTGTAATAATAGGAATTTCAGAAAATACTAAATCTATATTGGAAAAATAGTATTCGAGCTTTCCCGTCACGTAAAACAGGCTTGTGAGTATACTGCAAACACACCATAGGTTAACGGAAGGTGGTGATATGTCACCCCCTCTGAGACAGACAAAGGTAATTGCATGCACACGTAACAATCACTTACATTCATTGTGTTAATATACTCGGTGAGTAATTTTGTAAAGACATTTAACGAGAAATCACTAATTGATTTATCATGATTGAGAATATTTCCATCCAACGGTTCTAAGTTAGTATTAGGAATCTCATTAGTGACATCATTCATTCTTTCTTTTGTTATGTTATTAGTATTGTTTCCATTATTAGTTACCATTAGAATAGGTACAAGACAGTTAATATTAACTAGGCCTGGGCGGAAAACTACGCTACGCTCGCTCGCGTAGTTTGCGTAGTTTGCGCAACTACGCGCTACGCGAATTGCACGTAGCACAGTGCAAAAACGCGTAGCGTAGCGGGCATTTTTTGCTTGCTCGCGGTCCTCAACGAGCAAAATGACATCCCGGCGAGACTTTTTCCTCGTTCGCGATCAGCAACATCAAGTTGCCGATCGCGAGCGTGGAAAATAAACCTCCCGGCGAGATTCTCAACGCGGGGAGGTCAGGTTTCTCATTGCGAGTGGTCGCGTATGGTCGCGACCGCTCGCGATGAGAAACTACCAGTCCGCGTTGAGAAAACTGCCGCTCGAGTACAAATCTACTCGAGCGGCAGAAAACGACTCGCTTGCACTGTGCAAGATGCCGTTTGCAATGATTGCACAGTGCGGACAAGCATCCGGCACTGTGCAATCATTGCGAACAGCATTTCCTACCGCACTACGTAGTTCGCGTAGTGCTACGCGTAGCTCGCATAGTGCGAAGTGCACTTCGCGTAGCTACGCGTAGCGCTACTACGCGAACTACGCCAGGGTTAATATTAACCATAGAAATGTTAACATCAAGACACTACAGAAGCAAGCTTTAATACATCTACGTTTTAGACTAGATTTTGGAAGTCCAGTCACTTCTGCTTCAGCCATTTTACTTAGGAAAAAATAAAAATCTATCTAATCCTATAATTTTCTAAGCTAAAAAAATAAATATATCTTAAAAATAGTAGTGTAATCCTACACTTCAAGGCTTTCGTCTTTACCCCCTTCTTTTATTCTTTTTCTTCAGTTTTCGCTGAGTCTATGTTTCGTTTTTTCTTTTAATCAGCAAGGTTGCACCTTAGTTTTTGTCACAATTCTTTAAGGAGGTCTTAGCTTGTTTTCATCAACTTGCTCCGTGTCAGATTTATCTTTTTCTTCACTTGGATCTGAACTTTTAATTTCTTCTAGAATAACGTAGGTCCATTCAGGTGCTCTGAACTTCCTGTTGGGTATTCTCACTCTTCTTGTTTTTCGTACTAATTCTTTTCCTGACTCTTCTTGTTCTGTTTGACTTGAGACCTCATTACTTTGTTCTGGTCTTTTCCTTAACTTTCTTTTCACAAGAGTGTATTTTAGTCTCTTCACTCCACTTGGCCACTTTTCATCCTTTCTGGGTTTCTTTGCTTTGATCACTTGGTCATTTTCTGCATTTGTTTCACAAATTCATTTATTTGCTCTTATTTCTGATTGTTCTTCTTCCTCAGTTTCAGTCTCTTGTGGTTCTTCCGATTCGGTAATAATTTCTCTTTCAACTGTAAACTCACTTCCTTCTGGATCAAGAATAATCTCATCTGTTTCAAGTTCTGCTGGGAGTTCAATTTCTGCTGGATCAACAGTAAACTCGCTTCTTTCTGGCTCAGAGGCAGTCTCTCGAACCCTGGAATCTTGTGCTCACTCTACTCGACTTGTGCTTGGCTGTTCACCATCTGGTTGGTTGTCAGAATCTATCACTCTAGATTCTTCAGCTTCACACACTTCAAGCACTGGTCTTTGTTTTTCCTTCACCAGTTGTTGCTCCTTTGGTCTTTCAAGTGGATCTAGAGTTCATTTGGTATGACTTGCATGGATCCAATTTGGCAAGCCAGCACACTTCACTGCTGTTGTCATCACCAGTATGATTTAATAAGGTCCGTGACACCTGGGTTCCAAACAAGATTTTCTTACATGCTTCTTGATAAAAACCCATTCACCAGGATTCAGATCATGGGCTTGATTTCTATGTATCGTTGTGGCTTCTTCTCCAACCTGGTGAGACTCAGAGAGTGAATGAAACAGAATCAAGCAGCAATTCACTTGACAAACTGCGTGCACTACATTGTATGTTCAACAAGCTTTGCTGGTTCAACTAGATAATCAAACTGAATGTCAAATAATTTCTGACAAGCATTTAAACAAAAACGAGTTTCCAGCCAATTCTGTACAATGATTTTTTCTTATTGACAGAAACAAATAATCAATATGTCATCTATGACAGCAAAATTCTGATGATACATGTACAACTGTATCTTTTAGCTAATAAAAAGTTGTTCACCCTATATACATATTACAAATTATACAATATTGCTTATAGACAGTCAAAGATAGCCCAATGCATTTCGGGATGCTGTCCCTTCTTCAGGGGCCACTGTAATACAAAAGAACATGTGTGCACATGAATGTTAATGCATATCTCTGAATTTAAAAAAACATACCGAAAAATTGCCGCATAGCTACCAAATGGTGAGACACCCTGATGCTTAATTCAAAACATGTCATAAGTGTATCAATTAAAAAAGAGTATCAATTAAAACAGAAAGAGAAGAAAGGGGAAAGAAGAAGAGGAGTTGCCATCACCAACAGGTGTTGCTAATGATAGATGCATGTTGTTGCCCACAACATAAAAAATAACGACGCGCCTAATACTACATGCTGCTAGTGCAAGTGAAACCGTATGTACGAGTGAAAAGATATGTGAGATAACGGAAACAAACCTACTTGTCGCATGACTGAATACTAGCGTGTTGTACGATTGCAAAAAAATTAAAGAGCTGAAAGACATAAAGGAATGTAGATAAATAACAAATAACCGGAACATATGACCTTAACATCACAACTGAAAATCGGAACACCCAGTGTGAATACCTGATAAAGATGCGCTACAGGTCAACAACCTGAAATTAACGGAAATCAAAATCACGTAAAAACTGAGAGAAAAGTGAAAGTTCGCATTGGAGAACACAAAAGCATGATCAGAAACAAAAATACGAATTCTAACTTAGTAGTTCATTGGTTAGAACAAGGTCACAACATTTCTCAACTTCGGTTTGTAATTGTGGAAAAACTTTTGCTACAGACAGGAATGGATTTAAGTAAAAAATTATCTCAAAGAGAGGTGTTTTGGATTAGGCGGCTTAATACCATGATGCCACTTGGTCTCAATGACAAATTAGATTTGAGCTGTTTTTGTAAACATTGTTTTATTCATGGAGGAGTTGCTGTCACTACAAATTGATTACCTCTTTGTTTTTGTTTTGTTTTTCACTGATATGTACCATCATTCTGCATATCGTGACTACTGTCACCTTTATTAATGTTATGTAAAGATACCTACTACAGCTAACATATATCTATCTTAGATAGAGTGTACACATTGTTTCTTGTTAGCACATTCAGAAACGTCCTTGACTAGTAGGTTTGACTGTATTAGTTTCCTAATAATATTTTTGTTTCCAGATGTCTATAATTGTAGCAATACATGTACTTATTTGGGATTATTTTTATGACCTTTCTGCTAGCGTGAACCATTTGATTATTATTTTTTCATGTTTTCTATCTATATTCACTTCACTGTTCACATTTCTTACTCTCTGTGGCACATCATGTTTATTTAGCTTCACGTACGTATTTGTCTGTATTTGTTTTCACTTGTTTTTATTGGTGTTTATCACATCAGTTGTGTTTTGCGTTTTTTGACAGGCCGTCTATTATCGTTATCACTGCTTTTTTAGTTGGGTAGTATTTTCTCATCCGCCTATCGGATATTCTTGTTTTTACATTTGTTTTGGATTGGTCATTATAGTTATTCCGTAGGGGTTTCCGCTTGTGTATCAGGGGTTCTGTTTGCTAGAGGCTTTCTTTAAGGCATAGTGTTGGGCTTAAGGTTGGGAATCACTCTGGATCGTATCTTTCCAAGATGGCGGCTCTGTTAGTTTAGTTGCACTTTCTTAGTTTCTCATGTTCGGAGTCAGGTGATTCTTGTAATTTTTCGCGGGCTTCCGTGTCAGTTAAATACGGGGTCAGCGTTCACTAGTATTCATGGTGCAGTTACGATTTTCGCTACGAGGTTCTGTCTCTGTTTTTTCTGGTGAGTGATATAGATACTATGCGAGGTTACTGGACGCACGTTTAGGTTTGTTATAATCCATTGTATTTATTATGTTTCTGCATCTTGTTGCAGATGGTTACGTCGGTTCACACGCACCACCAGGTATTTGTTCTCTAGTTGCTATGTTTTTCGGGCTTTTCTTTAACATTTTTTCAAACACCTCATGTCTCTTACGTGATTTTGATTTCCGTTAATTTCAGGTTGTTGACCTGTAGCGCATCTTTATCAGGTATTCACACTGGGTGTTCCGATTTTCAGTTGTGATGTTATAAGGTCATATGATCCGGTTATTTTTTATTTATCTACATTCCTTTATGTCTTTCAGCTCTTTAATTTTTTTGCAATCGTACAACACGCTAGTATTCAGTCATGCGACAAGTAGGTTTGTTTCCGTTATCTCACATATCTTTTCACTCGTACATACGGTTTCACTTGCACCCCTTTAGTGTGCGCACTAGCAGCATGTAGTATTAGGCGCGTCGTTATTTTTTATGTTGTGGGCAACAACATGCATCTATCGTTAGCAACACCTGTTGGTGATGGCAACTCCTCTTCTTCTTTCCCCTTTCTTCTCTTTCTGTTTTAATTGATACTCTTTTTTAATTGATACACTTATGACATGTTTTGAATTAAGCATCAGGGTGTCTCACCATTTGGTAGCTATGCGGCAATTTTTTCGGTATGTTTTTTTAAATTCAGAGATATGCATTAACATTCATGTGCACACATGTTCTTTTGTATTACAGTGGCCCCTGAAGAAGGGACAGCGTCCCGAAATGCATTGGGCTATCTTTGACTGTCTATAAGCAATATTGTATAATTTGTAATATGTATATAGGGTGAACAACTTTTTATTAGCTAAAAGATACAGTTGTACATGTATCATCAGAATTTTGCTGTCATAGATGACATATTGATTATTTGTTTCTGTCAATAAGAAAAAATCATTGTACAGAATTGGCTGGAAACTCGTTTTTGTTTAAATGTTTGTCAGAAATTATTTGACATTCAGTTTGATTATCTAGTTGAACCAGCAAAGCTTGTTGAACATACAACGTAGTGCACGCAGTTTGTCAAGTGAATTGTTGCTTGATTCTGTTTCATTCTCATATATGTGGGACAGGCAGCCCACAAATACTGCGTAGCACACTGTAACCGTTTGTTAGGTCAGACAAATTGGTTAAAAGTGATTTGTTTAAACAATAGTATAAAGGAGTGCACCGCACACATACACATTTGAGACTCAGAAAGTACCAGTTCAGCCAATCCTCTGCAATAGTCAAGCACTATATCATCAGATATACTCATCAGTTTGTTTGCTGGTATATATGCTTGTCTCATTGCTCTTCCCATGAGGATTTCATGAGGACTTAATCCAGTCTTTTTGTCAGGAATACTTCTTAGACTCATCAGTACAAGGGGTAAAGCGTCAGGCCATTTCAGTGATGTGGATGCACACACTTTCCCTAATCTTGATTTTATTGTGCCATTCAATTGCTCAACTACTCCAGAGGCTTTGGGTCGATAGGCACAATGCAGCTTCTGCTCAATTTTAAATGCTGCACAAATTAGCTGAATGATCTCATTATTGAAGTGTGTTCCTCTATCTGTCTCCAAAGTGACTGGAATTCCGAATCTAGGGATCAGTTCTCTCAAAAGTAGCTTAGCCACGGTTAGACTATCGTTCCTTCTCGTGGGATAGGCTTCCACCCAGCAAGAGAACAGACAGACAATGACCAATACGTATCTCAGCCCATTACAGGGGGGAAGCTCAATGAAGTCAAGCTGAAGTCGGGTAAATGGACCTCCTGCTCTCCCAATGCGTCCCCAACTTACAACTGTCTTTCTGCCTGGATTTTGCTGCTGACAGGTCACGCACCTCTGACAAAGGCTTTCTGCAATGACCCTGAACTTCAGATTATACCATGACTGCTTGAAGAGTCTGATCATTGCATCTCTTCCAACATGTGCAATTCCATGGTAAACTCTGGCCATATGGGAAAGTAAGGAATCTGGTAACACTGGTCTCCCATCAAGATAAACCCATAGGTCATCCTCTGTTCTTTTGCTACATCCGGTCTTGTTCCATCTTTCCTTTTCCTCATCACTTGCTTCTTC
The DNA here is from genome assembly GCA_963921515.1 of Calotriton arnoldi. NCBI lineage: Eukaryota > Metazoa > Chordata > Amphibia > Caudata > Salamandridae > Calotriton > Calotriton arnoldi. The sequence continues at coordinate 1,089,950 of CAWUFW010004404.1, read as the reverse complement.
CTGCATCTGTCTAACTTCTTCCCATGTTTCAAATGTGGTTGTAAACAAAAGATGGCATTCGGTATTTCCTCTATCAATTGATCTGTTCAAGGCCATTGTTTTTCGTGCACAGTAACGTGCTATTTGGTCGGCATATCTATTGCCCTTCGTCACATAATCATCTCCTGATTTATGTGCGGCACATTTGACTACTGCAATTCTTTTAGGTAATTGCAAAGCATCCAACAGTTCTTTTACAGTTTTACCATTTCCAATGGGGGAACCTGAAGAGGTCAGGAATCCCCTTTGCATCCACAGTTGGCCGAAATCATGAACAATTCCGAATCCGTATTGGCTGTCTGTAAATAATGTTACTTTTAGACTTTTGGCAATTTTACATGCTCTAATCAGAGCTATCAGCTCAGCTATTTGGGCAGAGTTTACTCCCCTCAAATAGGATGCTTCAAGAACCCCTTCTATGGTGCAAACAGCATAGGCAGTGCATAATTCACCTTTTTCATTTCTCAAACAGGATCCATCAACAAACATTTCACAAGCTGATTCCTCCAAGGGACAATCTTCTATGTCTGGCCTAGGTTTGTTGCAATATTCAATCACATCCAAGCAATCATGATCAGCTTCCTCTCTCACTTCCTCACACCGAGAATTTGGCAACAAAGTTGCTGGATTCACAGTAATGCACCTTACCACAGTCACGTTTTCAGCACCCAGAAACACTCTCTCGTATGAATAAGATTATTCTTGATCCAGAAGTAAGCCGACTAGATATCAAATACTGTGTCCTGGTTCGGGTCAAAAGAATCTCAACAGAGTGTGGCACATACACTTTTACTGGATATCCCATCACAATTGGTTCACAATGCTCCAGACTCGTACAAGTAGCTGCCACTGCTTTTAAGCATCCTGGCAATGCTGCTGCCACTGAATCCAAAGTCGCCGACAAATATGCTACTGGCCGTCGTGCCATTCCATGTTTCTGTGTTAAGACTGAGAGTGCACACCCATCTCTCTCACAACAGTACAATACAAACTCTTTAGAATAATCTGGCATTCCTAATGCAGGTGCATGACACAGACTACTTCTCAATTTTACAAACGCTTCCATACTTTCATCATCTAAGACAATTGGATCCTTCACATCTTTTCGTGTTAACCACTGTAGAGGTTTTGCAATCATTGAGAAACCACAAATCCACTGACGACAGTATCCAAACATTCCCAAGAACATTCGCACTTCTTTCTGTGTTTTAGGTGGACTCATTTGTTTGATCACGCTGATTCTTTCTGGAGTTACCTTTCTGACTCCCTTTTCTATTTTGTATCCAAGGTACTGTACTTCCTGTTTACAAAATTGCAATTTTGCTGGGGACACTTTGTGTCCTTTTTCTGCCAAATGGTTCAATAAGGCAATTGTGTCTGTCACACATGCCTCTTTTGTCTTTGATGCCACCAATAGGTCATCAATATATTGAACCAAAACCGAATTACCTGTCATGACTAAAGTCTCCAGACATTTTTTCAAAATCTGATTAAAAATTGAAGGACTTTCTATATACCGTTGAGGAACTCTGCACCATACCAAAACACGGTCTCTGAACCGGAATGCAAACAAATATTGGCTTTCCGGATGCAGAGGAATTGAGAAAAAGGCTTGGCACAAATCAATAACTGTGTACCATTCAGCATCACATGGGATCTGATAAAGAATCACGGCCGGATTTGCTACTACTGGACAATAGGGTACAGCAATTTTATTAATTCTTCGCAAATCCTGCACTATCCGGTATTTCCCACTGGGCTTTTTGATACCTATGATAGGTGAATTACAAGGACTGCTCATTATCTCTTTTAAAATTCCTTGTTCAATCATTTGGTCGATCACAGGAGTGACTCCTGTAATTTCCTCTGGACTCATTTTATACTGTGGTGTGTTTGGATATATAGCACCATCCTTTACTGTAATCTGTATTGGGTCTATTTTTGTCATTAGGCCAATCTCTTTTCCTGAAAAATCCCACACATCAGATTTCACAGTACTTTTTAACTCTTCAGGCAAACTTTCTTCTGTGAGAAGTGAATATAATTCATCCACTTCTGTTCCTTGCTTTGCTAGCATCATTTTAAATTCAACATCCTCATCAGGGGTCTGAAATGCAATTCCATCTGGTGTACAATAGATGGTGCAGTTCATCTTACATAGCAAATCTCTTCCCAAGAGATTTACTGGGCTTGTGTCACATACCACAAAACGATGCATGTCTTTGAAGTTACCAATGTGAACTTCAATTGGATTTGTAACAGGTGTTCTAATGTGCTTATTTGAGACTCCTACAACTTGGATAGTTTCTCCCGAGAGGGGTAGGTTTGGAATTTCTGCTGCTCTCACAGTAGAACGGGTAGCACCAGTGTCCACTAAAAATGTAATGTCATTACCTTCCACCTTTCCGTCAACAAATGGACCTGACTGATCTACCGCCAAAGATGCGCCAAGTACGCACTCTTCCTCCCCCATCAGGCACCGTCATTGAGATGAGTCTGAATCACTCCCATTGCACTGCACCCAATACTGCGGAATCACACCTTGATTCTTACCAACCTGGTCACCTCCGTGATATCCAGTGTTCACACTGTACCTCTGCACTTGAGCATTCACATTATTTGGCATTGGAGCTTGCGGCACCTGTAACTGTTGAGTAACTATCTGCTGCTGTTGATTTACACCCACCTCATTCTGCATCTGTGGAATCAAATTTTGATTTCCCCCATTAATCTTTTTAGCGGATCTACACTCATTCTTCCATTGTCCAAGCTTTCCGCACGCATGACAAGGAAATTTCTTCATAGGTTCTTCTTTACTCATTTTTCTCCTACCTTTGCCTCCACTGAAATTCTGTCCATTTTGATTCTGACCACCCATCTGATTACTGGTTTGAGGATTATTATTTACTTCTTGCTGTTCTGCCACTTTCACCTGTGCCCACATCATTTTCTCTTTTAACTTTTTATGTCTTAATTCAATGTCATCACTACAATACTTTGCATACCTCAAAATGTCATCTATTGTTTTGCTCTGCCAGCAAATTAAATGCTGTTGAATCATATTACTAATATCTGGTTTTAATCCGAACACAAACCAATACACAAAATGTCCCATGTCTTTGTCTCCAATATTTTCAAATCCACTATACTGTTTGAATACTTGCAACAACCTTTCATAATAGGCATGCACTGATTCTTTTGGTTCCTGTGTGGTCCTGTCAATTTTAACCCAATCTGTTTCCTTGGGGGAAATTTTCCCCTTCAGAAACGTGATTACCTGATTGTACTTTTTCATCACCTCCTCTGATGGTGCACCTGTTTTATCATCCCTAGGATATTCATCCTTTGGCCAATCAACTGTGATCTTACACTCAGTCCATAAGTCTGCCGGAACAACAATTTCAAACAACCCATCTAAATCTTTTAACAACACCTTCGAGACCTTCACAAACCTTTCTGTTTGTACCATTCTACAGGTTTTTCTCTTAATCTAGGGAAATCATTTGCAAATGATAATATATCCTGTCTTGACCACGGAACATGAACATATCCGCCACCTGGTACTTCTCTCATCGGACACGCCCTTTCAACCTGTTCTGTTTCCTTTAACGGGAACATAGACACTCCTTTACTTGCTGCTTCTTCCTTCTTTCTTACCCATCTATTTCTCCATCAATCTACATCTCCCCATTTTTTCAAAAGGTTCATCAGCTCTTTTATCTGTAACCTTTTTCCAGACGCATTCAAACTTTCCAAATCTTTTTCAGTAAATGCCAATCTGTATGATTTCTGCAATACTTTTGACTTTTCTATGTCTATTCCATACTCACTAGCAGCTTGAGATATTTTCTCATGAAGATTCTTCGCTCTCCAAGTAATGCTCTTACACAAGAACAATAATTCATCATCCCGATAAGTCCCTAACCTGTCTGGACTAATCGTACCAATAATCATTTCTTCCAAATCTACCTTCAATTGGCTCACATTCATACTCTGTGTTTGTTTTTCTTTCTTTTCCCTTTCCTTTATCCAATCATTCAATTCTTCTGATGAAAGACCTGCTGAACTCCCTGTCATTGGAGTGACATTTGTCTCTATTCTTCTAGGACTCATTTGTATGTCTCTTCTAGTGGTTTCTGTTATCATCTCGCAAACTGGGAGATCCAATAGTGTAATATTCGTGTCAGCCTGTCTTTTCTCATTGATTATTGTCTCCAATCTGCTCCTGACATTACCCATTGGAACTGCTAATGTATGTACTTTAGGTGTATTCGGGTTTTCTCCGAACAAAGGAACTACAGGACCTATTGTAACCGGTACCGTCAACGCCTCTGCATTTAAACTTAACTGGTTTATTTTCTGAATCTGCTCTACATTTGCCTTGTTTAGCATTTCAAACTTCTTTTCTCTCATTATCCTAGCCATGTCTGCAATCTGTGGGATCAATGGATTTCCCATAAAAGGTGCATTCGGAGTCACTTCAACTGAATTTTCTTGATATGGCGGCGGTCTTTTGATCATAATATCTTCTAATAACTCATCATCAGAATCATTTACACCATCTCTTGCACTTAAGGTTTCTATATTCTTCTTTTTCTCTTTACATTTACTTCCTGTTTGCTCATCAACTGTTAAAACTGGGTATAACCCTTCTGTCACCACAGCTCTCCTCCATCGTTTTAGCTTCTCTTCCCTATTCTCGAAAGGATATCTGAACATCATATTCCTGTGACCTCTGTTACCCATTCTATATTTTTCTCTCTCAAATGCCTCAACTTCCCATTCTTCCAACGCTTAGTACTGGGTCAACCTGGGGTTCGGTTCTAGTGAATCCATTCGATTTCTTAAATTCTGCAATATCCTTACATTAAATGTACCATACTCAGGAAAAGCTAGACCACCATCATCCTTTGCATACTCCACCCAATTTTCCAACCACATACACGTATGATAACATCGCTCCGACATCATAAAGGAAGCACGCGTCTTTGGAGGTGGAATTTGAATTCCCTCTCTAGTCACAATTTGTTTGTCTTTTTTAAAGAAATTCATTTTTTTCTGTATCAACTTCATTTTACACTAACGTATTTCAACAAAACAAACAAGGAAACTTTTCCGTGATTCTACTTATTCTATTCGTCAGCTCTTATCCTATACCAGCGCGACACACACCAACCAACCAATCCGAACACCACTACGTGAGCACAGTTTCAACCAATACTTGCGCGGCTCACACCAACCAACAAATCACAGCTCAGTACACGCCCGCTGTTTGTCCAATACCAGCGCAGCTTTTCTGACGTCTGTATTACTCCTTCTACTGACCCTCCCTTTACAAAATAATACGGCAATATTTTTCTAAGCACCCTTAATCAAAAATTCGAATAGTAACAACATAAAACAATGCTACCTTGTCTGTTCCACTAAATAAAGAGATAGTTTTCACTTTTTCCAAGAGATTTCCTCACTACGAGTCCTAATAACAACCAGCGCTATTTTACTCTTCAAACAAGCTCCGGGTGGACCTATTACTCTTCGAGGGATAAGGCCAAAGTTTCGCAAGATGACTTTTTGGTGTGAAAAGAGGTCTTGGTACTCTCCTGGGGATAATGCTAGAGTTTCGGAAGTGGACCCTTCACTATTTCAGACACTCTACTCACATACGAAATTTCCCTAAATATAACACCTACATCCCTCCATAGCTTTTAGGTATAATTACAACAGACAAAGTACTTCTGCAGTGTGGCTTCTTTACCACACTCTTCTTCTGCCTACTTCAGGCAAATTCCATTCCCAGGATTCCTCAGGTATCTCCGTACCTGAACTTCTAGACAACATAGAACATGACACTAACTTTTCATGTTAAGTACATACAATCAATAATCAATAATCATTACCAAACTAATCAATAATTAAACCATCCTCTGCTATCAGGAAACTGATCCAGTGCCAATCCAATATTTATCAGGGATCAATACTCAATACATCATGATATAATGGCCCATACACATTCACCCAGAATCCCTGAAGCGCTGGGGTCAATTTTTATGCTCGATCAATTCTTTTCCTTTCATGGGTCAAATTATGACAACATAACTAATGTTATCAACTTTCCCTCTACTTGGTCGATGGACCAATTATTTGAATAGTTGATGGCAATGATTAACTTCTAACCAACCATTTAATAAATCTAAATGATCACAAACTCTCGATGAAGTTAATAATGAATTTTATGTCAAGAAATTAAAGATTATGCTCAACTGCATTTGGTCACAAAATACAAACACTGAATCTCACTGAGGAGAAAATGTACACATGCAGTACAACTGGAAACGTAAACTCATCAAAACATAGCAATGACTTTATGCAATGAAGGAGTGGATAGAGTAAGGGACAAAAGTTTCAGCAAAAATATATATGCGAAACATCATATACCTAACGGAGGGGATAGATGAAGAGACAATAGTTTCATCTAAAAATACATATCATTGACGGAGTGGATAGGTGGAGAGACAAAAGATTCAGGAACAAAAATACATCAATAAGGTAAATTCTGAGAACAAATTAAACTAAATACAAACCTATTGGTCTGTAAGAAAACCAACCCCTCAATCTAGGGGATGATGGGGTTCCCCAACATACGATGAGGAAACGAAGGATAACAAGAAACAGGATCGGGACAAGTCAGGATCAGCTAGGCCTCTCTGCAAACCGACGCCAGAGACGCGTTCCCCCTCTTTCTCTCCTGCCAACCTAAGCTTTAACCACACCCCTAAAGGCACCCCAATTAAACCCTTAAACTAACATGTCCATCCCACAATTGTTGCAAATAATTTTACATCTCGCAAAGGAATTGGTGGGTTTGGGAGGTGGCGTTGTCACACCACTGTGACTTCACCCTTCTTTCAACTATCCTTTTGTTCATTCTCATTCCCAGGATATGTTTCTCAGCTTGTTCTCACTTTATTACATGTAATACAAAATGTATCAATTTCATTCATTTCTTTAACATCATCCGCAGACTGTTTCTCCGGTCCCACGCTTGGGCACTGGTTTTGGCAGTCGTTCGACATTCTGGCCTTCACCCTCATGTCATCTGCGGTGTACTGAGCATCTGCCTTATTTCTGACAGAGCAAACTCACTCCTCGTGTTTTCCCCCTCCCTTTTTTAGCCAACTTTATAAAGATGGCTGCTTCATCTAGCACACTAAAACAAACGAAAATGAACATTTATTAATTATATGATAATGTAACCTTCACTGTTTACCACCCACCTTGCACTGTTCCCTATTAATGTTACCTAGCATAAGCTTTGTGCCAAATTAGTATTGTTTATTAGTTCAAAACAGACCTAATCGGTATGGCACCTCTACTTAAGTGGATAGGAATTTGGATAAACCCTGAGTTAGGGATGAATCGTGAAATTATTCGCGATTGCCTAGCACTTGATCATGTAAGTAGTATCCCCTGGCTGAGCTATGTGAGCTATGCTTTTAAAGGCAGATATGCTTTGGGCTAAAAATATGTACCTGCAGGTGTCGCAGACGGACAGAGAGGCCAGTGAACTGAGAAAGCCATTGGTGCGGACACATCAATTGTTATCCACCTCATGTGCAATGGAACCCTATCTAAACATAGTAACTAATCAACACCATTGTTTCCTTCTAGTGAGGTTTAGATTTAATCAATTGCATCTACTTCTTGCTGAACCAAAGGGATGGAAAAAGATTGAGGCCCTGGGTGTCTGTAAGTGTGATAATTTTTCCACTCAGGACTCATTGCATTTTGTTTTATTTTGTGAGCACTTTATGCACATCCAGAACCGGTTCATTTTACCTATCTTAAGGGTCAAAGGATTTTTACAGGCTAGACCTGCTTTTATATATTTACAGATGCTGACTAATGTCTGGGAAATTTTTAATATAGCTAGTTTTCTGACTGCAGCGGTCAGAATAAAGAAAAAGAGAGGGATTGCTATGATTTAGAACATTTTTAATTATTTATGGTGAATTTTAATTAACTATAATATGAATTGTCTCTTTGTAGATTGATGATCTAGATGCATTTTTTGTACCCTGTTGGTGGTTGTGTAATTGTAGTATTTAATGTGTTTTATGTAGTATGCTTTTATGGTTTTCATCAACCGAATAAAGTGAATTTGACTGACTAGTTCAAAACAGAATACAACATGCAGATTACTGAAACATATGCAGCCTATTTATCCAACGCTTCTTGTTTTTCTTAAATCACAATTATTATTACAATATTATTTTGTTTACATGTTAATTCAGACATGCGCAAAGCAATTTCCCTTGTGTTCGTGTTGGGTGTACATTAGTTTTTTTAACAATTAATTACTGTTAGTAGGTATTATGGGGGTAACAGATCCGAGCAGGTTTTATTTTTGCGAAACCCTGCTCCAACACCTATGAATACATTAGAGTATGGAGAAACAGTTAATACTTCTGCTCCTGCTGTGGCTTTTACAGCACCTGCGCTGGACATACCACATTTTTTGCAAATTTTTGACACAGATCGGTCTCTGCCGGAGTCTGCTAAGGAGGGTATGACCAGAATAAACCGAGAACGCATTCCATTTTCCTACCTCGCCCATCATCTTATACAAAAAATCTACAACACCTAGAAGAACAGATACACATAGGCCTTGACTTACTCTAGGCTACCAGGTGCTTGAGTGGTCATTCACAATGAGCTGCCCCTAAGGCTTTTATAATGACAAGTAAATCATAGCAGTGACTTGCACTGCTTTGCGCCACGCGAGTGCCCTAAAAAAACTTAGTAAATAAACCCGTTACTTATCTCTTCCAAGGCACTAACATTTAAGAAAGTAAATAGTGTACTTAATAATGGTATTTTTTCAGTTGTCATATGCATGAAAAATGTGCCTCTTTGCCTTGTTGGCCATTTGTAGGAATAACAAAAATATTCCAAAGAAACAGTTGACACATGACTCCATGCTAGCATTCGATAAATATTTATGAATGTGTGGTGGTTGTCAGTGTAAAATGTGCTGGGTGAGGGTGTTGCGCAGGCCTGTCAGCGAAGGCAGTTCATTGATACTCACACTTGAATGCCAAGCTAACATCTCACATACCTGTGCCTCTCTGGCTTGCACTGGGTCAGTAACACCTGAAACTCCACGGGGCATATTATCAACGGCCAGCGATAATTATCGCGGGCCGTGCTTAGCGACGAATTTCCTATCGCAGGCTATCTCTGGAATTTATCGCCCTGGTAGCGTGTTATTAACAACGCGTTTCTCCAGGGCGATAAAAATTCCAGAGATAGCGAGGTTATCGCCGTTTTGCAGGGAACATCGCTGGTTTTCCAGTGATGTTCCCTGCAAAACGGTGATAACCTTGCTGATACGACCCTGTGGTCGTATCAGCATAATCCACCCCCTATGACAAACATAGGTAAGTCAGGATTTTAGCATACGTTAGATTTTGGCGAAAACAGCCGTTTTCGCCAAAATCTAACGTATGCTAAAATCCTGTGGGCTGCCTTGTAAATATCGCGATGTGAACATCAGCGATATTTGCAAGGTAGTCCATCCGGGGTACGCCCAGTGATGCCCACTTTGCATCTCATTAGAGATGCAAAGCTGGGTGTTAAGGGAAAGGGCGCTACGGCAAGGATTCACGCGATAGCGTGACCTTGCTGATAAGGCGATAAAATTATCGCCGCTTTTCGGCCGAAAACGGACGCAAAAGCAGCGATAATTTTATTGCGCCGCCTTGATAATATGCCCCCACTACTTCACCATTGCTACGTCTTGTTTTTAGCCCCAATTAAGCACTGAAATTCCCTAGTCCTAATATAACTATATTTTGCCTACTTTAGCATTTAGCAGTGATATGATTGAATATGGTGGGGAAAATTAATGAAATGCCACAAATTGTACACGTATGCCAGGAAAATTCTGCCTTTTTTGAGATAAACTAAAATACCTGAAGACGGCACACGAACATCTATGCAGATTATGTATTTCTTTTTTTATTTAGCACAGTGAGTTTTAATGTCTAATGTGTTTTTCCGTTTTGCTTTCAACTGCACATGTGCGTTGTATGTTTGTATTTGTATATGGATGCTGGTAACTAGTGTATTGGAAGGAGTGTTCATGAAAGTGTTGCTGATTCATAATTGCCGGGAGTTTCACGTGTTGCTTGAATAAAGGCAAGGACATTGCATGGCCTTTATGTATCTAAAATTATGAATTTGCTCCATTGGCTGTGCGATAGCAGACTTAAACATACTTTTTACATTTCTGTAATTCTTTACCGAGATGCAATTCTGTCACTCTGGGAGGAGATTTATGGCTAGTAGTAGGAAAGAGTTATCGCAACCCCCCTCCTTGAATGACTGCGGACACATGCAGCTTGGAATCTGACTATAATGTTATATCTAGTAGCTTTCTGGTCACATTCTAGGTGTACATCACCCAAACATTGTGCTACATAAAGCAGGTGGACATCTCGACCTTGGCTATGTAGAACTTCAACTTAGATTAGGGAAAGAGGCATCACCAGATGTAGAACACCTGAAAGACATTACTGTAAAAAAAAACACAAAAATAAAGCTATGACCTCTTCCTCCTGTAATGAGAAACATTATGGACCAAGATGTCACCAGACATTTGTGTTGTGTGTCATTGTGTGTGTGTATCTGGGACATGTAACGTGTTATGATGTGTCTTTCAATGTCTGATCAATGTGAAATGTGCCATTTATAAAAATTAATTAACAATATATTTGTAATTTTCTGTTATGTTCACATTTTTACATAAATAACACGATTATTTTTCAATTTTTTTATTCCATTTTTTAATATTTGTATAATGTAATTTGTATAGATATCTGCAGTGTTATCAGTTGTATTTTTTTACAGTTTTGTATATTAATTATATTTTCAATTATTTTTAGGAGTATATACTGTTACATTGCAACTTGTTACATTGGGATTCATTACATATAATCTCTGGAAAAAAACGAAATTAAAAAGTGAGTTATGGTTCTGACTCAAACTCATCAAATGACTGAAATTCACTGGTTAACGGTTAGCTACCCACACAACACACACTACACAGCACAGTTCACAGCAAAAGCTACGGTGCCACGTTGTTCTCTTGATTGCCATGTTCTTTATTTGTGTATCTTCACCTAATTGATGTTTTGAGCATGGCAGGTGCCAACCTTCGTGCACAATAATTGAATCATCCCAAAGTTATTAGCGACTGAAGCTCTGATTGCCCTCCCATTTATCTTTGCTTTCCGTGACGGACAAACAAAAAACTTGACATAACCAGCAATAAACTAAACCTGGTAAACATCAGCCAAATTTTGTGTGGATTCATCAAACAGTGCTAAATTTATTAGTAGAAGAAAACTCGTTCTCCACCTCCATTTGAAGTCCACTCCACCTTCATGGTGCTGCATGAAAGTAAGAAAACCAAGAGTAGGCTAAACATGCTAAGTCTCTGTCAAATTTTGTGCAGATCCATCAGACGGTGTCAAAGTTATTAGTAAAACGAAAAGGTTTTGACCCCCGCATTTGGTCCCCCCTTTGCATCTGCACTAAACCTGAAATACCTGCAACGCGTGCAACGTGCTAACTACTTGTCACATGTGCTGCAGATTCATCACTTGGTGCTAAAGGTATAGGTAATTGGTGCTTACTACAGGTTTGAGTATATTTAGAACGGTTTGTGGTCCTTTTTGGCTATAGCAACTATGGAAGTGCATGTTATGAATAGCAATGGGTTTACTCATGTATCTCGCTAAATGTCTCCTTATTACTCCCTCATCACCTCCAATTGGTCCAAAATATTCTCCATTTTCTAGCCACTACCTTCTGCACCTCCCACAGTTACTTCTAAACAGTATACTTACTTGTGCAGACGTCTCTGTAGTCTGGGCAGAGATCTCTGCACATGAAAGATAGTAGACCTCCACACATAGGTTTGTGAATAGCATTTTGTAGTATTTTTCCTAAACATACTACAAAATGCAACTTGTGAATAAGCCCTATAATGTCTGAGGTCTGAATAATCCTTCTAAGCTCCATGGCATATCGGGGTAGCTGTAATCTGGTGGCTGTATTCTGCAAAAAAAAAAATTGCTATAGGCAGATCAAAGTACGATGAAATCTAGGGCCTTCTAGGACCAATATTATTTCCTAGTCCCTAAAACAGCAGAAGGGGTAGGCAGATGATTCCTACTGAATGAAATACTACAAGACGATCCACGCATTGTAGCATCCAGCTGTGTTCCCAATATGTGACAAGAAAGATATCCAAGGACAGCAATAGAAGGCAGTTTGTGCATATTAACAGGGCCTATAACAATTAGGCTAGATCTCTTCCTGATCATGTGTGCATCTATAAATATATCACACAAAAATATGGGTGTTTTGTGATCATCTCTGGGGAAGGGAAGAAGAGGCTCAAGAAGATAGAGTTAGAGGACATGTTGTGACACAGATCCTTAATCACAGCAGACAACTCTCATTATTAGGGTTGTATCACACCTATGTGAGATTGGATCACTTATTCATAGATAGGCACATTGTGAACCTGTATTAGAAGGTGGAGAAGGGTCTCATCTCATTATCAAACAATGGACTCCCTCACAGGTACCATGGAGTGGCAGAAATCGGGGCTGTCATAGTAGAAAGAACAGTGCACACTTGACAAGATGCTATTTAATATTTCTATGCACAAACATCACATGCATCAAAGATTTCTTAGCAGGAGTGCCAGAGAGCCTCTGCTGTTGGAGGCAGTAATCGGACATCATCCATCTATTGGCACAACGACAAGCCTGTTAAAACCCAGGGGAAAACTGCTGAAACCTATCTGGTCTGAGAGCTGGTCACACTGCTTTTGAGAACTGAGGGAATCAGCTTGGTGTGGCTGAGCCAAGTGGAGATAGAGGGAGAGCTGGCAATAGGGCACAGGACTCCTTACTAATGAACATTGACCGGCTAAGGGAGGACCAGCTGGGCCCATGAGCTGCCGGTTAGAGTAGGAAGAGCCAAGGTTTGACCAGAAGTTACTCCTTCTAGACGAATTACATGCTTGGACATCTGCCAGGCTCAGAACGAGGAGGAATAGGTCCCTGGTTGTTTGCGTCTGAGTCTCTGCGCAGTACAGAGAGAGCCAGGCAGTGCGCAGGTATCAAATGGCAGCCAAAGTTGATTGGGCAAATGCCCTTCCCTGAGCGGCTCTCCCATAAATAGACATGATCACAATAGCAGTAAGTACTTAATAGACCTGGGGGTGGGGTGCTCACTGATGCTGTGCCTTGCTGATGGTATTAGCCACTAAGATTGCATGAACAGATAACTGGGGAAATGCCAGGATGCCACCCATGCTGTAAGAAATTGCCTACCGGTTGAGGGGGGGTTGGAAACCCCACTCAGGCACCAGCCACAATCCTTGTGAGGGGGAACCACAAAAGTCACTAAATTAACCTATGCTTAACCCTCTGGTTGCTTGGCACAAAAGCAGTCAAGCTTAGCTTAGAGGGAATGTGGAAAATATTTACTCAGCTCACAAACAGTAATGAGGTGAAAATGCAACACAATAAAAATCCCAAACCAATTTAGAAAAGTAGAGTACATTTTAATAAATAAAATGAGACCAAGCAAATTAAATACAATCAGTAGAACTGGAGCTATGAATTTGCCATTTTTTGTGTGAAATCTAGCACCTTAAATATCAAAGTGCCAACTGCGAGCATCTGGTCGCGCGATGCAATGACAAATTCAAAGTTTAAGGTTGATCGCGATTTAGCATGGGTCGTGTAAAAGAGGAGGATTATGCCTGATCTCGTCTTACCTTCGGACTTGGAAAAATTGTTGAGAAAAGTTCTGGAGAAGGTAGAGTCTCATTGAAGCAAGGCAGCAGGCTGTATCCGAGAACGTTTCATCGACAATGGGGAGTCACTGGACAAGGTCTTGGTGAAGCAGTCAACGAAGTTGGGAAGAAGCTCTGAGTGGGAGAAGCTGGCAGGTAGGTCCCGGACTTCTGTCCTAGATTTTGGATGCTGGAATGTGGAGGCCACTCCAGCAGCACACTAAGGGTATATATAATCCATATTTGTAAAGCGTGAACATATCACCCCTTTAGGTTTCAAGGCGCTGGGGGCTCTCGGGGATCGAACCATGAGCTAGGAATCAGCCGCTCTGGCTGCTGCGCCACACTAAGGGTCCAGGACCTGTAGGGGCACCAATTGAGGAGGTTAGGGTTCACTCAAGCAGAGACCAGCATTGGGGTTCAAGACATCAGGAGCTTGTTTTGTCCCTGTAGCTCACACAGTGAGCCAGCCAACTAGTCATTGGAGTCACTCCGGGGTACTGGGTTCAAAGAGCAGGTCCAGCCCTCCCTCTTCAGCTGGTAGATCAGCAAGGAAGTCCTTTCAGCAGCAGGACAGTCCTTTTGACAGAAAGACAGGAGGGCAGTCCTTCTTCTCAATCTTTCACAGGTCCAGGAGTATACTAAAGAGTGGTTCTGAGGGTCCAATATTTATACCTGGTGCCAGACTTCATGTGTGGGGAGACACCCTCTCCTACCCCAACATGTGGTTATAAAAGGTTCTTCCCTTCCCCTGTCATGGCTCCAGACTGACTGGGTGACAATAGGCTGGTATCAGGTTCCTTGCGTTGATGCATTGATTCCTGAGTCCCTGGGGAGGCGATGCATCGGTTCTGCTGCATGCAGGAAAAGTGTCGCGTTGAATCCAGACTGTAAGGGGAAGCGATGCATCGAAATCCAAGACGGTTCCGGTCTGTGGGTGATGAAGTGGAAAACTTGGAGCACAGGTGTGATGCTTCAAAATTGGGACATGCTGGAGGTTGATGCAGCCGCAGCAAACAGGCACTGTGTTGATTACTTCAGATGCGGTCCCAGGATGCGTCGATTCTTTTAGCCACACAGCAGGGCCTGCGTCGGAGTCAATACAGGGTTCTTGAACTTAGGAAACAGGGTGCGCTGAACTTGGGCTGCAGCTGTTTCTTTGGCCACGGGCAGGCGCTGTGTCGATTTCTTCGGCCGCATGGCTACAGTGTGTAGAAACGTTTCCCGCACAGCGGTGCTGAGTAAGAAAAACAAGTGCTGCAAGGGTGGAGCATAGATTTTGAAGTCTTTTGTAGCTTTATGCAGCAGGAACAACCTCCAAGGGCCCAGAACTGGAATTGGCACCACTTGGTAGGCCAGAACTCCCAGCAGTGGAGTTCAGGGATGGTGTAGGTGAAGTCTGTGATGGCCCTGAGACTTCTTAACAGGAGGTAAGCATACACAAGCCATTGGAGCAACTTCACAAGCAGGGTACACAGCAAAGTCCAGCCCTTTTCCTCTCCAAAGCAGAAGCAGCAACTGCAGGCCAACCCAGCAAAGTAACACACAGCAAAGGGGCAGTACTCCTCATTACAGCTCTTCAGCTCTTCTCCTTGGCAGACTCTCCTCTTGATCCAGAAGTGATCTAAAGGTCTGGGGCTTTAGGTCCAATACTTAAACCCCTTTTGGCCTTTGAAGTAGGCATTCTTCAAAGGATTGCCTTTGTAGTGCACATGCTCTTGTCCTGCCTGGTCTTGGCTCCAAGACACACTCCAATGGGGTGGAGACAGCATTGTGAGAGGCCAGGCATAGCCCTATTCAGGTGTATGTGTCAACTCCTCCCACCACTCTAGCTCAGGAAGGCCCATCTGCCTGATGATGGGCCATCAGGATATGCAGGGCACACCTCAACTCACTTTGTGTGATTGTCTAGAGTGAATAGACAAAAAGGCCCCTGTCACTCTACAAAAGATGTTGATTCTACAGGCAGGCAGAGGCACAAGATGGTAAAACAAGGAAATGCCCACTTTCTAAAAGTGGCATTTTCAAACACTCAGCTTAAAGACCACCTTTACTAAAAGACGTGTTTTAAATTCTGAACTCAGAGAGCCCAAACTCCATATCTCTAGCTGTTCCCAATTGAAAGTTACACTTGTAAAATGTTACAATGCATCTCCAATGATAGCCTATTGGAGAGCTAGTCCTTGCAATAGTGAAAAATGAAACTGGTAGTATTTCACTTTCAGGACATGTAAAACACACCAGTACATGTCCTACCTTTCACATACACTGCACCCTGCCCGTGGATGTACCTTGAGCCTACCTTAGAGTGTCTTACATGTAGAAAAAGGGATGGTTAGGGCATGGCAACTGAATGCACTTGCCAAGCTGACTTGGTAGTTTAAAACTGCACTCACAGGCACTGCAATGGCAAGTCTGAGACAAGTGTACAGGACTACTCATGTGAGCGGCACAACCAGTGCTGCAGGCCCACTAGTAGCATTTGATTTACAGGCCTTGGGCACACATAGTGCGCTTTACTAGGGACTTAACAGTAAAACAAATATGCCAATCATGGAGAACCAATTAGAATCACAATTTACATGGGAACATTAGCACTTTAGCACTGGTCAGCAGTGGTAAAGTGCCCAGAGTACATAAACCAGCAAATAGGAAGTCCAGCATAACATCAAAAACACAGGTGGTAGAGGCAAAAAGACAGGGGAAACCAGACCAAGGATGCTAGTTCTAACATGTTGCAAATGATGAATGCAAGTGCCTATGGGGCAAGAAGGGATCAGTGCACATGGGAGTAGATGGGGGAGATTCATCTGGTAAGAGAACTGAATGATGAAGTCAGATGTGAAAAATTCAATAAAAATGTATTGAAACCTAGAATGAAAGAACTTAAAAGAAGTCGGTAAAATGGAACCATAGTATGGGTTTGATTTAGTCAGTTCCGGCCCCTGTAAAGGGAGAAAAATACAATGCAAAAAATTATATATCTGAAATTTGGTTAACAAATTCAAGATTTACATACTAAAGAATTTTTAAACCCTGTAAAGTTTTACACCCTGATTACAAGCGAGGGGTTCATTACGCTCTCTGTACAAACAGGTGTACTCTTAGGCCCTCATTATAAGTTTGTCAGAATAGGGTGGGGCCTAGGGTGAGATATTTACCAAATGTGGTAAATACTTCTGTAAGATCCCAAATTGCAGCTGAAAGGATCACGCAGAGGCAGGGTCAGTGAAATAACTTCAGGTTTATTTCAAGGTAGCAGAACCCATCCAGGCCCCAGCATCCAGTTCATCCAACAGCTTCAGCTCCTTTCAACAAACACAATCCTATCACCTGGGAGACCAGGACTCAGCTTAGAACCTCTCGTAACCAAGGCAGCATGACATCAGAAGTACACAGGCTTCAGATGCAGCTTAAGATGCCACACACCTTCCCCCGTTAACAAAAGAAAATAAATAAAAGAAAAGAAAGGAAACAAGAGAAATGAGAAAGTAAGAAATATAAAGGAAAGACACAAGAGAATAATTAATACTAAAAAATGAGAAGAAACGTTCAAGACACAAAATCCTTAAGATAACTTGGCCTCTTAACAATCCTAGAGGACAAGCGTGGAGATGCAACAAAAGTATTATGAGCATTCTCACTAACCCCAGAACCTTCACCACATCCAGCCCCTTTACAAACTGAGACCCTATTTAGATTCCAAATTCTGTGATCCTGAGTTTTAACAGCATTTTTGAAAACCTTTATAACCCGTATGGGTTTGGAAAATCTAACCTTGGTACCAGGTTGCCTAATGACAACCAAGTCACCTAGCTTGACCACAGTCTCTTTGGACGAATTCTTAGAGTCAAAATGTATTTTCCTAGAAAAGCACTTGGCTTCCTCTCTCTTACGCCAGTCAGGAGAAACCTTCTCAGACAAAGAGTTAGAAGCAGCCTCTTCTAGATGTCTGACCCAAGGTGGCTCTACTAAAATACAAGGAGACCTACCCCTAAAGAGGACAAAAGGTGACTTCCCAGTCGTGCTGTGGGGTGTAAGCCTATAATTCTCAACCTTTCTGAGAACCTCCTCTTTCCAGTTAAGACCAGAGCTTTTCGCCCATGAGATGGTCTCCTTCAACACCCTATTAAACCTTTCTACCATTCCATTGGTTTCTGGGTGGTAAAGGGAACACCTCTTGTGTTTTATGCCATGATTTTTAAGAAAAGCCTCCATTTCTCGTGAAACCAACTGCACCCCATTGTCAGTGAGAATAACTTCAGGATAACCCTCTTTGGCCATGAGGGATTCTAAAAATTTGATGACAGACACAGTCTCAATGCTAGACGTAAAGCAAACTTCAGGCCACCTTGAAAACAAATCCAAAAGCACCAAAATAAAAATCTGCTGGCCATTAGTATGCACTGGACCCAAAATGTCTAATGCCACTTCTTTCCAGGGAACACAAGGAAGTTCCCTAATCACCATTGGTTGGACCCTTGTGAGCTTAGACTTATCAATTAAGGCACAGACCGTGCAGTCCCTCACAACTCTCTCCACATGCAGATCCATACCTGGCCACCAATAAGAGGATCTGAGCCTCTCACAAGTGCCTGAATGTGACTTGTGAGCCAACTCAATCAAAAGTTGATGAAGTTTAAGGGGTGGAACAAGTCTCATTCCACGTAATAGCACACCATCACAAGCAGCTAACTCATCCTTAAGACCCCAAAATTTGGCAGCTTCTTCAGATGCCTGTTTTTTTGAATGCCATCCCTTGTGAATGAGAGACAATACCTCTGAGAGAACAGGATCAGTAGATAGCTCAAGGCGCCATTGTTGCTCATCAATGATCCCTTCACCAACCACACACACACGAAGATCAATGTCCTCATAATCCTCATCAACACCTTCACCATCACCCTCACTTTCTCCTACCAATCTAGAAAGAGTATCAGCAATACCATTGTCTACTCCTGGAATGTACTTGATATCAAAGTCATAATCTTGGAGTTCTATAACCCATTTTGTTATCCTCCCAGAAATGAGGTCAATCCCTTTTTTAGAGAAAGTTTCACAGAGAGGCTTGTGATCAGTTTTTACCAAGAACTTAGTTCCCCACAAAAATTTCTTCAACTTCTTAATGGCCCAATACACAGCCAATGCTTCTCGTTCGATAACGGAGTAACGAGACTCTGCGTCTTTGAGCCCCCGAGAAAGAAACATAATAGTTTCCAAACCCCCTTCACCTTCCTGTTGGAGAACGGCTCCCAAACCTTTAAGACTTGCATCCGTTGTGACAATGGACGTTCTGGAGGGGTCAAAACTTTTAAGCTTGGGGGCATCACTGAGTCTTCTTTTGAGGAAGTCAAACTCCAGATCACATTCTTTAGACCAAATGAAATCCGCACCTTTCCTCAAGAGAGCCCTCATGTGATTACTACTCTCGGCAAAGTTTTCAATAAATTTGTTATAATACTCAATCATCCCTAAGAATTTAAGGAGTTCCTCTCTACAGGAAGGGGTAGACATGTGAGTAATGGTGTCAACCAAATTGGACTTTGGGGCTATCCCCTCACCTGAGATCGTGTGTCCCAAGTAATGAATGGAGGACGTGCCAAACTGACACTTCTCAGATTTGATGGTGAGATTAGCATCACTCAATCTTCCCAAAACAACATTAAGGCGGTCATTGTGCTCTTTGTGATCCTTCCCAAATACCAAAATGTCATCTTGGTAGACACAAACCCCTTTACAACCTTTGAGTACCTTCTCCATTATACGCTGAAAAACGGATGCCGCAGACACAAGGCCAAACGGCATCCTTACAAATCTAAAAGTTCCAAAGGGCGTTATGAAAGCTGTATAGTCTCTTGAAGCTTCATCCAGCTCTATCTGGTGATAGGCTGAAGCTAAGTCAATGGTGCTGAAGACTTTAGCTCCCCCAAGCAAATCTAACAGCTCTGAAATATTTGGGAGAGGATAATGATCCACTACAACGCACTTGTTCAATTGCCTCAAGTCCACACAAAGACGGAGAGACCCATTGGCCTTGCCACCAGCTACAATAGGGGCCAACCAATCAGTCCCTTCGACTTCCTCGATGATTCCTCCTTGCTTGAGTTTGTCCAATTCCTTGCTCATTTCATCCCTCACAGCCAAGGGAACACTCCTAACTTTGCAGCAAGAGGGCTGAGAGTCAGGTCGGAGATGTATTTCAAGCTTGAAGTCCTTAAGGCACCCAAGTTCATCATCTAAACACATTCGGAAAACTTTGTTTAACTGCAGTTGCTACATCAAGATCAGCTCCAACACTTTGTTTGACAGTAGTTGCCACATCAAGACCCGCCCCAACAACCACTGCATTCACCTCATCCTTAACCTTAATGGGACATTTGCTACTCGGGTCGAGCATAACCCCCAGATCCCCTTGGTGGAACCAGCTGATGATGCTGTCTCCTTTCTCCGAGACGTAGATTTTGCCAGAAGCGTAACGATTTTTATATTCAAT
Organism: Calotriton arnoldi; assembly: GCA_963921515.1. Classification (NCBI taxonomy): domain Eukaryota; kingdom Metazoa; phylum Chordata; class Amphibia; order Caudata; family Salamandridae; genus Calotriton; species Calotriton arnoldi. The sequence goes on along the minus strand of CAWUFW010004404.1, from coordinate 1,069,542 downwards.
GAGACCCACAAAGTAGCCACGCAGTGGAATGGGCTCACCACCATAGGCCAAAGGACGAATGTCCGGTTTCAGCAGAACTGTCTTGTTAGCCAACTTGTTTTGATAAAAGACTCTAGAACCTATGGTGATTTTAGCACCTGAGTCGAACAGAACCTTAGTGGATTCACCTTCAACCAAGATGTCATCTATTGGGCAAACCCTAGATTCCTTTCCAGACTGTACTTGTACAACAATCTGACCACAGACAAAGTCTTCCTCCGGGCTCTCAGCCTCCACACATTTGATGTTAGAAGAGGGCCTCTTAGATTTACAGACAGTGGAGAGATGACCCTTCTTCTTACATTTGGAACATGTGACATTCAATGCTGGACATTTCTTGTCGTTAGCTAAGTGGCCTACTTTGTCACACCTGTAGCATTTGCCTACAAAAGATTTACTTTTGGTCTTGGAAATATTGCTCGAATTAGAAGTACTTTTAGATTCTTCATGAACAACTTGAACAGAAGCTTGCTTATCTTTTTTTAAAGTGTCGACACACTTGAGAGAGTGCTCCACCCTCTTCGCTAGCTGAATTACTTCGTCAAGAGATGGTTCATCCCTCAACCAAAGTTCTTCACGAATCTTCTCAATATTGCACCCAAATAATAAACTGGTCTCTGATCCTTTCATCAAGCAAAGCAGCAAATTTGCAAGATGAAGCAAGTTTCCTAAGTTGAGTGATGTAGCTTTCAACACTCTCATCATCATTTTGCATCCTTTTAGCGAATTGATACCTTTCTAGTATGGTGCTGACTCTAGGAAGATAGTGTTTATCAAGTTTTTTTATGCAGATCTCAAACTCATTTAAATCTGTACTCTCCACATCAGTTAGTTCTGGAAGGTGATCGAAAACGTCTTGTCCTTCCGACCCTAAACAATGAAGCAAAAGGGAAGATCTACGCTCAGCACTCAGGTTAACTCCACATACCTTTGCATAGCGCTCAAATACTTTTTTCCATTTTTGCCACTTTATGGGTGGCTCACCAGGAGACATCAAAAAGAAAGGCGGCGCTGTTACATTTTGCATGGTTAAGTGGACAGTAAGTAAGAAAGCAATGTAAGAAACTATCCTAAAATATACAATTGTCAAGCAAAACACCAGTTTCAATGTGACACATTAACATTAACATGGAGGAACACATAAAAGAAGACCAAATGTTATTGGATACGAGTGTATAACAATAGTTGATAGTTGTAGATTGCAATAATTTTTCAGATTAATGTGAGTGTGTCACAGCAGATGTGGCACACTGAGGTGGATTCAACATCAGATGTAGCACAAATAATATAATGTGCCTCAAGCAGTGCTTCCTTGAACTGTGTGTGTGTCACAGAAGAGGCACACACCTTTATATTAAATAAATGATCAGTGTGTGTGTGTATCACAGATGTGGCACACCACGTAGAAACGAGGAAAGAAGCAATTACTTGTGTGCGTGTCACAGAAGTGGCACGCAAGGCAAAACAAAAAGGCATCAGAGGAAAAGCAAGATGGCGGCACGTTGCGTGACCTACGTGCCACCACAGGTCAAAGGTCTTGAGTGAAGGGCAGCGCACAAAGCCAAGAACGTGTGGAAAGGAAGCCGAACGAAGGAGATGCTCTGACAAGGTTGATGAGCCGAACGTGATGGTAAAGCTCCAAACCACGGCTGAGCTCGCGATGGAAGGCAAGGTAGGAGACGTCAGTTACAAGATAGTTTTCTTGTAAAAGCAAGAGCACAGTTCGTCCATAGAAGAGTCCCGCTGGTCCACAACAACACAAAAATAGACCAAAACGGTTCAAAGCATAAGCGTATAGTTAAAAGCAAATGGAAAAAAATTCACAGCTGGGAAGCCAGAACCGGAACAACTTGTAGCGTGAATTAGTCCAAGCAGACCCCAACTAAACAAGCAAAGTTTCCATCACATAAGAAAGAGGAAACATATGCGAAGGGATGAGCCCGCGTCGATAAACCATCCCTCATTAACACAGAAGTGATGAAAAGCGGCGAAAGCTCCCAGTCCCTGGGGTGTAAATTTAAACAGTTGAAAGTCATAGAAGGGTGTATGAGTGGCAGAGACCAACAACCCTTGTATAAAAGAATAATCCCGGTAAACAAGTTGAAATAAACACAGTACCTGAGGTAGGAGTGTCCGATCACTACCTATAAACAGGGAAAGTAAAGAAAGCAGTTGAGGGGTGTTGAGTTCTTCATCTTGCCTTTCATCCTGCCGACTTCGCCAGTGTAAGATCCCAAATTGCAGCTGAAAGGATCACGCAGAGGCAGGTTCAGTGAAATAACTTCAGGTTTATTTCAAGGTAGAAGAACCCATCCAGGCCCCAGCATCCAGTTCATCCAACAGCTTCAGCTCCTTTCAACAAACACAATCCTATCACCTGGGAGACCAGGACTCAGCTTAGAACCTCTCGTAACCAAGGCAGCATGACATCAGAAGTACACAGGCTTCAGATGCAGCTTAAGATGCCACAACTTCCTATTCTGAGTTCGACATGATTTGCCTTTTTTCTGGGCTCCCCTTCCCCTCACCCCGCCTCCCCTTCTTCCCCTCATATTTCAGCAGGTTTGACCTTCCGGAATTTATCAGGAGAAAACTGCAAGGGTGTGAGAATTATCATACAACTCGTAATGTTGTGTGTTTCTCACATGGACCATTTTCTTTTTCCCCATGTTAGCCTAATTGTGCACGTTGTAGTCCGCTTTAATTTGGCACATGTTACTAAATATCACACTTGCCTTTGTGCCTCATTGTATTTTCACACAGAACGAGGACTTGTTTTCGTATTTTATTCTTTTCCTGGGATTTAGTCTGAACAGCCTAGGCAAGGTCAAACAACATTGCCCCTTGTTATTCTCTCTGGTCAGACACTAACACCAAGACATAATAAAGGAATGCAGTTGCTGTTTTGAATGCACATATCTTCTCATATAACTGAGGACAGAGGTTCTGAAAAAACAGAAACACACAGCAAAGGTCCTGAGATGAGAGTGCTGCGTAGAGATGTAGAACATCCACCTATGCATGCTAAGGTACGGCGTCCGCCACTAAACCCAGAGATCTATAATATATAACCACTTAGCTTCAGTAGTAAGGGAGAGGCTAGGCAGATCTGTCAGATAACATGACAGGACTTTTTATCGTATCTTGTTTATTAACCATGCTGATGATATTATTGACAAGTATTTGTTTTCTAATTGTGGCACAATTATTGCATCTTAGAGCACAATTGTTTAAATAAACATTGTAAACTTCCTTTGTGACTCTTTTTATCTTATTGTGGACAAGTACGAGTGAGAGAGCGAAAGGGTGTGTCTTGTTACCGCGATCCCTGAGAGGGTGAAGAGTGTTGTGTTCTGGGGTGCCAAATCACTCGTCTCTCTAGAAAGGTTATGAAGGCAAGTGAGGCACTATAGCTAGTCGGACTCGGGTTCATAGATACTGAGGTGGTATGGTGACTCAGTCCCTACATAGTGATGTTCCATGGTCCCGAGCATAGTTCTGTTCCTCAGTTGAAACCCTGCAGAGAGTTCAGAATTTAGCCCTGAACTCATAATGAGGGACTTTGGGTTTTAAAGCCTGAGTTGGTTCATAATATTGCATACCTGCTGCCTTTTCCTGACAGATTTTGACTGTTTAAGTAGGATGACATTTGTCAGTAGAATGGGCCCAAAAAATATACAAAACATGTGGACTTTGTTAGGAGGTATTTACCACACCTAGGAAATACGTAACCTGGAGGTAATGTAATTTACTGGCAGTGGAAAGCCCGGTCCAGCTCCTCTTGTAATTGGGCCTTATTGTGCTGATAATAGGAATTTCTGGATATAACAATATTTCATAAAAGAGAGAATAAAAAAGTTTAAGCTTTCACACTAATGTCTTAAATGTCTGTCCCAGAACGTGCATACATTTTGACAATGAATGCTTTAAAAGCAAGTCATGTACTTTAGAGTACATTTTGATTTTGCAAATTTATGTCATGGTACGAGAGGTACTTGGATACCTTTCAGAACTACATGTGCTGAAAGTTTGTTGTTACGTTCTTCTGTAACTGTAATGTGGTTATGTATTATTGCTTCTCACTTGTTTGTGTAGGTAACTAGTCTTGCATGCAAATAATGGGTAATGTTAAATACGGTGCAGTCCTGCCCTTTCCCTTTCACACAGCGCAGCGCAGCAAAGTGCCTTGCTGCGTTGCGCTGCACGAAATATTAATAAATCTGCCCCACTGTGTACTGGCCTTTTAGATTCCGACATGGAAGAATTTACGATGTGCATTGTTATGGAAAAACTGACGATATTTGTACTGATTTCTAGTATGTAATAGTTTGGTTTTTTTAAAATTTGCTTTTATTAATTTTTTCAAAAGCAGCAAAAAAGAAAAAGAATTACAACTAAGTTATAATCTTGTGACATAGTAGCTAACGTCCCATACGCAGATGGGGGTCTCTATTTTAATATAAAAGCATCCAATTATTCCGTTGTCAAGCTACCGTTCATAAATGCATTATAGATATAAACATTACAACTCAAAAGCCATGGAGCAATCTTGTATGTCCTATTTATAGTGAGCATGCATCACGTATCTATTTGTACGCTAATCCAATTGAACAGTTCCATCCAAACAATCTATGAATAATAGCTAGGGTGAGATCTCCGACTGGTTCAGGTCTAGCATTTTGTACAACAAATATATCATCATATACTTCAAAGGAGAATGATGACACCATTAAGTGTCTGTGTGGTATGATTGAAAGTAATTTTTAAGGGGCTGCCAAATTTCGCGGGGTCGTGAGGTGACCGGTAACAACGTACCGTAGATATCACCCATGGTATCACAATAAGTGAGATCTCGGAGCCACGCTTGCACTGATGGTGCTTGTGCCCTGCCCCAGTGTAATGAAACCTCCCTCTTAGCCACTAGTAGAGCAATAGCGCTAAACCGTCTGATGCTACGTTTTAGGGGCTTAACATAACCCAGTAGGGCTGTCATTGGGTCAGGGGACATGTCCTGTTCCACCATGAGAGAAAGTCGTTCAAACACCTCCACCCAATATGTGTGTACCGGGGGACAGGTCCACGCGAGATGGAAAAAATCTGCCTCGATGGTACCGCACCTTGTGCAGGTGTCTGACATTGCAGGATTCATTCTAGCCATCAACTTGGGAGTGACGTATATTCTATGCAAATATTTAAAATGTAACAGTTTGTGCTTGTAATTGCCCGACACATACCGCATCTGTGCGCAGCAATATCGCCATATGTCATCCGTGATAGTTAGGCCCAAATTTTGTTCCCAGGATGTTCGCGCCTTGGTGCCCACCACTGGGCGGAGGGACAAGGACAGATGATACATACGAGAGACTAAGTGCGTGCTGTCCGGAGATGTTATGACTAGTGTGAGTGGTGGGAATTCACTCGGTTCTGATGAATGGTCAGGTATTATTTTCAATATGGAGTTACGGATTCTATGAAGCAGAAACATGTCCATATGGGTATTGGCGCCACGTGTAGCCAATTCCGCGGTGGTGCAAAGTTTAGAGTCCTTGAACAAGTCGCCCAACTTTGAAAATCTATTTTTTTGTAGTGTTTTCTTCGTGATTGTTTCCATGGCAGGTGGTATTGCTGGGTTATCATGTAAGGGTAAATGCGGGGAATAGAGAGCAGTGTGATTCAAATATTTTCGTAGTTTGGTCCATGCCCAGCATGTTGGGACTGTTTGAATTTCCGTAGGGCTACGGGGGAGGCCCTGCGGTAGTAATGTCGATAAAGCCCGCGGATATATCTGTGATCTGTCAGGTTTGAGGTATTGCAGTCGGGCATCTGGATGATACCAATAATATGCAAAGTGGGTCTGGGCAATTAAATAATAGAGATAGAAATCGGGGACGGCAAAGCCACCTTGCTCAAAAGGCATGGTTAATGTGTTCCAGCTAACTCTTGGCTGTTTGCCTGCCCATATCAGATGGATTAAGAGTGAGCGAAGCGTGTCAAAAAAGGCCTTCGTCAGGGGTAAGGGAATGTTTAAGAAAAGGTACAGGAAGCGCGGGAGCACGGGAGCACTACCATCTTAATGACAGCTATCCTACCCGCTATGGAGAGTGGGAGCCTCGTCCATTTAGGGATTAGGGATTCAAGTCGGTCAATTGCCGGCCCGTAGTTTAACCGTACAACTTCAGCCACATTGCAATGTAAATATATCCCCAGATATTTCGGAGGCTCTGTGCACCAACTCAGTGGGAATTCAAGGTCAAAGGGGTGGGTGTTGGGGGTCAGCGCAAATATTTCAGATTTGGGCCAGTTAATGACCAGACCCGAATTAACCCCGAATCGGACCACTTCTCGCAAAAGTGGTGGTAAATTTTCCTCGGGGTGGCGAATGAATAGCATAACGTTGTCTGTATAAAAATACACTGTAAGGGGGCCCGTATGGAGCTGTAGTCCCCGGTGTTAGTGGCGCTCCTGAATGTGATGGGCAAGCGGGTCCATGGCAATAATGAATAATAATGGTGAAAGCGGGCAGCCCTGTCTGGTGCCCCGAGTCAAGCCAAACTGCCGCGTGATCATGCCATTTATTTTGAGTCGAGCAACGGGGGAGGAGTACAACAGCCCAACTAATTGTAAAAAACCCACTGGGATCCCCAACTTTTGCATGACTGCAGTTAAAAAAGGCCATTCTAAAGAGTCAAAGGCCTTTTCGGCGTCGAGCATTACTGCGACCGCCGGTAAGGTGGGTTCCATCTGATTGATTACTGAGAAAACTGTGCGTAGGTTAAGCGTCGTGGATCGGCCCGGTATGAAGCCGGCTTGGAAAGGGCACAGTATGGTGTCAACAAGTAGGGCCAATCTAGTGGCCAGTATTTTAGCGAGGATTTTGTAGTCGTGATTTAACAACGAAAGTGGCCTGTAGGATTGACATTTCTGGGGGGGTTTACCGGGTTTGAGCAGCAATGTGATAATTGCTTCACGCATAGTCGGTGAAAGGGCGCCCGTTTGTAACGCTTCGTCGTATACCTCCAGCAGATGGGGAGCTAATTCATATTGGTATGTTTTGTAGAACTCCCCAGTGAGCCCATCGGACCCCGGAGCGCGACTGCCGGCCAGGTCTTTAATAGCTTGCTTAATTTCGTCTTCATCTATGGGGGAGGCCAAAAATTCTCGCTGCCCATCTTCCAACCATACCATGGCTATTTCCTGAAGATATGAATTTAGGGCCTGTCCACTAGGCGGGCATCTCGTCTGATATAATTTGGTATAATATTCAAGGAAAGCATGTGTAATATCTGTCCCAGCCGTCATCGGTCGGTCAGTGCCTACGTCTAATTGTGTGATAAATGTGGATTTGTATTGGGGTCTGAGAAGTTGTGCAAGTGTTCTGCCAGGTCTCTCCCCTTCACCGTACGCTCGAGCTCTCGCATATTTGCCTAGGAATTTGACCTCTCAAGCTGCGGCATCTGTAAATTCCACCATTAATGCTGAACGCTCGCGCAACATTGTCATGGATGGGGTGGGTTGCATGCGGGCATCGACATCTTTCAGCTTCTGTTCGATTGCCGATAGTTGGGTCCGAATAGAGCACAAGACTCTGGCATGCTTGGAGATACATACCCCAAGACTAAATGCCTTAAAGGCATCCCAAAGCGTGAGCTGGGACTCAACAGAGCCCCCGTTAAGTTCAAAGTACTCCGTAATAGCGCTTCTAACCTCAATTTGAAACACAGAATCCAGCAGTGCCTGTGCGGGAAATCGCCATAAAGGGCGTTGCCTAGGGATGGATGAGAAAGCTATTTCTAATAATACCGGGGAATGGTCGGATATGGTATGGGGGAAGTATTCAACCCTACGCACCTCTGTCAGCAAGTGTGGTGTTAAGTACAATGGTCGATACAGGACCATGTGCCGTGCGGGGCTGAATAGAAAGAATAATTACGGACTCCCGGATTGTTGATACACCAAGGGTCTGCTAATAGTGACGTTTTCAGGAGTGTCAGTAGGTCTTTAGTGGGTGAGGGTTTAGTGACTCGTCCTGGGCCAGTAGTATCAGTTATTGGAACAAGTGTGAGGTTAAAGTCTCCCCCATAAGAATTGTGTCCGAACCAAAACGATCAATATGTGAGGAAATTGTAGTGAAAAAGTCGGGTGTGTCTATGTTGGGGGCATAGATATTTATCAATAATATGGGCTGCCATCCGAGGAAGCCCTGAACCAACAAAAATCTCCCCTCTGGATCCGATGTAATCAACACCATGCGAAAGGGAAGGGAGCGATGTATCAGTATACATACCCCACGTGAGTATGTACTATAGCAAGAAAAGAAACGGTGTTGGCCCCAGGATGCTGCGAAGTTGTGCGCTGTAAGGGGTGCATAGTGTGTCTCCTGGAGCATCGCTATCTTAATGGAGTGCCTTGTCAGGTATGACAACACTTGCCTACTTTTTTTGGGACAGGAGAGTCCTCTACTGTTCCAGGACAGACATCTGACATGGAGGTTCGCAATGGAAGAACCATTTATGCACTTGTCAGGAATAATAACGGATTATTAATAAAATGCAATAGTTAACTGATGCGGGGCATACTACACTTGTTAATAAGCTCCAAAGAAAACAAAAATAACTATTAAAACATAACCACAACGAAACATCCCACAGTAATGTGTCCCCTCCCCACCCCCATCGGATACTCAAATATGCGGCACCCGGTGAATCCCAAGAAAAACATAGGATACGAAAAAGGAAGGGGAGGAAAAGGGGAAGAAGGGAAGAGGGAAAGGGAAAAGGCATGAGGAAATTTCCTGAGGAGCGCGGCAACACTCCGGTGGAGCCGCCACTTGGGAAAACAGTTACAGTTCGGTTTATAGCCAATCCGCCAGTGAACGGATGGGAGTTTTTGCCATCAATGAGGAACCGGTTCTAATTAGGAATGTCATATATACAGACTGTGTTTGTCAAGCACTGTGAATTTCCGCAGTTCAAACTGTCATTAAACGTCAGCAGTGACATCAGTTGTCCTTGTCCTGGCGCTGTGTTAACTGTTGTTGGCTCTTCAAGAATTGGGTCACTGATTCCGGGGTATCAAAGATTTGTGCTTTATTGCCAACCTGCACCCTGAGTCTGGCAGGATACAGCATCGAGTAGCGCAGGCTGGTTTTTTGTAACGAGCGCTTCACATCTGCACATTTCCGGCGAGCGTCCTGAACCATAGGCGTAAAGTCGGGGAACAAGGAGATGTTAGATCCCTGATATGTAAGCACACCACGCTCTCTGGACAACCGTAGGGCAGTGTCCCGGTCGTTGTAATTTAGTAATTTGGTGATAATTATCCTGGGGGTAGCGCCTGGAGCTGGTGGTGGGCCTAATGATCGGTGCGCTCTCTCGACAGCGAACGTGCTCGAGAAAGCGTCCCGGCCAAAGAGATCTATTAGAACAGCTTTGATGGATTTGGTCATGGGGCCTGTGTTGGTGGATTCCGCAATACCGGCGACTCGCAGGTTATTTCTGCACAATCGCGCTTCCAAATCTTCCACCTTCATCGCCAATTGCTTCAGGAGGCCTTCTGTTCTCTCCAATCTCTTCTGAATCGTGGGCCGCTCATCCTCTAAGTCGGAAACACGCTGTTCGACTCCATCCAGGCGAGTGTCATGCCCCTCCAGACGCCCATTGATATCATCTAGGCGGGTAGTCATTGTGTCAAGCCGGGAGTCAAGAGATTGGAACCCAGCCCTGAGTTCAGCTAAAATGGCTGCTGTTCCATCCATTGGGGGCTGTTCTTGGCCCGAGGCTCCGTCTACTTCATCGCGTCGGGGGGGCTTGCCCCCATCGAAGCTCAACTGCTTTTGTTTCGGGTCAGTTCGGCCCATCTTGGAAGGTAATGGAGGCCTAGGCTCAAGTTTGTTTCTGTTATGGCCTGTGACGTGGCAGGTGTGAGGCAAATATGAAGTAAAGGTACAACGGCCCCCAGGTCACTCGAACAAGGCTGAGATTTAGCGTCCGCTCCTGACCAAGGGCATCCAGCGCAGGACAACTATGTATTGGCTCACTCTCTTAAGCTGTACACCCAGCACCGTCAACAGTAGGTTTTCCCGGTATCAATGGTGTCGCAGTTCGTAACGCCGATCATGCGCCAGTCAAGTACAGGGTGCTAGGCCCACGCGGGCAACGTTCAATCACTTAAATTCCATGGCGCAGGGTAGTACACAAGTAACCTGCACCGCATCAGCCAGTGCGAGCGGGGGCCGCCAAACACAATGCTGTGTATTTACGCTTTATTTATCAGCCAGGACCAGGTCAAAAAAAGAATTACGGGTGTTCATGTCCCCCAGCACCCCGCAGCGATGTAGCGCAACAGTTGAGCACACAAGGGGGTATCGCGCATGATCCGGCCCAGGCAGGCTCCTACCAGGCTCCGTGATCCGAAAGCAAGGCGTCGTCAGGCTCACTCCGCCTCGCATCGATTCTGGCCCCCATCAGGGCAGCGGCGCAGGCACTTGGGCTCAGGTTTGTCGTGGTCCGCTTCTGCCTCACAGCGCATCGGGCTGATTCCGGGGGGACCTGGCAGAGACGCGCGATCCTGGCCCCGCCCTCAGGCTCACCCGAGTCCCGTGTTGACTCTGGGCCTCCGAGGGCTGCACCAGGCTCAGGATGGCCACAAGCCGATCGTCATCTTGCCAGTATCCCCGAGCGTTATTGCGCATACCGGAGCATTCTCGGTTCCTTACTCCGTAATTTGGTAATGTTGGCGGCGTGTTTCAGCAGCAGGTTTCGCCGGCCGGTGGCTTTTTGTGCGCGGCGGCTCCGGAGCTCTCGGGTTAGGCGGCCATGTTGGTCGCCAGCTCGGCCACGCCCCCTAGTATGTAATAGTTGCTAAAAAGTAAACATTATGACTAGGTGTTTAAAAATATCATAGGTAATCTTTGAATGTTTTTCAAAATAGTCTATGTTTTTTAATGAACTATTTGAATGGAAGCACCAGCCAGAAGTAGCAACATATGATGTACTTCTGTCAACTGCACTCCTTAAAAGCAAGGTTGCTTTTGTTAAAGGCACCGGCATAGCAGTTTCAGTATGTGAAAGATCATGTTTTCTTTTAATGATGTAATCACTAAGGGGCATATGTACAAGAACTGCCGCTAACTAACGCTAATGCTAGTTAGCGGCAGTTTTCTTAACGCGCCCTATTGCCAAAAACTATCGCCCTGTTAGCGATGTATTTACAATACGTCGCTACATGGCGATAGTTTCAGGTAGCTGCGGCGAAAACTGCCGGTAACACTAGCGTGAAGGCGATACAAATTCTGACGTTAGCGGGCAAAAACTGACAAAAGGCCCATTAGCGGCAAAAAAAACTCACGTTAGTCAGCCCAACCTGACTTTTTTTGCCTCTAGAGGCAAAAATAGCCTATAAGTACACCTTCAATGAAAAATAGGAAATAAAACCAATGGAATGCAGAATGGAGCAGCCAGGGCTAAGTGTAGCACAGATCAACACCCCCCCAAAGCCCCCCAACAGCCAGGATGACCAGCCAGAGTCCCATTGGAAGAGGAACTTCAGGGCTACATCTATGAAAAGAGGCGCTTCGCTGTGCCAAACCAGTGATGCATCACTTTTCATTGCGCACTCCTTGCAACACCATGCCAACCAAAACCTTGAAAGCACGGCAGTCCCCAGGGCCCGGAGACCTCGCTGGGCCTGCGTCTGGGAACCAGAGTGGGATACGGAGGTGCTGTGGAGTCTCTGGGCCGTGGCGTTAGACATTGAGGCGCGGCGATCGCCCTTACCTGGTGGTGACATCTGGCAGGTCGCATGGAGACATGCTGCTGACCTGTGTGAGAAGACCGCCTTGCGCCCCTTGGAGCTGTGAACGGTGGAGGCGCTCCTGTGCACCAATGTAGGGAGGTCTGCATCGCATACTATGATCCACCACTACCCCGGGGTGCACGGAGGAGATTATCAATGGTGTGCCACGCCTCTCCGCATCACAGGCCATAGGATGTTGTGCTGGCCGGACGCTGTGGAGGGTGAGGCCCCTGAGCTGTACCAAACTTGTGTGGCGGGAGCACTGCAACTTTGCGCCTAAGGGGCCCCTGTTGCCACACCTGCATTGGGAGATTCCCCAGCGTACTTTGCGGCGACTGCTGTGCCCAGGCTTGTGAAATCCCACCTGGCTGAGGCTCCTGCTGTCTGAGTCACAGATTTGGAGAGAGTGCAGCGCATTGAGCCCTGGTGTCAATGTCCAGGTGAGGAGAAGGTGGGACGTGTAGCGGAGGAGGCCCGGGGGCGAGTTGTGCCCAGGCCTAGCGCCTGTGGGTGACACACACCGTGCCCTGAGCAATCCCTGTGCTGCGGCTGACCTACATCACCGAGGGCACCGCACAAGACTGGTGGGGGACTCCACTAACTCGCTCAATTCGCTGAAAACGGCCATTGGTGGAAGTGGGTGCCAGGGGCATGGGGCCGGTTCTGGCCCAGGCCCTTGGGTGTGCAGCTTGATCCGCCGTTACTCGCTGGGGAACTGGGGAACATGGAATCTGGTCACCACTGTCAGATCAGAAGAAGCAACTGGGTGGTGCTGCCTTTCCTTGCCCCCTGTTAGTTTGCTTTTGGGTGTACAGGGGACTAACCCTTAGTGGACTTACTCTTTCCACAGTGCTGCGCCATCTGGTTACTGCTGCAGCTGTCCCCATCTGCTGCTGCTGGTTCCTCTGACACAGAGGTCAGGTGTTCAAGTCCCTCCTCCACCCGCAGGCTCCTGCCTGCGCCTCATCCCTGGTGGTCCAGTGGTAGTGTGTCACTGCTCAGCAGCTTGACTGCCCTCCTGTCCCTCTCGTCTGCTGTTCCTGTTCATCTTTCTTCTCTTCTCCGTTGCTTTCCTGCCTATTTCTTTATTTTTTTATCTTTGCTGTGTTTGGCTTTGTGCAATTTTGCAGTTCCTTTTTACCTATCCTCTCCCTTGTTGCCACTGCAATCCCCCGCATCCACGCCCCCTCCAATGTCCTTTCCCGCGTTTCCCGCCTCACAGCTGTCCAGCCCCCCTGCTGCACTACTTAATGGTGGACGCTGTGCGGCCATGCACAGCGTGCATGCCACTGGTGCGCCGAAGGGAAGGCAAAGGCAAGCCCTTCTGTGTCCGTCCGGACCTGAACCGTACCGAGCACCAGGGACCCTGCCTCTCGGAAACTCCACCACTACGACGCCAGCACACTTCTCGCCCTCAACCCTGGACGCCACTCCGCCTGCCATCTAGCATCACCGAAGAATACCCTTGCACCCTGCGCCTGTCGAAACTGCAAACGCACCTTCTGCCACATCAGCACACCAGCGCCTCTTGCCGCCCAGCCGACCAACAGCGCACCCGACCGGCTCAACTGCATCCTCCTCCACGTGGGGTCCCTCCACAAATAACCCACAGACATCTGGGACCTCCTCGACGCCACCTCTTCAGACACCGCCTTCTTCAAGGAAACCTGGACCAACCTCTGCTCCGGACCGTTCATTGCCATCGCAATCCCTGACAGCTACTAAATCACCCGCATGGACCACCCGACCGTCCAGGAGGAGGCATTGCCATCATCTACAAAAGCACACTCCGACTGACCAAGCACTCTAATGACCCAACGGTGACCGTGGAACACCTCCACTTCCAGATCCGGACCAACCCCAACACCATCCTCTGCGGCACCCTCATCTACAGGACCCTCGGGCCATGGACCCCCTTTCACCGATGCCATTGTAGACCTCATTGCACCCCAGGCTCTCCCATCCACCGACTACATCCTAATCGGAGACCTCAAGTTCCACCTGGAAAACCCCAGTGACCAAAACACCACCCCCTCCTGGGGAACCTCGCCAACATCGGACTCAAGCAGCTAGTCACTGCACCAACCCACATAGCCGGCCAAACGCTCGAGCACGTCTTCTCCGCCAGCGGGAACTACAACTACAGCCACACCACCGGACTCTCCTGGACCGACCATCATTGTATACATCACGTCTACACCATGCCCACCGTACACCACCACCATCATCGCATCCCCCCCTTGAAGCTGGATCAAGGCCCCCGAAGAACTTCTCGTCAACTCCCTCAGCACCACCACTCCGCCAACGCTTACAGACGACAACACCGCAGCGCACAACCTCCACCAATGGATCTCCAACTGCGCTGACACCCTGGCACCCCTCAAGAAAAGACCCGGGAAACAACACTCCAAGAAGGCCAACTGGTTCACTCCCGCCCTCCACTAGTCCAGACGCACCTATAGACGTCTCTAGAAGTGATGGAGCCACAACATCAATCAACTCCGCAACACAGTCACCCTTGCACCATGGCGCAAGGGTGCCTGCATTGGCGCATGGCAGCCATTGTGCGTCAACGTAGGGGAAAAAGACAGGGGGGCTTATTCATGAGCCCCTTCTGACAGTTTCACCCCACCAGTGCATCATTTCCTTGACATACTTGCCGCGTGATTCTTGCACCACGTTGTGCCGTATTTGCAAAATGACGCATCTAGGCATATTCGTGACCTTGTGAAGCCCTGTGCCACATTATACCTGCATCAAGTATGATGTATGCAGTGTGAGTGTTACCACGCAACAAAGCCTCATAGGAGTGGCGCAGTGAAATCCATCAGATTTCCCTGCAACAATTGTAGGATGCCACTGCGTCAGTACCTTACGCCTGCCTCATGGCAGGCGTAAGGGTGGCACAGTGCCACAGGGATAGGCTGGCCCCATGCATTGTTGGAGTTGCGTCATGCTTGTGACACAACTCTAGCAATCCGTGACTTTTGTGCTGACAGATACGTCAGAATTCCAGATGTATCTGTCATTAATTGCGACATGGAGCGCCGTACAGTGAATACAGCGCATCCATGGTGTCGCAAGAAGGATGTCGTGAAAAGTGTTGCAACGCTGTTTTGTTGCAGCGATGCAACACTTTTCATGAATGAGGCCCAGGAATGCGCCGTGTCTCAATGATGGTGTGCATTCCTGCCCTGTAGTTTTGTCGCAGGGCAGCGCAGCAACATTCCTTGCAGCGCTGTCCAGCACCAAAACCTTCTGAAATGAGGCCACAAGTGTTTGCACCATTTTTAAGACCAGCTATTTTCTGGTCTTAAAAAACTGCTTCTAACTGCAGTTAAAGGCAGTTTTTTGGGTTTTGCACCATACAAGGAATTCAGCAGCAGTTTTTGCACGGGAACGCCTACCTTGCATCTCATTTTCGTTAACTCCCGCTAACAGAAGTGGCAATCTTAAAAATTTACGTTTTCGCCAGAAAACTGCTGCTAACTGAGTTTAGCGGCAACTTGTAAATAAGGCAATAAAAAAAAGCTGCCGTAACGTCAAAACAATTACGCTACAGCGGCGTTAACTCCTTGTACATGTGCCCCTAATAGTGCTAAATGCTGCTCTGTGTCTAGCTTTGTACTTTTTTCCCAGCTATTTCATTACTGCTTTCCAGTAATAGTTAAGACCTCAGCTGAAACTGAAAAATATGGGGGCATATTAGCAAGACCGGCGATAGAATTATCGCCATTTTAGCGGCAGGAAACTGCCGCTAAAACGGCGATAATGGGCTTGCTAATATGCGTTATAGAATTCCAATAGAAGCCCAGGTTAGATGTGCAGGACATCTAACCTGGGCTTCTATTGGAATTCCATAACGCATATTAGCAAGCCCATTATCGCCGTTTTAGCGGCAGTTTCCTGCCGCTAAAACGGCGATAATTTTATCGCCAGTCTTGCTAATATGCCCCATACACTGTTTAGTAAGCGATCAAATTAAACCATTAATGCTTTATTTTCCCTTTGCTTTAGGAGATTAGCAGACTTGTGTAGGCAGTGATGTCAGATATTTTGTGACATTGCACTGTGGCAGAAGATGGAGAGAATGAAAGAGGAAAATGGATTGGAGAGGAGAGGAGAGGAGGAAAAGCTAGTGGTTCCTCCAGCAGCTGCGATTGGAAACGCAAAGCAGATATACTTGCCGACCCTACCAACTTAGGTGTAGGCTACAATTTCTAACGATTCCTCTCACCTACCAATTTTGCAACACATTTTTACAGCATTTTAATGCCTGCTCTCAGCCTGTGATTACATAGAAACAATTGTCTTCAGGGAACGCGTGTTCTGTGAATTCCTTGCAAAGGCAAGACTTTTACTTAAAGTAGTTTTCTTTTATGCTATATTACAATTAGAATGTTATTTTGTGCATCTGAAAGTTTGCTGTTAGTAGGGTTTGTCAAAGAGATGCAGAAAAACGTTTCCGCTTTCAAAACCAACCCTTTGAAGACCTTTATTCTGCTCATTTTAAGAATACAAACACAAATTTCATATTCTTGTAATAAGTCCTGGTGGTACTAACTGAACCAGAGTTATGATAAAAATAAGGCTGGCTACAGTAACCGATGCTCACTCACTTATGGGCTGTAATTTATGTTTTTGTTATGTCATCTGTTTAAGAAGACACACAATCATCCCCTCTGATCTAGATTCATTATCCATTAATGTGATTTCTTGTAATGTTTATTATTACACAATGGTTCTTGTAATGTAATTTCTGGTGATACTAATTAGCCATTTTGACACCTAAAAATCCTATTTCGTTTTTGTCACTTAGGCACAGATTTACACAGATTTTGCATTAGTGTTGCGCACTTTTTTCACGCAGACGCAAAATCCATTTCGGTATTTACATAGCAATGCAAATATCAAATTTGCGTTCCTCTGTGAAAAAAGGTTATGCAACGCAGAACATTGCACATTGTCTTCTGCTACTTTGCGTCAGGGAGGCGTACCATAGGTGGTGCATGGACATTCCAGTGGATCCACATATTGATTTTTGATACACACCCATATCTACAAAGAGTTGCAGACATGGGTTTTTACAAAAATGGTGCACCTGCCTAAGGCTGGCATAACAAACAGGACTCACAGTTGCAGAGTTCAGGTGCTGGTTACAAGAGGCCAGCCCTTGGAATCACTGTGGTGGATTCAGGCAAGAGAGCAGCAGGCAGTAGGTCAGCACAGCAGACTGAAGTCTTTCAGGGCAGAAGTCCAGCATAGTGGCAGTCCTTTCAGCAGTACAGCAGTCCTTCTTCATGGCAGAGTCTTCCACAGGTCCAAAAGTGTATTGAAGAGATGGTTTCAGGTCCACTATGTGTACCTGGTGCTCCTTTGAAGCTGGAGAAGTTTCTAGAGGTTTCCCTTTGAAGTGCACCGGTTTTCTGCCTCCCCTGCTCAGGCCCTAGACTAACTACATGGGGTATGCAATCCTTTGCATGTGTTAGGCTATGCCACTCACCTGCAAATTACAGGGACTCCACAGGAGCGAGGAAAGTCCTCCAACCCCTTCGTGCACAACTCTCAAAGCCGCTAAGCAACCTTGCATTGGCAGTTGTCCCAAAAGGGGAAGGGGGTTTGGGAATAGAGAAAGGAAGAGCTTCTTTGACGTCCCGCTCTCTGTGGTGCCTATTGCATGGATGGGGTATTATCCTGGTAGGGACTGGTGATGAGGATTCCCTTGTTCATGCCTTCTGTAGTTAAAAGGAAACACAACACATTAGTTATATTATTTGACCTTCCCACCTAACAAGTACTTAATACTTTTAAGGATTTAGGGCCAGATGTACGACCATAGCATTTTGCGACTCGCAAATTGCGACAAATTGAGAGTCGCAATTATGCGAGTTGCAAAATGCTATGTAATTGTTTAGCGACTCGCAAAATAGGGTTAGTACATTGGCCACACATTTTTTGCAGTCGCAAAGAGGCCTAAAACATCTTTGTGACTGCAAAAAACGGTCGCACATCTGGCCCTTAGAGTATTAGAGTATTGCACTCACCCAACAGAGAACACAAAGTCGTCAGGTTTACTATCAACTTGAGATCTAGAGAAGTACAATTGCAGTGGTTTTACAGGAGTGTTCTTGGTTCTTTTACTTAACAACCATATGCATAACCTAGCGATTTAGTTCTCCTTCAAGTGAAGGTTTTAGTGTGTTTAAATCACAGCCAAATAGAAATCCTGTCCTTTCTTAGCAGACAATAACTGAAAAAACTGAGGGGTATATTCACAAGAACGTGTGATAACTATCCCAGGAGTAGCGTAACGCAACTTTCAATATCGCAGCCTATCGCTGGAAAATAACCCCGTGTCAACGTGGAATTCACAACAAGGCGGTAGCATGCGATAGTCACCAGATAACGCGGCAAATGTCAGCGTGAAAATCAACGCCACGCCGAAAAAATGCGAAACGCGAACGCGAGAAATCATGCGATGAGGCCAATCGCGGTACAAAAAGTAGCGAAAAGCAGCCACAGGCCTGCAAATCCCACGCGTCTGGCGGGAAATTGCACCATAAAAACCACAGAAACAACACACCAGAAACAAGCCAAAGCACGTAGCAACATGGATGCACCCTGACCCAGCACAGAGGTCAACGCGAACCCCACAACCCCCACAGACCACCAGCAAGGAACAAAGGGGTCGGGGAAGGCCAAGGAGAAAAGGGAGAGGAAGACGGGGCGCAGACCGCAGGAAAACAAGACCAGCGCCACGGAGTCACAGAACACTATCAGCAACTGACCCACAAGCAGACCACCAGGAATGCAGTCGGAGTGACGAGGAGGCCAATCCAGGAGGCCAAGAGGCGCCGCCAGGACGTGGCAACCTAAACCAGGCACAAACCCGCTGCCAACAGGAAGGCAGCAACGGCGACAGGAGGTGGCAGTCCAGCACCACAGGAGGAGCTGGAGGAAACCCAGGCCACAGTCATCAGAGTGGAGGCGGTGCAAGGAGGTGGGAGTACGGACACAGCTCGACAGGACCCGACACAACAACAACAGGGTGAGGATCCAACAGGGACTGGGGGAACGGGGGGTGATGGGCACAATGGCACACATGCACAACGAGGTGTAGCACACTGCACACACACAATTACCCAGGGACATGTCCCCCATCCCCGTGGCACACTGCAGCACACACACATAGCAATCACAGCACATACCATGACAATGTGGCACAAAGTGCAACACCCACACTGCAGAACAGGGGACACAACTGGGTCCGCCCAGGCGCAGAAACAGAACAAGCACATTGGACAGAGCAGGGAAATGTGAGATGCATATCTACGGCTACAACCCCACATCAGCCATGTAGGCCAAATGTCCACTGTCCCAACTCAAATAGCCACCACCGCCCAAACAGTCACAATGTGCATTGTCACACAGTCTGCATGTCGACAAGAACAAGGCGCCAACACAATGCCAACATGCACCTCCCCTTCACAATGCAGAGGGACAAACAACACCTCCAGCAGGTCAGAACAGACAACCCATCAGTGATGCCGGAGACGAACACCACACCTTCGACACCGACGCCCTACAACAGCCCCTGGACATCCCACACAACCCACCACCATGACCAGGGCAGACAAGCTACTCAGAGGAGAACCCAGCCCCTGCAACAGACCACACAGCATGAAGCGCCCGCAATCACAACACTTCACCTACCCACACATGGCACCCCAATGCCAGGTGTCAGAACGCCAAAAGGAGGTGGCCCAACAGGTGCAGGTCTTGCCGAACCCATGGAATGCGAACTAGAACACATACGTGGGTGTCCAATACACTTCAGGGACCACCTACACCCCACAAAGGAGACCCACACTGCCATAGAGACACATGCAGATGCACATACCCAGTACAGAACCACGCCCAGGGGCACGCACATATCAGTCACACACCCACGTTGGCTCTGCGTATGATGGCACAGTCCACTCTCCTTACGAATTCAGTGGGTGACGACAAAGCTACATGTCCAGGTTCTAGCCCGCTGCCTGCGGTGACATGTCTGCGTCCGCTGGACACAGCACAATGTAATGTCGTAGGGCCCAGGGCCCCCATGCATACAACAAGACCACAGGGACACATGCACATATCATGTTGAACTGGCTACGGGCACGTGCGCCTGGCCCCTTTATTGGCAGGGCCACATGTACAGTGACGCCTGTGCTGGATATGTGTGGGGTGAGTATAAGCCAGCCCGCACGGAGTGCTTGGTGCTGGCAACAACCTGAACAGTGGACACCAGTGTAATGGAAACAGAAAACACCAGCATAACAGAGTCAACTGTAGAGCAACATGGAGGGATCCAGAGTAAAGACAGAGGTCACCCAATATTCAGGCAGGAGGTTCCGTGAGTTGCAGTGCACTGAGGTAGGGGCACTAGAGAAGAGCGCGCTCATGTGAAGAAATTGCTAGGATTGTGTCCCTTCCGGTTAGTCCTGATGCAGATGCAGTGGGGTGTGTTACACCTGCATCAACTTCCTTATCAACATCCCAGGTCTTCCCCACTGCATGAGATGACATTGCTGCGCAACCTCACAACAGCACAAAACTCAATCAGTAACAGACAATGACTTGCGGTGCACTGAGTCACTGGCACCTGGAGTGCTGAGCAGGGTATCAGGCCGATGATGGTATCCAAGACAGGTCTGAGCAACTCCGTAGGTCTGTCAGGACCACTGTTTCGACTCTGGCAGATGGAGGTTGGAGGTGGCCCTTTCGGTGGTGGCGTGTGCCTCCTGCGGTGATGCGACGTCCGGGCCGGTCAGGACTTGATGCTATGTGTGGGCCCTGGTAGCCCGCAGTTGAGGCCGGAGGATGCGGACAGCGCAGGGCCACAGACACATGGCGTTGATGACCCCAAGACCATCGCTACAGAGGCCATTCAATGTCTCAGAAGGGGTCCCAGGCCTGAGCAGCACAGAGTTAGTGGCCTCGGATGCACTGCGGCCGGCACAGGCACCCAGCCACGGGATGGTGACTTGCGGTGCAGTCAGATGGGCCATGCGACCTGAGCGGGTCCCCATCTATCTCCGAGGTGTATGTTGCGGAGGGTTGCGGGGGACAGTGGAAGGTGTCCTCCAGGGCATGATGCGGAAGGTCTGATGTTATCTGGAAGCAGCAAATGGAGGAGTGGAAAGCGCAACCCTCGTTTCCACCAACTATTCGGTATCAGCTACATGAGGATGAAAACTAGCCTCTATTCCATAGACTCAAATGGCACCAATGTACGACCAGTGAGTGTCCATGAATGTCAGGGAATACACTTAGTGGCACAGGTGCTGAGAGGGGATGCAGTCTGCGATGATGCCGGTACACAGATGTGAACTCCAACATTGCCAAATCAAGACTCTGTGACCTACTGGACCGCAGTGTAGGCCGGAGGCAGCGGTCAGCACGGCCCATTCACCGAGTGTCACTGGCATAGGTTGGATGGCCCCACCGGCCTGCGTAGTTCAGGTTCAGTGGCACCATGTGTCGCCGGCTGGCCTTGAACAGGGTTAGTGGCACCACGTGTCGCTAGATGCCCATATGGAACTATGCCTCACACTTCAGGGGGGTCTGGTGCTGTGGCCGCTGGCCCGGATTTGGGGTCACTGCGATTCATGACTCAGGACACAGTTTCACACATGGGACCTAGTGGTTCGACGAGTGGGCCGAAGGCGGCAGTAGAGTGCGTCAACGAGAAAGGAGTAAGGCGGGCCTGTGTCGTGGAGGCCGTGATGGTCTGAGGAGGCTGCCAAGGTCGCGGGCCTCGGGCTTGGAGCTTGCGCCGGCATGTGGTGGGCCCTCCTTGACACACACCGGTGTCGGCAGGTGATCAGTGTGGCCTGGCTGCGCAGGGGCAGGCCTGACGGGTTCATGGTCCAGTGTGCCGGGGTCCGGCAGGCACACAGCATCGCAGGCAACTTGGCTCACGAGGACGGCGTCGGCCTCGTGGCGGGGTGTGAGGCGCCGCCCTGGCAGAGACGTGGGTCTTTCCGGAAGAGGACCACGCCCAGGCCTACGTGCTTTTTATTCACACCCCTATGCTGGCGTGGCGTACGCCGGGCCATCCCACTCCGGTGACGCTTAGGGGGGGGCATAACAGGCAACATTTCCGCGAGGTCCCCCACTGGCTGGGGTGACAAAGTGGCGTCCACTGTCCACTACACTCCATACACCAGCGGTGTATGTCGCCATGGATATGGGTGTGTTCTGCATACTGCGGTGTGTCCAGCACATCTCAGCCACTCTTGGCATTGTGTACTTTCCCAATCATGGTTCTAGTGCATCCTTCACACATGCCTGGTTGCCACCTCTCCCCACATTCGGCTATTATGTGGCTGAGGTGCCATGCCATTGCTGGCTCATGTTCAGGGCTTGCCCATGTGAACATTGTAAGTTGTTCTGTCGTGTCTGGTTTGTGGGCATGTTGTTGTGACTGTTGTATGTGATTTTGTGACGTGTGCATTGCCAGAGTTGTGAGTTGCATGGTTGTGGAGTTGAGGTGTGTGGGGTGTTCATTTGGATATTGCCAAGGGGCTGTGCATTTTCCTTGTTGCCATCCTGGGAACGCTGGTTGATGATGGACTGTCCGAGGATGAAGGTATCATGCACACTGGCTGTGTATTTGAAGGCGACATTGTTGGGGGTTCCACTGTGTTCTGTTGTTGCCTGCACATTGATGTGAGACGTGTGCTTCCTGTTGCGGTGATTGTGTGCTGTGTCACCAGGGGGCACAGGTAGTACATGTGTGCTGTGTATTGCCCCAACACGTGCGTACATCCTGCTTGGGCGTATGGTCCTTGCTTGGTCTCCAGCGGATCCTGCGCATTGTGTTGTACTTATGGGGACTGGGGTACCATGGTGATAGTGATGTCCAGGACAGGTGTGGGGGACTTGGATGTGGCTGGCTATGAGACTCCTCCGACTATGGCGGGTGTTGGTTGGGGGGTACCAGGGGCCAACAGGTGCAGCCAAGCCAGCAGCTTTGTGTGGGGTGGGATGTTGGTTGTCCGCTGTGTTGGTGCCGTAGGCCTGTTTGGCGATGATGGTCAGGATGCGTAGGATGTTTGTCACTTTCAGCCTGTAGTGGACGGTGACATTGTCAGATGTTGGGTCTGTGCGGCTGGTACGCTTCCTGGGGGTCCGCTGTCTTTGTCTGCGCTGCGTCTGTGGTGGTCCGGGGGGGGTGTTCCGGGTGTGGGTTGGGGTCCTGGGGTGGTGGCGGTGGGTGTTGTGGCCCTCTTGGGTGTCCGGGCCGCATGATGAGTGGCTCCATGGCATCTGTTGCGCTTCGGATGTGGCCCTGGGCTGTGCTCCCCTTTGTGGTGCTGGCTGCCATCCGACTTTACACCAGGTCAGAGCAGGTGTAAATTTCCTGGTGCTAACGCGCCTTATCGCCTGTTTTGTGTTCTTATCGCCGATGTGGCTGGTCATTGTGAATGTTGAGGTGTGATGTTGTCTCGACTTTTGGCACGGGAACGCCTACTCTGCATCTCATTAGCGATATTTGTGGGGGTCCTCTGTGGCGATGTTTTTTGCGGCTGCTATCGCGGGTAAACTGGTGCTGTGGGCTGTTAACACGGGCTTGTGAATGGGGAGGTAAATTTATCACGACTTTGGCTGCGATAAAGTGCTGTTAATTCGGTGATAGCTCCTTGTGAATATACCCCTGAGTCTCTTATCCTCTCAGAGTCTAGTCTTTGATGCCTGTGAAATTGTCTCTTGTGTGCACTAGCCTTAAAGGTTCTTTGTCCAAAAATAATTGTTCTTTATACCTCCCTTAAAAAAAGGAGTTGTTGGTACAGCAAAGACTGGAGCGAGAAATTCAGAAGCTGCCTGGGACACAAGAGTTCTGGAGAGAAGCACCCTTGCAGGTAAGTTGCCAGGTCTTCTGTGGTTCAACAAAGCCAAGCGACTGCTCGTGGATGGCACATGGTATTTAAACCTGCGCAAGGTAAAATGTCCGCCTTCATATGACGTGGCTGAAATCCTGCAAGGTCTTGTGAGATTTAATCCACAAGTCAACGAGAAAGCTAACTACCAGAGAGGGGCATACTGGGGCCATTCATGGGGGTCAGGAACCAACATCAGAGTGCCATATGGCACGGGGCAAGTCAGGAAGAAGTGGAGGCCTTTCTACTAGGCCTAAAGTTGAGGTGATCACTCTATGGTAAAAGAGGGGAGGTCAGAGACACCAAAGGGGATGCACATGTGGATTGGCAAAGAGGGAAGAGGGCACAAACAAGGCAGGCGGTGGATTTAACAGTTTCCCCCAAGAGCCCTAAGAATGGGACACAGCCTAGAGGGGTGGCGCACATGAAACCAATCCAATCCAAACAAGCTTTATTCGACAATTTAAATTTTTTATGACAATTTAGTCATAAAAGCATAATACAAAAATATTTCATTATATAGAATATTTCATTATATAAAAGTGCAGAGCATGATTATAGAGCCTGTTTGGGGAAATACGATCAAATCTTCATGATATACAAAATTCCTTAAAAATTGTTTTAAAACAACAACGTATACCAATAAAAGCGAACAATTATAGAATTCTCGTCCAAAAGAACACAAGACTTTAGTCCTAGATAATTAAGCCAAGCGCTCCAAACTAAATAATTGAGATAGTGTATCGCTATAAGTCCCCTAATACAAGTGCAGAATAACACACATATCATACAGATAAGAAATGCGACCTTATGGCCCATGACCAACCTAACGTTTTTGCTACTGCTGTGATGATAGGAGTTGAAGTGTTAGTACATAGAATTCTTTCAGCTTCTTCACTCCTTCTGGTGCCTAACAATTTACTAATTGGCACCAGCCATGCACGACGGGTAGCAGCATAGGCTGGACAAGCAGATAGCATATGTGCCACCCTCTCCACATGGGCCTGGCATATAGGACACTTGTTATCACATGATTTAGCCCATCTGGCTGTGAAAGCCCTTATGGGCAATGAGCCCACCCTAAACTGGAAATATAACTTTCTATCATGTGGTTATATCCCAATACGGTTCTAGGCTCGGGATCAATTTAGCTTCCAAGAAGATTCCTGTAAGTGATGATGACTCACTAGTTCTCAGTGTTTTGTGCATAACCATCTCCCAATATTTTTCTTTCAGAATCTTTTTCGGGGGAAAGCAAGCTGTATTTGGATCTTCCCATAATGTTTTCATGCCAATACTTATTAGGACATCTCTAATTTCTCGTAACCATCTGATTTTGTGAAAGTTATCAACCCTTAATAGATCCATAAAGCCCGCGGCATATGGTTTCAGTTCTGGTGTAGTCCATAATCTACGCCAGTATAGTAAAGGGCGTAATTTTGCAACATCAGCCAAAGGCTTTCTTCCAAGATCGTAAAGTAGGGGACACACTGGAGTGCTTTGGCGGAGATTTGTGATATTTCGCAGGAACCTATTTTCTGCTGTGGTAAGTTTATTCAAGTTCTCGTACCCCCATAGTTCTGCTCCATAGAGGACTGAACTAACCACTTTCATATTGTATACCTGGAGCAATGGGCTAATTGGTTTAGTGAGTGAGGTATTATACTCCAATTGTAATACTCCCGACAATTGCCGATGCTTTAGTGTTGCCAGGTCAATTTGATGGTTCCATTTTAAGTCACTCTGAATATTAACCCCCAGGTAAGTAAACGCTTTAACTTGTTCCAGTGGGCGATTATTCATTAAAATACTACCTTTAAAAGCTCTATGTGGGTTAAAAGACATAAATTTTGTTTTCGACATATTGACTTCCAGACCCTGCGCGGAGCAAAACTCTTCGAAAATTACCAGGGGTCGGGGTCTTTGAGATAATCAATGTATCATCCGCGAACATTAAAATAGGAATTTTTTCACCTGCTAGTGACGGGGCATCAGTAGTCGCCGATTCCATACAATTTACTATTCCATTAATAAACAAGGAGAATAGGGTAGGAGCCATAACGCAGCCCTGGCGCACACCTCTCTCTACTGGGAAAGAGCTGGTAACCATGCCCTGGGAACCCCATCGAATTTTGGCATAATTATCCACGTGCAATCTCATAATGAGTGTGAGGAGATCGGGTGGCATCCCCAGTTTCTGCAAAATCACCCATAGTTTAGAACGGGGAACAAGATCAAATGCTGACTTTAAATCAACAAAGGCAGCGTACAAGCTGCCTTTGCCCAGGACCACCATCCTCCAGTGCAACAAAATAAAACGAAACACCTGGTCGATGGTGCTAGTGTATGCCCGAAAGCCAGCCTGTAGGGGAGATAAAATTCTATACTCGCCTATCCACTCCTGAATCTTATTCAGAATTAGCCTCCCCATTATCTTTTGTAGGGAATCTATTAAGCTGATGGGCCTATAGTTACCTGGCTGGGATTTTTCTCCCTTTTTATAAACAGGGATGATTTCTGCCCCTTTCCACGAGTCGGGTATTGGGGCGCCTTTAGCAACAGCGTTCGCCAGCAACAAAATGTACCTACTCCATCTTATTTTGTCATAAAGGAAGATGTCTGCAGGTACGCCATCTGGACCAGGCGCTCTGCCACCTATTACAGATCCAAGTGCTACATTAACGTCGGTACTGTTGAATGCCTCTTCTGAATACAGCACGAGGATAGGTTCATCCGAGTTTGACTCGATGGGACTACGAGCATATTGGGGTTTAAAATGTTTGACCCAATCTTCCTGCATTACATGGTTTTGTGGGTGTTCCAGCTGACCTCCTCTATCCCACTTTACTATATTCCAAAATGATTTACTATCTCTCAAGGAACAAGCCTCCTTAAGGTCCTGCCATCTTTTCTCGTCCCAGATTTGTTTGGCCTTTTTCTGGGTGCTCCTATATACCTGTCTAGCTACTCGCACTGCAGCGAGCTCGCCTACTTTAATTGCATTCCCTAGTGATTCTCTAGCCTGTCTACATTCCTTGTTGAACCAGCGGCAGGCTTTCTGATTTGTAGTTTTTTTTAGGCTTGCATTGCATTCAATAGTAGCCATATTAATCTCTAGCTCAGTTAAAGCACAATCAATTTCCTTGGAAATGTTAGCTATAGATTCGGGCTTTTCTACTATCCTTATCCATTTTAGGCGCCTCATATCATTAGTGGGGGCAACATCGCGAGAATGCAATTCGCTCCCATTGTGTAAGGATGTCTTTTGCCGCCATAATCCCAAAGTTGCACACAGAGGGTTGAGGTCACTCTCCAGCCGATCCTTTAAAACCATATCACCAAGGGTGTGCCATAGTTTCAGGCAAATTAGTATATAATCTATACGACTGGCACTAAATCCATTATTGAAAGTATTTGCCCCTAGTCTGTCTGATGGGGTCCTTCCATTTGACGCCCGCAAACCCCTTTCTAGACAAATAGAGTT
The DNA here is from genome assembly GCA_963921515.1 of Calotriton arnoldi. Classification (NCBI taxonomy): domain Eukaryota; kingdom Metazoa; phylum Chordata; class Amphibia; order Caudata; family Salamandridae; genus Calotriton; species Calotriton arnoldi. The sequence continues at coordinate 1,042,299 of CAWUFW010004404.1, read as the reverse complement.
AATTTGTATGGCCACGTCCGTCCATTTTTTTATGGGTGCAAGCTCCAACTTTGGGATACCCCACTGTGCATCTTCTTCTTCTGAGAGATACCATTCCTCATTAGCAAGGGGCTCAAAAGTGAAGTTAAAATCGCCCGCAATGATGACATTAGTGTCTGCTGATTATAGGCCAGGGAGATCGTCGAGAGCCGCTAAGACTTCCGACTTACTCCCTCTAGTTCCCCTCACATAGATATTATAAATATCTACGTTCTCCGTCGGGCCCAGTTTCAGCCTTAACGCCTGTATGTCATTGTTCTTGGTCGAGAGCTCCTCAATGATGATGCCTAGTTCTTGTCGCACCCAAATTGTCAGTCCCCCTGAGGGGCGACCTTTTGCTTCTCTCACAGCTGGTGCACATGAAACAATCAAAGCAATCGAGGGGCATGAACCTCTGATGCTGGTTCCCATGAGTGCTTGTCTGGCCCGTAGTATTTCCAGTCAATTAAATAATACGGTTTTCCATGGACACTTTTAGCATCAAGTATGTTGTATATTTTGTTTACCCGTTGTCCATGGACTTTGATGGGAGGTGGAGGTTTTTTGTCTTTCTGTGGGGATGGTAGGGGCATAGCAACGAAACATGAAACACAAGGTGTATATTTTACCCTTCAGGTAAGGTTAGTTTGGCTGAGACTGGATTCACTACTTGGAACATAGGAAATGGACCAGTGAATTGTGGTTGAAAGCAGCTGCCCTTTATTAGATCTACAGAGTGAGCCCAGGCAATGCCTTCAGTGTAAACTACACCTGTGCTTTTCTAAAGTTAGAAATAGCTCTGCTGCCGCCCCACATAAACATTCACAACCTGGAGCAACAAAGGTGTTTTTGGGTATGCTCATTAACGCACGGTCCTTACCAAAACACAATTCAGAATTTGCAGAGATGGTGGGCTCATATAAGCTCGACTTAGCATTCGTCACTGAAACCTGGGCGGATGAATCTTCCGATCCAGAGTTGGGCCTAGCAATACCAGCAGGCTACTCGATTCTTAGAGCTGATCAAGCCGATAGGCAGGTAGGAGGGCTAGCAATCATATTCAGAGATGATCTGCGAGTCTTAGGGTCCGCAGCGGGTTGCTCCCCAGACTGCGAAGTACTATCCTTTCGGATCACATTAAGGAAAAACTATACATTTAAGGGCCTTCTTCTATACAGACCTCCAAGGTCAAGATCCACCTTTGTGAATGCCATAAGCCCTTTTATAGAATCTAGCCTTGATGCAGCAGATTTCACAGTATTAGGAGATTTTAATTATCATTTAGAAAAACTGGATGACCACTGCACAACCTCACTAGTCGATACCATGGCTAGCTTCTCCCTAAGTCAGATCGTTGAGCATGCTACCCATGATGCAGGGCATACCAGAGATGGCATATTTACTTCAAATCCATCTATAAAGGTCTCGGAAGTGTTGCCCGTCCCATGGTCAGATCCCAAAGCTATAATGACTGATCAGCACACCTCGAGACCACATAAACCCCGTGTCACTTCTTAAGGCCGTGATTGGGGGAATATTGACCCCCTCACTCTACAAGAGTCCCTTTCCTGTTCAAAGCCAGAATTTACCACCAACGCCAATACTGCTGCCCACAGGTTCTCCACCTGGATCAAAGCCGCAGTCAATCCACTTGCACCAGTAAAGACTTTTGGTACCAGGCGGAAAAATCCCTCAGAACCATGGTTCTCCGACAAACTGAAAGCACAGAAACAAGTCTGTAGAAGGATAGAGAGGCAGTGGAGAGAAAATTACGATCCCCAAAAAAATCCAATATGCACAATCACTGTCAGACTATAAGAAACTAATCATGGAAGAAAAAAGGAAATACTTCTCAACAAAAATCCTACAGGCATAAAAGTCTAGTAAGGAGGTTTTCTCTACAGTCAAAAGCCTAGCCAAACTACCAGAGCCACCAAGGATGGAAAGTAGTGCAGAATTCTGTAACTTACTGGCACAGTCTTTTAGGGACAAAGTGGAGACAGTGTACAGATCCTTTAGGGACTGTGATAAAATCGTATTGGGGAACCCTCTAGTAGTTATATCTCCTTCCCCACCCAATCTGTTTACTTCCTTCTACCCTCCTCCCACAGAACAGATTACCCAGGTAGTAAAAACATCCAAATCAGGTGCCCCATCCGACCCGTGTCCTCCTAAAATACTGCACCTGGTTCCAGATATTAGCGGTGAACAACTAGGCATTGTATTTAAGGAGATAATCTGTTCAGGTACGTTCCCTGATGAATGGAAAACTACATCGATCCTGCCCCTTCTGAAAAAAACTAATTTTGATCCAGCCAATCGCAGCAGTTACTGACCTATCTCCAGATTACCCTTCCCAGCTAAGGTGCTGGAGAAAATTCTAAATGCACAGCTCACAGGATTTATATCCTCCATGGACCTTCTAGAGCCCTCTCAATACTGGTTACGGGAGGGGCACAGTACTGAGACAGCTCTGGTCATGGGGGCAGAAGAATTAAGAGCAATGCTGGCTGCTGATGGTAAGGCCGCCCTGATCTTGTCAGACCTATCGGCAGACTTCAACACTGTAAACCATGAAATATTAGACAACAGGCTATCTGAGCTGGGAATTATAGGTACCACCCTTAAGCTGCTGACATCATTTCTCTCCGATAGGGTCCAATCGTCCGAGAAATTTAAACACCCCTGTGGGGTGCCACAGGGCTCGTCCCTGAGCCCTACCCTTTTTAACCTTTATGTTAAACCGCTAGCTATAATCATCAGACAGTATGGCTTCTCTGTGGTCTCATACGCTGATGACACCCAGTTAGTGGTGTCAGTTTCGAGCAACGTTGAAGAGACAGCTGATCGATTTAATAGCTGCATGACGCAGGTAAACCAGTGGATGAGGTCCAACTGCCTAAAATTGAACGGCGGAAAGACGGAGGTCCTTTTGTTAGGCACTGACACCTCCTTTTGGTCACCCAGATGGTGGCTCCCCAGTCTGGGAGAGTTTCTGGTCCCAGTGCACAAGGTGAAAAACATAGTGTTCATTTTTGATGATAAACTGACATTCAAAAATCAAATCAGTACACTCAGTTCAACCATTTTGTTCATTTTAAAAATGATCCGGAAAATCCGGCCTTTCATCCCGCCCGATTCCCTGAAACCACTTGCACGGTGCAGGCCCTCAATTTCTGAAGAAACATCTGAACTGGTATGTGCCTTCTAGAAATCTGAGATCTGCACATAGCAAACTTCTACAAACTCCCAGGTTCAAGAAAGCCCGATGAGGCGGAAGAAGCTTTTTCTAAGGGACGGTTAAAACGTGGAACTCGCTTCCACCCTGTATAAAGAACAGCCCTTCGCTGTTATCCTTCAGGAAATCTCTAAAAATCTGTCCTTCTCCAACTAACATGTTCATTTCCAGCTTCAATGGTAACTTTATCAGATTCACTGGTATCAGCGCCTAGATGCCCCTGGGCATTAGCACGCTATATAAATATACAAATCAAATCAAAAATCAAACTTTCAAACGCCTTCATAGTCGATAACCAAACCAAATCTCCCACTTGATAATTTGGGTTTAAGGACCAGCGTTTATCAGTTCATTTGGTCTTATTACTTGGAGAGGTTTCTGGTCACCTCTTTCCAGGTTCGTGCTAGAAGGGAATGATGTTCATGGACTGAGGGAGTGTGGTTGGACGAAGAAGGTATTCCCAATAGAAGCATTCTAGGGTGACTCCCAGTGATACAAAAGAAGGGAGAATATCCTGTTCCATCATAGACATTGTTATCATACCCAAATTCTGCTAGAGGAAGTGCTTTATCCCATTCACTGGTTAAGTTAATCAACAAACATCATGCAATTTGTTCCATGGACTGGTTGACTCTCTCCATCTGGCCATCGGATTGGGGATGGTAAGCCGAGGACTGGCGAAGTTCCATATCCAAGGATGTGCAAAAGCCTTGCCAAACCTCAGACACAAACTGGGGCCTCAGTCAGATACAATGGCCGTGGGTAGCCTGTGAAGTCTGAGAACATGGAGAATGAACAAGTCAGCCAGTTCTTAGCGGTAGGGATTTCTTTGAATGGCACAAAATATGTCATTTTGCTAAACAAGTCTACCACTATCCAGGTTCCAGTGAAGCCTTTGGAAGTCGGTTACGAAATCCATACTAATGGTATTCCAGGGTGCAGGAGGAATGAGTAGAACATGTATAAGCCCTGCAGGGGCCTGTCTTTTGGCCTTCCTTCGGGCACAAGTTGGATAAGTTTGCACATAGACCGTTACATCCTTGGATAGGTTTGACCACTAAAACCACTGTTTACAGTTCTCACTGGTTTTATGTTTACCGGGATGCCCTGAAGGGCATTGCCATGTCCCAATGTAGAACTTTTTGAACCAACTCGGGAGTGGGGATCAACATCTTCTGATCATTGTAGTAAATGCCATCTGAGATAGTGTGTAGTTCATGATTTAGCCATTCTTGAGGATTTATGTTGCTATAGGCTGTTCGTAATTTGTTTTGAAATTCCTCTAAAAAAAAAGCTACAACTATTTTCATGTCAGGGTTTACCTTGGGAGGGTATTTTCTGGGTTTTGGATGTGTATGAATTGTCTATGCAAGAGAGAATATCAGCTTTTATCTGTTTTGTGCCTGGCCTGTATGTTATCCCGAAGTCTTTGCTCACAAAGATAGGAGTCATCACATCTGCCTAGGTGTGAGTGCTTTCGCTGAATGAAAGAAATGTAAATTTTTATGGTCAGTGTAGATAGTCACTGTATGTCGGGCTCCAAAAAGGTATTGCCTCCATTTTTGAATTGCCATTTTAATAGCCAACAAATGCCACTTGGCGATGGTATAATTCTGTTCCTCTGGGAGAAGTTTTATAAAATAAAAGGCTATTGGATGTCTTTACCCAGTAGAGGGATCCTGTTGAGGGAGGACCCCTCCTATTGCTACTTGTGAGATGTCTGCCCTGACAAAGAATGGTTGGGTAAGATCTGAATAGTTTAAGACTGGAGCTGATGTGAACCTCTTCTTAAGGGTTTTAAAAGCCGTTGGAGCCTCTTCTGACTGTTGAAACAGGACCTGTTTCTTTAATAACTTGGTAATGGGCGCGGCTATGTCTGAGAAGTGGGTAATGAAACGCCTGTAAACATTTGCAAACCCCAGGAAACTTTGTACTTCTTTTATGGTTGTTGGGGGTGTCCAATCAAGGATTGCCTGCATTTTATTTTTGCCCATTGTAATTCCCCACAGAGGACAAACAGTATCCTAGAAATTGCACCTAGTAAACATGCAAAGAAAATTTTTCCAACTTTGCGTAAAGAATGTGTTCATGAAGGTGTTGTAAGACTGTTCACATGTGTTTTACATGATACGTTTCATTTTGCAAGAAGATGAGAATGTGGTCAATATGGACTGTGACAGTGATATCAGGGAGCTCCTGTAGGCCTTCATCTCCCGGCGGGGAGTTGCAGAGTCTGAAGGGCATGACGGTGTACTCGAAGATTCCGAATTTTGTCTTAAAAGTGGTCTTCCACTCGTCGCCCTCTCGAATTCTGATTAAATCGTAACCCCCTGGCAGATTCAGTTTGGTGTAAATAGTGGAATATTGGACCTGATTCAAAAGTACAGGCATTAACGGGAAAGGATATTGGTTTTTGATGGTAGCCTTGCTCAGAATGCAGTAGTCTATGAAAGTCCTAAGGTCACAATTTTTTGGGGCACGAAGAACAACCAGGAAGACACAGTGGAGGTGGAATGCCGAACAAACCCCTTTTCTAGTAATTTGTCCACGTATTGATGTAGATATTTAGGGGCATATTATCAAGCCCATTATCGCCGCATTAGCGGCCGTTTTCGGCCAAAATGCGGCGATAATGGCATCGCACTATTAGCAAGGACACGCTAGCGCGTGTTTCCTTGCCTTAACGCCCGGTTCCCTATCGCCTCACCTCGCATCACTAATGAGATGCAAGGTAGGCGTGCCCCTCACAACTATATCATAAAATATCAGTAACGGTACTTCGCTGTATTTACAACGAAGCCCCGTCCGGTTTAAGCGCTGATTTTTTTCGCTAACTGGGCCTTAACGCTGGAATTTAACGTCTGTTAAATTCCAGACTAAGGCATACCTTACATGGGGGTGGATTGTGTGGCTAAGACCACAGGCCCTATCATCAAGGATATCGCCGTATTCCATGGAACATCGCTGGAAAACCAGCGTTGTTCCATGGAAAACGGCGATATCCCCTCTATCGCTGGAATTTTTATCACCTCGGTGATACGCGTTGTTAATTACGCGTTAACCAGGCGAAAAATTCCAGCGATAGACGGCGATAAATAAAATAGCGCTAAGCGTGCTTTGCGATATTTATCGCCGTCTATTGCTAATATGCCCCTTAGTTTCTGATTCTGACTGGGCAAATACTCTTCTTCTTGGTAAAGGAGCCCCCGGAATAAGGTCTATACGTCAATTGTAGGTTCTATGAGGTGGCCAGTGAGAAGCTTTCTGATCATTAAATACATCTTGGAAATCTTGGTAATATTCAGGCAAGGCAGCCATAGGACCACAGGGTTCTGAATGTCCTATTCCTCAAATTATTAGAGCGTTCAAATCTGTGGCCTCCTGATAAGAGGAGCCCTGACAATACTTTGAATCCAATGTGATCTTTCAGAGAGCCCAATCAATTTTGGGATTATGTTGTTGGAGCCATGGGACTCCAAGAATAGCTCCAAAAATAGGAGTCTCAATCAAATCAAAAGTAATGTATTCAATGTGACCATTAGCACAGACCATTATCACGGGTTCCGTTTGAAAAATTATGTGTCCTGAAGAGAGGGCTGACCATCGACTGCCTTTACGGATTCTGGTACTGGCTTACGAACCATGGGGACTTCTCAGTCAGATGCTCGGGTAAGATCTAGGAAATTTTCCATGGCTCCAGAGTCCAGTAGTATTGGGAAGCACCTTCTGGTCTGAGGATGTATACTCAAGGTCACAGTAATTGTGAGATGTTTAGGAACAGGAGTCACAGTGGTTGCTAGGTGCTGCGAGATCATAAGTTGCAAATGCTTCTTCAAGTCGATTTCATCCATTGAAGAGCTCATTAGTTTTCCGATAAGGGGGTTTCTGATTCTAATCATGAAGCCATCTTTTTGGAAGCATTTGGTTTGGCAGGCAATTTTTTAGCAAAATATCCTGACTTCCCGCATTAGAGACATAGGTTTAATTTCCTTCTTCAATTTTTTTCAAGTTGTGTTAAAGGAGGGCAAAGACCCGGGATCTGCATGGGTTCAGCAGCCTCTGAGTTTTCTAATAGTTCCCTTTTCTAGGTTTTAATCAAAACTACCCTAGGATCTGCTCAGGGTGTTCTCCTCTTCTTTTACCAAGACAATGGAAAGTTTTGATGACAAGATCTATAAAATCTGAGCAATCGGTAGGGGGATCAACAATCTGCGCTAACACATCCTTTAAATCATTTCGTAACCCTTGGTAAAAAAAAGGGATGTACGCTTCTCATCAGGCCAGTTGGTTTCAGCAGCGAGCCGGTCGAAGGTAGTTCAATAGGGCAGCAGGTCTTTGGTACCCTTGAGAGGGAAACACAACATATTAGTTATATCATTTGACCATCCCACCTAACTAATACATAATACATGCAAGGATTTTGAGAATTACAATCACCCAACATAGAACACAACGTCACTGGGTTTATTATCAACTTGACCCTTAGAGAAGTGCAATTGCAAGGGTTTTACAGCAGTGGTTTTGGTTGTTTCACTTCAAAACCATGTGCATAAATAAGCAATTAAGTTCCCCTTCAAGTGAGGGTTTTAGGTTGTTGAAATCACAGCCAAATAGAAATCAAGCTCTTTGCATGCAGACAATAATTGAAAAGCTGAGTCTCTTATCCTCTTAGAAACTAGTCTTTGATACCTGAGCAATTGTCTCTAGTGTGCACTAACCTTGAAGGTTCTTTGTCCAAAAATAACTGTTCTCTATTCCTCCCTTAGGTCAAGGAGTCATTGGTAAAGTGAAGACTGAAGCTGGAAATCCAGAAGCTGGGTGGCACACAAGAGTTCTTGAGAGAAACGCCTTCGCAGGTAAGTTGCCAGCTCTTCTTCTGTGGATTAACGAAGCCAAGCGAATGTTCATAGCTGGGGCATGGTACGCATACCCGCCCCAGCTAAAATGGCTTCGTATACCCGCCCAAGCCAAAATGGCAGTTGGTCATGTGATGTGGCTGAAATCCCGTGAGATATTGCGAGGTCTCACGAGATTTCATTAACGAGTCACTGGAAGGCTAACAGGCATAGAGGGACATACTGGGGCTATTGATGGGGGTCAGGGACCAACGTTTGAATGCCAACTGGCAAGGGGACAAGTAAGGAAGAAGCGGAGGCCTTTCTACTAAGCCTAAAGGGGAGGTGCTCACTCTGTGGCAAAAGAGGGGAGGCCAGAGACAAGAAAGGGGATGTGCATGTTGTTTGGCAAAGAGGGGAGGAGGGCATAAACGAAGCAGGTGGCAGATATAAAAGCGTGAAGGCAGAACACAACCTATTGAGGTATAAGTGGGGCTGTGCCTAACTCCGCCCTCCCATGCTGCCAGTGACGGCCCATCCAGGCACACCTGAGCTCTCTATTTTGTGTGACCAAGACCAACTGTCAACTACACCCAGTAATCTGACCCAGAAACAGGCTGCCTGTACTAAATGGCTAATGCAGGAAAAAATGCCAACTTTCTAAAATTGCCATTTTCAAAATTGTAACCTACAATCTGACTTCCCCATGAAGGAGGATTTTTCATTGCAATTCCAAGGACACAAAAATTAACTGTTTACCTGTTTCCATTTGGAAGTTATAGCTTATTAAACGTAATAAGTTATATGCAATGTTATTTTATAGGAGCGGTAGGACTTGCAATAGTGAAAAACTAATTAAAGAGATTTCCACTATCAGGGCATGTAAATCTTATAAGTACATGTCCAAACTTTTAAATACATTGCACCCAGCCCTGTGGGCTGTTTAGGGTTTTCCCTGGGGTGACCTTTATATATTAAAAGTAAGGTTTGAGCCTGCCCTGCTTTATTTTGCTAGATCGAAATGGCAGTTTAAAACTGCCACATAGGCTGACATATGCAAAAACAACAGTTGATGGACAGAATGCAGAACAATGTCATACATTCACCCCAGTACAGAGATCTGGGCCTAAATCCATCGTTTTTTTGCTCACCATGCCATTCCAGTTTGGACCCAGCCTTATGCAAATCAGTCTTGACACTGTGCCTCATGGGAACAGTCCAGCCCGAACTGCCAAGCCAGGTCCTCCCTGGACTGGAAACAAGCATCCTAGGACCGGTTTCGGGGTTTCACCCCTCTTCAGCCAGGATAGCTTGATTCCAGTGGCATGGAGAGCACGGGACCCACGTCTGGGCATACCCGTCCCACTCGGGGTGACAAATGCAAAAACAACAGTTGATGGACAGAATGCAAGACATGGCTTGGCAGTTCGGGCTGGACTGTTCCCATGAGGCACAGGGTCAGACTGATTTGCATATGGCCATGTCTGAACTGGGGTGGTGGAGTGAGCTAAAGAATGATGATGGATTAAACCCAGATCAGTTGACTGGGGGTGAGTGTTTGATTTGCTCTAACGCTCCGTCCATCATCCCCTTTGGTATCACATAGGCTGACATGGCAGACCTGAGACATGTTTAAAAAGGCTACTTAAGTGGGTAGCACAATAAGTGCTGCAGGCCCACCAGTACCATTTAATTTACAGGCCCTGGGCACATGTAGTACCACTTTACTAAGGAATTATAAGTAAACTAAATATGACAATTGGGAACAAGCCAATGTTACCAATGTTACTGGTTAGCAGTGGTAAAGTGCAGAGTCCTAAGGCAAACAAAAACGAGATCAGTGAAATATAGAGGAGTAAAGCAAAATGTTTGGGGGAAGACCAAGCTAAGGCTGAAAGGTCTAACACTGACCATAACACAGGCACCTATGTACTATGGCACAAGGGTGACTGCCTTGGCACTAGGCAGCCCAAAGTACACTAGCTCAGGGAGAGAGCAGAACTGCACCATTTCTTTGAAGATATGGCACAGTTTAGGTCTCTCCCTTTCACGCAATGCAGAGCAGCAACTTCACTTGCTCAGCTGCATTGTGTGAAATGTTTGTAAATATGATCCTTAATTTTGTCAACTATGAACTGGTAGCACAACCAGTTGCAGAAGCAGGGGCTAATGATAGACCACAGACTGCTGTGCTCCTTCAGAGGACATTTGTCCATTCCCGTTCACCCAGTGGTGTAACGTCAAATGATCGGGCGTCTCTGCAGCATGTGAAGAGGGGCCCACAAGTTTCCCATACCTCACAGGTATTCATTGGCCTTGGGGTAAGGGGGCACCCCTGAAGTATTTGTGGGCCCCTGAAGGGTCCGGTGCCCCCCTGTGCCACAAATGCTGAAAGGGTGTGCATTACGCCCCTGTGTTCACCTGATTTGTTCTCATAAACTTTAGACAAAACAGTTTGATACATTTTTTTGTAAATAATCAATAGAATCCACAACCTCAAACTCATTATGGGGAATGTGAGAGGGAGTCTACGAGTCTGTGAAAGGCGGTTACTACTCTATTTTTGAATCTGTCCAAAAGTCAAGGACCCGAATGAAACATATCTTAACTAGTAGTATATTATTTAACATGGCAGTGCACCTAGTGGACAGAAAGTAAAGAGGATCTGAGTGTTTGAAGTAAATGGCTGTTTAGGGCCCTGAGTTTGTAATCCTTCAGGTTTTCCAAAAATTCCTAAGTATCTAACCTTTGAAAACGTTTACTAATGTCAGCAATGGCCAGATCTCCGTGTCCAAAGACTTCAATTCTCATCCTTGTGGTTGGTCAGATTGCAAATAATATTACCCATGAGGATGAGAGCTGCATGGAGAAACTTCAGTCAAAGGAAGCATAATTGAAATCAAAAATACACTTGTATAACCACACTGTTTGCCAAGGGAGATTATTCATCTTGAGTGACAGTAGTACAGAGCATGCATCTGCCCTTTCAAACAGGGCCAATTTATGCACCTGTATGTTATTGTGAGAACATGAGAGATGGTTTGGCTGCTCAGATAATTCTGCCATAAGTTGAAAGACCCTTTTTCAAGTGCCCATAGGCATTTGTATGTACCCATGAGTGGCATGCATGCCAGCAGTGTGCCAACAACACATTTGAAATAACTGCAGCACAGCTGAAATGAAATGCTTACGTTTACTAATCTCTGAAGTAAAGGAAAATGTAACTGTAAAGAGACTCAAAAAAGTAATACTTGTCTAATCACTTACTACATTCCAGGCATCAACAAGAGAAACACAGCTTTTTTTCCATATTTATCCTTTGCCTTAACATCTGTATGTTGAAGGTGTATTAATACTCAAACTGAGTATCCTAATTAAAAGAACTGAACTAATCAAGTGGCCTTGACTAACAAAGAACCAAGGGCCTGATTCAGAGTATGGCGGACTGGTACTCCATCACAAATGTGACGGAAATCCGACCAGCCAAGTTAATTGTATCCTAATGCACGTGTAATAAGGCATACGGGATATCCGTCACGATTCAGCTCTTTTATATACTCTTACAAGATTCTCAACTGCCCTAGGTCTGCAGCGAGGTTGTCACAGAAGCACTTTATTTAGTAGCAGCTCGAGGAACATTGAGAACAAATCGATGGTTCAATGTTCTCAGTGAACATAATGTCATCAGTGATATAATTTATGATGTCATTACGGAGGTCATTTGCATGAAAAAATAATATAGAACAAGGACGGATAATAGTGGCAGCAACCAAATAAGGGAAATAGTTTTCATTTACTGCATCAATCATTTTCATTTGTATTGATTTAATTAATTGCTATTGGCGGGGTCAGACTAAGCTCTTGCAGAGGATCTTTTGTGTGTTTTTCAGAAATGCTTAGTATAATCATGGTATAACTGTTGCACTACACAAAAACAATACTATTGGCAATGCTTATATGTTTTGACAGCTGGCAGACTGAAGAGGGCAGTTTATTGTCCTGACCAACAGCCCATCACCATACGATTTAGGTTACCTTCATAAGTGAAGTTGTGTTAAAGGAGGCGGGAGAGGTAGCGAGTGTGAGAACATGTATTTGTGGCGTACGAAGGGCTTAATATTTTGAGCTCTTTGCTTTTAGGCCATTAGTCCTCATCCAAACATGTATCTCCTTCAAGGCATTAGAAATAAATTTGAATAGATGAAGGAGACTTCTAATATTGAGGCAAACATTTGCCTCACCTGTGTAGGACCGGAGGGAAAAGGTGTAGCTCCAACATAGTGACATCATGTCTGACAGAGAGTAAGTTCCTTAAAGAACTTAGCAAATTATTGTGGTGTGCCATGATTAAAAAGTTTCCAGGATCCCAAGTACCCTCGGGCTGTGACGATGTGCTTAAATCCTTCCATGGGTGGGCCAGAGGAAGTAGTGGCTCATTGCTTTTGTCTAAACGTAGACTTTGTGAGACTGTCTGTTAGACCTGTCAGCCTTAGGGTGGTCTTTCCCCAAACGTTTTGCCTGTTTACCTCCTCTTGTTGCTGATTCTTTTTGTTGGCCTTAGGACTCTGAGCACTTTGTGCATGCGCTTCTCACATAAACATGGTAACATTGGTGTATTCAGAATTGGCATATTCAACTTACTTGTGAGTCCCTTGTAAAGTGGTATACCATATACCCAGGGCCTGTACATTAAATGCTACTAGTAGACCTGCAGCACTGATTGTGCCACCCAAAAAAGTAGTCCTTTAAACATGTCTCAGGCCTGCCACTGCAGAGCCTGTGTGTGCAGCTTTACCTCCACTTTGGCTTGCATTTAAAACCGTTTACCAAGCATTAAACTTCCCTTTTATTACATATACATCACCCCTAAGATAGGCCCTAGGAAGCCCATAGGGGAGGGTGCTGTGTAAGTAAAAATGAGGACATGTACTTTAAAATGTTGCATGTCCTGGTAGTGAAAAACATCTAAATTTATTTTTCACCACTGTGAGGCCTACTCCTCTCATAGGTTAAGATTGGGAATTCCTTAATACACTTTTAAGCTGTGATTCCTAATTAGAAAGGAGCTGCCGTATCATGTTTTATATCTTTGGAATGGTAATGATAAATCCTCTTTACTGATAAAGTTGGATTTAACCTTCATATTTTAGAAATGCCACTTTTAGAAAGTGAATATTTCTCTGCTCTTACAGCTTTGTGTGCCTACAGCCTGTCTCCAATACACGTCTGAAATTTGGTGACAGCTGCACTTTGTGCATTCCCTCTAGACAGCCACAAGCACAGGAACGTTAGGTGTCTATGAGTACTCATCTGCATTCTGATGGCTCTTCCTGGGAAGGAAGGGAGGGAAGAGCTGAAACTTACACCTGACTAGGCAGCGCCCTGTCCCCACACAAAGGGCTGATTACCCCCTACTGAAAATCTGGAGCCAGGGCTGGGTGTAAGACTGTGGCACAGCCACTCACCTGAAGTTCAGGTTGTCTGCAGGAGTGATGAACTGTCCTCTCTCCTCCTATAACACCTCTCCGCACTACTGAACTTACTACAGAAGTCCCGGCTGGTGTCCCAAAAGGGAAGGGGAATGGGACGAGAAAAGAGAGAGAGCACTGCAACTCCACATAGCCTGGTCCAGCCCAGCACCCTCGAGGGGATCTGTGTGCAGAGTAGGGTTGCTTTTTTGAGGACTTGCGTTTCTCTATAAAATAAGAAATGCCACAGATGAGTACAGAGACACTTCTGGGCCACCCAGGCGCACTTAACACAGAACATTAATAATAAGTGAGTTATGTTAATCACCTGGTTCTCAAGAGGAGCTGAGATACTCTCTTAGCCTTTGTCTATAGGTTGCAGGAGAGTACAATACAAATAATAGTTCTCTAGAACAATGCTGCCAAAAGGGAGTCACTGGCTATGATTATGTGTCATATACAGCCAGGCAAATGAATGGCACCTAGACACGTCGTTTCGTTTGCACAAATCTCCCATAAACAAATATTTACATCTAGGAACAGGCCCAAAGGGCTACATAAGCCAGTGTCCATACAATATGATGATCAGAGGGGTAACAGGATGCTTCCATGCGCAAGGCGCGGTATCAAGTTCACAATATTCGTCTTAATATCAAAGTTCTATGCAAACAGTGTAGAAACAAAACTCTCAGAAGTCGGTAATGAGTTCAAACATAAAATGACCCCAAGCGCTAAGCTGAATACAAATATGAAATGAGTTCAAACATAAAATGACTCCAAGCGCTTAGAGTAATACAAATATGAAATGATTTCAAACATAAAATGACCCCAAGCGCTAAGCGCAGAACAAATGTGTAAATGCTATAGTCTTGAATCAAAAGTCATTTGTGCCAAATATCAGATGGGCAATTCACATGGCAAATATGCAAGGATGAGCCTTCCGATAGCAACAGAAAATGTCAAAGTCACACAGCCTTTCACTTCACGCGCAGCCTTAAAGCGCGCTGCACTTAGCTGTCCGATGCTTGCTGCAGTTCCAGATCGGCGCGTGCTTCTGTCCAATGGTGAAGGAGGAAATCCTGAAGCGGTGACAGAAGCAGTCTCCAGCTGAAGCGGGAACCAGGAGATTAAGCCAAGCACTGACAGGTGTGAGGCTTGGGATTTTATAGCCAATTCAGTGGCAGCTAACCACACATGGCCAGCCACGCCCATAAGCATGCCAGGTGCCTTAGCCACGTCCATAAACATGACACATGCTTATCAACAGCACATGTTCAATAATGTGACACTGTAGCTAACATCCAAAAACAACAAGCATTCGGAAAACAAGCACTGGCACCAACAAATACAATAAAAATAAACAAACATTAGCAGTGGCAAGAAAAGGAAAAAACAAAACAACTTAGTGGACAGAAACATGAGCAAGCAGGGACCCCTGCGGGTGCTGACATACCAGACAGGAGGGAAAGCTCCTGACACTGGGAAGGAAGGGCATATGTGCACTTCAAAGACACTTGTTTGAAGTCACCCCCGCTTTAAAGTCACAACTGGGTATAAGTACTGGGTCTCTGAACCCACCAAATGAGACACTTCTGGACCTGTGGAAAACTCAGCCAGGAGAAAGGACTGCTTTCCAGCTACACGGACTGCCACTCTGCTGGACTGCTTCTCTATAGAACTGCTTTTTTGCTCTGCTGTGCTACCCTGCTGCCTGATAACCTCTGCCCTGCTGAGGAAAGGTCTGGATCCATCCCACTTGAACCCAAAGTGACTCCAGGGCATGCTGACTTGCCCCCTGTTCTGAAGTCTCAGGGACATCAAAGACTTCCTGCAACCCTGCAACAGCACCTGGACCCGGCCATCTGTGAGTCCTAACCTTCCAAATGCTGCCAACCCAGTCCTGGGCCCTTGGACCCAGCAAAATTGATGCATCTTCTCCATTGCGCCCAATCAGAACCAACGCATCCTCTCCGATGCATTGCTCCTCGAGGACATCGCTTCAATGACTGGGCAGCCAGACGACGATGGACTGCGTGGCTCGATGACAGCACATTGCCTGTATCACAAAGGGGTTCGCCGATGAAGCTTCTTCAACTGTGCAGATCTTAACCAGCATTTTGTCTACATCCAAGGGATCGACGCCGATGCATCACCTCCTCTGCTCCTTGCATCGAATTTTCGAAGTTGACGCATCCTCCATCCAAGGTACTTTTTCACAGGACCAAGATAGGTCCCTGTATTCGACTCAGGCTCCATCGCAGTCAGCCTGAACGTTTGGATTTGCCCTTGTCAAGTGCGACCAGATGTCCCTGGCTGGCCCTTTATGAGTCTAAGCACTGTATTTTCATTTAATATTTAACAATGCATAACTCAGGTTCTACTCATTGATTTTTGTCATTTTGGTCTGGATTTACTCATACAATTATTGTCTGTTTTTCAAACCTGTGGAGTCTTTTTGTGGTGTTTTCATTGTGTTAATATGTGTGTGTGTGTGTGTGTGTGAGAGAGATGCACAACTACTTCACACATTGCCTCTTTTTGATACGCTTTACTGCTCTGTGGCAAGCTACCAAAGGGTGTGCACAGGTTATCTCTACATGCGTATCCAGCTTACCCTGACTAGGATTGTGGTTCCTGCTTGGACAAGGATGCATACATCTGCCAACCAGAAACACAATTTCTAACACTGTCTCAAAGGTCACAGCAAGTTTTAGAATGCAAACCTCACAAGGCAGCTATCATTTGCATTGACAATGATATTAATAACCTAAGCTGGTAAACTGTATCACCGCTGCCTGGCCTGCATTCTGAATCGCAACTGTTTAGAGCAGATCTAATTTTCATGCACTGATGAAGGTGATAACTACACTTTCCTTCAGCAGTTTTGATAGCTAGGAGAGGTTGATTAGTACTTGGTAGTTATTTAACAGAAAGTGTCTCAATGAAGGCTTTTTGTAGTGGTTTCTTGATATAGAGGGGAATGGCTCAGAAAAGAGGGAGCTATTCCAAGCACTACAATACTGGCGAAGAAGGGCCATTATTTCAAATAATCAGAAATGGATTGCATGCTTTTGGGCTTGTAACTGTCATAAAACATATAGGTACATGCCCTACTTGTTAAATACATTGAACCCTGCCCTCAGGGGATACCCTAAGGGCAAAATGTTTAAATTGCACACACACAGGCTGCAATGGTTGGCCTGAGATGTTTAACGTGCTATTTAAGTGAATGGCACAATCAGTGCTGTAGACCCACTAGTAGCATTTAATTTACAGACCCTGGGAGCAGGCAGTGCCACTTTACTAAGGACTTACAATTAAATTAAATATGACGATTAGGTATAACCAATTTTACCATGTTTTAAGAAGAGAGCATAAGCACTTTAGCACTGGTTAGCAATGGTACGGTGTGCAGAGCCCTAAGGCCAGCAACAATGAAGTCAGTAAAACAGGAGTTCTGAGGCAAAACAGTTGGGGGAAAAACCACACCAAGGATGCCAGGTCTAACACAGTGCTAAAGTAGGAGCTTGACCATAATATGGCTGTTCAGCGTACTTCCATGAGGGATGACCTGACCCCAAGATGACTGTCCCAAAGTCTCAATCTCTTTTCAGAATTCCTGACTGCTCCCTCCCATCTCGTCCCAGATCACTGCTGCTTTGCCACTTCTGCTTTGCAGCATCCCCAACAACTGGTTTCATCCAACCACAAGACCTTCTCTCTCAGGTGAGTGTACATTGTTCAGATGCCTAATAGCTCTGCCCATCATGTCCACCTCCTGATCCAGCCCAGATTTATCATTCATCATGCAACGTTGCCTTGGGCAGCGTTGAGCAGCGTTGCACTGTGTTGCGGCAGAATCCTGCTTTATGGATGCACCGTATTTACCTTACGGCGCACCACGGCGCAGGACCCAGAAATGCTTCACGCAGTGTGATGCAAAGATGTTGATTTGGATCAATGTACCAAAAGGCAACTACATCCTACAATGTTGAATTGCGTGCTGTAAGACGCCTTTATGTGCCTCAAGTCAGCATTGCGTCATGCAGGAGTGCAGTGTGTTGTGGAAAGTTTTAAAAGTCACAGTGCGCGATGTAAATCTCTGTAGCACTTTTCAACATTTTGCACCATGAAAGGAGCAACAGGAAGCGAGGAACCTATCAATCCAAAAGATGTACCAGAAGTAGTTGAGAAGAGGAAGTCCAACTTTACTGAGGAAGAAATCAGCATTTATTATTTGTCACCTCAAAATAGAATGCTTTATGGCAAACAATAGTGGACAAGATCAACTGTGTGTCACCAACAAGAAGGACTGTTGTGAAATGCAAAAAGCGTTGGCATGACACAAACACAAAGCAAAAGAAAAACTGGCTAGGAACCTAAAGGCTGCAAAGAGTACCAGAGGAGGACCGTATGTCCAGGAGAAGATGAACCCATTGGAGAGGTGGATGACAACCCTCATTTCGAATGAGTTGCTTGCTGGAGTGGATGGTCAGGACAATGCTGACACAGAGGACCAACAAGAAATACAGGGTGAGTCTGAACAGATTCCATGTCAAATGTTGTCACAACTGCTATTACACCTTATGGCAAACATAAAGGCACATGGATTACAATTTCATGTAACACAATTTGTACTTGGCCTGTGCCTAATCCTTTGGTATCATGGCAGAAAGCAATCAGGCTAGAATTAGAGCAAGGCTTAAAGTATTTTTGTAGCACTTTAAACTGTAATTAAACGAAAAAATAACACAGTAACATTATCAATTTTGAAAAATAGAGTTACTTGAGACCAAATGTCTGGAGAACCAGAGATTTGCAATTTATAAGTTTTAAGTGAAAATAGTGGCAAAAAGCAAAAACTTCCAACTGTGGTTATATTGTCATGCCTGATTGTGACAAAGTCACAAATATAGGACAACTGGAATGCATCATGGGCCCAGTACAGGTACAAATTTAGGCCTGCACAGCAAAAACTATTTTGTTAAATCCTGGGTTGCCGAGATTAGGAATCTCAGTGTTGGGTATGCATTGCACTGCAGTGGTTCACATGTGAGATTTGTTGCACTACATTGATTCCGCTGCACAGGACTATAGCTGGGTAAGCAGAGTACCTGCAGGCTCACTTCCCAGGGCCCAGGTGTGGTGGCACCACTTTGGGGGTAGGACTCATAGTGTGTTTGCATTGTCCAGCATTCCGTCCATCAAGTGTTTCTTTTGAATATGTCGCCCTAAGTGGGAGGGTATGTCCAGACGTGGGACCCTTGCTCACTTTGCCACTGGATTCAAGCTAGCCTGGCTGATGAAGGGTGTTACCCAGAAACCGGTCCCAGGATGCTTGTTTCCGGTTCAGGGAAGACCTGGCTTGGCAGTTCGGGCTGGACTGTTCCCATGAGGCGCAGGGTCAAGACTGATTTGCATATTGCTGGGTCTGACCTGAGGTGGCGAAGTGAGCTAAAGAATGATGATGGATTCAACCCAGATCTGTGACTGGGGGTGAGTGTCTGAAAAGTTTCAGTGCTCCGTCCATCATCTCCTTGTGTTTGCTTTGTTCGTCCTAAGTTGGCAGGGTATGCCCAGACGTGGGTCCCTTGCTCACTTTGCCACTGGATTCAAGCTAGCCTGGCTGATGAAGGGTGTTACCCAGAAACCAGTCCCAGGATACTTGTTTCCGGTTCAGGGAAGACCTGGCTTGGCAGTTCGGGCTGGACTGTTCCCATGAGGCGCAGGATCAAGACTGATTTGCATATATCTGGATCTGAACTGAGGTGGCGAAGTGAGCTAAAGAATGATGATGGATTCAACCCAGATCTGTGACTGGGGGTGAGTGTCTGAAAAGTTTCAGCGCTCCGTCCATCATCTCCTTGTGTTTGCTCTGCACTATTTTATTCACAAAAGAAAGTCTACTATTAGTTATCGGTTCCATTGTACACTGTATGTCTGTGCCTTGATGGTACAGGGTGAAAAAAATATTGATAATGAGTATTAACATGACACAATCAACAAGTGCTCAGGCTTAGAGGTCAGCAAAATAATCAGTGTTTGACAATAATTTGCCATTAGGAGCAAAGGATGGTTTTGGCAAACAAGATATAGGCAAGAATAACTAAATGTCATCTAGAGAGGACTGTTGTAATTTGAAAATAACAGGACATGATGTGAAACACCGAATAATTTAGTAAAACTAGCCAGAACACACTCACTAACAATCATCAGGAAATTGGAGATCTCAAAATTGATAAGTTCACATCTTCATCCTCTGATGCTTGATTAGCCTCCTGTTGTTGTTGTTGGGTGGAATAGGAGGCTGAGGACTGATGGTGGATGGATGTGATGCATATACATCAGAGGGTGAAGGTGTATCTGCAATTTTCCCAATGACATTAGTGATAGTACCTAATCCCTGGTAAGGGCTTGCTAGGTTTGCAACACAGCAACAATGTTGCTGTTGAGGGCATTACCTACTGACATGTAGGAGTCCATCTTGGCCTCCAATCATTTCTGCAAGGCCTCCAGTCCTTATTCCAAGGACTGGATTGAGGAATTGTCACCCATCATCATCACACCAGCAAGGAGGCATCTATTCCATGGAGCTAAGAATGGGTGTCTCTTAAAGCCCCATCCAACCCCTAAATGGTGCTGAGACATCTCTGGACTCCCTCAAGGGTGCCCACTAATTTCTCCATCCCCAATTTGACAGTTTCCACTATATGGTGCTGGACCCCCACCACTCCCCTTTGAAACATGACTTGGGGGTCATCAGTGTCCATTCTACCAGTATGGTGAACAGGTGAATGGTACGCAGTTTAAGTAGGTTCATTTGGAGACCCAACTATGTCTTCTTCCCTTGCCAAGATCATAGGAGGAGTGTTTATATTGTCCAGGAGTTAGTTGAAGGTGCCTTCATTCACAGGGGGCAGGGTAGAGTCACGGTCAGGTTAATTGTCATCAACAGGTTGCTGTACAGGAGAAGATGTCATTTCCTCTGTAAGATGAGATACATGTTACCATTCTTCATTGACTGATTTACATTTTAAAGAACACAAATTAATTATGACAGGCTAAAATAATTGCTTCTCTTAGACAGTCAATGTTTCATATATATGTTATAGCATATAAATACGTCCAAATTGTTGTGTCTGCAGTAGATTTCAGTAAGCTCGGGTGGCCGGTTGGCACACCATCAATTTAAATTTTCTCATTGTTGATGGTTGGACCTGGAATCCTTTGTGTTGTTTGGTACAAACATTTTCCCTTTGCAAAAGAAACAGTTGATGGACGGAATGCTGGACAATGCTAACATTCACCCCCAGTCACAAGGATCCGGGTTAAATCCATCATTCTTTTGCTCACCACACCACCCCAGTTTGGACCCAGCCATATGCAAATCAGTTTTGACCCTGTTCCTTGTGGGAACAGTCCAGCCCGAACTGCCAAGCCAGGTCCACCCTGGACAGGAAACAAGCATCCTGGGACCGGTTTCAGGGCATCACCCTTCATCAACCAGGCTAGCTAGCATCCAGTGGCGTAGTGAGCAGGGGACTCACGTCTGGGCATACCCTTCCCACTTAGGGCGACATATGCAAAAGAAACAATTGATGGACGGAATGCTGGACAATGCAAACATTCACCCCAGTCACAAGGATCTGGGTTAAAACCATCATTCTTTTGCTCACCACACCACACCAGCTATCTAATTCATAAAGTGAAAAGGTAGGAAATATACATAGCAAAAGGTTTACCAATCTCCAATCCCAGGAGGTCTAGCAAATCCGCCTCTATGGACACAACATCTGCCCACCAATGTTGCAGCTGATGGACGCTTCTGTCTACCCATGCCAGAGGCAATATGTATTTTCACACACGCTTCCCTGTGACACCCTCCCTCCTGCCTCTAGCATCCATGGGAGGTAGGGAACAATGAGCCATACTAAGGCCCCTACCACCCTCTCCTCAAAGTTTAGTTCACTCCCCTTGCCTGACATCACTACAATGCACACAATGCTCAACAGGCTCAGGCACACACACCCAAACACATCCTCTAACACCCACTAACCCCTAAAACCTTAGCAATCCTAAACAGACAGACAGTAACAAATATTAACAATTTCCAAACTTATGGACAACAGTTACAACTTAAAGACAGTAGCAAGCTACACACTTCACTAACAAGACTAAATAGACAAACAACAATCGACACAATCCACCAAAACTCCAGCTACAATCTCCAAACACAACCTCAAAGCACCAAGTACAAACAGAAAATGAAAGAAAAATTCAGTCTCCCTGGTTTGCATCTATGCCTGTTGCATAATTTCCTGGGTGTATCCGCCCTATTTACTTTATGTTGCATGCATTTTTCTGACACAAGGGCCATGCAAGACCCGCCTGCGCTATGTAATGTTGGGTATAGGAAACGAAGATCCTGCAATACATGTTTGAGGTACGCAGCTCGGCATTTGCATTGCAAGGATACCACAAGAGACCGTTGTGCCACACAACCGAGCATATTACTACACAGGTAGACACGTTTGCATGATGCAGAGATGTATTTTACTACGCAGGGCCCATTGAATATGTTTAGCCTAACCTGCATCACAAATTGGTATATATTTTTTAAACCACAAAATATGATAGAGGTGTTGACAGTGTTAGGAAACAACCTGTCCCTCTACTCAAATTCTGAAAATACACTTTACAGTACCAAATTTGAATGTGGCTCTACGCAGAACAGCAATCCACCTTGCTTCCCTAGGTTGCATGGCACAGAAAGGTACATTTTGGTTTATGCAAATGTCAGAGACATTATTAATTTGACACTGAAAATGAGATAAGCTAGTTACATTTTGCTAGTGTGTAATTTTCCTAGAACGGTTCAGCACGTAAGTCATTGTGACACCTTATTTTAATACATGGTTTTGATCTTCTACTTCACACTTGCAATGTATGTATAGGTATGCAACAAGTGTGGCTTAAGTATGTAAATAACTATGATATGCCGAAGGTTTACATAGATATAGACCCTGACTTGTCACGCTTTCAAACAATAATCTGACAATATACATACCTACATACATAGGTACTCATAGAAATCAATCTCAGGGATGGCAAAACAGCCCCAGCTTCTAAAGAAATTGTTACATTCTTAAGGTGTAATGCTTTATTTACATTACACAACACACACACTATGGGGCAGATTTACGTTGAACTAACGCAGCGGGGTACAGCAAGTCATTTTGCTCTTGCGTCGCGCTGCGTTAGTTTTGAAGCACTGAGGATGCGACATATTTACAAGAATATGTCGCATCCTTGTGCTTCCCCTGCGCTGGCGCACAAACTGCAGCCATGCGCCGGCGCAGGCACCCTTGCACCATAGTGCAAGGATGCCTGCGTCGTGGGGAGATTGTTTTTGTGCAGGAAGGGGAACCTTCCTGCACAAAAACAATCACTACAACCATTTTCCTCTTTCAATGCGTGCTGCTGCAGCACGCATTGAAAGAAGAAAAACGAGAGAAGATTAAAACATTTCTCCTCGGTGCGCTCTGCTACGCCACCTCTAGGGTGGCGTAGCTTTCAGACGCATCTCCAGAGTTACGATTTCTCGTAATTCTGGAGATGTGTCTTGTTCCATGAGTGTTGCGTGGGAACTCCCACAGCAACACCCATGGAGCAGCCCCTTCACCGCAAAGTGCTGCGTGTGAAGGGGCCGTATTTACAAGGAGAGGAAAAGTCACGCAGGGGTGGCTTTTCCTCTCCTGTAACATATGGAGCAGCCCCCTGCGCCACCAGTACGTCACGAAAAGTGACGTACTGGTGGCGCAGGGGGCTCGTAAATCTGCCCCTGAGTATCTCTGCATGGTTCATTATATATGTATTTTAGCTGTGAAGTGGGTGTTTCATGCAATATAGTACCCCCTTTTATATATGTTAAATTTCCTCTTTACAAGGCGCATTGAGTCCATAGATAATAGAGGGTCCAGAAGTAATCAAGGTCCAGCACACACACACTGTCTAGCTATGACTTAATTCGAATACAGTGTGTTGTTCCTATCCTAACCTATGGTGACACCACTTGTGCACCTTTGTGGTTCTGCAGTCAGTGAGAGTATTTTACTTATCAGAACAAGAGCCCTCACCCACCCAGAAGGGTGACATGCTTCATCATCGTGCTAACTCCTTGTTGGGCCAGCGCTGCAATGCCCAATGGGCCCCTAAACAGGGGCTCTTTGCTGCAGATCTTTTCTCTCAGTTTGCCGTGAATGAGTCGGCTAGACTTGATGGAATTCAGGAGCTATTCGCCAACTGAATATGTAGACTAGTTAGTCTGAGGTTAAAATTAACTAAGGTAACCCTCTGGAGGCACTTTATTCGGGGACCCTGTTAAGGGATAAAACCAACTGGAAATATACCAGGAAATAATGTTCCTTTCTATTCCTGATTGGCTGACATGTTTCTTGCCCTTTTTAGTAAGCCCGGGCGTAGTTTGCGTAGTAGCACTTCACGTAGCTACGTGAAGTACAGCTTCAACTACACGTAGCTATGCAAATTGCGTAGTGCGTAGCTGTGTGCTTGACTGCACTGTACAATAATTACCAAAAGCAAACTTGTACAGTGCAAGTTAAGATAAAATAAATATCTCTGTCTTTATATGCTAAAAATGCATATAGTCATTTCACTAAAGTGAAAACAAAAAGTTAACAAGCAGTGAGAGAGGTGATGATTTTGGTATCCTCACTAACTTAGGGAGAGAACCAACAACCAAGCAGATGTCTTGAAAACAAAAAGCACATCTTATTGAACGATTCCTCCTAGGACCACCCCAAGCACAGTTATGGGCAAAAATACAATCCCAACCAAAGGCCCTGCAAAGCATTATGGGACGAGATTAGCAGTGGGCAGTGAATATTATAGTGTCCAATATCAAAATAATTCTACAAAGAGCTGCAGTTCAACTAAGTCGTCACTGGGTGTCGTCCCTCAAAGTGAAATGCAAAAGTATTGAAAACCTTTCATGAAGCTTTTGCATTTGACTCGTGAGGACGACACTCAGTGACTAGTGAACTACGCTTTGTAGAATTATTTTGATATTGGACATATATTCACTGCCCACTATCTCGTCCCATAATGCCACTGTGGGATTGTATTTTGCCCATAACTGTACTGAGGTGATCCTAGGAAGAAGGACCACCATTGAATCGTTCACATGATATGCTTTTTGTGTTCAAGAGCATCTGCTTGATCCTCCCCTAGGTTAGGGGGACTCCAAAATCATCACCTCTCTCATTGCTTGATATGTCAAAATTCATTTTTGTGAATTGGTTATATGCTTTTTAGCATAAAAATTGCTTTATCAAAGCATTTGAAGGAGTTTGTTATTATTATTAAGCCTGGGCGTAGTGCTAGCTGTGTGCTTGACTCACTGCACTGTACAATAATTACCAAAAGCAAACTTGTACAGTGCAAGTTAAGATAAAATAAATATCTCTGTCTTTATATGCTAAAATTGCATATAGTCATTTCACTAAAGTGAAAACAAAAAGCAGTGAGAGAGGTGATGATTTTGGTATCCTCGCTAACTTAGGGAGAGAACCAAGCAGATGTCTTGAAAACAAAAAGCACATCTTATTGAATGATTAGGTGGTGGTCCCATCCTCTTAGGACCACCCCAAGCACAGTTATGGGCAAAAATACAATCCCAACCAAAGGCCCTGCAAAGCATTATGGGACGAGATTAGCAGTGGGCAGTGAATATTATAGTGTCCAATATCAAAATAATTCTACAAAGAGCTGCAGTTCAACTGAGTCGTCACTGGGTGTCGTCCCTCACGAGTCAAATGCAAAAGCTTCATGAAAGGTTTTCAATACTTTTGCATTTCACTCTTGAGGACGACACCAGTGACGACTAGTAGACTGCAGCTCTTTGTAAATTATTTTGATATTGGACACTATATATTCACTGCCCACTGCTAATCTCGTCCATATGCTGCAGGCCTTTGGTTAGGATTATATTTTGCCCATAACTGTAGCTGGAGTGGTCTAGGAAAGGGACCACCATTGAATCGTTCACATGATATGCTTTTTGTGTTCAAGGCATCTGCTTGGTCCTCCCCTAGGTTAGGGGGACTCAAAATCATCACCTCTCTCATTGCTGATATTTTATTGTCAACATTCATTTTTGTGAATTGGTTATATGCTTTTTAGCATAAAAAATTGCTTTATCAAAGCATTTGAAGGAGTTTATTATACTCCTGCTACGCTACGTTTATTAGTACAGTTATTCACTCTGCTACGTGCAATTTGCGTAGTGCGTAGTAGCACAAACTTTGCATGCTTCGTGAGCGTAGCAAAGTATTATGCCCAGGGTTACTTTTTAGTCTTTGCAGATCTATGGCAATTTATCAGGACCACATAATCCGAATCTACATGTAGTGGGACACTAATTCAATTCATAATATGCACCCACATCAATGATCATCAAATGTGTATTCACTAATGTACCAATTTATATCTCATTGTTTCTAAAGAACCAATTCCAAAACTCTAAAACTGACCTGGAAAATATATTATATAAAGTATAATATAGAATTGTTTAAAAAATGTTTTAAAAAACCTCTTGCTCCGAAAAGTAAAACACGCTCACTGATGCTTAAACATCCTGCAATGCCATATGCAATGATTGGTGGCTAGTTGTTGTTGGGTAGTTTTGGGAAATGCAAAGTACTGAGGTGTAAGTTTGATGATGGCATCCAACACATATGGCAGGAATGCAGAAAAGGTACCCTGTGAAATGTCAGCCATTGCAGATGTCCTCTGAAATGAACCAAAGGACTACATGAGTAGGACTGCCATCAATTTGACTTGTGACCGGATGGCATTGGTCTGTCTAGTTGCTGGTTGAAGACTTGATGAAATATTCTCCAACAACTCCAGGATGATCTCCTTCTTCAGTCTGTATAACTGGATCACCTCCTGCCTCCCTGAGATTAACAAAGGTGATCTTTTGTTGGAATATGTGCTCCTTCTTCCTTCACTGTGGCTGTTGTCATCTTGCACCAACTCCCAATTATACAATAACTACCTCCATGGTGTAGAAGAGCTTGCCAAAGAGTTGTGTGATGGATGTCTTCTTATACTGATGCCCTTAAATCATTGCCTACACGTCCATTGATGATGCACAGCATTCTGACACATTTCCATCTTTGCTTTACCGTGATGATGTGCCATGCAGTGTATTAGAAATTGGGTGCCTTATTTATGAGGCCTGGCAACACTTTTGCGCTTCTGTTGTGTCACTTTTTGTGACGCACTGGTGACGTAAAAAATGTGCCATGTTGCGCCATAATTACAAAGTGACGCATCTAAGCAGATGCATCACTTTGTAAAGCCCTGCACCACATTATACCTGTGTCAGGTGTAATGTATGCAGGGTGGGCGTTCCTCCGTAAAAAGTCTCGTAGAAGTGGTGCAGTGAAATCTATCCGATCTCACAGCGCCACTTCTAGGATGACACTGCGTCAAAATCTTACGCCTGTTTCATAGCAGACATAAGACTGACGCAGGCACATTTAACATGGGAATTGCCCATTGCTGGAGTTGTGTCACTTTAGCGACACACTCCAGCAATGTGTCATTACTGGGCCTACAGATACATCAGATACTGATGTATCTGTAACTCCTTGTGACATGGAGCACCGTACATTAAATACGGCGCATCCATCGTGTCGCAAGGAGGGCACAGTGAAAACTGTTGCGTCGCTGTTTTCACGCAGCGATGCAACAGTTTTCATAAATGAGGCCCTGGGCTTCTGGTCGGCAGAGGTATGCACCCTGTCCAAGCAGGAACCACAATCCTAGTCACGGTAAGTAAGATACACACTAAAGGTTTACCTGTGCCCACCCTCTGGTAGCTTGGCATAGAGCAATCAGGCTAAACTAAAGAGGTAATGTGTAAAGTATTTGTGCAACATACACAAACAGTAACACAATGAAAACATCACCAAAAAGACTCTACACTGGTTCAGAGAACTTGACAATAATTTTATAAATAAATCAAGACCAAAACAACAAAAATCCAATAATTAGAAGCTGAGATATAGATTTTTAAAGAGTTATAGAACTTAGAAGCAATAAGCGCCAATGGGGGTTATCTGGTCGCTCTGGATGGGGGCAAAGTCAACAGTTCAAGCCAACCGCAATGGAGTGCAGGTTGGGGACAGGAACCACGCAGGCCTGGTGAACAGAGTACCTTTATCCTGGTCGCAACAGCGAGATGCTGGGTGCAGACTGGTGATGCGGCGATGTCGAGCTTGCAGTCGAGGTGATGTGTCGATTTTCTCCACGCAGTGGTGGCTATGCGTCAGTTCCGTAGACAAAGCACTGAGCCAAGATGCACTGGTTCGAAAGGGATGCTCTGGGTTTCGCCATGCAGTTGAGGTGATGCGTCGATCTCTCCACACTGCTATGGCAGTGATGCGCGGTTCCGATGTGTTGAGCTCTCAAGGCGATGCATTGGTTCTGAGAGCGATGCGCTGATTCTACTCCCGCTACAGGTAAAGTGCCATTGTTGTTACACACAAACTGGAGATGCGCCAATTTCTCTGTGCAAGTATCTTCCAGTGAATCAGGAACAGGAGCAAGTGTAGAGGCTTTGATAGCCCTGAGTCTCAAGCAACAGAGGGCAAGCCAACAAGCCCTTGGAGATCACTTTGGTTGTCCCTCTCTCTCTCAGCAGGGTCAGAAAACAACAGGCAGCAGGGCTGTACAGCAGAAAAGCAGGTCTTCCAGATGAGCAGTCCAGCAGAGTGACAGTCCTTGTAGCAGCACAGCAGTTCTTCTGACAGAGGTACTTTACAAGTCCAGAAATGTCTGATTTGGTGGGGTCAGAGACCCAGTACTTATGCCCAGTTGTGCCTTTGAAGTGGGGTTGACTTCAAAGAAGTGTACAAAAGCCCTTTCTTCCCAGCCCTGGCTCCAGACTATCAGTAGGGGGTGATCAGCCCTTTGTGTGGGGACAGGACACTCCCTATTTAGGTGTAAGTGGCAGTCCTTCCCTCCCTTCCTGCCCAGGAAGAGCCACTAGAATGCAGATGAGTTCTCAGACACACCTAACCTTCGTATTTTTGGTGGCTATCTAGAGGGAATGCACAAAGTGTAGCTTTCACCCACCAGAGATATGTATTGGGGACAAACTGCAAGCACACAGGGCTGCAAGAACAGAGAAATGTCCACTTTCTAAAAGTTTCCCAAGAAAAGGTGCAATACTCGTGCACCCCGCTGTCGCACTGCTAACAAGGGATTAGATCCTCAAACAGACCATCGTGAGTTTTCAAATTTCAAATTTTCTTTTTCACTGTATTCAAATCACTTTTCCTTATTTTCTTCAACATACTTCCAACGTAGTTAAACATCACGGAGACAGCATTATTTGCCCTTAAATGCTTTATTTAACAGTTTCAAATGCATCTTGCTGCCCATCCAGGCTTTACAAAGCGGCACGTGTGAAAGGTCAAACATACATCAGAGTGAATTAGTTTCATTTCCCAATGCATTTCGAGCCAATCGGCTCTTCTTCAGGGGTCTGAAATCAAAATAGAAAAACAGCTCAAATGACTGATTAATGTCCCCATGTTAAAGAACAAATTTATTTAACAAACAATACAACACCCCAGTGCCTACCACCCTCTGCAACCTTAATTCTGCCCTCATCCTGACAACATCATCTATCTAACTATTCACACCTCTTGCCCAATGAAACATTTATTAGATAAACAGATATTCAAAAACTAAAACCTGTATCTAACACCCCAAATGTCAGTGAAAGCCCCCTCTGCCCGTCATCAGTTACACACATCACCCCAAAAAACACTACCCACCTCTACTACGCAGTGACAAAACCAAACAGACATTAACTTCAACCCATTACCTTTTTAAAGCCATAACCGGCAGCATAACCTCCTTCGTCACTTCACTCAGAGTTCAGTAATCTCATGTTCATTACATCGCGAGCTGTTATATAAGGTGTATTCTCCCACGTGTACCCAATCACTCTGATGGTTCTAAGAAGCCAGATAACCCCGTGACAACCACCCCTTGCGAATCTGCCACTCCTCCATCCTGCTGTAAACGCGATATACCACAATGCACTTGCTTGGCATATAAAACCTAATTCACTCTGATGTATGTTTGACCTTTCACACGTGCCGCTTTGTAAAGCCTGGATGGGCAGCAAGATGCATTTGAAACTGTTAAATAAAGCATTTAAGGGCAAATAATGCTGTCTCCGTGATGTTTAACTACGTTGGAAGTATGTTGAAGAAAATAAGGAAAAGTGATTTGAATACAGTGAAAAAGAAAATTTGAAATTTGAAAACTCACGATGGTCTGTTTGAGGATCTAATCCCTTGTTAGCAGTGCGACAGCGGGGTGCACGAGTATTGCACCTTTTCTTGGGAAACTTCATTAAAGCTGTGATTTGGGACGGTTCACAGACTGTTCGCACGCATTATAACTAAAATATTGTTTGGAACATGTGGTCTAACTATGAAGGGAAGGAGTGCATTCTCCAACTTACTTGTTATTCACTTTCTAAAAGTGGCATTTCTAAAATAATAATGTTAAGTCTAACTTTACCAGTAAAGAGGGTTTATCACTACTATTCCCAAGATATAAAACATGACACAAATACTCCTTTCTAATTGGGAATTACAGCTTAAACGTGTATTAAGGAATTATCAATGTTATCCTAAGAGTGGACTGGGCTTCACAGTTGTGAAAAATGGATTTAGGCGTTTTTCACTACCAGGACATGCAAACTTAAAAGTATATGTCCTACCTTTTACTTACACAACACTGCCCTGTGGTCTACTCAGGCCCACCTTAGGGGTGACTTATGTCTAATAAAAGGGGAGTTTCAGGATTGGCAAAGGATTTTAAATGCCAGGTCGAAGTGGCAGTACAACTGCACAACCTTGCTCTGCAGCGGCAGACCTGAGACATGTTTAAATGGCTACTTTTTTGGGAGGCACAATCAACGCTGCAGACCCCCTAGTAGCATTTAATTTACAGGCTCTGGGCATATGGTATACCACTTTACAAGGGACTTACAAGTAAATTAAATATGCCAATTGTGTATACACCAATGTTACAATGTTTATGGGAGAAGCACATGCACTTTAGCGCTGGTCAGCAGTCGCAAAGTGCTCAGAGTCCTAAGGCCAACAAAAAGAATCAGCAAAAAGAGGAGGTAAGCAGGCAAATTTTTGGGGAAGACCACAGTATGGCGTACAGGTCTAACACAGTGGTATATTGATAAATCCTACTGCATTACAGTTGCATTACATCTTGTGTGGGAACGTCTACCTTGCATACATTTGTTCCTGCGTGACGCAGGCCAACATAGTGCAGCTCTTGCACCACACAAGTCCCTACAAACACTGCAGGAAGGCTCTTGCATTGAATGATAAATCTAACTTAAGTCCTTGCATTTTCTTGCATTGCTTTGCGTGACACAGGGGCTTGATAAATCTTGACCCCAGTTTGTACTAACATTCCTTATTGTCCTAGAAAATGTTATTACATTCAAGTTGCCTTTGGATATAATGTAAATTGGATGATGTAGACTTAGTATTCCCATTCCATCTGAGGTTGCAGCAGGCTGACACTGGATTGCAAACAAGCAAAGTACTTCCTTTTAACATAGAAAATTGCTTGCTAAGAATCCCACAAGTTTAGTGCTACTTATCCTCATTAAAGATGGCCTTAGATGTGGCCGTCACATAAACTAGAAAGCACTCACAATAGCAGTGCGTACCTCTTCTAACTACCGATGTTGAAAGATGGCGGGTACTCTGGCGCCACTGCCCTAAGATGCCATAGCGCCTGCTGATACCAAAGCAGAGAATCCAAGCACTGATTGTGGGCAGTCAGAATGCAGATTAAGATACGACTACAATCTAAAGATATCTTTAAAACAGATTAAACGCACTATAAACTCAAGCCTGGTTGCCTCTTCACATAAATATACAGTCCTCATTGAAATAACACACACATTTCTCCAGTTTATAGAACCAAAAAAACCTCAGTGTGAATAGTTTCAGATTTACATAATTAACCAGAGTGCTGTACAGGTAAGCACAATATAGCAACATTTGATTTTTTAAGTCTCTACTCTTTCATCAGTAAATGAAAACACATCTTTACTTTGTTCCACAGATTAGGTGTGTGTTTAAGTTTCACCAGCACAATATAAAGTATTCACACAATAAATCACTAATCAGAACATGCTGTTTATTGCATGGCACTGCAAGCATTTGCCAGAAATACCGACTAGAAAAGCCTCTGCGTCTTTTACCGTAAAATAAGACACGAATGCTTTACTACACAGAAAAAACATAAAGGGCTCCGTGGCACATTAAAAATCATGTGCACAAAAAGCTAAAAATTGGTAAACACAACATCCAATTAATTGCATGTCATTACCATCGCAAAATCCCCAAAAGGCAACAATTAAGCTTTCTTCTCTATGCATGCAAAATAGTAAATTCTCCAGAGATACTTCTGTGCCAAGACATAAAGATGTACACAAACATCTTCACAGATAGGCCAAGCTAAGACATTTGTGTAGTTCAGATATTTATTTATTACCATTCAAAATGTAGCCATCCATTTGCATGAACTACCAGTAACTAAAGTTGTGGATGGTGGGTTGAAGCTAGGCTGTAAGATTCCAGGTAATTTTGCCCATTCCTGTGGTCTTGCATCTGCCCACCCTAAATACAAAAAAAGGTGAAATGCAGATACAATGGCTTGCTGCACAAGAATACCTCATTCCGGACAGTGAGGAATGTGTGAAATAAACCTGTACCATGAAGAACCGAAGTGCCAGAGACAATGTAATTACCTTAATGGTAATTGCATTAAATTAATTTCATTGTCTGGCCCCTGACAGTTTATCAAAGGAAGTTCCTCAGCAGGCGAACAAGTGCATGGCACCTGCCTCGTATAGCGCCAATAGGACCCTGCACACTGGCACTGCACGCAGTCTTCTCTGCTGGGGAAATTGCAATCAACAGCACTATCAGGGGTCAGTGCAATGTATTTACCCTAAAATCAGTTATCTTTTCTTTAAATATGCTGCCCATGCTTTCACAGTTCTCCTAAAACAACTGTGTCGGTCTTTCACTTTTTCTGCCTGGTTAGCTGCAGAGCAACACTGAGCCCACTCTGCAGGAGGAAAAATGGGCAAATTTTGCATATTTTGAAACTTGCGTGAACAGTTTGTCACCCCTAGTTGGAATCATGTTCTGACAAGTTAAGGAACAGGTTCACTATTACTGTGTTAATTTCAAGCCACAACCCCAGGCTATGTAACATTTCTAACAAGCCCAATCATTCTATCCATTCACTCTCATGAACTTACATATTTATTATGTCTGATTTCACTATTTCATCAGCACATGCACTCCTCCATTCATCATTGCACTCATTCCTTCATACAATAATGCATTTACCCCTCCATCCATTCATCCACTCAAATGACTCACTCATCAAACCATCCTTTCTTTTAACCACATGCCTATTCTAACATTCACCCGCTCACCCTCTATCACAACCACAGACACAAACGTTCTATTCACCTATAAAATAGTCAGGTGTATTGGCCTTGACAATGATTGTTATATCTTGTCTGGAAACTCCCCTGAAACATCCCTTCCTTTTGGTTCAAAAATCATTCCCTAACTCTACTATAGGTTTATAATGTTACTGTCCGTCAGTGGCATTCTTTGCTTCTTTCTCCTCTGTGTCCCATTTTTAAATAAGTACCTCACACCACCTCACTCCCCCTCATTCCTCTTTTATTACAGTATTCCCGAATGGGTGATTCCTCTCAACCACCCCTTGCAGGAAAGTGCCCCTTTTTGTGTGGTCACTCCCACTTTTTTTTTAAAACAAATTTGATTGTGTCAAAAGTCATGTACAGTGCAGTGCTCCTTGACCCAGGAAACATCTGCCATATAAGACATTGCAAATTATTGTCGTTGACAATTAGTTTATACATTATTATTATCATAGTCATTGAAAACAACAGAACATAAACACATTGAACCCCCCCCTGTTGCACTAACTCACTACTGCGTTTCGTTTGCCACCACATCACCCATCCCAACCAATCGATTCCCTCACCACATATCTGGTCCCTTACCCTAGGGGCCCGCATATCAGTGTAGATACAGATGCATCCACCGGGGGCACCGGGTCCAAATCCAGGCCATGATAATCTGCCCATCTTTTCCAGATTTTGGGGTGCTTTTGCGGTCAACCCCTGGCCTTGAATATGGGGATCTCTAACCCCATGCAAAAGTCCAGTCCATTTTTCCATGCCGAGAGAGAAGGGGGGGCCGTCGCCTTCCACAGCCTTGCTATATCCCTTTTAGCCAATGGCAGCCCCAGCAGTAACAAGTGCCTCTTGTATATGTTACCTCCTATACCCTCCATGATATGTAAAATTGCCAATCTTGGTGAGGAAGGGAGCTCCCACCCCAACACTTCCGCCAGACAGGCCAGTACTCCTCTCCAAAATTTTGTGAGTGCTGTACAATGCCAAATTGTATGTATTAGGGACCCCGCCTCCCGACTACAATGCAGGCATATCGGGGATGTCACAAGGCCCGCCCGCCACAGCCGGAGCCTGGTATATTAAACCCGGTGAAGGTATTTAAATTGAATAAGACGCAACCGAGTTGCTATCGCTGCTCCCCTAGGAGAGGCCCTCCATCCAATCGTCTCCATCTAGTTGGCCAATATCCCCAGCCCATGCTTCTCTAAGTTTGTCCAACATAGTGGAGCTATGGGTCACCAGTGACTGATAGATCTTCGAAATTTTGTGGTCCTGCAGATCGCCCATGAAGACCTTGGCCTCAATTGGACTGAATTCAGGGAGAGCCTCTAACCCCGAGATACTAGGAGAAATAGCATGCCGAAATTGGAGGTATTTATAAAACTGAGTTCTTGGCATCTGGTACTCTTGCTGAAGATCTTGGAATGATTTCAGCACTGAGCCCCGCATGACATCTCCTAATGTGGAGACTCCTATATTATCCCACCCTCGAAATCCGGATAAATCAGCCAGCTGCAGCAAATGACCATTGTGCCACAGTGGGTTTTCCCTAGTCAACTTGTTCCACCACCCCATCTTGCAGAGGGACTGTTTCCACACCTGGAATACCACGCCGAATACAAAATGGTATGTAGGGTGGACTCCCCCATACACCTTTGCTCCACTGCATAAGCGGGGTCCTTCCTGTCCCCATACCACCATTCATTCAGCACCAGGAGATGCAATGCCATATAATACGATTGGACATCCGACGTGGCCAGCCCCCCGCAATACGTTGACTGAAAGCAAGTCCGTAGCTCCACTCCTGACGCCCCCCCTGCCCACAGGAATTGTCCCAACGCCGCGTTGTCCTGGCGAAACCACAAAGGAGGTACCGGATATGGATGGTTCTGCAATTGATAGAGCAGACGCAGCAACGACACCATTTTGAAAATAG
Source organism: Calotriton arnoldi (assembly GCA_963921515.1). Classification (NCBI taxonomy): domain Eukaryota; kingdom Metazoa; phylum Chordata; class Amphibia; order Caudata; family Salamandridae; genus Calotriton; species Calotriton arnoldi. The sequence goes on along the minus strand of CAWUFW010004404.1, from coordinate 1,007,189 downwards.
CCGATCTGCCGTAGATAGAAAGGGGCATGTGTGACCAAGTTTTCATCTCCTCCCATACCCGTGTCCATATTGGTACAATATTTCTGTCCCACGCCACTCTCGGTAGATCCGACAGGAAGACTCCCAGGTATTTCACACCCTCTGTTGTCACCTGTACTGCCGAGGCCCAAGGTCCCAGACCCGCAATTCCCCCCAGCACCCACAAAGTGGATTTACGCGGATTCATGAAAAGGCCCACTGATTCGCCAAAAATTTGCATAATGCGAAGCAGCCTCGGTCCCGTCCTATTTATGTCCGTTAAAAAGAATACGACATCATCCGCATATAAAGCGATGCGGTCCAAGAGCCCATGGTCCCACTCAAAGCCCGCCACTTGCGCATCCATCCGCACCCACACCGCCAAGGGCTCCATGGCTAGAGCAAAGAGATATGGTGACAGGGGACACCCCTGGCGGGTGCCTCTGCCAATTGAAAATGTGAAGGAAGTGGATCCCGCAACACCCACCGACGCCGTGAGATCTGTATATAACAGTTTTAGATATGACAAGAATCACGGGCCAATATTTAGACGGTCTAAGAGTGCGAACAAGTACACCCAGCTAAGGGAGTCAAACGCCCTATCTATATCTGCCAGCAACAGCGCGGCCTGCACTCCCTTTCCCTGGATGGTGGCTATGGCAGTGTGCGCACGTCCGATATTATGACGCGTAGCCCTCTGGGGCATAAATCCAGCCTGGTCTGGGTGGATCAAGGTAGTTATGTAAGGTTGAAGGCGATTGGCCAACACTTTGGCCAGAATTTTGGCCTCGACATTCAACAATGAGATGGGGCGATATGAGGCGTGCTGGTCCGGGGGCCGGCCTGGTTTATGGAATACAACCACTTCCGCGTGTCTGTCTCTAGCTTCATCGACAACTTGGAGATAATGAGGCCCCAATTTGGAAAAATATTTCTTAAAGAATTCACATGGGAACCCATTCAGACCTGGCGCCTTTCCAGAATTCAATTCTCCCAGCGCAGTTCCAATCTCCTCTTCAGTGAACGGAAGTTCAAGGTCTGTTCATGCCTCATCTGAAAGGGCGTGAGGCTGTAGGTCGGCTAGAAAACGGTGTATCATGTTTTCCTGCAGGAGTTCCCTAGGGGTGTATAGCTCTGCAAAGTAATGTGCTAAACTCTCTGCTATGAGGGATGGGTCACTAAGAGCCCATCCATCTGGACCCGGTATATTTGGGAGGACCTGGGGCTGCAAGGCCCCTTTACACAGTCTATGCAGTAATTTACTGGACTTGTCACCCCATTGGTAAATTCTGCTGCGGGACGCTAGCCACGCGAGGCAGGTCTCATCCATCAGGGTATCGGCATGGGATTGTTGCGCCAACACCAGCTGTTGGTGCACCAAATTTCCTCCCTCCCCCCTACTGCTCTAATTCCATTAAGTGGGCCTCCGACCACAGAAGAGATTCCCGGCAGATTCGACGTGCTGCAGCGCAGGGTGAAATGTCTACCTCCCGCAGGGTGGGCTTCATTGCCTCCCACAAAGTCACAGCCTCAGCTACCGTTCCCACATTCATATCTAGATATTGCTCAATTGCCTGCCCTATGTGCTCCCGATACTTCTCATCCTGCAGATGCCATGGGGAGAGACGCCAACGAAAAGGCTGTTTCTCAGGACCCAACTGCACCATCAGAACCACTGGGGAGTGATCGGACAGACCCCTTGGGAGAATCTCCACTGCCCTCACCCTTCCGACAGCTCCTATCGGTACAAAAATATAATTAAGGCGGGAGTAAGAATCATGAGATGTCGAGAAGTACGTGTATCCTAGTTCCTCTCCATGCAGCAGCCTCCATGGATCCACCCATCCCAGTCCCATCGCCAAGGAGTTCAGTTTGGTACCGTGGTGGACAGTGGAATATCCCCCTGCTCTCCATCTATCTATGGCCGAGTCCATTACGTCGTTCCAATCTCCCCCTATTATTGCCAACCCCTTCGGTATATAGGCTCATAGGGTCGTGAGGCGCTCGACTAACAGCCATTGCAGCTGCGGGGGGCATAAACAACCCAATACCACCTGTTCCTCATATATGGTGCCCCTAATAAATATGTATCTCCCCTGGATGTCCGTCCATGTCTTGATATGCTTGTATGGGACCCTACAATGAAGTAAAATCGCAACCCCACGGGACCCCCTGGTGAAGCCAGAGTGATACACTTGAATATAACCATAGCGGAGGAGACACAATGCTTTAGTACCCATTAAATGTGTTTCCTGAAGCATCAGAACGTCTGCTCGGTACCGTTGGCCTGTTGGAGTATAGCCCCTCTTTTGACCTTATCCAGTGCACCTCTGATGTTCCAGCTCACTATTCGAAGGTTCCCCGCCTGGAGACGCGCCCTATCTATGGGGATTGCCATCTAAGGGTCCCTGGACTTCGATGTGTGGGGCAGCTATAAGCCAGTGTGCGAATGGTGACCATGTGTGGCAATGACGCAGTGCAAACAAATAACATATGTACCCCAACTTCTCCCAACCCCCCCTATACCTCAAAACAGCTGAAGTATCTGTCGCGGCAGAGGTGGCTTGCGGACCCCAACGGGAACCCCCCGCCCACCCCCCCCCAATGTTTCCCCAATAACCTGCCCATAATCAACAGGCGTTCCCCTTGACTATTAAGAGTTGAACAAAGGTACTAGCCCCTGCCCATGTTTCGTCGGTCTGAACAAATGTAACCAACAGTCCCCCATCCGGGAGAGTCCTGACGTGGCTATGAGGCCGAAGACCCCTGCCGGGGCACCGAAGTAGATCTGTTGGGATCGCTGCAGGATTTAGAGCGGCGTCTTGATCTCAACCTCCTAAATCCTTTGATTTTGAACTTGGGTGGCCTGCGAACAACTTCACTGGGCGAGGAGTCTGATTCCAACCTGGGCGGCATGCGGGGCTGAATCTTCACTGTTTCATCCGTCCAGTTAAAGACATCTTCTGGCGATTCAAAGAATAGCGTACAGGATTGGTACACCACCCTCAGCCTGGCGGGATACAGCAATGCATAGGGAAGTTTCAGCTCACGAAGGCGGGCCTTGGCTGTCGCTTCTGCTGGACTAGTCTTGTATAGTCCGGAAATATGAGGATGCAAGTGTTCTCGAACATCAGAGGTTCCTTGATTCTAGCCTGCTTTAAAATCATGTCCCTGTCGTGGTAATTTAAAATCTTAGCAATGACAGGCCTCGATCTGGCTCCCGGGGGTGGCTTCTGTATCAGGGCCCTGTGCGCCCTTTCAACAACAAAGCAACAGGACAGTGACTCCGGAGGGTGCCAGCTCGCAAGCCACCTAGTTAGGAATTGTTCCATGTCCCCCCTTCACATCCTTCGGGGAAACCAACAAAACGTAGGTTGTTTCTCCTGGCCCTGCCCTCTGCCTCTACCACCCACGAGGCCAGACCCCTAGTGATCGTCTCCAGTGACGCAACTTTTTTCTGCAAGGTAGTGACCGAGTCCTCCACTCCCGAGACCCTGGTCTCGGCCTCAGTAATGCGCTCCACTGCATTCCGAAGATCCTGTCTTAGGAGCATGACATCGGAGCCCACCTCTCCAATCTTTGCTTCCAAGGAGGCCCTGGACTGTGTGATGGCCGCCATTAAGTGCGGCATTGTCCGGAATGCCCCCCTGTGCACCTCCCTGGTCGGCAGTCGAGGCCCCTGCTTCGGTATAGCGTTCCAACGTGCTCTGCTTAGCAGATCCTCCCGCTGTTTTATCTTTTGTCATGGTGCAATTCGGGCGCCTGTCCCTCCAAATGGCGGTTCTGTAGCCCCCTAGACGGGCCTCCAGCATGAACCACACCTACACGGCCCGTGGCGCATAGATCTTCACCCTCGCGGTCTTGGGCGTCGATATCTTTCTCTGCTTTGAACCTCTTAAAGAGCGGGACTCGGGTGGAAACCTCCTGCCCACAAGCTGCACCGAGTGCTAACCCGGCCGCCTCCGTGGACAGTCGTGCCTCCGCCCCCCCCTATTGGGTGTCCCCTTGCCCTCTCAAGCACAACGTCCACGCGACCAGGGAAGGATATTTGACCCCCTGCCCCTGGTTCCACGTTGCATATGATGCCTGGGCCCAGCTCCTCACAGGGTAAAAAATAGCAGTATTGATGAAATCCAACAATCACGGGCCGGCCCCCACACCGTAAAACCACTGGTCGGCACCACCACAAGAACCACAAATGGCCGTGCAGGACTGTTCACCGCTACACAGGGCTCTCTGCAGCCCCTGAGACTCACATCAGCCAAGGGCCTGTGTTCGGCTCCCCTCCCTAGCGACTCCATTAGCACTCTTCCCCTGTAATCGGGGGCAATCCAGCACCGGGCTCAAGCCGTAGCGCTATTGTGCACCCGAAGGATCACAGCGCCTCTCCACCATATGTCTATACAGGGCTCGTGAGGCCCAGCGGCACGTGTCCAGCCCCCATGCCGCAGGCCCCAGTACTGCAGCTGCCGGGGAAACAGGGCCGCGTGAGCCGGCCCCCGGACCTCCAATCGGGCCTCAGCGCCGTTCCAATGGTCCCGTCACAGGCCGTCCGGGCCCCAGCAGGCACCGCACTCGATTCCGGCCCCCGGCGAGCCCGCGGGACACCCCGCCTACGCGGCCCGATCTGACCGCCGGAATTAATGTAGGAGGTGGGGAACGAGCGAGGACACTCACCAGGTCCCTACCGGGGACCTCCCAGCTGCACGGATGCCTCTGCCGCCACAACCCGCACTCCGGGCCAGCCACCAGGGGCCGATTCCTCCCTCGGCCAGTCCTTTTAGCCCACAGAGCAATCCCGCGCCGCCGCGCCCGTCGTCCTCTGCTCCCGCTGCCGCCCAGAAGACTCCGCCTCAGGTCCGCCCGCAAGGCCTCCGGGGCCGAACACCACGGCAGCCGCTGCAATCTCTTCGGTCCCGGCTCATCTCTGGGTCGGAAACACCACCACTCGATTCCCAACAGCTACGGGAGACTTTGGGAAGAAATTTGTCCGACTAAACAGGATAAATGCAGGATTTTGAGTATGGGCTGAGCAGAGTTCGCCTAACGCGCGTCCACCATGCTGGATCGCTAGGCCATGCCCCGTCACTCTCACTTTTGCTTGATTTTGTTGCTGTTTTATTTTTACTCTGTGCATTAGGACACTGCTAACCAGGCCCATGTGCATGTACTCTGAACCCTAAAACTTGTCAAAATTGGTTATGCTCCTAATTGGCATATTTATTTTACCTATAAGTCCATAGTACATGGCACAAAGTGTACCAAGGGCCTGCAAATAATTGTCAATAGTGTACTGCAGCAGCCATTGTGCAACACAGTACATAACATGACTGCAGGCCTACCAGGGTAGTCTGGTTGTGGCACTTTTAAACTGCAAATTCAACCTGTCAAAATAAAGCCTTTTATATTAATATGCTACCCCTACCTAAGTATGCCTTACTCACCAAAAGCCAGGGTGCCTCGTATTTAAAAGTACTACATGTAGAAATGTCATACTACACATGTCCTTACAGAGAAAATTTACAAAAACGATTTTCACTGTATCAAGGGTGGCTTTTCTGATTAATTTTCCTTAGGAAACAGCTAGAAATATATTTCAAAGACACTTTTTATACTTTTATTTATCAAGCGTATCATAATACAGTAATGCCGACTACTGCTCTTGCAGGATGATCATCTGGGCTCTACACAGAAATGTGAATAACTTCAAAGAGGCCTATCCTGTCACAAGCAAATGTTAGCTGACAACTGGACAGGGCCCTTCTTTGTTCCCAAGCACAATTCCAGTAGGAGAGCAGCTGCCTCCAGAACTGGTTTGAAATGACCACAGAGGAGGTGTTACTCATTTTCATGTCCACACCTCTGTGGTAGACACACCGGCTCTGTATAAGGGGGGAAGGGCTTCACCATCTTGGATTTGAGCATTGATGGGTTTGGATTGTTTGCAACTTTTCCCTTCTTGGTCAGGAACAGGCCAGGAGTCTCCCCCAACCCCACGGTAGTACTAAGCATAAATGTGGCAAACCATGGGCACCCTCTTCAGAAACACTACTGGACCTGCGAAAGTCAGAAGAAGGACTTCCCCTGCTGATGAGACTCCAAAGGTCTGCTAAGCTACAGATATATAACAAACTGATAAGACATTTTTTCCTGAAGACCCCAGCTACCAGTTCCATAAGGACTTACTGTGGACCCTGAAACAAAAACAGACAGTATCTAAGGTCTCACGGTCAGATGATTATAAATCTTATGTCGTCTAATCAATGTTTTTTACTGTTAATAAACACAACATAGGACTACAAATTAGCTTTGATAGGTCTTAATATTGTTTATTCAAAGGTTATGCACTGATCTTATGCACCACAAAAGGAAGGCCAATATGAGTTTTGTTACTATGATGCTGCTTCATCAGGGCCAATATATCAACTGAAGAAAATATAAACTAATTCCTTAACTACAATGTTCATGGGGTTTCCAATTCCAATAAGTTTGAAATAGTGATTCACATCAGATGCACAGTCAATCTTCACATCATTATTAGAAGAGCTGTTGGGTTTAGAAGTACAGCTCTGTGTACACAATAAGATTGGTTTCAGTTCAGCAGATAACAGTTGTAGGGGTACCTAGTTTCAGATACTTGCCCTGGACCTCCAGGTGCTTCTAATGAAGTGAGTCTTGACCCTCACTTGCTGTTCCTGAGATGCTGGTACCCTTGGCTGTGTCAAAGTGTACTCCTCCTCTGGGGCTTAAAAACTTTTTAGCCCCAGAGACCCCCATAGGACAGGGACAAACCTGACAAGTCAGTCCAATTAAGATGTGTTGCGCCTTGGCCAAGAGTTCAGGTTGCTCCTCCTCGGAGCTTTTCCACAACAGTAAATGTGTTTTAGCGGGACATCATGGAGAGGGTATCTGGCCTCGTGGGACCATACAGTTTGCAGTTTTGCCCCAATGGAGGAATCCAAGCTCTTAAAAAAAGTGACTAAGTCCAAACATAGAAATCTTCACCAGGCAAAGTCCCCAAGAGAATCCAACTGGCAATGCGCCTTCCTTGGAGGTTAAATTTGAATTTCTCCAGCTTGGAGTTTTACCGCCAAAAGTCGAATGCTTCACCGGGACCTGGTCTGATGGCCATCCAGCATCATGGAGTCCTTTTTAGCACAGCTTCCTGCCTTGCCCAACTGAGGATTTTTGACTTTCATTTCAGAGACTAAGGCCCAGATTTTCAAAGGTTTTGTGGCAGGTTTGCATTACTTTTTTAATGCAACCCACTGTAAAATCCTTTTGGTGATTTACAAACCAATATAAATTGGTATTTCCATTTTAAGAAAAAGTAACACAAACCACCTTTGTGTTTTTCTGTGTCAAAAAGGCATTCCATGGGTGCTACATGGGTGTTCCTGTGCAACAACCCATGTTTTTTGCCGCAAAACCCTATCTACTAAAAAAAATAGGCAGGGTTTTGCATCAAAAATGAATGCCACTTGAAAACAGGTGTTAAAAAGGAGAAATTGTTTGATTTCTCCTAACTATTCCAGCTTTGCATGTGTGATGCCCCGTACAGCACACATCCAAGGTGGGAAAAGTTTTAAAGTTTGTCTAAGGATAGAATTTTGTACTTTAAGGATATCCTTCAGTATAAAAATGCTAGAATCATGCATAAAGCTGTGTATTACGGTGCAAAGGTATGTGTGTGGCGCTAGGCAACATGATTCTGCACCGTCGCTGTTGAGAAGGCAGGATAATGCCATATCTCTGTAGATATGGTGCTTTCCTGTTCTCTCCCTGTCACGCAATGTAGTGCAGCAACTTTTGGTGCTGCGTTGCATTTCGTGACAGTTTGGTAAACCTAGGCCCTAAGCCTGAATGTAAAACTTCCGACCGGACTAAACCTGGTTTTTGTATCTGACTCCATAGTGGTTGGCCTTACTTCATACCTAGGTACTGATCTAACGCAACCAGATTACCAATGTTGATGCTTAACACTTTTTGGTGCAATTTTTATTTAGGTGTGATTTTCTTCATTACATTATTCTTTATTTGGATAAATTGGTGCAGGACTTTTTATTGTGTTGCATTTCTGACTTTTTATCTGTTTTGGTACTTCTTTATAGTGTACACATTTTCGTAAAATAAGCCTGTCTGCTCTGTACACTAGCCACCAGGAGTTGAGCTCAGGTTTAAATTATTGATACCTTTACTGGACCTAACAAGAACAGTGACATTACTTGTGGTTGTTGGATCTGGTCCTTTTGCAGGGTTATCCCCAAACTTTTTGCCTTCCTCCTGTATTTTCTCTGGCCTATTTTTGTTAGCTTTAGAATTTTGGGCACTTTACCACTGCTATTTTGTGCTAAAGTGCATGTGCTCTCTCCTTTAAACTTGGCATGAATGGCTTACACCTATTTGTCATATTTAATTTACCCGTAAGTCCCTTGTACAGTGGTATCCTATATACCAAGGGCCTGCAAATGAAATATTACTAGTGGGCCTGCAACGCTGCTTGCGCCACCCACAGAAGTAGAATTTCAAACCTGTCTTAGGCCAGCCACTGCAGGGGCCTGCATGCGCAGTTTACTGTCACCTTGACATGGCATTTAAAGTACTTGCCAAGCCTGAAACTCCCCTTTTTCTAGATATAGGTCACCGCTAAGGTAGGCCCCAGGTAGCCCCTATGTACAGAGTGCTGTGTAGGTAAAAGATAGGTCATTTGCCTTCATTGTATGGCATGCCCTGGTAGTGACAAACAGACTATTTAGTTTCTCACTGCTGTGAGGCCTGCTGCTCTCATAGGTTTGCATTGGGAATTCCCTGATATGCATTTCAGGGGTAATTTATGATCTGAAAGGAGTAGCGTTGCCATGTTTGGTATGTTTGGAATAGTGGTGATAAATCCTGCTAATTGGTGAAGTTGGATTTTTCATTACTATTTTAGAAATGCCACATTTAGAAAGTGGACATTTCTAGGTGCTTATGACTCTTTGTGCTTTTCAGCCTCACTCCAATCCACATCTAGGGTATGGTGACAGCTGGGCTTGTGCATGCATACTTTCTGTACAGCCATCACACAGGAAGGGTTGGGTGTAACAGGGTTGCATCTGCATTCATCTGCATATGGAATGGTCTTTCCGGGCTGGGAGAGTGAGGGGCGTTGACAATTTACATTTATATAAGTTGTGTTGTGCCCTCACACAAAGGGCTTGTTTAGTCCCTACAGCTGTCTGGAGCCAGAGCTGGGATTGATTGGGGGTGTTTTGCACTTCTAAAGTTCTTTTGAAGTTACCTCCACACCAAATACTGTTTGAGTATATGTACAGGGGCTCTGACCCCCTGAATTTAGACACTGCGTGGGACTTGTAAACAGATGCTGCTAGCTCTACATGCTGCACCTTGCCAGAGGACTGCCGGGAGGAACCGCCATTAGACTTAAGTGCTTTGAAGTGCTGACCTGCTGCCTTCTGGGCTGAGAGAAGGACTGCCACTTTGCTACAAGGATCCTTGTGCTGGTATGCCTGCCTAGGCCCTGCTTTTGGTGCCCCCAGTGTTCTCCAGGGGCTTGTGGGCTGGCCTCCCCTCCCCCTGTTCTTGTGAGGAGTTCAGGAGAACTCCATTAAAGTTTCCACTGTGTACTTGGAACTTCCAACAGTAGCGTGTGGTGAGCGCTTCATTTGGCCCTTGATTTGTCCTAAAGGGGAAGCAGGACGTGAGCGCTCTGTATCCCCCTTTCACCAGCATGTGGTGAGCATTGGTTATGCTTCTGACCCCCCTGAACTCGCAGCATGTGTGTGAAGTGCTGCAAAGGTCTCCATCTGCAAGCCCAGCTCGATTCTCTGGCCACAGTCAGCACTCCTACACTTTCTCATGCCACTGCCCCAACTCCTGCAGCATGTGTGCTCACGGCCGCAGAGGGTGGTGTTGGGGTAGATGGCAACTCAAGGAAAAGAGCTGCACCACACCTCTTCACTTTGCCTGGGAGACTCATTGCCTAGGAGAACCTAGGTGGCCGCAGGGATGGAGGGAGTCTCCCTCATCACATGACCCAGCTCGGGCGCTTCAGGCCCCCCTTTGCCAGTGCAGCTCTGTGGGATGACAAGACTTTGCACAGCAGCACTGGGCTGCCTTTCTGTTTGCCTTTCAGGTTCCCGGTCCTGAGGGACCATAAACATTTACTGTTGGTGTTCGCGCACACAGGAGGTGGCATTTTCCACCGTCGCACCCTCAGGTGCGGGTGTTTTCAACAAAGTAAAGTGCCTTTACCGCATCGGGCACATCACTGGGCTCGTTCATTGTGGTTGGAATGTAAAACATGCAAATCATGTGCATAACTGTGTGCATGGACCCCGGACAGAACTAGAAGTGCTGACATTGTGCACTCCCACGTGCGTGTACTTTCAGATACAGTGTGCTTGGGTATTTTTTATTGGCCCAGGGAGGGACCCGAAGTTGTCCAGGAACTGGGTACTTTTCCACGTGCTGAACTTCGGTCAGGTGAAGACCACAACAAAACCCCTGATCTAGAGTGCTCCCTCCAAGACTCTCCCAATACATTACCGTAGTCTATTTAATAGGTACACAGGTGCTGCTAGGCCCTCTGTTTAAAGCCTGGTTACAACATAAAGCCTAATAGGAGTGCAGGTGCGCTGCACCCTATGTGTATATGGTGACATAGGGCGATTTATGCATTTTAATTCCAACCAAAGTGCTTTGTATCATGCCTTGATATTATATGTATTGTGTATGCCTTGCAGTGACAGGATATCGAGTATTATTTCAGGATCTGCATAATATGTACAGTGATGGTGTTTTCTTGACGTGTGCAACATATAAGTCTTTATCTTATTGCACTAACTGTGATGTTATAACAGTTGCCTAGTTGGCAAAGTAATTACTGGTTCATGTTGTTTTGGTCTATGATTATATTCAATACAGATGCTTATTTTTTTATACTACTGTGTGGTGTCTCCTTTTGTGGTGTGTCTAGTGTGTCACTGGTGTGTGTGTTGGCAAACGCTTTACGCATTGGCTCTGGGATAAGCCTGACTGCTCTGCCAAGCTACCAAGGGGGTGAGCACGAGTTATCTTGGGTGTGCAACTCCCTTACCCTGACTAGAGTGGTGGGTTCTGCCTGGCATATTATATGTATTGTGTATGCCTTGCAGTGACAGGATAACGAGAATTATTTCAGGATCTGCATAATATGTACAGTGATGGTGTTTTCTTGACGTGTGCAACATATAAGTCTTTATCTTATTGCACTAACTGTGATGTTATAACAATTGCCTAGTTGGCAAAGTAATTACTGGTTCATGTTGTTTTGGTCTATGATTATATTCAATACAGATGCTTATTTTTTTATACTACTGTGTGGTGTCTCTTTTTGTGGTGTGTCTAGTGCGTCACTGGTGTGTGTGTTGGCAAATGCTTTACGCATTGCCTCTGGGATAAGCCTGACTGCTCTGCCAAGCTACCAAGGGGGTGAGCACGGGTTATCTTGGGTGTGTAACTCCCTTACCCTGACTAGAGTGGTGGGTTCTGCCTGGCTTAGGTGAATACCCTAGCCAACCAGAAACCCCATTTCTAACAGTGGTGTACTACCATCTACCTCAACTAATAATTCATTTTCTCACACCCCTCTACCCTCGTCATCTCCTACATGGCTCTCTTCCATCTTTCTTCCCACTTATTTTCTTCTCCTTCATCCCTCTCTCATTTCGTTTACTTGTGCAACCTTTTGGTCCTCTTCATCTATTAATGTCCCTAACTCCTTGCTCCATCCTCTTCCAGTTCTTCATATGTTTTTTGATTGCTTACTTTCCTCTTACCAGCATTTGTTTTTCCTTTCTGTCCTACTCCCAGTGGATATATAAAACAAAGTACAGAAATCAGTGTTTTTCGACTTAATCCCCTGTTACGTTGTTGTAAAAAACGACTCGTACAAGTTCTGAGAGGGAGACTCTATTAACATGTCTACTTTCTAGCTCTCTCCTCACATGAATGCTTCACCTGTCAACATTTAGAACCCTCAACCTTCTCGCGTTCTAAGAGTGAGCCAGACAGAACTAAAATATGGGAACAGGTGGGGGAGAAATAAAGGGAAATGTGAAATACAGAAATGAACATATGTTGTGCATTACAATACAGAATACAACATCCCTCATCCTGTTCTCTTTTCTTAAAGTAATTATTGTTTGAGTCCGAGTTTTTCTGTAAAAAACTAAAGCCTCTTCAAAGACCCCCACCCCCTATCAATAGTAACCCTGCTCGCCATGAACATTCTGCCCTTAAACGAACTGTGCAGTATTTCGCAGCGCTCTAGGTAAGTTCACACTTTACAAAAACCTTTACAACATTCATGCATAAACAGGGTCGGACTGGTGTATAGGCCAAACAGGCAAGGCCTAAGGGCCTGGTCTGAGAGGTCAGTGTGTGGGCCTTTTTAGGCTTCGTCTGCACAGTGCGTGCGCTGTGCTTGAGAAATCTATTGTTTTTAATACAAACTTAAAAGGAACTTAGATCCCGCCTCCTCTCTTTCCTGCCTTCTCATTGGTTCCAGTGCATGCCACTTAGCTTTCCTCCATTTATATTGGCTGTAGCATATTTTCCTGCATTTACCAATGATTGTTCCCCATCTGCTTCTCTTTTCTGTTTCCTACCACCGAAATGCTGTTAACATCTGCTTTTGTGGAACTATATTTTTATATAGTTTTGCCTTTTTACTCTTGCAGCATATTTATATAACAATTTATCACCTGGAGAGATTAAGTGATTTGCATAGAATCACAGGATGTTGCACGGCATAGCGGACACTCGAACTGGGATCCCCAGCTCTCGAGTAAACAGCTCTGGCCGCTGCGCCACATCCTCTACACTCCCATGTTATCTGTCAGGGAGCTCTTTCCTTCAGCCAGATGATGATTGATGAAAACAGCTCTTTATTCGTTACATAGGCGACACAGATGCATTACCAATTCTTGTAGCATTTGTAGCATTTGTTTGGGGGCCTGTTTTATGGTCTACAGGTCCAGGTGTACTGTTGATTCTCCTGAATTAAAACAAACATTGCCAGCAGCAAGCTCAAATCCATGCAGTCTTCCATACCTTGCAAAACATTGATACAGCTTGTCTTTAAAGTTAAAAAGTGCCCCAAACATGTAAACCTGGGCCATTTGTTTTTAGCTATCTAATTCGCTGTTGGGAGCCACTTTTATTTTGGTGCCCAGACCTATTTTCAGATACTGCACATTAAATATTTTTGAATGGTGTGTTCTATTGTTACACTTGAGATCATCCTGGAGAGCCATATAAACTGTTATTAAAAAATAGCTAATTTAAATAAAACAATGCGACCCAATGAGTATATATATTAATGTATCACTGTGGGACGAGCAGCAGTTTAATTCTGATTGTATCCTTGGTCTCCAAATCTCAAAGGCGATTTATTTTGCTTTATTTCAAGATGGTTAAATATGTAAATCTATTTAACGTGCTCGACATGGAAGAGCTCATCTGGAGAATAGCATTTGGTTTCGGTGCCTGACAAATTATATTTTTTGCAAAATCCTCTTCTCTGAAACGCGATTCACTTTTCTTCGATTTGCCTGCTCTAATCTGCTGCTCCAAGAGATTAGCTGCTGAATGATTGCTCGTTCTCTGGAGCAAGCATGGGGCACTAACTGCTCGGCAAATGAGAGATGCATTATCATTGATCGAAACAGCACTTACAAATAAAGCCATCCATCAGCTGATGCTGTACTTGACGCAAACAGTAAAAAGCCTTCTCATTTTTTCCTAACTGTGATCCTTGTAATGGATGAGGAAGCAGAATTTAAGAGACTTAAATCATTGATTTATAACATAATATTTCACAAATAAGGTTTTTCTATCACTTTCAGCCGTGTGACAATGTATTACTTACTTGGCGATATAGGACACCTTTAATGGCTTGGTTTTTTAGCAACATATTATGCTTGGAGCATCAGTTATATATAGCCTTGATTAGAAGGAAGCTGGAAATAGTGAAGTATTTATCGACCTAGTAAATACCGATACCACAGGGTGCTCTATTTACCAGCTACAATAAATATGTCCTTGTGAGACCTGTCAGTCTTGAGGTGGTTTCCCCCCAAACGTTTTGCCTGTTTACCTCAATTTGTTTTTTGATGAAATTCGATTTGTTGGCCTTAGAGCTCTGTGCACGTTACCACTGCTAACCAGTGCTAAAGTGCTTGTTCTCACTACCCTAAACATGGGTAGATTGGTTTCACCTTATTGGCATATTTATTTACTAATAAGCCCCTTCTAAAGTGCTATATCATATACCCAGGGCCTGCAAATTAAATACTACTAGTGGGCCTGCAGCACATATTGCGCCACTCACTTAAGTAGCCCATTAAAACATGTCTCAGTATTGCCATTGTAGCCTCAGTGCAGTTTTAACCTGCCAATTTGACTTGTCAAAATAACCCCCTTGCCAAGCCTTAAACTCCCCTATTATTGCAGACGTCACCACTAAGATAGGATGACATTTGTGTATACCTGACTGGTATATTTGATGTACTGGTAAGTCCCTTGTAAAGTGATATACCATATACCCAAGGCCTGTACCTCAAATGCTACAAGTGGGCTGCCACCCACAGAAGTAGCCTTTCAAACTTGTCTCAGGCCTGCCACTCCAGTGCCTCTGTGTGCAGTTTACTGCCACTTTGACTTGGCATTTAAAGCTACTTGCCAGGCCTTAAACTCCCCTTTTATTACATATAAGTCACCCTTAAGGTAGGCCCTAAGTAACCCTAAGGGCAAGGTGCCATGTAAGTAAAAGGTAGAACATGTACTTTTATGTTTGGCATGTCCTGATAGTGACAAACAGGCTATTTTGTTTTTTCACTACTGTGAGGCCTACCCCTCTCATAGGCCGGCATTGGGAATTCTTTAATATACTTTGAAGCTGTAATTCCTGAGCAGAGAGGAGTAGCTTTTTCATGTTTCATATCTTTGGAATGGTAACAATCAATCCTCGTTACTGGTGAAGTTGGTTTTAACACATTTTAGAAATGCCACTTTTAGAAAGTGGACATTTCTCTGCAGTTACTACTCTTTGGGCCAGATGTACCACAGTTTTTGCATGCATGCAAAAACAGCATGGGCCATGTACAAAGCCTATTTAGCGAGTCGCAATTTATTTGCGACTCGCTAAATAGGTTTTGAGACTCGCTATTAGGACGGGGCGGTCCCTTCCTAATAGCGAGCGCAAGCCCATGTATGAATGTTTAGCGACCGCAATTGCGGTCGCAAAACACTCACAAATTTTCACTCGCAAAAGGGAAGGGGTCCCCAAGGGACCACTTCCCCTTTGCAAATGCAGGGGAAAATATTTTTTAAGGGCAGGCAGTGGTCCCAGGGACCACTACCTGCCTTTAAAAAATTAAACAAAATCGTTTCATTTTTTTCTTTTTCAAATGCATCCCGTTTTCCTTTAAGGAAAACGGGCTGCATTTTTTTTTTTTAAATTGCTTTATTTAAAAGCAGTCCCAGACATGGTGGTCTGCTGAGCCCAGCAGGCCACCATACCTGGGAGGGCCTGCCATTCCCAATGGGGTCGCAAATTGCGAGAGTGTCATTAATATTCATGAGCCTCTCAATTTGCGACCCATTGAGAATCGCAAACAGTGTGATACACACTGTTGTACATCCAAAATAGCGCCTCGCAAATTGCGAGTCGCAAAAAACTCACAATTTGCGAGGCGCTATTTTGCGCGTCGTACATCTGGCCCTTTGTGCCTTACAGCCTGTCTCCAATACACGTCTGGTTTGGATGACAGCTACACTTTGTGCATTCCCTCTAGACAGCCACAAACACAAGAAGGTGAGGCTAATCTGCATTCTGAGCACTCATCTGCATTCATCAGCATTCTGATGGGTCTTCCTGGGCAGGGAAGAATGGAAGGAGCTGACACTCACTTCAATAGGTAGTGTCCTGTCCACACACAAAGCACTGATTTACACCCCACAGATAGCCTGGCAGACAGGACTGGGTGGTAAGGGATTCTTGTGCACATCAGAGAGCTGCTTTGAAGTCACCCCCTACATCAAAGGCACTCTTGGGTATAAGTACTGGGTCTCTGACCCCCTAAAATCAGACACTTCTCGATCTTGAACTGAACCTGTCAGAAGGACTACTGTGCTGCTTAAAGGACTCAACTGGACTGCTTTTCTGAAAGGGCTGCTTTTCTTCTTGTTGCCATGCTGTCTGCTTCTCCCTGACTCTCCTGAAGTAGACCTGGACTCTTCCTTTCCTCCAAGTGATTTCCAAGGGCTTGCTGGCTTGTCTCCTGTATTCTGAAGTCTCAGTGACACAAAGACTTACTGCAATTCTGCTGGTGCTGTTGGACTCTGCTTTCTATGAGTACTACCATTGTCTGAGGTGCCCTCCCCAAGTTCTGGGCCTTAGAAGTGGGTCCTGCTGATGTTTTACTACAAAACCGATGCATCGTCTCCTTTGCGCCAATTGGAACCGACACATCACCCGCCGATACAGAGGTTGTTCGATGACAGAGGTTCTTATGCCTCCACGGTCTGAAAACAATGCTCCGAACAGCTCGACGACAACGTATTGCCTTCACCTCAGTGAAGCTCGATGATGACACAGCGCCCTGACTGCGTGGAAAAGATCTACGCATCGTGCCCTTAGCGTTGACGCTTTGCTCCATCCAAGGTACTTTCTCAGCGGGCCTTGCCTTAGTCGTGTAGTCGGCCTGCCCTCCATCGTGGTTGACCTAAAAATTAGATTTGCATAGATCCCTCACAACCTCAAGTAACCTTTTGACAGCTCGTGACTTCTAAGCACTGTTTTTGCATTTAATCTTTAAAAATTCATAGCTTGACTTCTACTGATTGGAGTGTTGTCATTTTGGTCTTATTTTGCTCTGATAAATATTCTCTATATTTATAAACTTGTGTGGAGTCTTTTTGCAGTGTTTTCTTTGTGTTTGTGTGTGTGTGTGTGTTGCTCCCATACTTTACACATTGCCTGTTTTAAATAAACCTGATTGCTCTTTGCCAAGCTACCAGAGGTTGACCACAGGTTTTCTTTAAGTGTGTACCTAGCTTATCCTGACTCGAGTGGTGGTTCCCGCCTGGCCTGGGTGCATACTGTAGCCAACTAGGAACCCATTTCAAAAAGGGACAGATAAGAATTTCATGTTTGGCATCTATGAAACTGTAATTAAATTCCTCTTTAATGGTAAAGTCAGATTTTACAATACAATTTTGAAAATGCCACTTTTAGAAAGTTGGCATTTTCTGCACTTACCCATTTGGGGCCTGCAGCGTCCCCTGGGTCACATGACTGGGTGTAACTGACATTTAGACTTTGTGAACTCCTCCAACAAATTCACACAATAGAGGGATAGGTGTGCCTGAATGGACCATCTGCAAGCAGGTTTTGGGGGCGGAGATGGTCCCAACCCCACTTACAACTGAATAGGCTGGGTTTTGCCTTCATACTAAGAGCATCTTACCTTCACATTGTTCTTGCAGCCTGCTTATAGCCAAGGCAGGTGAGTCAGGAATTCCAACCACTTCAAAGAGAATCCGCTAGAATCTTCTCCAGATTTCAATGAAGGCATCAATAGAGCCACAAAGTATAAAAATAGGCCCCCCAGACCCGCTCTTCAGTTCACTTTCTGGACCTGCCGAAGGACTCTCAGAGGACAGCCTGCTTTGTTGCCTGCAGCCTGCTTTAAACCTTCAGAGGCCAGCCCTGCTTTTTGAGCCCTGCATCTTCACCTGAACCTAAGTATACCAGAGTGACTCCAAGGGGCATTTGCTGGCCTCCTGTTCAGAGCCACAGGGAAATAAAAGGCTTTTACCATCTTGAACCCACACCTGGACGCAGCCTGAGTGAGTCTTGCACCCCCAAGTGGTGTCCCTCCAGTCCTGGACCCTTAGTTGTGGTGCCGAAGGTGCCCAAATAGCCAAAATCCAAAACTTGGAATTTGGGACATTTGTTGGTTAAAACCTGCTATGACAACTGAGGGTAGACCAGGACCAACCTGCTCGTCCATCCGCTCAAGGTGTATCACCAGTTGGCCTGACTCCATTTCTCTCCACAGCAGCAAATCCTGTTTAGCGGTACTTCACCAAAGGTGTATCAAACCTCCTGGAACTGTCTTTGGGTACAGCCTCCTACCTATCCCACTGGAGACTTTCAACTTCCAAAAAAGTGACTAAGTCCAAACATAGAAATCTTCACCTGCAACTTTGTCCTTCCTTGGACACCACCTGCAGCCTTGCCCTGCTGAACTTTACTTGCTCAGAACTTTTTCACCAGAATTTTCTTCTAAGTCCACAAGTAAGTGCAGACCAGGCCCAATCCATTTCTTGTAACCGACCCACGCTCCATCACGGTCAGCCATATTTTTCAACTTTGACCCGGTCTCACGCGACTAGATGTCCGCGGTTACATATCAAATAGGGGGCAAACCAGTAATCACAGAGATCTGGGTAATGAATCAATTATGCAGCACAGTGATCCCTTTGGATCCCTAGGCCAATAAGAACCGTACAATTATTAATATCAGAACAGTATATAGATACAGTTTATTAATCATATGATGAATCAGTATGGTAAAGTCTTGGTAGAAAATTCATATTTTAGGTGTTCTAAAAATGGTGCAGTGCAAATTGACATACATGAATAAAGTACACAGGTGCTATTTTTCAATATTTACAGATAAGAACTGATGTTATAGAAGATTGCAACTACAAGATTCAAAATTAGAGTTCATTAAGTGAAAATGTGCATCATCAACATGAATCCACTATTAAAAGTCAACGTTTCAACCCCACACAAAATGTATAACTCGGTCATCATCAGAACCAAGATGGTAGCAGCCTACAATAAAACAAATACATTGTCAAAAAATGAATTAATGAAAAAGTAGTTCATGGCAAAATATTTCTCACAAAGAGGCAAAACATACCAACACAGCACAGTGACTAAATGACACAAATTTCTTTGACAAAATAGAATTTAACCTATTGGGAAAACAAAGGTGGGAGAAATCGCCAACCAGGACATCAACAACAAAAAGAAGAAAGGCCCCGTATTGTAAAAAGAGCTACAACTCACTCTCCTTAGTGGCAACATCGAGCGAAGATCAATGTTCCGGGCAAAAATAATTCCAAGAGAGCAAAGTGAGGGAGAAACATTTTTAGTACACAGAATGAGCAAAAAAATGAGCGCAGTAACTGTAGAATTAATATAGCTTCTATGCTGTAAAATCCTGCCTCTGATTTTTTCAGTTGTTTGCCCAATGTATATCAAATCACGTGGACACTATATTGCATAGATTACGTCTTGTTAATTGCAGATAGTAAATGCATGTATATCAAACTTGACATTCTGATGAATGAATACTTTTGTGTTGATACAGTATTTGCAGGCCAAACAGTGACCACATTTGTAAGGGTTCTCATGGCTGACCCATTCATCTCCTCTTAATGGGCCATAAGCATTAGCTAAATGGGGCAAAGACAGCTCCCATTGCCACTTATTTGGTTTGAACTAGAAATGGTTGTGAAAATAGAAGTAAATCTTACTTAATGCAATGTCTTTGAGGGTCAAAATGAACCAAGTGGACCATGATGGAGTGGGGGTGTAAGATACACCAAGCAGGTTGTCCTTCTGACTTACTCTCCGAAAAAGAAGTTGGCATCCTCCAGTGGGTCAAGGTTGCAGGCTGTATCTGAAAATGTCCACTGGAAGTTGGTTAACTATTGGATGAGGTCCTGCTGAAACTGCTGGTGTTAATGGGATATGATTTGAGCAGTGAAATTTAATTTTCATGCCTTCCAAAGTTCTCTTGGCAGTTGGATACTTTCCACTCCTTCGCCCAGTCAAGATTTCTATCTTTTAAACTAGTTTCTTTTTTTACCTCAAAATCCTCAAGTGGAGCAAGCATGCTGACATTCCAGAGGCCTTGGAAGTGCAACATTGTTTAAGTCCAACTTTACAGACTTTCTGGAGCACTTACTCTTGGGCACTTTTAAGGCTCCCAGGAACACAAGGACACCAATGAAGGGCCATGATACACTCCAGCAGAGGCCACCAGCAGGGACCAGTCCAGGTTCAGTTGCTAGTAGTCAGCTGGTGAATTTAGGTAAAAGGCCTCTTGTTGTGTCCCTGTAGCCACATCAAATGTCAGCCAGCTGACCCTTGGCATCTATTCTCAGTCCTGGGTATGAGTGGGAGCAGGTCCAGCCCCTCAAGCTGCCACACAGGTCACAGACAGGAGCTCCAGTCCTCTTCTCTGCTACCACAGGTGTATATGTGTTCTGATGAGCTATGGGTGAGTTTACATCTTTTTGGTATTCATTAGCCAGTGGTTGGGGGAGACTCCTGGTCACTCCCTAATCAACTTCCCTGGGCCATCTCTTCACTCTTTTGCAACACATCCTGTTTGCCTTACTTCAAATTATCCCAAGGTGCACAATTCTGAGTAAGATCCAAAATTACAGCAGCCTTCTGGCCTTGGAGGTGGCTGGTGTAGCAGCCTGGGGTGTGTCTAGGGAAATCAACAGCTCACTCCTTCTCAACCACACCAAACTGGTACTGGGACAAGCCCCCCTTCCTGTTCTGGTCAGGACGCTTATCCACAATCCAGACCTGGGTATTCTATTGCCTGTATGGGTGACAATTTCCTGAAGCCACAGGGCCACCACATACTGTAACATGTGGTAGGTAAGATAACTCAATAAGCTGTACCCTTATTAGGAGGAAAGAGTCAATATCAGCAAGTAGAGGGAGCAAGTAAAAAACTGAAGGAACACAGTTTTGTTGCAACATAACCTTCAAACAGACCAGAGCCCTTATATAGCAAAGAACAGAAAAGGAAATTACATTAAACATCACATGACAGGAACCATACTGCATTGGGAAAATCTGAAAGAAACAAAGGAGAAGACAGCATGATGGAAAAGGAAAAGAAAAGAGAAAGAAACCCTGAACTGGACTACCTGTGGAGCAGCTGTAAAAACTGAGACAGATGATTGCTATTTTAGAGCTGGATGGGTGAGTAGAAGCAACCAGGAGACAAGGAGCACAAAAGAAGGCAGCCCCAGGGAGTGAGACTCACAGCCTGCAAATACAGTGTCTTGTTGCATTTTATAACACCTGGGAACTGTAAAACCATGCAAGGTACTGTGGATCTCAGATGCCCATCTGTCTGAGACACCACACTGGCAACGCTTCCACTGTTGGCAGTTGACTTCAGGAACAGAGTATACTCTTCCCCAGGAAACCCTTTACATCTAGCTATGAATGAGCAGGCATCATACTTCTCCCTTTTAAGTTAATTACATTCCTGAACAAAAGCTGCCTTTCCTGAGCTGATTCTGCTCTGGGAGCAGTTTTTAAACCTTTAAGGGAAAACGCTGACAGGTTCCAGCTGCTTACAGGCTCATGGCAATTACCCAACTGAAAGTGCAGCCAGAGAAAGTCTAACTTGTCAAAAGTTATGTTCCCTAAATATTTATCAAAATCCAACTTTACCATTGAATTGCTTTTTTAATAAATATTAAAAACAGTGGTTGAATCATTTCTGTAGTTTATCCCAAATCAAAGTTAGCAGAAATAGTATTATATCTGAACTTAGTTTTTTTCTAATAGTAGCAGCTACAGCGCGTTAGAGTGAAAATAGCTTTGGGGGTTAGTCATTGCAGGTACATGCCAACACTAAACTCTTGCATGTGGCACTTTTAAATTCTAATGCAAAAAGAACAATTTATGTACGGAATGCTGAACAATTCGCTCATCAATTGTTCTTTTTGCATTTGTCACCCCAAGTGGGATGGAGATGCCCAGACATGGGTCCCATGCTTGCCATTTCACTGGAATCAAGCTATCCTGGCTGATGAGGGGTGATACCTCAAAACCAGTCCTGGGATGCTTGTTTCCACTCCAGGTCAGGGAGGATCTGGCCTGGCAGTTCGGGCTGGACTGTTCCCATGGGCAACAGGGTCAAGACTGATTTGATAATTGCTGGGTTCAAACTGGTTTGGCGTGGTGAGCAAAATAACAATATATTTAGGCCGAGATCTCTAAATGGGGGTGAGTATTTGACATTGTTCAGCATACAGTTCATCAATTGTTCTTTTTGCATTTGTCACCCCAAGTAGGACAGGAATGCCCAGATGTGGGTCCCGTGCTTGTCATGGCACTGGAATCAAGCAATCCTGGCTGATGAGGGGTGATACCCCGAAACCAGTTCTAGGATGCTTGTTTCCAGTCCAGGGAGGATCTGGCCTGAGAGCTTGGACTGGACTGTAGGGATGTTAGGAATTCTACAGCCTATGTTGCCATCTCTAGCACAGCAGGGTCAAGACTGATTTGCATATGGCTGGGTTCAAACTAGTTTGGAGTGGTGAGCAAAAAAAATATGGATTTAGGCCCAGATCTCTGACTAGGGGTGAGTGTTTGACATTGTTTGGCATTTCGTCCATCAATTGTTCTTTTTGCATTTGTTACTCCAAGTGGGATGGGGATGCCCAGATGTGGGTCCCGTGCTTGCCATGCCACTGGAATCAAGCTATCCTGGCTGATGAGGGGTGATACCTTCGAAACCGGTCTTAGGATGCTTGTTTCCGGTACAGGGAGGATCTGAACTGGCAGTTCAGGCTGCACTGCTCCCATGGGAGCAGGATCAAGACTGATTTGCATATGGCTGGGCTCAAACTGTTTTGGCATGGTGAGCAAAAAAACAATGTATTTAGGCCCAGCTCTCTGATTGGGGTGAGTGTTTGTCATTGTGGGCTACAAGGGCTACTAAGGAGTGACTAGTTAAATATTTGAAAGCAGGGCTCTTTACTGTCAGTAAGGGTTATTTTGACAGGTTTGCCTGCAGGCTTAGGAGCTGCAGTGGTCAGACTACACAAGTAGCACTAAAGCTATGTTTTCTTCGTCGGCCTAGTCGGTAGCGCAACATGTGCCACAGTCCCTGGGTGACATTTAACTTTCCATGCTATTGGTGTATTTTACTACACTATATTGTATGGCCTTACTGGAAACTTACGTATGCCAATTGGGGTTGGCCAATTTTACCATGTTTTAGGGGTCAGAGCACATAAACTGGGGACTAGACAGCAGCACCACAATGTGCAGAGTTAAAAAAACAAAATACCAGCCAGGAAAAATGGTAGTGATCACACAAAAAGTGTGATTTTCTCACGCATAACTATATATATATATATTTATTGATCGATCAAAAATAAGATCATAAACAGTAAAATCAGTAAAAAATGTGCCAATATAAAAACCATTAAAAAGTTATACAGTACAGTAAGACAAACTCTAATTCATTCATAGTCAATATACATACGTCTAAAAAAAAATACCACTGGACCTGATTAAGATTACATTAACAATACTACGGCACAAGAACAGATTTGCCCGTTTTTGACCTTTTCCACCACGCAAACATTAGGAACCTCGAGACAGCAAATACTAACCAGCTTGTGGTGTCTGATTTAAATATTCGTATAGCTTCCACAGGATAATTAAAAGATAAAGTGCGACATACAGGGGCCAGCCAGGTTTTCCTAAGTTCAGCGTAAAAGGGGCAGCAGAAAAAAAGATGCTCAATAGTCTCAGGGAAGATGTGGCATAAAGGACACAGTGGATTAACAGACAAGTTTTCCCATGAGCTCTTCTTTGCATTCAAAGGAAGGGTTCCATATCTGAATTGAACATACAAAGCACGCGCCTGGGGCGGTTCAATATCATCCAGAAACCCTTCAAAAGCAAATACTCCTTTAACATTTAAAAACCCCGCAGTCAAAGTGCCATGTGCAAAACGGTCAACCCTTTCTGAGAACATTAGTTCCCAAAACCTTTTTTTAACAAGAGGGACCATACGTTTGGTCATGGACCCAGGGTCCTCCCAGAATTGCGCCATCCCAATTTTTGTAAACCAGACCTTGATCTTACTTAACCACTTGATGCGGCCTGTTTGGTTATGCAAGGCTATCTACTCAGCCAAAGCCTCCCTCAGGGGCACCTGTGTTTTACTTGTCCACACCCTAATCCAATACAAAAGTGACCTTAGGATGGCATAATGATCTATAGGTTTTAGGCCAAGATCTAGTCTAAGTGGCAAGAGTGGTGTATTCACTGGGAGGTTCATGATGGCTCTGATGAATTTATTTTCAGCACGAGTTAGGTCTGTTAAGTTTTCCAGCCCCCACAACTCAGCCCCGTACAGAGCCGCACCTAGGCCCTTAGCCCTGTGAATTTCAATAATGGGAGAAATTGGCCGATAAGGGGAAGCTCTAGCCCTCTGCACTATAGCACAATCAACATGCTGGAGGGTCGCAATACTCTTTTCTAACTGTGGTGTCCATACCAACCTATCGTTGATACGGATACCCAGATAATCAAAGGAACTAACCTGCTCCAAACTTTGCGTGCCCAGGGTAAGTCTTCTCTTGTTTGATTTATATGGATTAAAAATCATATATTTAGTTTTTAAACCATTTATTTCTAAACCCTTATCTTTACAAACTAAGGCAAATTTATTTAAAAGATTTTGAATGCCGCGGGGTGTTCGGGCAATAAGCAGTGTATCATCTGCGAAAAGCAGACAAGGCACTACGTTGCCAGCCATTTTTGGGAGATCGCCACCGCAATTAAAAAGTTCTCCTATTAGATCATTAATGTAAAGGATAAACAATGTAGGGGTGATAGAGCGAAATGTTCTTGTGAATTGTAGGGGTGCATCATAATCACTGACAGTCCGCACCCGCATGTACTCAGACATATATTCGTATATATTCAGTTGCATATCCATGCATGTTTAGTAAAGAATGAATAGTTCACTGAGATAAAGTGAATCAGCAGTATAATTGTGTTATGATAATCATGTAATGTAATGCTTATTGAATTGTGTGAACATAATGCATAGAGAAATTAGTTTGTGTGTAATTCAATTGCAGTAGTTTAAACGTGCACCATATTAAAGTTGCACATGTAATTCATTGTTTGCATATGAATTGTAATGAAAATGCTTATAGGGAAAAGTAAGATGTGTGTTTAAAAGTTATATGTAAAGGCCTGACTACATATATGCTTAGGGAAGGCCTGGTTTATTCTTATGTTAGCTTATTTTGTAGGCAGAGAAAAGTTTCTCTTGGTAAGGCTCTCTGGGCACAAACGGTAGATTTAATTAGCACAGTAGAAGGTTTCTGTTGAACGTATCTTTGTTGCAGGTGCAAGGACACATGTCTTGTTAGTAAATACTAACTCTTTGTTTTCAAAAGTTAGAGAAATGGGAGGCATGGTACGGGGAGTGCAATGGAATTTAGGGATGATACTTTCAGCGGAGAAGGTGCCTGGGACTCAAGGTCATCGCAACCGTCCAGGATGAAGTAACCGTTTCGATGGAAAAGTATAAGAAAGAAGACCTGGCCAAGGAGGCGTGACAAAGGCGTGTACAACTGTATTGGGGTTTTGTATTAGGGATAGTGCCCTGAGGGAGGAGGCCAGAGAAGAGGTAGGGGAGACCAGAGAGGAGGACAGAGCTGAGCTTAGGTATTATGTGATTGCACTTCTTAGTAAGTCTTCACAGCTGACACCTTTATTTCACTCTTGCCTGGGAAAAATCGTTATGCAGGGATGTCACTGAGTGTTAGGGTAGGGACAGCAATTGATTTAAAGCTTGCTTAGATAAATGAAGAGTAACGTAGAAATTGGAGCAATCATAGCTTGGTTGATCCTTCTAGAACTTTCTATTCTCTTTATCCTGAGTCGGATGAGACTCCTGCGTAGGTTATTATTTGTATTAGTGCCCATCTATTTCTTTAACCTCGTGTTGAGGTGCTTGCATGTTCAGTTATTTTTGGCGATAATAAATTCTTAAACTTGAATTCGGAGTCAGTGGTCCTTTCAGACAAAATGAATGCCGTTATATAACCAGATGAGATTCTCTCCTTTACACTATTCAACAGGTAAAAAGATCTTGGCGACCTGAAGGTTCTTATAGATAATTAGATAAGAATCGGCGTTATCAGGGGCAAGGACGCAACCTTGACGAACACCCTTCTGAACGGCTATGGCGTTAGTCAGGCTGCCTTCAACATTCCACCTGACCCTAGCAAAGGTGTCTTGATGTAGCCTAAAAAGAATTCTGAGCAGATAGGCTGGTAATCCTAATGTACTCAGCGCAAGCTAAAGTTGGGACCGGTCAATGGAATCGAAGGCGGTCTTTAAATCCACGAACACTACATATAGGTGACCTCCTCTGATTGTAACCACTTTCCATATTAACAGGAGGAACCTAAAGACTTGGTCCGTGGTGCAAGTTGCGGCCCTAAATCCTGCCTGTAAGTTGGACAAAACATTATTTTCCTCTATCCAGTTTTGAATTCTGGTCAAAATGATTTTACAGAAGATTTTTTGCGATACGTCAATAAGACTAATGGGCCTGTAGTTCGCCGGTGACCCTTTATCGCCCTTTTTACGGGAATGATTTCGGCACCCCGCCAGGTCTCCGGAATAGCACCCCCCTGTAGGATAGTATTATAGACTTTTTGTAGCAGCGGACCCCATACAGTCGGTTCAGCCCCAAACAGATCTCCCGGAAGCTGTCGAGACCCGGTGCCTTGCCACTCTGCACAGAATTTATGGCCATAATTGTTTCTGCAAGAGTAATATTTTCAACATCAACTACTACCTGTTCACAAAGATTCCTGTTTAAGGCTGGAACGAACGACGGCCCATGATCTGCAAACAGTGCCCCAAAATATTCTTCCCATACATGGGGCTGAATGTGAAAATCAGTTTGTGTCACCAAGTTTGGTGACCCCTTTGCCAATAAATGCCAAAAATATTGACTATTCTTATGTTTATTGGCTTCTAAACGCAATTTCCAATTTTCGCACTCCCAGTCCCTTTTTGCTTTATTTTGGGCCAGTTTATATAACCTCCTACTGTTTGTAATTCCTGCAGGAGATTTCAATTTTACCATCACCATTAGCTCACCCCTAGCTTTTTTGCAAGCATCGTTAAACCAGGGTGCTGTTTGCTGCTTTACTCTATTACTTTGTTTATAAAAGAATGGTTTTATACTTGTAGTTAATTCCTGGAAGATACTCATAACAGCCTCTGACCCAGTGGTAGGAGTACTTAGGTCTCTAAGAGACCGCTCCAGCACAGAATATATTTGGGGGAGAGAGTTGGAATCAGCTAAAATCATTGGCCATTTAACTCTCCTATTGTTGTTATTTGTAATAACCTGTGTGGACTCAAGCCTAGGGAGCCTATGCTGGGTAGCTAATCCCGTCATCGTAAGCGCCAAAGCATTGTGGTCACTATCTTCCCGAGCTATAATGACCATATCCTTGACAAAGGGCCAGAGATCTAAGTCGACAAGGATATAGTCAATCCGTGTTTTAGATGCCCCCCTCTTAAATGTGTGACCTGCTCCTCTATCAGAGTCTGTTCGACCATTACAGGCTCTGACTCCATGGGCAATAGTAAACGATAGTACTTGTTGCCCCACCCTTGTATTTTTCTTGATAGGTGGGATCTGGAGTTTCGCAATCCCCCTAGCTTTATCCCCTTCCAAGATAAGATCCTGAATATAGTTCACCGGTTCAAAAGTCGTATTAAGATCTCCGGCGACAATCAAACGATGATTTCCCGTGGCCGAATCAAGATAGTTGGCCAGCGTTGTTACTGTCCCTGAGGGTCTATGCGGGCTGTCAAACCGATTGTATATGTTGAAAAGTATAATTTTTACAGTCCCCTTACCTAAGGACAGTTCCAAACCAAGTAATTCGGGACAGCCAAGGTGCAAGACCTTTACTTTACAGGTAAGTGAGTTTTTAACCCAGATCAAGAGGCCACCCACTGGGCGACCAACCGGAGGCTGTATGGCTTCAATACTATACGTAGTGAAGCCTACCCTGTGGACACACCCTACTGCCCAGGTTTCCTGTAGTAGGCAGAGGTGGAAGGCGTCCATAAATTTACCCCAAACTGGGTCATTTATCTTTGAGTTTAGGCCCGCTACATTCCAGGATAAAAGTTTGAGATCATAGCAGTCAGATACAATTTCCTGTGAATGACCTATAGGGTTTGTAGCTCCCTCAGGATCGTAATGAAGGGGAAGGAGCAAGGTGTTGGTAACTTGGTCACAGCAGCCTGGGTTACCACTATTGTGTGGCACTGGAATAGTACCAGATACAGCAACAAGTTCCAGAGCAGATCCAACCTCATAGAACTGTGACAAAGAGGGGAGTACTCTGTCCAGTCAATCCTGAGAATCTAAGCCACTCAGGGGATAATACCTATTACTCGATTCCAAGGACGAGGCCTCAAAAGGTGCACGGGGCATTACGCTGACAGTTTTGGTGGCCTTAAAGTTCCTCCCTCTGTTGTCACAATGTCTGTAAAAAAACCCAAGTGGTAAAATAATTATCGCTTTGTCCTGCCTCTGGTTAGTTAAAGATGTCCCCCACCCCAACAGTCGACCTGTAATATAGAGAGATCTACAATTTATGACAATGCAGTCACCATAATGGGACTTGCATAGTGGACCCACCCAGTTAACTCGTCCCACAAATAAGATGTCATCAAAATCAGTCTATAAAAAGTTTGTACTATGGGAAAGCCAGTGACAAACTTTGTTTTTTAACTGTGACTGGGATTCGACTTGTTCGTTGGACAGAGGAGGGACATTCGCAAGGATTGCAACATAGGGACCACACTCTGGTGGAAGATGTAACGTCACCTTATCATCTCGAGTAATAGAGACTTTCCTTTTAGGGGACAACAGTGGGTATGTTTGCTCATGGGTACCATTATTATTCCCGTTGTTCCCGTTGATCCCGTTAATAGCTATGGAAGAGGGACCTTGCCTGCTAACACTAGGGGGCCGACCCATATTTGCCATGCGACTAAAACATTCAGGCCCTCTGTGCTTCTGCACATCTTCAGTAGCATGGCTTCTGTCGACACCATTCCTCGCAGAGCTAAGCGATTCAGCATTGCACTTAGTAGATGGCCTCTCATTTAGTTCTGAGTGCCCACAATGAGCTGAACCCCCAACTAATTCTTTGGGATTTACCCCAGACCGTGAGATCAAGTCCCTGACCATTGTGCGCATTGATGCCACTGTAGATTCTAATTGATCAAGTCTTTGCAATATTGGGAGAAAGTTTTTATTGATTATCTCTTCAAGGGGGGATGTTACCACCGCATTAACACCATTAGTGGATGTGCTAATCGGATTTTCGAGCCTAGATAATTTATCCTCAATCAAACTTAGGTTTTTATGAATGGGGTCAAGCAGTATAGAGATTAGTGACTCTAATCTACTCCACTGATCATTATTACATTCACCAATCTGTTGATTGGAGACTAAGCCCAGGCACGTCTACAGGCTCAACTGAACCTTGGGTGTTATCCATCACCATGGTTTCATGTGAAGATGTCTTGGGGGTGTGCTTCTTTGCTCTAGGCTTTGGTTTTGGCTTTGTTTTGGACTTTTGCGAAGTACCACCCCTATAATGCTTAACAGGCGGTTCAATAATAGGAAGCTGCGCCTCCCCGCCCTTCGCCGGGCTAACATTTTGGTACCTTTTAGACCTAGTTGTGACTTCTCCATCTCTGACAACAGATACTGCCTGAGCCTCTGGCATGGTGGAAGGGACTACTAACTTTGCAGTGATCGACAGAGGCGAGATAACAATTTCTTGATACATCATATCAACCACACTAGGTTCCCCCAACTCCGTACCTTGAGCAATTACACAATTTGACAAGTCCCCTGAAACAGTTGATATACAATCCCCCCTTCTCCCCTCACCCCTCCCAATGCAAGACGTGCTCGCCTTGTCATCAAGCAGAGACAGGGTATCTGGGGAAGCAGTTACGGGGGAATTTACCCTGCTTAAGCCGCCCATTGATGATCTCTTCTGGGCGACTAAAGTGTCCAGAGAAAGTCTTTTTTCCGCAAGCAGGATCTCATGGGTTAAAACTGTCTCTGCCCATGAGAGGAAGGCATCCAGAGTCCCCACGACCCCCCCACCCCCCTGCAGTTGGCCATCCCTGCGTTTTACACGTTTCGCCATAGCAGAAAAAGAGACTCCACAAGACAACAGTACCTTAAGTCTAGAAACTCCACACCGGCGATGTCAGCGATGTCAGAGGGCCGGACCAGCCCGGCCTCCTCTGGGCTCTGACGGGCACAGACGGGCCCGTCCTTGGCCCGGGCTTCGCCCGCGCGCGTCCCACGCTGCGGGAGCCCTGGTCGCCTTTTGAGTGCCTCCTGGCGCTTTCGATGAAGTCGGCGTCGTGCGCGCCGCACAGGCTGCTGGGGCTTATGGTCTCCTGGCCCCCGGTCCTCTGAGCTGCGGCAACGGCAGGAAAATAGTGAAAACGGGCTCGCATAACTATTTCCAGTGACGGCCGGCATGGATCTGGGGTGGTGGGGTGGCGGGTGGGGACGGGTGGAAGAGGGTGCAAAAAAGAAATGCAGCCTCGTGGAGAACATGCAAAGTGCGCATGAATGTTTGGCCGGCCAGAGACGGTCGGCCACACATTCATGCGCACTTACAAAGTATGCTCACCACTCCTCCCGCTCCTGTACTCAGAGCAGTCCCGCCTGCCCTGAAAAGCTGCTGCAGCAGGAACAAATAAAATGATAATCACATCGAGTTATTATCATTTTATTTTTCCTATATTTCACTGCTAAAAAGCAGTGGGGCGCCGCTCCTCTGCCACTGGCTATTTCATAATGTTTGTTTTATTTATAAGAACAGGCCAAGACCTATTTTTATTACTGGGTATGTCTGCTCTCCTGCATTTTCACCTCAGTTTCCATTGACCATTCCTTAATTACTTGTGTCCCCTGTACATCCTGTTCTCCTGGTCCATATAGACAGTGTACACTGCTTTCTTTTGTATAACTCACTTTCTACTACCAAACCTGCTGTACCTATTCCTGAACTGATGAATGACTTCCTTCTCCAGGCCCTAGATTAAGCCCCTCAGGGGCAATAAATTAATATCATACTCCAGCGATGTTTAGCACTACCACTTCACAGGGTTTAACTGCTTTCTCCCAAACTCTTCTGCAACATTTCCACAAACTACCCCTATATGTCTTCTTTTGTAGTCCCGCCTCTTTTTCTTTTCACCCACACATAATTACTTCTTGTCGCAGCTCTTCAACCAATGCTTCAATGCTGCCCTAGCAGGTGGACACTGGTGACAGTTTTCATCCATATGACTTTGGGCCCTTCTCAGGCTTTGGTGCGTCACTCATTTTGTTACTCCTTAGCAATGTTACCTTCCCCATTTGAAACAGCTAAATGTTGAAACAAACACTTCCACATAGAGAAGAATGATCAAGATTAGCTTGAGCCCACATGACTCATTCCTTTGCCTTAGCATTGCTGTTGACCGTTTTGAAACAGTCTCAGTGACACACTCTCAAAACATTTTGGGGCTTATTTATAAGCCCCCTTGCGCCGCTGGTGCGTCACTTTTTGTGATGCTCCGGTGGCACGGGAACCTGCTCCATATTTACCAGGTAGCACTAACCCACTTTTTTTGGCTTGATGCTGCCTTGTAAATATCGTTACCTTTAATACAGTTTTCTGCGCTACAGGGGCGTACAATGGGTGTTCCTGAGGGCGTTCCCAGCAACATCCATGGCTTTTTGACACTGCCTCTTGTGATTGTTTTTGTGCAGGAAGGTTCCCCTTCCTGCTCAAAAATAATCATCCCCTCAAGGCAGGCAACTTGCACCATGGTGCAAAGGTGCCTGCATTGGTGCATGGCAGCTCATTGTGCTCCAGCACAGGGGAAAAGGACAGGAATGTACCGTATCTGATAGATACAGCGCATTGCTGCCCTTTTCTTTTGCCGTACGGCAGCACAGCAGGAAGGCCTGCCGCGCTGCCCTACGGCAAAAACTCATAAATGAGGCCCGCTGTTCTTTACTGCATGGGTACTTTTTCAGTGATCGGGGTTGGCAATGCTTTCCTGGGAGCGAAAACTGACAATGGTATTTACTTTTCATGGATTTAAGAAATAACACAAAGCACAACTTGGCCAAAGACTGAATTAGTTTCGACCTCTGTGGAATTATGCAGTCACTCAAGCATGGTATACTAAGCAGACTACTTCAGCAATATCCTGTAATGTCTTCTTGCACTATGCTCAGTACAGGTCGGTGTAATAAAAAGAAATACTATGCTAGACCAGAGAGACCATAGTCTTGATGTGAGCAGCAAATGAGTTCTCACAAAATCAAATCAATCTGGCTTACAGAGGTGATCTGGTTTCTCTGAGGAAACCTAGCTAACTCTTGGTAGTTCGATTCAAGAAACTAGGTCTTCCTCAGACACTGCATGCACTATGTGTCCCAAAATTAGCTAAACAACAATATGGTTATGAAAATGTCATTGCCTTTGGGGGTCTGCTCACTAGTGGTTTCTTGGGTAACTGCAAGTCAGAGAATCTTGGCAATCACATTTCAAATAGAGCTCCCTGAACAACCTTCTATCCACAGACTTCTGTGATTATTGGTGCAGACAAAACCTCTTGATGGGAATGGGTAATTAAATTTATGCATGAAAAAACCATTCCATAGTTAGGAGGAAAGCCAGGAAACTTAGGAGCAGATTTACTAGCATTTTGCATCCTTGATGCGCCACTTTGTGGTGCAGCCATGATGCAAAATGTTATTTGTGATTTACAAAGCCACACTAATGAGATTTGCATGGCTTTGCATGGGATTTTTCTCAAAAAGTAACACAAGGCAGCTTTGCTTTAGGAAGGCATTCCATGGGTGGAGCACAGCCTCCACCCAAAGATTCTGGCGCATTCCAAGATTTAGTCAAGCTAGCAAACCTGGGACTGTGTCAAAATGCTACGCCAGACTGACCCAAGAGTAACAAGTAGAAATATCTTTATTTCTCTTTATTGCATCCTCTTCCTATGCATGCTGCATTCTGAAGTGCACATAAGAATTGCTTTTTTTTTGGAGGAAGGCATCCCTTCCTGCATGAAAACTTTACTGCCTGTAATAGCACCCCTGTACTATGGGGCAAGAGTGCCTGCATTGGCGCTAGGCAGCACACAGGGCACCAGCACTAGGAGAGAGCAGAAATGTACCATATCTTGGTAGATTTTACATATTTCTGCTGTCTCCCTGTCACACAACACAGCACAGCAACTTTGCCTGCTGCGATGCATTGCGTGAAATGTAAGTATTTATGCCCCAAGAACTTTGTTGAAAAAATCTACAAATCCTGAAATTAGTGTCTGTTAACCACATGCATGGAGGAATATTGTTTAAAAAGAGTTGTCAAAATGTGTATTTAGAAATTCCATGTGTGTTGATACGAAGTTAATTGACTGAAAGTTCTATCATTATGGTGATATTTCTAATGATAAAATATCATGAGACGTTAATCTAGATTAGGGAATAATCAACTTTGTTCAGGTGACAACTGAATAAACTCACTGAATGGACCACACTCTGACACTAATCTTTCACAATGAGATCTTTGCTTTGAAAAGTATAACGTCATCTCAGGTTTGATTTCAAAATGTATTGCATAACAAAAAAATTGCAATGTTAAAAAGGCAATTAAAAAGAATAAAATACAATTTCACCATGGCCAGCTATGCCACATAATATAAAAAGAGATGTGTTGGTCACAGCTTTGAATAATCAAAACTTTAAAAAAATATTTAACAGAAATCAGAATCACTTCTTAACATCATTCAATTCTCTGCAAATAACAGGCATTAAACATTCTGGGAAACTTACCAAAAAAGATGGCAAAATTGTCACCTGCAATGTAGTCTCAAACGTCTTTACAAATTTTACAAGGCCCACTTTGTATGGAGCATGGTAGCACAAAGTAGAATTACTACCTTTTTCATCTCTGTCCAAATAGTACCAAATGATTTGTTTTTACACTTGAGTCACCTCCCTTAGAGCAATTTAATGCTAATGCTGGCAATCAATTGAGTAAGAGTCTCAGGCAGAAGAAGGCGATTGAGAAATATTTTACCAATGAGACACGTGGTTTACATTCAGGAATTTTGAGTCTGATTGAGAAAATTAATACAGTGCAATTGTGTCCAATAATAATTTTTATTAAATACAATCCCCCAAAATACTATCAAAACTGATGCTGCTTTGACACCAGTCTTGTGCAAATCGGTCCATTTGTCGTTGATGTTTTTATTCACTCCTTCATGGAAGGTGGCTTTCCACTAGCTGCACTTAAAAAAAAAAAAATTGCTTTATTTAAAAGCAATCACAGACATGGTTGTCTGCTGAGCCCAGCAGGCACCATCCCTGTGATTTTTGCGATTCCTAGGGGGTCGCAAAATGCGACCTACCTCATTAATATTCATGAGGTAGGTCATTTGCGATCCCCACTTTCATGCATTCCATTTTGCGATTTCCTATTTGCGAATCGCAAAGATTCGCAATTAGGAAATCGCAAAACGGTTTCTTTATGCATCTGGCCCCTAGCCTTGAGTTTCCTCCTGTTTCACTGCAAATTCTCTACTATCCTGTGGTAAAAAACAGAGATCTTTGGAATTACTTATTCACTTTCAGCTTTTGATAATTATTCTGAAGCACATTTCAGCCCAGTGTTTCTTTTGCATATGGTACCACTCTCTGACTATGGTGACAGACTGAGCTAAACCACAGAGGACTAGAATGCAGTGCAAAGTAATTACCAAGCATTTTACTCATCACGTTTTTTTTCTTCAAGAAAACACCCTAGGTGTGACTCAGTAAGACACCCTAAGTCTGATTGGTATGTTCAGACGTGTGTCCCATGCTCGCTGTGCTATAGGAGTGAAGCAGCACCGACTGCTGACGTCCAATGAAGCTGAAACTGGTCTGCAGTTGCTTTTGCTCTTGCTAAAAGTAATCAGCACCTGGCAGTTTGAGCTGGACTTTTCCTACTGGAGATGAACTAAGTCTGACTTGAACATGGTTAGTCGTTTTTAGTGGCAGGGTGAGTAAAACAACAATGAACTAGAATGTGGCCTTGAATAATTACCAGTGCCTGAAATTAATTCAAGTAGTGTTCAACCACCACATTTTTTTTTCACATGAATTTCTATATATGAAAGGCTTTATTTTTGACTATATTGATGCACGTTTCACATGGTTCCCACAGACAATGAATATGTAGATTTTATTTCACATTAAACAGGTAACACTCTTTGTCTTTCCACTTGCCCAGATGTCTATTTCTTCCATATTTCTTATATAGAGGAAGTTGGAAAGGGAAGACTTTTTGATTCAGCAAGTTTCTTCTGCAGGTCTTAGAATCCTCTGTTGCTTCTGGTCTATGGATTTTAGTGAACACTGGGGCACAGCACTGATTGCGCCACCACTAAAGTGACAAAACATAGCATGCCTTCAGGCCTGCTGTTTTGAAACTGCAAATTCGACCTGGCAAAATAAAACTTTTGCCAGGCCTAAACCTTCCTCTATTATTATTAAAAATATTTATATAGCACACAGTCAGTGGCGTCACTAGAAGGGTGCGGGGGGTGCGGACCGCACCGGGTGACACCATCACATGGGGTGACATTGTGAGCCTCTGCTTTAAATCGCTACATAAATCAGGAGGAACCCGTTGGGTTCCTCCTGATTTATGTAGCGATTTAAAGCAGAGGCTCACGGTGTCACCCCATGTGATGGTGTCACCCGCCCCGGTGCGGTCCGCACCCCACGCACCCCCGGACTCGGGAGTTACCGCACTGGGTGACACCAACCCTAGTGACGCCACTGCACACAGTTACCAACTTGGGGTTTCCCGGCACTTAAAACATCAGGTCAGTTCTGTCAGATCATGCTACCTCAAAACAGCCAGGGGGCAGATTTACAAACCCCTTGCGCCGCCGGTGCATCACGTTGCGTGACGCACCGGTGGCGCAGCCTGCTAAGTTATATTTACAAGAACAGGTAAAGCCACCCTGCGTGACTTAACCTGTGCTTGTATATATCGCCCCTGTTCACGCAACACTTTGCGTGTTAGGGGCGTGACATGGGTGTTGCTGTAGGTGTTCCCACGCAACACCCATGTCCACTGATGCATTTCCAGATTTACGAGAAATCGTAAATCTGGAAATGCGTCAGAATGCTACGCCACCCTAGGGGTGGCGTAGCGAGGTGCAACGAGGAGAAATGTTTTCGTTTCTCCTCGTTTTTTTCCTCTTTCAATGCGTGCTGCATTCTACAGCACACATTGGAAGAGGAAATCACCTCAAGGTGCCCCTTCCTGCACAAAAACAATCTCCCCACGACGCAGGCATCCTTGCACCATGGTGCAAGGGTGCCTGCGCCGGTGCATGGCAGCAGTTTGTGCGCCAGCGCAGGGGGAAGCACAGAGATGCAACATATTGTTGTAAATATGTTGCATCCCTATGCTTCAATACTAACGCAGCGCGGCGCAGCAAAATGACTTGCTGCACCGTGCTGCGTTAGTTTCTTGTAGATCTGCCCCCCAGGTCTTTAGCTGTTTTCAAAAAGTTGTCAATGAAGAACAGCTTCTCAGGGATTCTGGAAGGGCATTCCGCATCTTGTAACCCTGGTACGCAAAAGATCGGCCTCCCATGCATGTACATTTAACTTTGGACACCATGCACAGAGAACGTTCACTGGAGAGGAGAGGGCAGGAGTGTTGATAAGGTCTGACAAATTTGTGCAGATATTGAGGACCTACTCCATACCTTGCTCTGTACATATAGCACAGCATTTTAAAATGAATCCTCTTCTCCACAGTGAGCCAATGGAGGTCCTGCGAAATGCAGGATGCCAAGGCCTTTTTGGAAGTCTGTAAAGCATCCTAGCTGCCGGGTTTTGGACCACTTTCAACCTCCTGATAGTAGCTTTATCCACCCCCAAAGAGAGCATGTTGCCGAAGTCCAGTCTTGACATAATGAGGGCCTAAATAATGGTCCTTTGCGCTGGGAATGGCAGTAGCCAGATAATATTCCGTCGCCATTTCAGGACAGCGAAGTAAGTTGCAGCCACCTGGAGCTGCATGGACAACTTGTTGTCCAGTAGAAACCTGAAGTTCTTGACCTTGGGGACTGGGTCCGGAAGAGGACTTGGGATATTTGGCCAGGTTCTTTCCCAGCACAAGTACCTCAGTTTTTTCTCTGTTAAGTTTAAGTAAATAGCTGTTCATCCACTCTGCGATCTTGCCTAAACAGGAGTTCATAGCCTCCACATTGTGTGGCTGCGCAGATGCCAGAGAAAAGATGATTTGCGTGCCATCTGCATATGAAAATAAAGTCAGGGCATAGCTTTCCACTAAGTCCGCCAATGGGTGCACATAAACATCAAATGGTGCCAGACTTAGTGAAGATCCTTCCGGAACACCTAACATAAGGGCATGTCGCTTGGAAGACATGGGGGCTGAGAACACCTGAAATGACCGGTCCTCTAGGAAGGCTAACATCCAAGAGAGGGCCCTTCCCTGGAGGCCCAGGTCAGCTAGTCTCTCTATAAGAGTGGCATGAGACACAATGTCGAACGGCACGCTGAGATCTAGTAAAATAAGTGCAGCCGTCTCGCCCCCATCCAGGAGCCGTCTAAGATTGTCCATGACTCCTAGAAGGGCAGACTCAGTACCGTGTTTCATCTTGAACCCAGATTGAGAATAGTGAAGAAAATTCTGGGATTCTGGAGAGTTCTCTGTTGATGTGTTTCTCTATTATTTTGGCCAAGATGGGAAGCATTGAGACTGGTCTATAGTTAGCCCAATTGTTAGGATCCAAATTGGATCTTTTTCAAGAGGGGCGGACCATGGCATGTTTCCATGTTTGAGGGATAAGACGCTGCGGTAGGGAGGAGTTAGGGAGTCCCACTAATACCTGCTGCATATCCGGGTTAAACAAACTAAGCTTAGCAGCCGAGAAGGGTCTGCAGGTGAGCCAGACCGTGTTGATGACAAAAGTGCCATAAACCGAGGCAAGTCCAAAGTTTCCCAATAATTACATTTCTGACGGACTTGTAAAGAGGCTGGGCTGGTCCGGTTTTCAATGACGAAAGTCGCCTCAGTGAAACCTGGCAGAGAAGAGCCCTTCCCTCATGTTTTTAATGAAACTGGATGTCTACCACCTTTTCCACAAAGAAACAAGCTAGTTCCTCACACTGAGGTTCCTACATCACCGGAGATGATGAGATCATATTGGGGTCGGAAAGTTCCTTCACTACTACTTATAAGCATAGTTTCCTCTAAACTGCACTCTTGAGCCAGCGCACACACCTAGGTTTTCCTTTGTGCACAGACCTACAATCAGCGCGTACTACAAAGGATTTCATGAAATGCTTCATTGGATCCTTTGAAGTGCAGCTGATGAAGCTGCACTGCTCCATGCATCAACACATTTTCCCATAGACACAGAATGGGCAAAACCCTTTGATGCATCTGGCCCAGTGTGTTTCTCTTTAGAATTGTAAATAGTGGGCAGTCTGAAGCGGCAGGAAAGAATCACCAAACCTTTCCCTGCAGCCTGACGTTAGTCTACCACATCCTTCTGCTCACCCCTAGAGAACAACAAGGCAAAATGTTTCGATTTCATCACCCACTCAGATTTTTTTTTTTTCTTTTTATCCTCATTCGCCACCAACCTCACTTCAAATCACACCCTAGATATCTGTACCCACACTCAGCAAGCTGAGGAACGTAGGCCATTGGAAGTGGAGACCCGCCTACTGGTACCAGACCAACTTGGGGATCAATGAAGAAACCAAACTGAGATACCTCTTCTGCCAAGCTCCAAGAGCTAGATGACTCTCGTCATAGAACTACCAGAGAGACTGGCAGTACCCGACTTAGCCCGAAGAGTATTAGCGGCATAATCATAGGACTCAGAGAAAAAAACAAAAAAACTCAGCCCATCACCTCTGAGCCCCATCTAAGTTGCAAGAGGTTCCAAAATGCTCTCTTCTTTTACTGCCTGATCTGGCAAGATCCAGCTTAGAAACCGCCAAGACTGAAGTCTGCCAGTCTAAGAAAGAGGGGGGGGGTTGATTCTGTCCATCTTATACAGATTTGCCTCCTAGCCAGGAGGATAGCATAGAAAAGCAGAGCTCCAACAGGACCAGTAACTTTATCTGCAGAGCCAAATATGATTAAGGGTAAATCGATGTTAATAGGACATCCCAGGGTGCTTGTCAAAAAGTTTCCAACACTATCCCAAAAGGAAGCAAGGGTTGGACATTCCTTGAATATGTGGATGTCAGAGGCAGAAACCTGCCCACATTTCCTGCAACTCACTGGTGGCCCTTTAGTAATTTTTGACAGTTTGTGAGGAGAAAAATAGGCCCTGTGGATAGTAAACAGGTGGTTCCTTTTTAACCAGGCTGGTTTCACTACTTCATTTAAGGTCTTACAAGAATTCTGCCACAATTGAACACAGTCCTGTGCAGGTAAGGAGCCACCCCACAATTCCTCAGCCAGATTGAATTCGCCGAACTCCTGGGCTAGACTAATGACGGCTGGAAAAGCTGACTGTAAATTAGCAGAAAAAACTAAAATATCGTCAGCGTACAGGGCAACCTTCCTCTCCCACTCCCCATACTTAAAGGCTGGATATTAGGATCATCTCTAAGCCGTTGAGCGAATGGCTCAATATATAGATCAAAAAGGAGAGGGGAGAGTGGGCAACCCTGTCTGGTACCTCTTGAGATCTTAAAGGAGTCAGTAATATTCCCATTAACAAGGAGACTGGCAGTTGGATTCTGATAAATCAACTGGACCATGCAACAGAAATTTTCCCCTAGGTTAAATTTCCTCAAGACCTCCGACAGGTAGATCCAATTCACTCTGTCGAAGGCCTTGGTAGCATCTAAAGTCATGGCTGCTGATGGAAGGGAATATGCAGAAGCCAGATCAATTGCGCCGATAAGGTCATAGGTGAGGTCCGAAAGCTGCCGGCCCCTGACGAAGCCCTTCTGATCTGAGTGGAGAATATCTCCCACCACGAGACCCAATCTCGCTGCTAAAATTGAAGTAAAAATTTTATAATCGGCATTCAAGAGTGATATGGGCCTATATGACCCACAGCTTGATGGAACTTTCCCAGGTTTCAAAATCAAGATTATTGTGGCGTCATTCCACGAAACTGGGAGCCCTAGGCCGGCCTCTAACACCTGATTGAAAAGCAACATCAGAGTGGGGATGATCTTATCCCCCAGCATCTTGTAGATCTCGGCTGGAAGGCCGTCAGGGCCCGCTGCTTTCCCGTTCTTACAGCGTTGGATAGCTTCTCTGACCTCGGTCTGAGTAAAAACCTGATCTAAATGCAGTTGTTGATCGGACTTCAGGGAGGGAAGAGGAATATCTCCCAGCCAACTCTGAACACTGAGAATATCCAGGCTTTTATCTTCGCAGTAGATGTCCTGAAAATAGGTCTGAAAGGCCTGACTAATTTCCCCATCTGAAGAAACGGTATCGTTACCACTAATGATTTCTTTAATATGGTTCCTCGCTTGGTCTGCTTTAGACTTCCACGCGAGGAGCTCGCCTGCCCCTTCCCAATACTCGAAGTGGGCAATCTTACTTGCCTCCCATCTTCGAGTAAGCCTAGAGTGCAAGATGTTCTCTAACTGGCCCTTTAGACTATCCAACGTAGCCTTTTGTTTTGCTGGATTTCAGTGGAGGCTTGGCTAATTAAGTCGGCCTCGGCAACCTTCAGCTTTCCTTCAATAGATAAGATCTCTTCTTTGTATCTTTTGTTTCTGAAGCATGACCTGCTGGTAATTTGGCCTCGCAAAAAAGCTTTTAGAGAGTCCCATACATAAGTTATGGAAGTCGACCCTAAGTTCGTTTTCAGAAACCATTCGGTTTCTCGTTGTAAAAAATCAATCTCCTCTTCCTCCAAGAGTAAGGAACGGTCGAACGACCATGTCCTGATAGGACAAGATAATGGACATTCTAGACCCAAAAGGATACCTGAGTGATCTGAAAGATGGTTAGCCAGGTATAAGATTTTATTGACTCTGCCTCTTAACGAATTACTTATCAGCACATAATCTATTCTAGATTGGTGCCGATATTTGTAGTTTCGAAACGATACGCCTGGCAACTGACCTGATCTTTCCCTCCAAATATCTGAGAAAGCGAATTGCTTTATTGCCTCTAATAAGAAGTCCCGAGATTTTGAGGGGACCATGGCTCTATTGTTTGGAGTCTTATCCAATGCGGGGTTCAAAACGATATTAAAAGTCCCCAGCTAGAATTATCAGTTCAGGAAAGTCTAATAAATGAGAGAAAATAGTCTTAAGACAGGAGGGGTCATCTTGATTGGGTCCATAATATCCAAGCAGGGTAAACAATGTCCCCATTATCATAACTTTAATGATAGCCCACCTGCCACCTGGGTCAACTAGCTGCTGTAAAATATGCGCCTTGGCTGATTTCTTAAATATAATTAGGACCCCTCTGATATTTGCTGTCTGACTAGTGCAGAAGTACGAGCCCACCCATCTTTTATTTTTAAAGAGAGAGACTGTCTCTTCTTTGAGAAGATGTGTTTCCTGGAGAATAATGACCTGAGCTGGTGAATCTTGAAGATACTGTATGATCTTATCTCTTCTCGGTCTAGTACGCAAACCATTGACGTTCCAGGACAAAATCTGTATAAGACTCATGATAGATCAAACGGGAAACCTAACATTAAAAGAGGAATTTGAATTTGAAATGACCAACACAAGCACTTAAACCAACCTAGTTCCAAAGCCATTACTTTAGGAATGAGGTAGGTACAATCAAAATAAGGGAGAATGAGGATTTGTTTTGTTTTTTTAGTCTGCTGCACCCACCCCCTACCCCTATCCCAGTGCTCCCCCCCACCCCTCCCCCCACCCCTGGGAACCCTTAACCCAATTATCTGGACAGATGGAGTCCAGGCAAAAGCATCCCGGAGATACCCCCCCAACCAGTTACATTAGAGAAAGAAAAGAGACAAAAATGCAGGAGAGAAAATGCAGAGGGAACCTATCTACCCTATGAGGCAGTCGAGACCGATTTAGAAGGGAAGAAAAATGAATAAGTATACTCTTTTACTCCCATTTCTTCTCCTCTCTTTAGTGTTATTATTTCCTTTTAATATGGGCCCCTCTCACCCATGATCCTTTATTATGCTGACTCTTCAGCACAAAAGGAGAAGGCTGAACCTTCACTTAATAGTACTGCTACTACCCCGACCAAACGCTACCCCCAACTGAACCCCCCAACTGAACCTAACCCTTATGATCCCCCCTTGCTAATACTGTCAAGCAGCTCATCCGCTTCCTGCACCGTTCTTATATTGTGCATTTTATTATTGTACATCACTTTTAAAAAGGCCGGGAACTTTAGTTGGGCTACTGCGCCTATTTTTTTTAAATCCTCCAACCTCCTACCCAGCTCCCACTGCCTCTCCAAAGTGAACCTCGAGAGGTCGGACCGGATCTCAAATGAAAACTCTTTTGCCCGAACTGTTTTCAATTTCAATGCTGCGTTAAGGATTTTATCCTTTAGAGCAAAGGTGAGAAAATTAATAAG
Organism: Calotriton arnoldi; assembly: GCA_963921515.1. Taxonomy (NCBI): domain Eukaryota; kingdom Metazoa; phylum Chordata; class Amphibia; order Caudata; family Salamandridae; genus Calotriton; species Calotriton arnoldi. Next base: position 964,568 of record CAWUFW010004404.1, on the reverse strand, counting down.
AATTTTCCTGGGTTTGGATCTATTGGGATTTCTTCGAAAGGGATCCCTATGCACCCTCTGTATATCCTGACTTAGTGCTTCTTCTGAGTCCTCGAGCTGTAGGGAGGTCTTAAGTAAAGAGACAATATAAGGTCGGATATCGGATCCTTCGCTGCCTTCCGGAACATTCAGTAAGCGTAGGTTATTCCTACGTGCATTGTTCTCTATCTTTTCCATTCTGTCGCTGAGATCCATGCGTTCTATCTTTAGCAATTGAATGTCCGACTTCGCCGCCCAAGGTCCTCTTTTAATTCACCAACACTATTCTCGAGGGTTACAGTCCTGGAATTTAAGAGGTCCACTTTTTTCCAAGGATTCACAGAAGTTCCTGATTTCTCCTTGATTAACTGCAGATACTGCAAAGCCCTTTTTTATATCTTCAGATAATGTGGTGAAAAGAGCTTCCAAGCCTGAGGGTGAAGATGATGGTAAAGATAAGGAGCCCTCCTTTTGTTCCCCCCTAGAGTTACCGTTAAGAACTGCTAGTGGCTGTGGCTGTAGTAGTTGCAGTGGCTGTTGCTGTGGCTGTGGCTGAATCTGATTCGGAGAGCAAGCCAAGGAGTTAGCGTTCGCACTGTTCTCGGGCCCCAAAGGCCCCAAAGGCACCCCTAAGTTACCCTGATGGGAGACCTGGTGTAGTGCTAACTCCATACTGCTGTCAGATACCGTTATCAATGGTAATGTTGATGCTACAGAGGTGTCCATGCTTGCCAAGCTCCGCTCAAGAGATCCGGCCTGCGCAGTGATAACCAGAACCTCTGGTTGGACCCTGAAATAGGAACGCAGCGACGGGGTCACCCTAACTAAGGTATTTGCGGAATTACTTTTTTGCCTCTTAGGTTTTATAGATCTTCCCTTGACCTGGTATATTTGAAAGGCAGAGTTGCTACTTGAAGCCGATATATCAACAGCGAAAGGGGACTCTGACCCCCCGAGGACGACCTTACCAATGCTCGCTCTTGAGACAGCTCTGAATCCTTTCTAAGGCTATCTATACTGCCAGAGTTATTTTTTATATTTGCCTTAGCCCGTCTGCAGCTCCCCACCGCATCTTTCCTCTGCTTCTTATGGCCCCTTCTAGTAGTAGTGGCTAATTGCGGTGTAACTTTAATGGGAGAAAAAGCCTCCTGTGTGGATGTAAGGGTCTGGGGGGTTTGACCCCCAGGGGCCAAAACCTCCTGCAATTGCTGCCGAAATTGAAGAGCTGAACCCCCAGTCCCTGTCTCTGCCCTGGTGCCTAGCTCCGGTATAACGGCAGAGACCTCCGCAGTCTTACCGCACCCTTCCTGCAGAGTCATCTGATCAGCCGTTTGACGAAAGAAGCCGCTGATGCTGACTCTGCCGTCACTCCCCCGGAGATGGCCTCGCGCGGCCGCCTTGCGTCCTCTGCGGAGCTCCAGGGCGGCTTCCAACCAGCGGGGCGGCGAAGGTATGCGTCTACCCGCCTCACCTCTTCACATCCCAAGCCGCCCAAGCTTGACGCAGCGGACAGCAACCACGCCGCGAAAAAAGACGGGAAGAAGACTAAGAAGGCAGGGAATCAGGAAAGCACACGCCGATGAGGTATTGCTGTTCTCCGATTAGATTATCTCATTGTCTCGATTCAGTACATTCGATAGCTGGAGCGGGAGCTCCGGGTGCTAGCGACTACCAACGTACAGCCGACATGTTCCCTCATGGATCTAATGTCACGTGTCACATCAATGGCATCAAAACCAGATTTTTCTTGTAGTGCCTGTCTGGGCCTCGGCTTTAATTTATGGGCTTGAGTTTGGACTGGAGAGAGTATATAAGGTGTGAGTTCAGTGTGCACCTGTATATGAGTTTCCACATTCTCCCTTGCGTCACAATAAACTGAGACAGGAGTTTTCTGAGCTTCTTATTTGGCAAGGCAGAGCACTGCCATTGAGTCTGTGTTGCTCGTGCATCATGTTAGTTAAAGGTTGATGAATAGCCTCTCCAGCAGCAGGTGTGTCTGATGATAGTAATAGAGTGAACTGTAAGTGGCAACTGAAAACACATGCCCAGGGCCATAGTATTTGAAAAGTCATCAAGAATGTAGGGGCATTTAGGGATTTATTGAATAATATTAATGATCTGAATATGAAAACAATACTGCAAATACCTTGTAACGTGAGCCAGAAAGCTGATCCATCATCTCACGACCCATCATCTCGCGCTAGTCAAGGATGGAAGTTAAGAGCTAAATATAAATACATTCTGTAATCAACCTTTCCATTAGAAACTTTGTAAATCAAAATAGTTCAAATAATCATAATGTTTATGTAGTAACATGATTTGAATGAATTAAATAGGGAGCATGCGAGTTAAATGGAGAGTGGGTGAAATAAAGACAAATTGAATTAGTGAATAGGCAAGTGAATGAACTTGTTGGTTTTTGAATGAGCACGAGAATGTCCAAGTGTCTGTGGGAGTGAACAAGTGAGTAGGTAAGTAATACAGTGGTTGAGTGGGTTAGTGAGAGAAGAGTGAATGTCAACATGATTAAGCAAGTGAGTGGATAAGCAGTTGAATGTGGGAATGAGTGAGTATATGAAGGAAGCAGTCAGTGATTCGATGGCAAGTGTGCAAATTAGTGAGAAAATAAGCAAGAAAAGTCAGTGAAAGGGTGAGCAGCAAATACATGAGTGGGAAAGCAAATGAAAGATTGTGAATGCCATTAATTAACTGAACGATTCTGCAAGTGATTTAGGTGAGTGAAGGAGTGAGTAAATGAGTAAGTGACTGAGTACATGATAGATGCTTGATGATTGTGCATTTACAAGCATGTGAATAAGTGAGTGAGTGAGTGAGTGAGTGAAGCATCAAGTGAATAAACAAATGATGACCAAGGGTTTGAAGCAGTGACTGAGAAAATGAGCATGTCAGTGAGCAAGTGAGAGAATGAGAAGGTAAGTGTTTGAGTAATTCATAAAATCAGTGAGTGACAATAAAACATTCTGCAGAAGGGTGTCTAAGCAGTGCAACACAGATAATCTCATAGCCAGACTGCCTCTACCTCTACCCCAACCACAAAATATTACTCAGCATATTCTTCAGAGAAGAATAAACACACTGGGCCCGATTCACAAAAGTAATCTGAGACAAAATCCTAACTTTGCGACTTTTGGTATTCACAAAGGGCATTTAGGAGTAGTAAAGTTAGGAATCCTAACTTTACTACTCCTAAATACCTTTGTGAATGCCGAAAGTCGTAAAGTTAGGATTTTTTCTCAGATTACTTTTGTGAATCGGGCCCAATGGTTTAGCAACACCGTCCCATTAATCGTTATATGACAACATCTTTTGGATTGGGAACTTTAGTCAATACATTCTGCAGAAAACTCCCTAGCCACCCTAAAAATAGAATACAAAAACATACTATGCTAAAACATAAAGCAATAACATATAGGATGTGCTAAATTCACATAGTTTCTTAAAATTTGGGGAAAATTATGCAGAATTATTGCGTAATTACCCAAAATGCAAGTCCAGCATTTGTTTAGACAACTATAATTTTGTACATATTTGTAATTTTATTGCAGTATACCTAATGGTTGCCTTGTAGGAAAGTGATGCTCAGTACAATTGGCCTGACTTGATTACGGGGACGAGCCAATGACACTTGCTATGGGCCTGATCAGTTCATTGGTAAGAGTTATTTTAGATGCCATAGGTCTGATCTGTATGAAAATTTTGACTAAGGCATTAGACCTGATTTAATTATTATGAAGCAGCTGTTGACACTAATAGACCTTTATGGATAGATTGTTTTTGCACACTGTAAAGCCTGTAGATGTGTTTTGTTACTTGAAATCTGACAGATTATATTTTAGGTATTGATTATCCCTTTTAATAAACCTTAGAGGTTCAAGATTTGAACTGTACTAATTCTTGCTAGAATTTCTTCAAAAGGCCCAACAAGTTTAATTGTCTGCCAGGCTCTTGTAAAAAAAAAAAAAGAAAAGTGTATGCATATATTTACTGGCGACAGCCAATAAGTACTTATAGTCAGGGCCAACTTTTCTCATAGACGAAGCATTTTTAATTTTGTCAATAACTTTGGTGCTGTTTCATGAATCCTCATGAAATTTTAAAAACTAGTTTGCCACACATTTTTGCTGGTGTGTGAGAAGTTTTGCGGTGATTTGTGAAGAGGAGGCAGAGAAAAAGGGGACTCCCAAAATGATTTCCCCTATGCAATGTCATCTGTGATGTCATTTGAGATGTCATCAGTGATCTCATCAGTGATGTCACTGACCATGTCATGAGTGATGTAATATGTGACATCATCAGCAGTGCATTGCGGGGGCGTGAGTTATAGTTAACTCAGCTAACTATAACGGCTGAATTTCTCTGGTTTTGTACGAGTGAAATGTCAGCCTAACTAAAACGCTCCTGTAACCTGTGGTTCTTTAAGTCAATATCTAAGGTTTTTTAAATGCTTATTTCTAACTATAACGTCCCTGAAACCTATGGTTTTTTCTGTGAATTTCTAAGGTTTTTTAAATGCTAATTCCTAACTATAACGTCTCTGAAACCTGTGGTTTTCTCAGTGAATTTCTAAGGTTTTTTAAATGCTAATTTCTACCTATAACTTCCCTGGAACCTGTGGTTTTTTCAGTGATTTGCTATGGTTTTTTAAATGCTAATTTCTAACTATAACGTCCCTGAAACCTGTTTTTTTTAGTGAATATATATATACATACACAAAAAAGATTTTATAAATATATTTTATCAGAACGATTTAGAGAGCAAACCGGACTGGAGTAATGGTCAGACGCGAGTCGGAGGACCTGTGATCTTGTCGGCGAAACTACCGGTAAGCCATATCATATTGAGCCTAATAGCAGGTGGGGAGGTGTGCTGGCAAAGAGAAGCACAACATATTTTTAAACCCATCTCATTTAACAAGCATTGTCATCGAGATATGAAGGGTTTAAACGTATATACGTGCCCCAATCCAACACGATAGTAATCATGGCAGACGAGGAACTCAAGGAAAGGGAAGCAGCGGCTTTAGAATTATTTACCAATCTCCCAGCAGCCACTGATATCAGGTGTAACAAAGGAATTTCAGCAGTATCACCAGATGGAGATGTAAAAAGATTACTTAGGGCATTGGAGAAACAGAAAAGATCTGAAATCACCAAATGGTGGGTGCAAAAATCTTTGGAAAAGTATGTGGAGGCGCGTCGGAATTCTCGTGGGTTGCGCATTATGATTGCCCCAAGTTTTGACAACCCACATCCAGACATGTTAAGAGAATGGGCGGACAGCAACCTTGAAGCCTCTATGTGTCTGGTACACATCCTTATCAAATATGCCCGTATTGACCGCGAGACAGTTCTAAAAGAAAAAAGAAAAGAATCAACGCGGAACTGGAAAAGACTGAATTCAAGGAGCTAATCACAAAAACCAGGAGCGAAATCACCTACAGATTGAGAAAACATAAGACCAGGAAAGCTTACAAATTTGCCCGTGATAAACAAGATTACGAATCTGGACACATTTTTAAATTTTCTCGTAAATATGATGTCATCAAACGTAAGCATTTTTCACAGATCAATCAAATTAAGGACAATGTTGGACAAGAAGCAGCCACCAGAGAACCCCAAACAGTAATTGATTCAGAGGCGAGCTCCCTTCAAAGTGAAACTGAATCAGATGATAGCATTCAGGGAAGAGGTCATGAGGGTGAGGATTATGGTACCCTGACTCCAGCAGAAGAACTGGATTTTTTTACAACGAGCCAGACGTCAAACACTCAGACCGCGGAAGCCTATGCCATCACAAGACAAAGACGTAACCAAAGGAGGAGGGCAAGAAGGCAATGCAGGCAACGCAAGAAACAGAAAGCAGCAGAATTACAGGTGGAAACAGAAATAAATATTAATAACAACACCGTCATCAACCTGTCTCAGACCCAATTGGACCAAGCGGAATTACAACTTCTATCATTAGGCCTATCCTTCTGCCCTGAAAGCAATTTCAATTATGTACAAACACGTGTGGATATTTTTAAATTTATCCGCAAAATGAAACTCACTAAATATTTTGCAATTAAACAATCCAAAAACAATCCTGAAGCTAATATCAATAAAGAAACAAGTGGTTCAGTCCAACAATCTTCGTTACTGGTATCAGACATTCCAGTCCTGCATACCTTGGAAAGTTTAGCATTGGAAAGTAACGGGAGAGGTCACACACCAAATACGCAAGACATGGTGCACAGTGTGGGCATTAGTTTAGGAAGACCAGAACCAAGTCCTTTTAAACCACCCTCGACTTTCATGCCCATCATGCCCCGTGATGCCATCGACATTTTTCAGGATGTAGTAGTAGAGGAGCTTAAAAAACTACAGTTAAAAGTCCAATGCAAAAAGAAAAAAGTGAGATTCAAACAGAAAAAATACCAAGATCTTATCAAGATACTGCAGGAGCAGAATGATGTTATCATCAATAAATCGGACAAAAGGGGCAACATTGTTCTGTGACCCACGGATGAATATTTAGTGGAGGCTCACAAACATCTAGATGATCAATCATGTTATAAAAAATAAAACCACCAACAACTTAAAGTGGTACAGGAACAATGCAAACAACATCTAAACAGATGGAAAAGGGAAAGTTTATTGACGAACGATGAATATCTTTTCATCAAAACAGATTTTCCCATCACTCCAATATTGTATTTTATACCTAAAATACATAAAAAGTCCCCGGAAGACCTATAATATCAGCGAAAGGTGGACTGTTGGAAAAGATGTCACGGTATGTGGACTTCTATCTTCAGGAGTTCGTCACAGCACTACCCTCATATATAAGGGACACAAATAACTTTTTGGGAAAAATTAAAGATGTGCCCTGGTCAGATCAATACCATCTAGTAACTCTTGATATAAGTGCCCTGTACACCAGTATTAACCATGTTGATGGGATAAGAGCAGTGGGTTTCTTTCTGGAAAGTGTAGCTATCGAAAAGTATAAACATGGGAAAATGATTTTAGAAATGATTAATTTCTGTTTGCACAATAACTTATTTTTATTTAACAAGGAGGTCTATCAACAGACAAGAGGTGTTGCCATGGGAGCCTGCTTCTCCCCCAGCTACGCGTGTTTACACGTGGGTTGGTGGGAGGAGCGGGTTCTCAAGGTTGCACACAAAGAGGTGTGGGACAAGCACATAATGTGCTGGATGCGTTTTATAGATGATGTTTTTATGGTATGGAATGGTTCCAAAGAACAAGCAATGGCCTTTATTTATAACATCAACCACAATGCTTTAAATTTGCAATTCACTGCAGTGATAGACAGCAAAGCAATAGATTTTCTGGATGTACATGTTCAGGTCATCAATAAAAAACTGGAAACCACCCTACACAGAAAAAGCACTGCAGGAAATTCCACCCTACAGCTTCCAGTTTCCACCCCCATCATTTAATCAAAAGCATCCCATACGGGGAGTTTTTAAGACTACGAAGAATTTGTAGTACTGATCAGACATTTGAGGATTGTGCAAGAGAAGCCACCATTAGATTCATTGACAGGGGCTATAGTAAACAGACCATTCAGTCAGCTCTTTCAAAAGTCAGAAAAGTCCCACGAGAGAACACTCTACACACCAGCAATTCGAGACCCTCTAGGCAAACCAGCAATGAGGAAACCACCAAGTATAATAGTCAGGAAATTAGACTGATAACCACCTACAGCAGTCAACATAAACAAATTAGAGCCATCATCAATTCCAATTGGCCCACCATAAGAACAGACATGATTTTAGGTGACCTTTATCCACTCCAGCCTACTTTGACTTTCAGAAAAGCTAAATCAATGCATAACGCATTGGTTAGAACCAGCCCGGAATTACCTTTTGGGGATTGTAAAACTACAAAGAAAATCTGGCTAGCACTGAAAAATGGATCTTTATAAGTGCAGCTCATGCAGAGTGTGTAAGTTTGGCACTAATACAACCCAATATACCTCCGTTTTTGGTCCCACCATCAACCAACTCAAAGGGATATACAATTGCCGTACTGAATTCGCAGTGTATGTTTTAACTTGTCTGCAATATGTGGGATGCACGAAATTGCAAGTACATGTGCGAATTCTTCAACATCTAAGGCCAATTGTCAACTCCAATATGTCCTATCCAGTGGCCAGGCACTTCAAGACTGTCCACAACAAGGACCTGAATAGCCTGAGGTACTTTGTCATAGGGGCAGTACCCCCACTTAGAAGAGGAGGGAATAGAGAGAAACCTTTGAGGAGGTTGGAGTCCAAATTCATTTTGGAGTTGGACACACAAGCACCAAATGAACTTAACAATGGGGAGGAATTACATAACTTCCTTTAGAATGAGGGGCGGACCATCTAGCTACCTGATCCTTACAGGTTGTACATGGAGTTTTATACTTAGCCGCTAGAAATTCTGTAATAGATCTTTTTAATATGAGTAAACAAGGTGTCAACTTGTATCAGGTTGAGCAATACCTCCTTTACAGGCTCTGCACTTTATTCCGCTGGGGATGCCTGTTCTTAATGAAATTGCAATTATCTAGGAATTTATCAGTTGGATTGAGCGTGCACTTTGCAACATTTTAGACTGGGTTCATCCACAGTATAGAATTATCGCTGCTACCTTTCTTGGGCCCATATAGATATGGGTTTCAATTTTAATACTTCAGCACTTTTTTTGAGCACTACGTCACTTTCTTTATTAATTATGGCACTAGGTGTCAGGAGCACACAGGCTAATCATGATATCTCAGATTTATATTATCAGCTTCTATACCAGATGAATGTTATTATTACCATCACACTGTATGGATTTGGACTCAACATAAATAATATGGCACAATTGAATGGGTAGACCTGGTACACCTGCATTAAGCACTTTAAATACTTCTCCCAGAGGAGAGAGGCACAACATAAACTCTGAAAACATATGTATTTTGCACAATTACATGATCTGAAGAGGTGAGGTGCACTATAGTATAAGCAGCAAATGTATAGGTATATGGCACTACAATAGAAACTAATGTTAAAGTGAATATAACAAGGCATTTAAGCAAGTATTGAGTTAAATAAGAGGCATAAGATCAACAGTTTCTAGAATTTTTTATCAGGATGTGCTTTCCATTCAGAATGTGCTTTTAAAATCAAATTCTTTTATTGCCATGTATGTCTAAGTATGTCAAGATTCTTAATCAAATTCACAGCAAAGCTGATATACTATGTTAGTCTGTTTTCCATGACTATGCCTGTTTCCGATCACGTGGGGTTTTATGCACGTTAAATGTCAAAACTGAAGTGTGCCTTGATATGTGAGCAAGCCCAGTGAGGTGGGCGAAACACGTCATCCTGCCATAGTATCAGCAATAAATACTTTTTGAACAGCATGAAGTGGAGTCCATGTCCCGTTTCCAGTGAAGCAGCGCTGTGGGGAATTTCAATTTGCATATTTTAATGTTTTTATATACATTTTTTATATAATTTATATATATATGCAGTAAATAGTTGTTTTTTAAAATATAAAAATGGGCTGCAAGATGCTATCTTGCCATGATACAGGGGCAATTGTCGATGCCAATACCTCGTTGAACACTGGGGTCAATACATCGGCCCACATATCGATATTGGCATGGAATAAGGCATTAGGAAGCCCATTTGGGCCAGGAGAACCATTTGATTGAAGGCGGCGTAAGAGATTGGCTATTTCATTAATGCTAATACGATCTAGATCATTCTTCAAATCAGGGCTGCTGACTTGCTCTATATATGGCTCACTTGGGGGATGAAGTCCACTTTAGTTCTGAGGTCCTCAGGATACAATGGGACCTCATCGCCTCACCATCAGTTCGCCAAGAGGCACGTTTGCAGAGTGGTGTGAAAAGGGGCGTGGCCTCAGACCACCTCTCAGCCATCCCACTGTGTGGGGCTTCCTGGAGGTACCTGCCGGGCTAGTTGGCCCCTAAGGACCCTCAGTAGCGACGGGGACTTCAACCCCCAACCAAGAGCGTGCCAGGAGGCGCGTTTGCAGAGTTGTGGAGAAAGGGGGCGTCGCATGTGACCACCTCTCAGCAATCCCACTGTGTGGGGCTTACTGGAGGTAATAGTTAGGCTAGTTGGCCCTTAAGGACCCACAGCAGCGAAGGGGACATCATCCCCCAACCAAGATGTCCCCACATGAATATTTGAGAAATATTTAAATTTCTCAGAACCTACTGAACGGATTTACACCATTTAACAATGAAAATTAACATGGAGAAAAATCGTTTTGGGTACCCCCTTTTTCTTGGCCCCCGCTTGACGAATCACCCTGAAACTTTCAACATATGAGCTGACCTGACCGCTCCATTAGTTTTGAAAATTTCGGGAAGATTCCTAAAACGGTGCCAAAAATATTGGCAAAAAAGAAAACGCTTTTTGAATAGAAACAAGGTCCTAACTATAACTACCTACTGGCGACCGCCACAGTTTCCATTGGAAGAGCGTTTTTTCATTTGCCAATATCTTTAGTGTCGTTTGGCGAATCTTCGCGAAATTTTCAAAACTAATACACCACTCACTTCAGCTGCTGTGTTGAAAGTTCCACCAAATCGCCAAGGCCCTGCTCCCATTCTCCACCACTCTGCAAACGAGCCACTTAGCTCACTGCTGGTGGCGGATGAGGACCCCTTGCCTCCCGAGGGCCTCAGGACTAAAGTGGACTTCATCCCCCAAGCAGCAGTTCACCAGGAGGCACGTTTGCAGAGTGGTGGAGAAAGGGGCCGTGGCCTCTGATGACCTCTCAGCATTCCAGCTGTGTGGGTCTTACTGGAGGTAACAAAAGGGCTAGTTGGCCCCCAAGGACTCTCAATAGCCAAGGGGACTTCATCCCCCTACAGCAGTGCGCCATGAGGCATGTTTGCAGAGTCGTGGAGAAAGGGGGCGTGGTATCCTACAATGTCTCAGCAATCCCGCTGTGTTGGACTTACTAGAGGTAACAGGAGGGGTAGTTGGGCCACAAGAACGTCCTTGGGGGCCAACTACCCCTCCTGTTACCTCCAGTAAGTCCCACACAGCGGGATTGCTAAGAGGTCTTTGGAGGCCATGCCCCCTTTCTCCACTACTCTGCAAACACGGTTCTGCTCGTGGTGCACTAATGGTTGGAGGATGAAGTCCACTATCCTCCTGAGGGACCTTAGGGGCCTAGAAGACCTCCTGTTACCTCCTGTAAGTCCTACACAGCGGGATTCCTGAGAGCTGGTCAGATGCCCAGCCCCCTTTCTCCAACACTCTGCAAACACGATCACTAGTTAAAAAACCATAGAAAATCACTGAAAAAAACAAAGGTTACATGACGCTATAGTTAGCAAGTACTATTTAAAAAATACCTTAGAAATTCACACAAAAAAACAAAGGTTACAAGGACATTATAGTTAGCAAATAAAATGTAGCAAACCTTAGAAATTCAGTGAAAAAACCAAAGGTTACAGGAACGTAACCTCCTGACAGGATGGTCTGAAGGATGTACGCACCAACCTTACAATCTTCTAAGGGACAGTCCCTGTCAAAGGCAGTTGTAACTCACACCTAGGCCTGCCCCTGCCATTGTCCAGGTAGCTAGAGGCACACCACTCACAGTGGGAAGGAAACCTGTTGTAGAACAGGTTTAGCAGGGGATTTACTCATTTCCCTAGACACACCTCAGGGTGTGCTCAGAACTCCTACCTATGGAAGCAAGATTCTGCCACGTTGGATTTTGGCAGAGGAGGGTACAATGGGAATGTTTAGGGCCAAACCCCAGGAAATTATGTCAAAGTGGGTAGGGTTGCTGTGGTGTCGGTTACACGAAGGAAACCACACGGAAGCAGGTAAGACGAACTCTTTATGCACACCTCATCCAAGCTCGGTCAGCACCAACTGTCGTTCCCAACTTCCGTCCCCACAAGTCCTGGCGCTCGCATTCCACCTGTGACCTAGGTACATTCTAGGTTGCCAGGGAGAAGCTGTCAGCTGAACCAGGGTGACCACTATGTCACTATGCCACACTTCTCCCTCCTTGAACTAAAACACTTTTGAGATATAGAAACTGATCCACACCTTACATATGAATAAGGAAGCAAAATGAATAACTGTGGGAGAGAAACAGCATGTAAAATAATAGCATGAAAAAACACAATGAATAACAAACTCATAATCTGACCTCCCAAAAGATTACATCACAAAATCTTGGAGATAAGCTGGTCTCCTTATCTCTCTGACACTCCTCCTTTGTGAAACCAGCCCTCTCCTGTGAGACTCATGTGTACTTGAACTCCACTCATTGCCACCCAAAGAACAGGAACTGCACTACTCATCCAGGACAACTATTCTGCTTTTGTTCCACAACTAACCATCATGTGTTTTCACAAAATCTCCTACTTTAAGTTCTACCTCTTTTGCTTTCATATCCTTGTAAAATAATACTTTCCTCTTGATCTGTGCTGAAATCTCTCGCTCTCTCCACTCTCCTACTGCATTGTCCACACAGCCCTTATTCCAATGCATCCAACCAGGACACATCTTAGTTGAAGGAGATCTCCCTTTAAACAACTCAAAAGGAGATTTTCCAGTGCACGAATGTGGTGCAAAGCGAAAGCCTGATAACCTAGTAGAAAGTTCTTGACTCCAGTCTGTTCCATTTTCCCTGGCTAACAGTATGCCTTCTTTTAAGGTTTTGATAATTCTTTCAATAGCACCATTGGTTTCTGGATGGTACAAGGCTGATTTCTTGTGTGTTATCCCACAATTCCTAAGAAACAATTCTGTCTCTGTCTAACAAAACTCCACACCGTTATCCATAAGTAGAAAACGTGGAAAGCTTTCCAGCTGAAATATGTTCTCTAAAAATTTAAAGACTGCCCCGGAAGATATGTCCTGTACACACGACACTTCAACCCATCTAGAGTATAAGTCCATCAAGACTAACACATAGGGAGTGGCGTGCTCACCTCTTACAGGCTCCAAAATATCCATAGCTACCTCCTCCCATGGATAGCTAGGTAAATCTCTACACACCATAGAAGTACGAGTAGTTTTCAATCCTTTGTCACAATTAATACACTCAACACAGTCCCTTACCATGCACTCTACATCGTGATCAAGTGCAGGACACCAAAATTCTCTCCTGAGCCAACTGTATTTCTGCCTTAACTTCTTAGGTGGTATCAGCCACCTGCCTCTCAACAGGAATCCTTTGTCTACTGCCAATTCGTGTAGAATCTTACTCCAGTGGTCCTTGAATTCACCTAATCCAGACTTGTTGAACTTGCCTGAGCTTACAACTTGAATCACACAGTTCAGTTCAACATCACTTTGAAGTTCAGACAACCATTCACTCTCACTGATGATGCCTTCTGTGAGTTTGCACACTCTCACAACTCCTTCTTCATCCTGTTCTTCTTTAATGCTAAAGTCCATCTCTTCAACATTCATCAGTCTGGATAGGCAATCTGCTGAGAAATTGCTCGCTCCAGGAACATATTGTAAATCGAAGCAATATTCTTGTAAGTTTACCACCCATCTCATTATACTTGAAGAAATAGCATCAAGACCTTTCTTTGTAAAGACTTCTACTAATGGCTTATGATCCGTCCGAACAGTAAATTTGATTCCCCACAAAAATTGCCTAAATCTGTTAATGGCCCAGTGCACAGCAAGGGATTCCCTTTCAATGATGGAATAGTTGCATTCCACATCCCTGAGGGTGCGTGACGCACAAGTAACCAATTCCTCTTTCCCATCTTTGTTTTGTATGAGTAGGGCTCCTAAACCTTTTGCACTTGCATCACACATCACTTTGGTGTAGTTCATAGGATCATATGCCTGTGGTGAAGGTGCATTGTTTAGTTATTGTTTAACATTATGAAATTCCTCTATGCAAGGGCTATACCATACAAAATCGGTTTTTTTAAACAATTTTCTCATGCTGTATGTTTTGCAGGCAAAGTCTTTGATGAACCTGCTGTGGTATTCTACCATGCAAGGAAAGAAGCTAACTCTTCCTTTGTTTTAGGTTCCTGTAGAGATTTGATGGTTTCTTCCAGTTCCTTCCTTGGCTTTACTACTGCTCCTGAGATCAGATATCCTAGGTAGCTTACCTCCCCCATACCAAACTTGCACTTTTCGGCTTTAAATGTGAGACCAGCATCCTGTAATCTGCAAAGACATCTCTCACGCGTTGATCATGCTCTGAATCGGTGGCCCCAAAGATAAGAATGTCATCCTGATAGCACTTTACTCCAGGTACACTTTTCAGGATCTTAGCCATAGTTCTTTGAAAGCCAGCTGCAGCAGAGATGAGACCAAACGGCATCCTCTTGAATCGATAGATCCCAAACGGTGTAATGGATGATGTTAGATCCTGAGAATTCTCATCAAGTTCTCTCTGGTGGTAGGCTGAGACTAAATCAAGTGTACTGAATATCTTAGCCCCAGAAAAAATTGTGATAATTTCTTCAATGTTTGGTAAGGGGAATTTGTCCACAGTCACCTCCTTGTTCAAAGCTCGAAGGTCCACACAAAGGCATATGTCACTATTCCCTTTGCGTGCCACAACAATGAGGGCCAACTACTCCGTTGCCTCCACCGACTCAATCACCCCACACTTGCATAATCTTTCTAGTTCGTCCGCTACTGCTGATTGCATTTGTAAAGGAATACTCTTAACCTTGGCAACAAAGGGTTTGGCTCTCTCCCTTAATTTGATTTTATGTTTGTACCCAAATAACCTTCCGCTGGTAATTCTGAAACTAACCACTAAACTCTTTCACAAATTTGTTCGTCCCACTGTTGACTGTATCCACCCTCACTTGCGGAATTTTGTTGTGATGCAGACTCACCCCTAATTCCTTCTGTTGAGCCCATCCCAATAAATCATCACCATGAAAGGACACATACACTTTGCCTGACGTGGACATTCTACCAATGCTCAACACTGCTTCAAAGTAACCTAGCATTTCAGTTCTAGACCCTCCATAGCCACCAGGATGTATGTCCATAGCTTCAAGCTTCTTCTTCCCACCAAATAGTTTCCCAAAAGTCTTATTGGAAATGATGGTAATGCGAGAGCACAAATCAAATTTCATTGACATTTTGTATCCATCAACATTCACTAATTCAGTCGAAACAGCTTGTTGGACTCCCCTATTTGTAGAACTATCTCCTGACTAGTCTCCACATTCTTGTTCCTTCTTACCCTCCTATTCTTATTTCTACAACACTTACTGAAATGTCCCCTGATACCACACGTGTTACACACTTGTGACAAAGCTGGACAGAATGTATTATTTGCTCGGTGATCATCATATCCACACCTGGAACACGTACCCTTGAAACTAAATTCTGTCTTCTTCTGTATTCTAGCTTCTGGTTCAATTTTCTTAACAGGTTTCTGAACTTTGACTTCACACACCTCTGTAACTCATTCTTTGTCCGTTGTCTTAAAACTTTTATCTACTCTAAGTTCCCCAACACACTTCCACATGTGCTCCACTCGTTTTGCAACAATCAATACCTCTTCCAAAGGTTGTTCATCTTTCATCCAAAGTTCCTCACGTACTTTGTCATTATTACACCGCAACACAAATTGATCTCTAATTCTTTCTTCAGTGGAACCTCCAAACTTGCAATTAGAGGCTAACTTCCTTAAGCTAGTAACATGCTCCTCCACAGATTCATCTTGTCCTTGAACTCGCATGCCAAAATGATACCTCTCTAAAATCATGCTGATGCGAGGTAAATAATGACGATCAAGTTTAGCTATTGTTATTTCAAATTCATTTAAATCATGTGCCTCTGCATGAGGAAGTTCAGGTAAATCATCTAACACTTCTTGCCCTTTAGCACCCAAACAATGTAGATGTAAAGCATGCTTCCTTTCAGCACTCAGATTTGTCCAACACACCCTTGCATAATTCAAGAAAACTTTCTTCCACTTAAACCATTTGATGACAAGTTCACCAGGTGTGGCCCAAAAAAATCGAACAGTTGTAACATTCTGCATGCTTCTTGCACTACATTCAATGTTCGCTACAACCCCTACTTGTTATTACAGATGAGTGCAATATTAAATCTGTAACGGTGTTCACACAATCCTAATATTTTGAAAGACTGAGGAGAACACAATACTAATTGCACGTTGTAATTACATTTGCCATGCAGAAATCCTCAATCCAACACCGAAGAAGAAAAATAAAAAAAACTCGAGAAAACTAGGTTGCAGAATTTCTAATTACTCAATGAGAGTTGAGTGAGTCAAGTCAAGTCACTTGTAAACAACTCCCAACATGGCCACAGCAATCCCGAACAAGTAATTTTGCAGGTTAGGCATGCTAGTCAATCAGCACGTATGAAAGGAAACCCGCACATGACTTGCACTCCTGAACTTACTTTGTCAAGCCACTGTGCATGCGCTGTTGTGGCTCCGAGACGTGACGATAAGAAAGTCGCTTGCACACTCATACAGGCACCAACAAGTAAAAGCAGCTTACACCTGATTGACCAGAGTGCGAACAGACGTTCCTCTGCTCAAATGCTGCCTTTTATTGACTTGAGGGGGCGAAGAGACGTTCCCCTGCGCTTGGTGTCTGCTTGCGACGCTGGGGGTAGAAACTTCCTTCCAGAGGTCGCGTCCCATCAGGTGACTCCAAGCACCCGGAAGTTACTTAAGAACAGATCGGACAGCCAAATACGCACACTGGCCTGGGTTAATTAAGAGTTATGGCCCGACACCTAGATGTCCAAAGACTGGGAATTCTAACCCAGGACTGTTTACAGCAGCAGCAGCTGAAGAACAGAGGCCGGCTCGCAATACCCCTTGAAGCCAGGCTAACTTCTCCTCACGCCTCTGACAGCACACCAGACCAGCCTCTGACGGACAACACTTGTTACCGTTTCATGACCCGATGGTTCGACATGAACATACTACATCCACCGCCTTGTTGAGGTGTAGATTCTTCGCTGGATCCCGTCCTGCAACCCCAAAATGTGGTGTTGGTTACACGAAGGAAACCACACAGAAGCAGGTAAGACGAACTCTATATTTACACCTCATCCAAGCTCGGTCAGCACCAACTGTCGTTCCCAACTCCCGTCCCCACACGGCCTGGCGCTCGCATTCCACCTGTGGCCTAGGTACATTCTAGGTTGCCAGGCAGAAGCTGTCAGTTGAACCAGGGTGACCACTATGTCACTATGCCACAGTTGCCCCTGGAGACTTTTATCCTATTAGTTAGAGAGTCACCCCTAACCACAAGCTGGTGCCAAGCATAAAAGTGTTATCCCTAGATACCCTGCTAAGAACACTGCTGGACCTGTGGAAGACAGAAGAAGGACTGCACTGGACTGGACCTGTCACACTTGAACCCAGGACAGAAGAGTGGACTGCAAGAGCTGGTTGACTAGCCTCTTATTAAGCTCCAGTGTAAGAAATTTGGTTGTTGGTTGACTGGGATGGGAGCTCTGGTCAAGTAGCAACCACAATTCTTGTCAGGGTTAGGCACAAGCTAATCCTAAATTAACCTGCGCTCAACCCTCTGGTAGCATGGCACAGAGTAGTCAGGCTTAACTCAGAGGCAATGTGCAAAGTATTTGTGCAAGACTTCAAACAGAAATAAAGTGAAAACACCACACAAAAGGGATGTCACATCAAGTTAGAAATATAGAACTTTCTATAGCAAATAAAAAAGACCAAAACAACAAAAATCCAATCAGTAGAACTGGAGCTATGCAATTTTAAAAGATTTTAGTGTAAATAGCTCAAAAAATCACAAAGCGTCAACTGTGGATATCTAGTTGCGCCAAACCAAGATAAAGTTACAAGTTCAAGCTGACCGCGATGGAGTGTGGTCCAGCTACAGGGATCCAGTTAGGCCAGCTGAATAAATATCCTTAAATTCTTGTTTGCAAAGCATTGCAAGGATACTTGTCGAAGTTGCTTTGTGTAGCCGAAGTGATGCGTTGGTTCCGAGATGCAGTGAGCCTGTGATGCGAGGGCCTGTGTTGTCATCCAGGATCCCCTCAACGACGCTTGTGATGCAAAGTCTGCCACGGAGGATGCAGTGTGCACTTGGACTGATGTGTCAGTCCCCAGGAGTTGCGAGGCTGTGATACGGAGTCCGGCATCGTTGTCTAGGCTGCCAATGATGAGGGATACTAGGGCCTGCACTGAGAATGCATCACGCAGCGGCAGTTCTGATGGGCTGCAATGTGATGTGAGTCTTTGCGACGGGTCCAGTCCATGTGGAATTGGTGATTCATCGGTTCTGCTTGCGTTTGCGTAGCACAGCAGAGGAGATGTGTGGATTCATCTGTGTCCACAGAGGCTGTTAAGCCCCTTAGGCCCATTTCCAAGAGTCTAGGACTGGGGTGGCACCACTTGGCAGGGTAGGGACTCAAAGATGCCAGAGTCCAGGTGCAAGGTTTTTGGAAGTATGTTGTGTCCATGAGGCTTCAGATCAAGAGGCCTGGGGTGGCACCACTTGTCAGAGTAGACTCACAGATGGCAGAGTCCAGGTGCAGGTGCAAGGTTGTTGGAAGCCTGTTGTGTCCCTGAGGCTTCAGATGAGGAGGCCATCCAACTAGCCCTTTGAGTCACTCTGGGTTCTGCATTCAAGAGATGTGGATCCAGTCCTTCTCACCCAGGCAAGAAGGCAGCAGACCACAGGTCAGCACAGCAGGGCAGCAGCCCTTCAGAGAATCAGTCCAGCAGAATGGCAGTCCTTTCAAAAGTATAGTAGCCCTTCTTCCTGGCAGAGTATCTACAGGTCCAGAAGTGTACTGAAGAGTTGCAGTTTGAGGTCTAGTATGTATACCCAGTTGTGAATTTTGAAGTGGAGAGAAGTTTCTAGAGACATGCCTTTGAAGTGCACAGGTGTACTGCCTTCCTGGCTTCAGACTAACTACAGGGGTATGCTGCCCTTTCTGTGGAGACAGGACACAGCCTATTCACGTGTAAGTAGGGATGGACCCAGCTCCTCCCTCCCATCCTGCCAGTGATGGCCCATCTAGTCACACCTAAGCTCTCTATTGTGTGTGTCTGTCTAGGAGGCACACACAAAGACCAATCGTCAACTACACCTAGTTATGTGACCCAGAGAAAGGCAGCAGGCACCAAATGGACAATCATAAGGCGAAAAAGCAACACCAGTAAATCAATTCAGAAACATAAAGAATATTGTAATGCATAAAATGACACCAAAACAACAGAAATCCAATTAGTAGAACCAGAATTATGATTTTTTTAAATTTCAGGTAGGAATATCACCAAGACGCACAAAGCGCTCCCCTCAGTTACCTGTTCATGGTGGACCAGCTCAAAGACACTAATTTATGCCAGAAAGCCGTTGGAGCTTCATACTGCTGGAAGACATGGGTGGTCACTGCTGATACGAAGAGCAGGTCGCCGTCGGATATTCATGCTTGCGGGAGATGCAGGCAGTCACTCGCAGTTTTGAAGAGATCCAAATTTCTGGACTTTCCCTTGGATTTGGATTTTATAGATTGCAGGGAAGACAAGTGCACTCTGACACCAGCCAAGGGTCCAGGATCAGAAAGCCATCTTGTGGCCAGCAGCAGGGCTAAGGCACGTCTAATTGATGCTGCTCAGCTGGGCAGTTGCAGGGAAGGCCTCTGTAAGCTTGTTGTATCCCTGAAGCTCAAACAGGAGGTCTTCGACAGTCACTTCTGCAGTCACTTCTCAAATCCTGGGTTAAAGGCAAGAAGGTACAGTCTTCCTTCTTTAGACAACAGGACAGTCTTTCTTCTGAATCTTCCACATGTCTAGGAGTGTTCTGACGAGAGGCTCGGGGTGTACCTTTCATACTCAGTGCCAGCCTTTGTGTGGGAAACAATCCCTGACCTAGTCCTAAAACAGTTCTGGCCAGTACTTCCCTCTTCTTCAGTTTTGGCTCCAACCTAACTAGGGGGACAAAGGCTAGGGCAGGCCTTGTGTCATGTACCTTTGTGTGTGCTGCAGGCATGGTCTTTTGAAGTGTGACCAGGGCAAGGCATAACTCCTTTCCATCCACCCTGCCAGGAAAACCCATTTCCTCTACTCAGGCCCCTTTTGTCCCTATGTCTGAAGGAGTACACATTACACCACAAGAGAGTCCTTCACAGTCACCTGACCCTGGACACTGGCAGAAAGGAACATTTTATTTAGACAGAAAAATGCTAACTTTCTTGAAGTGGTATTTTCAAAACAGTAACTTGAAATCTGACTTTACAATTAAAGAGGGTTTTAAATTACAATTCAAATCAGTGGAAGTAGTATTTCTTTATCTGCTCCCAAACAGAAGTTATCACTTATTAAGTATAATTAGCTAACCTAGCCTTAGTCCATGGGAGAGATAGCCTTGCTACAGTGAAAAATTATATTAGGAGTTTTTTACTGTCAGTATATATAAACCTTAAGTACACATGTCCTACTGTTTAAATACCATGCACCCTGGCCTTTGAGCCTTTAGGGCATACCTTAGGGGAGACCTATAAGTACTAAAAATGAAGGTTTTGACCTGAAAAAAGAGTTTATAATAGGCAGTTTACACCGCACTATGGGCTGCAGTGGCAGGTCTTAGACATGCTTCAGAGTACTACTTTAGTGGGTTGTACAGTGCTGCAGCCCACTAGTTGCATTTAATTTAAAGGCCCTGGGTACCATATAATAGGGAATTATATGTAAATTAAAATGACTAATCAAGTGTATACCAATTTCTTAAGAGCCAACAAAAACAAGTTCAGCAAAGGAAAGCAAAAATCTGGGTGCCCCGGAGAAAGAGTCAGGTCCAATACTCAGGATAGAAACTGTTAATAACATCTGGCAGTCAAACTTCACTAAATTTCATTTAACAATTTGAGTTGAAAATGGCACATTTATATGGAGCATTAACATGTATGCAAATACAGCACAATACCATTTCAATAATTTGTACAGAGGAATTGTGTTTGGAAGTGATTTCTCCTTTTGTTTATCTGATTTATTTGTCTCCCTAACAAAATAGAGATTGGACTATTCACAAAGGCAGTTATGTATAGTAGTACTCCCGTTGGATAAAACAGATGGGTCTTTGAGTTGGGCTGATTTACAGGCATCCACATAGAGAAGCAGTGGGTTCTGACCCATATAAATGCCTTACTTTTTGATTTTTGACCTCTAGTATTTGGACATCTATTATAAAAGAGTATACTAATCGAGCCTCACACACTGTAAGCTTCTCTTAAAATAATATTGACTGATAACCACTAGTACCTGCCTTTTAAAACAAGGCCCGCTGCTGTAGTAAGAGACTCTGTGCTGATTACACTTGATAACATGTATACACGTTTACATACGTTTGGGTTTAGCCAGTAGGACTAATTTATTTATTGGGTTTGTATAGCGCCTGAATCACCCCCGAAGGGGTATCTCTGCGCTTGCGGACAAACAGGAGAAGGCTGGCGTAGCCGTGATTCTAAAACAGAGCAGTTTTCAGAGACTTTCTGAACTGACGGTGGTCCGGGCATTGCCTCAGCGAGGTGGGAAGCTGATTCCAATAACGGGGAGCAAGATGCGAGAAAGCTTGCCCGCCAGTCCTTGACTTCTTGACCCGAGGAACCACCAGAAGAGATTTGGAGACAGAGCGGAGATCCCTAGACGGAGTGTAGCTATTAAATTTCTCCGTGAGGTAAACTGGACCGTTACCATATACCGCCTTATAGACGATGCAGCAAACCTTAAACTATATACGTTTCCGCACCGGTAGCCAATGGAGCTGTTGAAGAAGCGGAAGGGAGGCCGTTCTGTAAGGGGCATTTAGTACCAGTCGCGCCGCAGTATTCTGGACTACCTGTAGACGGTCCAGTGATGACTCTTTAACTGAGACCAGCAAGGCATTACAGTAGTCTAGTCTGCTCAATACCAGAGCCTGAATAAGAGTTTTACGTGTGGAGTCTAGAAGGAAAAGGAAGACTCGTCTCAGCTGACTAAGCACATGGAAGCAGGATCCGACAGTTTGGGTTACGTGTTCTTTCATGGTCAAGGCCTGCTCGATGCGAACCCCTAGATTTTTTACTACTGTCTTAGGCGCGGGGGAGCTACCCAGCTCTCCTGGCCACCATTCTGGTGACCACAGCATTGCAGCCTCTCCGAAGAGCATAATTTCGGTCTTCCCAGCATTTAGTTGTAAAAAATTATTACGCATCCATTGGGAGATTGCTAATATGCCGGAGGAGGAGGTAGACTGAGCGGAGAGGGTGGTTTTGTTAAATGAGAAGGCAAGCTGGGTGTCATCCGCGTACGATATTGGCGTGAACCCATAAGTCCTCAGGAGATCGGCCAAGGGAGCGACATAGATATTAAACAGCGTGGGGCTCAAACATGAGCCCTGGGGCACTCCCTTGGTCAGTTCCCTAGTTTTAGATCGAAAAGGTCCCAGGTTGACTGTTTGAGAACGGTTGGAAAGGAAGCTTGTCATCCATCGCAAGGCCATTCCACCAATTCCAGATTCCTTCCGTCTCCTGAGCAGAATCTGGTGGTCGACCGTGTCGAATGCGGCTGAGAGATCTAACAGCACCAGGAGAGTGGATTGACCCCTATCTAATGCCAGCCTGATGTTATCCGTGACAGCCACCAGGGCTGTCTCCGTGCTATGCTTGGGTCTAAAGCCTGACTGCGATGCGTCAAGGCTGCCTGAAGATTTGACATGGTCTGACATGTGTTTGTTAAAATACTTTTCCAGGAGTTTGCTCAGGAGAGGTAGAAGGGAGACTGGGCGTAAGTTTGAAAGATCTTCCATAGAGGCCTTTGTGTTTTTACGAATTGGAATGACTTGTGCCGCCTTCCACTCAAGTGGAAGATGACCCTCCTTCAATGAGAGGTTAAGCAGGGAACAGAAGGGAGTTGAAAGTTGTTTAGCCAAGGAGGAGGAGATTTTAGCTGGTATAACATCGAGAGGCGATCCTGACTTCACAGTGCATAATAAGGCTTCAACTTCCTCACGAGTCAGGGGGGGGAAGTTCTCCAGCAATTGCCCTTTCGAGCAGGGAGAAAAGTTGTAGGTCATGTCGACTGACTGTGAACTGTTTGCCGTGGTAATTTTGTTATAAATACGATTAATTTTCTGTATAAAATGTTCTGCAATAGTATCACAGAGGGCCTGAGATGGAGCTTCTTCCAGATCACAAGCATTGGGGTTAGTAAAAGATTTCAGAATCTGGAATAAAGTTTTGGGGACATTCTCTGCCTGGTTAAGCTGTTGGGCGATGAAGGATTTCCGTGCCATTTTTATATTTTTATGATACTGAGATAGAGATATCCTATATTTCTCTTTATCATCTCTATGATGGGTACGTCGCCATCGCCTCTCCAGGTTTTTGCAGAGGCGTTTTTCACTTCGGAGCTCGGGTGTGAACCAAGCCGCCTGAACTTGTCTAGGCTTACTAGGTAGGCTTTTTAAAGGAGCAAGCTGATCAATGGCCGATCTAGCCAAATCATTAAAGCGGGCTAGACCCTCCTTGACGTTCTCAGGTTCAATGTCCCATGACGATGGAAAAACGTCTGAGAAAGCGTCGGGGGTGACTTTATGCCATTGTCTATAGCGGCGCTTGGGGCCTAAGCCAGGTGTCATCTGTCTCCTAGGACCCTGGACTTGGAATTCAATGAGTGCATGGTCTGACCAACTAAGTGGCCATGGGGCTTCACATGTAATGTGGGACGATTTAGAGAAAATAATGTCCAGTGTATGCCCAGCTTCATGCGTTGGACCATCATTGATTTTGGTTAAGTCTATTGAGGCGAGGTCAGCTAGAAGAGACGCCATCTCTGCATTGTCCAGGCACTCACTGTGTACATTAAAATCTCCTAATAGTAAAAAATTCTTGGTAGAGATGACATAGGGTGCAATCAGTTCTACAAGTTGAAGGGAAAAATCGGCCAGGGGACCCGGGGGCCGATAAACTAAAGCACCCTTCCAGCTATAATGAGGGAGCAGATCTATCCGGAAGACTAAAATTTCAATCTTGTCATTACATCTTTGCTCCAATATGGTGACTTTAGCATTATCATTGTAGACTATGGCTATCCCGCCACCCACTTTAGACTGTCTATCTGATCTTTGAATCCTATAGCCCTCCGGGAGTGCTATCGTAATTGAAGGGGTGGAGCTAGGCTTCAGCCATGTTTCTGTCAGAAAGCCCAGGTCCGGTTTCTCCGAGGTAAGCAAGTCCCATATCTCCGTCGTGTGTTTTGGTAGGGATCTAACATTGCCAAGGAAACCTTTCCAGTCCTGGCTGGAATCGGTTAGTGCTGGCCCTGTATTCTGTCCTATATCTTTGTAAGAAGGCGTGGCTTTCATAGCATTGTAGGGTTGACCGAGTAAAAGAGAGCCGCCAGCGTTCATCAGCTCTTGGTCAGATCCTATGCTCTGATATCTACACAACTTACATGAAAAAGGGCCTTCCTGAGAGATGAGTCTCTCCGCCCAGTCGTGGGAGTGAGAATAGCACCAAGGTTGTAAGTTCCCCCTTAAATTCAATAGTTCCCTGCCAGAGTAGGTTAACTTAGAGCTTGGAACTCGGTCCGGCATGAAACTGGCAGGGGTCCTGGCGCCTGGCGACGGAAGGGCGCAGACGGGCGCAGACGGGCTTGCCTTTGGCGCGCCTTCGGCGTTCCGCTCTGCATCCGGCTTTATGGAGGTGGCTGGTGCCTAGACCGCCAACCCCCAACCAACCGGAAGTTGCCTAGACTCCCTCCACACAAATGGGAGAATCCCGCGATGGACCGGGGAGGGCAACACAATAAGGTAAAAGAAGAAATGTGGCAGAAAGTATTGATTCTGAGGCACAATTAAATTAAAATTAGACCAAGTGCTATTAAAAAGTCAGTGCAATCATGGAATAAAAATGCTCTAAAGGCTCCAAATTAAATCGCTAAGCAGCAGCAGCTTACTCACATGCTTCCGCTGCGCGTTCCGCTCTGCATCCGGCTTTATGGAGGTGGCTGGTGCCTAGACCGCCAACCCCTAACCAAGCGGAAGTTGCCTAGACTACCTCCACACAAACGGGAGAATCCTGCGATGGACCGGGGAGGGCAACACAATAAGGTAAAAGAAGAAATGCGGCGGAAAGTATTGATTCTGAGGCACAATTAAATTAAAATTAGACCAAGTGCTATTAAAAAGTCAGTGCAATCATGGATTAAAAATGCTCTAAAGGCTCCTAATTAAATCGCTAAGTAGCAGCAGCTTACTCACATGCGTCCGCTGCGCGTTACGCTCGGCATCCGGCTTCATGGAGGTGGCTGGTGCCTAGACCGCCAACCCCAACCAACCGTAAGTTGCCTAGACTCCCTCCACACAAACGGGAGAATCCCGCGATGGATCGGGGAGGGCAACACAATAAGGTAAAAGAAGAAATGCGGCGGAAAGTATTGATTCTGAGGCACAATTAAATTAAAATTAGACCAAGCGCTATTAAAAAGTCAGTGCAATCATGGATTAAAAATTCTCTAAAAGCTCCTAATTAAATCGCTAAGCAGCAGCAGCTTACTCAGATGCGTCCGCTGCGCGTTCCGCTCTGCATCCGGCTTTATGGAGGTGGCTGGTGCCTAGACTGCCAACCCCCAACCAACCGGAATTTGCCTAGACTCCCTCCACACAAACGGGAGAATCCCGCGATGGACCGGGGAGGGCAACACAATAAGGTAAAAGAAGAAATGCGGCGGAAAGTATTCATTCTGAGGCACAATTAAATTAAAATTAGAACAAGCGCTATTAAAAAGTCAGTGCAATCATGGATTAAAAATGCTCTAAAGGCTCCTAATTAAATCGCTAAGCAGCAGCAGCTTACTCACATGCGTCTGCTGCGCGTTCTGCTCTGCATCCGGCTTTATGGAGGTGGCTGGTGCCTAGACCGCCAACCCCCAACCAACCAGAAGTTGCCTAGACTCCCTCCACACAAACGGGAGAATCCCGCGATGGACCGGGGAGGGCAACACAATAAGGTAAAAGAAGAAATGAGGCGGAAAGTATTGATTCTGAGGCACAATTAAATTAAAATTAGACCAAGCGCTATTAAAAAGTCAGTGCAATCATGGATTAAAAATGCTCTAAAGGCTCCTAATTAAATCGCTAAGCAGCAGCAGCTTACTCACATGCGTCCGCTGCGCGTTCCGCTCTGCACCCGGCTTTATGGAGGTGGCTGGTAGCTAGACCGCCAACCCCCAACCAACCGGAAGTTGCCTAGACTCCCTCCACACAAACGGGAGAATCCCGCGATGAACCGGGGAGGGCAACACAATAAGGTAAAAGAAGAAATGCGGCGGAAAGTATTGATTCTGAGGCACAATTAAATTAAAATTAGACCAAGCGCTATTAAAAAGTCTATGCAATCATGGATTAAAAATGCTCTAAAGGCTCCTAATTAAATTGCTATGCAGCAGCAGCTTACTCACATGCGTCCACCATCTGAATCTCTAACTCAGTTAGGTGTCTACTCACAGACAGCTGTTTGCAGATGAGACCATTTGTGTGAGTCTTATAATTAAATTTGGTACCCAAAATAAAATATAGCAGTTCTTTTTGACTAGACTGTCAAAGAGTCTGTTATGCATTACTGTACATATGCAATGCTCTATTGTATTTACACACTAGGTGAAAGCTGTACAAGAGTATTAACTCAGCATTGGCTCATCTTCGAGAGATGTTTAATGTAACTTTCCCTAAGTTTCAAAAGGTCCAATGGACAACCTTGGAACCAGCGCAAGCTCCCTGGAATCAGAGAACTCACACTCCACCGGCTGTTGGCATAGCTCTGGAAAAAAGGGACTTAAAATATGCTCTCCAACAATTGCATCACACTGCCCCCCACAGTTGTTAACCAAGCTACCCTTTGCCTCACCATCCAGTGCCTCACACAAGTACCCCACATCACTCTCCTGAGACTGGCAAGACAGTGTCTGACTGTCTCTGTCACTCAACCCACACTCTTCTGGGCGGTCTCCACACATATATACCAGGACTTCTACCATGGGGGAACCCCTCTCCCTGCACCTCTCATCTAGAGTCAGTAGAGTGTCCCTCCCACCACTAGGAATATGATCCCTGGTGTCAGTTTCCTTATCCACTTCAGGGACATTGCACACCACTGGAGCTACCTCACAAACCTGAACCCTTTGGTGTGTGTCATGTCCCTCCTTCAAGTCAGGCGCCACATCTCTGGGGGTGTGTACTTCTCCCTCAGCATTAGACACTACATTTTTGCTGCCACCATCTGAGCTGGGCTCCACCTCCAAACCAGCCAAGCTCACTTCATGAGCTGCACACTTTTTCTTTTTCTTGGCTAAGACACTCATGGCCTCAAGCCTCTCGAGCTCCACATCAAGCTCCCTCATTCTAAATTCATGTGCCAAGGTCAATCTAATTTCTTCCAAGGCATAAATCTTCCTGCTCTCCTCTGCCATCTTTTCTCTCTCTATGGCAGCTTTTTGGTTCTCCATTTCCAATATTTTCATCTCGAGCCTCATGACTTCTAACTCATGATCTCTAACCCTTTGGTTTTCCTCCAACTCCTCTGGGAAAAAACTTCTAGCGGAATGGTTGCTGCCAGCCCTGGAGGCTGCTCTTCCCACAGGCAGATCCTGTGATCTGAAACCATCCCCTTGTGCATCCTCATCCACCTCTGCATCACCTGTCTCCCCAGCCTCTCTGGCCTCCCACCAGGCCCTTAAGGCCTTCTGTAGCTCCTCCTTCCTGGAGCTGCTCTTCATTGGACATCCAAAGTTCCTGCAGAACTGCTTGAGTTGACCTACTTTGTAACTACTTAACATTTCAATATCAAACTCCAGTTCTGCCATCTCACTTGCTGGTTTACCCTTCTGAGACATGATGCATGGATACTTTAAGGGTTACTCAAAAATAGAACCAAAAACAAAACACAGTATGTGGTTGAGTAGTGGTCTGCACTAAACTAGTGATGTACACCAATCACTGTGGGTCAAGTACAAATACAGGTTCAAATCCTCACCTCTGACCACCAATGTTCGAAATGAGGGTCTCTAGTTGGCAGAGGTAGGTACCTTTGTCCAAATAGGGACCCTTGCTTCAAGTCAGGGTAAAGGGGATACACACTTTAGATAACCCCTGCTCACCCCCACGGTAGCTTGGCACGAGCAGACAGGCTTATCCCAACGGCAATGTGTAAAGTATTTGTACCAACACTCACTGTGAAACACTGAAAAAACACCACAAATGGACACCACACCAGTTTAGAAAAATAAAGTATCTTTATCTAAACTAAACAAGACCAAAACAACAAAAATCCAACATACACAGTTAAAAATATGACTTTCAAAAGGGTTTCAATAATTTGTACCATAGAAAACTATGGATGCGTGACTTCTCACCAAAGTACCTGTAGATGCTTCAAAGTTCACAAGCCAAACAGCCGCAGCGTCGGAAAACAAAGAGATGCGACACTCCTGAGACCTTGGGGAGGCAATGCGACAGTCCCGCTGCACGCAGAGGAAGGGTTGCGTCGAATACGGTCTGCACGGGGAGTGATGCGTCGATTCTTCGTGACGGTTCCAGTCCGCGGGTGATGCTTTGGAAGAACTTGCTGCACAGGTACGATGCGTGGAAATCCGGGATGCGTCGGCGATCGATGCGGCGGTGTCGAGCGGCGTTGCGTTCGTCCTCTTCAGCTGCGATCCCTCGATGCGTCCATTCTTGCAGTGTCGACAGGCGCTGCGGCGATGCGTGGAAATTCTTCTTGCGCCGCGGAGATGCGTTGGGAAAACAGCCGCAAGAAGAGCGATGCGTCGATTTCTGTAGTGCATTGTGTTTCTTCTTTCTTCCAGCTCCCAAACACCAGCAGCAACCTCCTGAGGCCCAAAACTGGCACAGGCACCTCTTGGCAGGTCAGAACTCACAGCAGCAGAGTTCAGGGGAGCTGGGGGTGAAGTCTTTGTGTCCCTGAGACTTCAGAACAGGAGGCCAGCTTACTTCAGGCCCTTGGAGATCTCCTTCAAGCAGGGGACACAGCACACAGCAATTCTCCTTTCCTTGGCAGAAACAGCAACTGCAGGCCAACCCCAGACACACAGCAAGGGCAGTACTTCTACTCAGTCTCTCCGGCTCTTCTCCTTGGCAAAGGTTCCTCTTGAATTCCAGGAATGATCTAAAGTTCAGGGGTTTTAGGTCTAATACTTATACCCCAAAATGTCTTTGTTCTCTTTGTGCAAGGGGCTCTGAGCCCAGTTCAAACCAGTTCTGGGGGGCACTCTGCAAGTGCACAACAACATCCATTGTCAGTGTGAGCCTTGGCTCCAGACACACCATAGGGGGGTGGAGCAAGCATTGTGGAAGGCAGGCACAGCCCTATTCAGGTACAGGTGCTACTGTTCCCACCACTCCAAATGCAGATCAGGCCTATTCAGCCTAGTGCTGACTCATCCAGACTCCTGGAGCCACTGCACGTCCCCAGCCCCTGTCACTCCTAAGCCAGACAGTCAATCCACAAACAGGCAGAGGCACACAGGATGGCTGAACAAGAAAATAGCCACTTTCTAAAAGTGGTATTTTCAAACACACAATTTAAAAACCATCTTTACTGAAAGATGTGTTATTAAATCCTGAGTTCAGGGATTCCAAACTCCATTTTTCTATCTTATCCCTATGGGAAGATATGCTTGTAAAATGTTAAAAAGCATTCCCCATTCTGTCCTATGGGGCAAGATAGCCTTTCAATAGTGAAAAACGAAATTGGCAGTATTTCACTATCAGGACATGTTACACACACCAGTACATGTCCTACCTTTCACATACACTGCACCCTGCCCAGGGGGTACCTTGGGCCTACCATAGGGATGCCCTATATGTAATAAAAGGGAAGGTTAGGGCCTGGTAAGTGGGTGCACTTGCCAAGTCAACATGGCAGTTAACAAACTGCGTGCAGGCACCCCCAACTAGCCCTTGGAGTCACTCTGGGTTCTGGGCTCAAGTGATGCAGGTCTAATTCTTCTCACCTAGTCAAGTC
Organism: Calotriton arnoldi; assembly: GCA_963921515.1. Lineage (NCBI taxonomy): Eukaryota > Metazoa > Chordata > Amphibia > Caudata > Salamandridae > Calotriton > Calotriton arnoldi. Next base: position 934,496 of record CAWUFW010004404.1, on the reverse strand, counting down.
AGCAGCAGTACTTCAGAGCAGGGCAGGAGTCCTTCAGAGCAGTAGTCCAGCAGAGTGACAGTCCTTTCAGCAGTACAGCAGTCTTTCTTCCTGGCAGAGTATCCACAGGTCCAGAAGTGTACTGAAGAGTTGGTGTATGAGGGCCGGTATTTATACCCAGTTGTGCCTTTGAAGTGGGGAGAAGCTTCTATAAGCATGCCTTTGAAGAGCACGGGTGAGCTGCCTTCAAGGCCCTGGCTCCAGACTAACTACAACCAGTAGGCAGTCCTTTGTGTGGAGACAGGACACAGTCTATTCAAGTGTAAGTGGGTTTGGGGTCAGTGCCTCTCTTCCATCCTGCCAGTGATGACCCATCCAATCACACCTAAGCTCACCATTGTGTGTGGCTGTCTAAGAGGAATACACAAAGCCCAGCTGTCTACTACACCCAGTCATGTGACCCAGAGACAGGCTACAGGCAATAAATGGCTAAGGCAAGAAAATGCCAACTTTCTAAAAGTTGCAATTTCAGAGGTGCAAGTTAAAATCTGACTTCTCCATGAGTTAGGATTCTTCATTCTTCATTACAATTCCACAAACACTAAACATGAACTGCTTAGCTGTTCCTATTTGGAAACTACACTCATAAATTGTAATAAGGTAACTCCAATGCTATCCTATGGGAGAGACAGGCCTTGCATTAGTGAAAAACGAATTTAAGATGTTTTCACTACTAGGACATGTAAATCTTAAAAGTACATGTCCTATGTTTTAAATACATTGGACTGAGCCCTCTAGGCAGTCCAGGGCCAACCCTAGCAGTGACTTATATGTATTAAAAAGGAAGGTTTGGGCCTTACTTTGCCAGGTCGACATGGCAGTTTGAAACTGCACACACAGGCTGCAATGGCAGGTCTGATACATGTTTAATGTGCTACCTAATTAAATTTGCCAGTTGGATACAAGCCAATTATACCATATTTTAAAGAGAGAGCACAAGCACTTTAGCACTTTTTAGCAGTGGTAAAGTATGCAGAGTCATAAGGCCAGTAAAACGAAGTCGGCAAAAACAGGAAGTCTGAAGGCACAAAGTTAGGGAGAAAACCACACCAAGGTTGCCAGGTCTAACATCCAGGAACACAAATGCTGCAAGATCCCCAAAGAATCTGCTTAGCCCAGTTGACCTGTTCCAACTGGATTTGGCCTGGATCTTGCTTGTGGTTTCTGGGAGAGTGAATCCTAACCCCCAAGTAGTAGTGGTACTCAAAAGGTCCTGAACCCTCAGCTGGTGTTAGAGTGTACTCCTCCAGCCTCACAGTTACAAAAACTTGACTCTGAGAACTTGGGGGGTGATTATGATGGCGGTGAACCCGCCACCAGCAGCCTGCTGGTGGTGGGCTCACCGCCATTGTGCAGCCAATTATCGCCCGCCAGATCAGGATGGCAGTCGGTATGCCTGGCGGGCGGAAAGCCCGTCCGCCACGGGTCTGACAGAGGCAATTGTTACGATTGCCTGTCGGACCCACTCCGCATCCACAAAATGGTGGTGGTGCCTAGCAGGCACCGCCCGCCAGATTTGGATGCTGCATCCCCGCCAGCCTGTCTATGGCGGTTCAACTGCCATTGAAAGGCTTGCGGGGATGTACTTTGGGGGCCCGTTGTGGGCCCCCCTTTTGCAGGGGCATGTGGAATGTGCACTACAGTTCCCTGCACCAGGTGGCAGGCACTGCGTGGTGCCTGCCACGTAGTGCAGGGAAATGCACAACATGCATCATTACCCTTGCGGCGGGTGCTGCAGCCAACAGCACCCACCGCAATGGTAAATATGCACAATGCGACCGCCACAGTGGGGGTCACATTGTAATATCATGTGCGGGACGCCGCCATATAGGCGGCTGGTCCCAATCCCCGGGACGATGGCGGACGGACTTAAGTCCGTCCGCCATCGTAATCAGGCCTTTGGTTCCTACTTTTCTCTAAAAAGAAACAGAGGCTCAAACTATGACTCTGCTGAACCTACAGCCGCAGTCAACAAATCGCTGGTTGGATTCATCTGGCCAAACGTCCCATGCAGCATTCCGTGCATTGACAACAACCGTCCCCAGTCTCCTTGTAAACTCTAACGGAGTTCATCAAGGCCAATGCTGAAGCTGCATCCGACTGCTGATGAGACCTTCCAGGATAAAGACTCTACACTTTGCCTGAATAGAGCTTTTTCAGGTCGACAATGACTGCTCCTCATGTCCTGCCAACACGAAGTTCCAACTGGGAACTAGGACTTGAACAGTCCACAATTGATGAACCGTTATTCAGATACAAACTGCAACCCAAACCGCCGATGACCTTGTCGACTAGAGCATTTATCTAGAAAACACACTGACTCGGAAGGTACACTTTCTAGCGGGATGACCCAGGCCTCTGTATCTGACACGCACTCCATCGCGGTCAGCCTTCACTTTTGACTTTGCCCGGTATAGCATGACCAGATATTTGTGGTTGTCACATTGCACTTTTTGGTGCTAAAAACATCTAAAACCTTTACAAACCATATCTCCGGTTCCCTACGTCTGATTTTGTCATTTTGGTGTCTATTTGCTCATTAAATATTTCTCTATTATTGTAAATTGCAGTGGGATTTGTACTGTGTTGTGTTATCTGCTTTTCAACTGTTTTGGTACTGATGAATACTTTGAACATTTATTTTAAGTAAAGCCTGTCTGCTTTGTGCTACAGCTACCAAGGCTGAGCTCAGGTTTAAATTATTGAGGCCTAACTGGACATAGTAATGAATATGTGCCATTGCTATTTGAAGAGGACTACCGTCCACTTCAACTAATAATTCACTTTCTCATTCACTTTCTCACATAGAGGATATCAGACACAGTGGCTTTAGACATCTGCGTGTCCATGTGCTTGCATTGTTCACAATAACTTCATGCAGACTGCTGCTGACATTTTTTCCACTACTACTATTTTGATATTTAAAGCCCACTTGTTTTGCTACAGCTAGTTAGCCATGTATTAATCCCTGGGTGGCATGTTGTGAATAAAAACCTATATGTAACCAAAAAATGAATTGTTGTTATCTATGGGCCATATGTATCAAAAAAGAGTTTTGCGATTCTCAAATTGCGATTTTTAGCGAATCGCAATTAGAGAATCGCAAAATGCAATGTATGTAGGATTTGCAAAAAAATTTGTGAATCCTACATATTCCTTATTTGCGAATCGCAAATTGAGATTCGCAAATAAGGAATACCTTCCCATTCATTCCTATGGGCTAGGAGGCCCATAGGAATGAATGGGAAGACATTCTCAATTTGCGATTACCAATTAGAGAATCGCAAATTGAGAATACAATTTCAAGGTTGCAAGGGCATGTGTGTGCGACATATGGCACTTTTAAAAAATCAAAAAAGTGCTTTTTTAAAGAAAATCGCAAATTACCACCAACTTGAAGTTGGTGGTAATTTGCAATTCCTAAGGCCAAATAGCAAATTTCTGGTGCTTCCAGAATTGCATTTAAGGAATCGCAATTTGCAATTCCTTAATTGCATTCGCAAAATAGAGAATCGCAAATTTTGCAATTCTCTATTTTGCAATGGCCTTTTGGGATGATACATCCCAAAAGACTTTTCCCAATTCGCAAACGGGCCGATTCTGAGAATCTGCCCGTTTGCAAATGGGAAAAAGGCTTGATACATGTGGCCCTATGTACTTAATTTGTATGCTACTCTTACTCTAACAAGTCATGGTCACTAATTTAGACTATGTAGTTTATAGCTGCAAGGCAGACTTTGATGTTTGTTATCACTATTTACATTTGTGTTAAATCATGTGCAAAAAGCTCTGCAAGCTGTTTCATGAAAGTAATTCATACATTTATAAATGGTTGCTTCTGGTACAAAGTACATAATGTGGTTCTTGTTGTGCCTCTCAGGGGAGATTCCCTATATAGCCTTCATTTCATTATAAGTAATCTTTTGTTTACTTCTTTGTGTATCACTAATGAAGGAATTCAATTATCGAGGCTTTTCCAATAGGAAAATACAACAAGCAAATTGTAATTTGCTTCTGTTTCACAATAAAGAGTGTCCACATGGAAACAGAAGCTATTCTAAAACACAGAAAAAAGGAGGAAACAGATGAAAACTGTGAATCTGGGGAGATAACCATGGTTGTGATAGCAAAATTGTCAGTTTACGATTTATGGTTGAACATCACAGTTGGTAAATACATTTTACAGTCAAACAAAATACAGTCCAAATAATAATTTTATCTGGTAAGAACATTATTTATCAGAAAACTCCAAAACAAAGATTCTATCATGAATAAGTGCAGCACCTCTTTATTATTAGGCACAACTAAATACAATAGCCAGTAGACAACTATCTAAAAAACATTAAATCGTATCATCACTTATTCCAGTTACCACTTGTAAAACTAAACAGCCTGTAATAGCTAAGGTATGGTAGGTAACATTTTATTATAGTTAATAAAAACCATCAACAAATACAAAATCTGCATGCCTACAAAAACAATACTCCCATTACACCCACAATACATAGTACCATATAATTATATTTACATTCATAACAATCTGCTGAGCATCCAAACGATTTGCTATCCCTGCTCTTCAATACAAAACATTAATTTCATCCAGTCACAATATACATTTAAATACGAGCACAATACTAAAAAATATGGGGCATATTATCAACAAATGGCGATATTTATCGCTAACTCCCCTTAGCGCCATTTCTCTTATCGCCGCAGTTCGCCGGAATCTATCGCCGCATTAGCGGTGTATTAGCAACACGCCGCTAACAGCCGATAGCTACCTTTTCCCGCGGGAATGGACGGCGATAGATTTAGCGTGCCGGCGATAAAAAAACGCACGCTAACGTGAAAAAATTGTCGAAGGGCCAATCAGCGACAGAATCCTATCGCTAATTAGCACCAGGCCTGCATTTAACGCGTTCAGATAGAAAATGCACTATAAAATGGAAAATACCAGAGGAGCAATGGAAGAAGCTGGGACCAGTGCAGAGGCCACAAACATGCCCACAAATACCCAGGAGGACCAGCCAGAGACCCATGTGAAGGCCAAGAGGAAGAGGGATCCTAAGTTCAGCCTGCAGGAAAACCAGATCCTGATTGCGGAGGTGACTGAACACCAACAAGAACTGTTTGTCACCTCCACAGTGACATTGGCAAGAAAAAAAGAAATATGGGAGGACATTGTGTCCAAGGTGAATGCCGTTGGAGAGAGGAGGAGGACAGTGGACGACTGCTAGAAGCGCTGTCATGATACCAAGCGCAAAACCAAGGAGAAACTAGCAGCCAACGTGAGAGCAGCCAGGCAGACTGGAGGTGGAAGTCCAGCGCCACAGGAGGAGCTGGATGAGTTGGAGGAGCAGGTGTCCCGAGCCATCAGTGAGGAGACGGTGGTTGGAGTTGCGGGCCAGGATAGTGCTGAATGTGAACAGACACAACTACACCAGGGTGAGCATCAACCAGGGACGGGGGAAGGGGGTGGATGGGCACAGTGGCACTCATGTACAATTTAATTAATTGAAGTGCACACCCACATGTACTGTGGATCATGTCCCGGATACCCCTGTCCATGGTGGCATAGGGACATATCACCCTTCTCAAACAACACATTGCACGGCACACATTGGCCGGCATACAGACCTTCAAATGAGCACAGGAAAGGAAGCCCAAATTAGTCCTAGGTCAACGTCAGACCACTCCATAAGTGCCCCCTCAAATGACAAATTGGAACAACAACCGGACATGCAGCAGGGTGGCTAAATGGCCCCCTTGCCACATCACCACACACATACAAATTGCCTGCACAAGCACACATCTCACTCTAACGCCAAAATGCATGTGCACTGTGAGTGTGACTGGTCATGTGCACGATAAGGCATGCCACCACCAATGTCAGCACACCTGCAGCATTCTGCACATGTGTATGAGTGGTGTGCAGGAATGTGCATGTGCATATAGGTGGACTTTGCTGTGCATACACACCCTTGCACACTACTCAGACACATGTGCACAATGCTGCAGGTGTGCTGACATTGGTGGTGGCATGCCTCATCGTGCACATGACCAGTCACATGCACAGTGCATCCGCACTTTGGCCTCAGAGTGAGACGTGTCCATGTGCAGGCAATTTGTATGTGCGTGGTGATGTGGCAAGGGGGAAAATATGACATCACCTGCATCACCATGCAATGTGCCCCCTTGCCTGTTCATGAGATGCAGTCTGCTGTACACCAAGTGGGGAAACATCTAGTGAGTCTGCATACCACACACACATGCAATGTCACAACAAATTGACCATGTAGGCTGCTGGATAAAGGTTGCACCTACAAAAATGCACACAAACAGCACACTTCACTCAAAGGGCGTGGGAATACAATGAGCAGGGTGACATGCCAACAACCACACAGTACATGAACAATGCAGAACAGGAATGTACCACACCAATATGTACTGCATGCCTTGTCTGTGTGACATACTCGCTGAACCACAATGTGCCTGTAAAGCTGTCTCACTGCCAAAGTATGACAACAAGCAAGGATAGCTAAATTGAAATAAATCATGTCAACCGGCCAAATGCCACCCTCAACCCCTATGTAAAATTGCACTCCTACCCCCCCAAGTGTACACATCTGCCTCACAGAATACAGCATTCCACACCAGTCCTGATGTGAGTTGCCCATCACACCATCATGTGCAAGTCAAATTAACGGTTTGGTAAGTCAACTGTGTCAGTGAACAAATATGCAGTCAGGTAGTCATCACCCACATGCCAAGCCAGGTATTGAATGACAGAACCAGGACAGCAGGTATCATCCATGGCAGCAGCTGCGTGGCACATACACAAACACACATCACAAGCACATTTGCATCTCTTGTGAGGGTGGCGTTGACCAGGCCTCAGCACCATAAATAGGCATCATGTAATGCACATACATCAGAAAACTGACCACTTACACACCACACATGGGGTCAACCTTGAGGGTAATGGGTGTTGACACCATGGGGCATATTACCAAGCCCCTATCGCCACCACAACGTCACTTATCTTTTGACGTTGGGGTGGCGATATGGTCAGCGCACCATTATCAAGGCAGTATTAAGTCACTCAATGTGGCTTAAAGACACATTAAGTTGCTTTACGCTGCCTTGAGAATAGGGCCCCTTTCACACTAAACTTTGTGTGAAAGGGGGCGTGCGGTGGGTGTTGTGGTGGGCGTCCCACAACAACACCCATTGAACTCGACGCTGCCATCCATTATCAAGTTAGGCGAGAAGAGGTGGCAGTGCTGATCTGAACAGCAGAGAAATCATGGGCCTAAGGTTGCAAAACTAGGAGAAATGCATTAATCCCCTTGTTATTGCTTGTATCATGTGTGCTGCCTTGTGCAGCCCACATGGGAAAAGCCAAATTCCATGGTATGTTCATGTACAGGAAGGTGTCCCTTCCTGTACATGAGCAAACTGTACTTCTAAATGTCATTTCGTAACTTCCATGTGTGCTGCACGAAGCAGCACACATGAAAGCTACAAAATGCCGTCTTAGCTTTGTCCATGTGCAGTAAGCAACTACTTCCTACACATGAACAAACCTCCCTGCTCGCAGACACCCTTGCACTATGATGCAAGGGAGCCTGCGCTGGCGCTAAGCAGTGTAATTTACTCCCATTGCGGGGGGAAACGCCAGGCTGCATTATATCCTTGATAACATGTATGAGTCTGGCGTTACCAAAGTGGAGGCGAGAGCCGTGAAGACAAGATGGCTAACGCCTCTCCCTGTCACTTCCTTGGTAACATGCCCCTGTCTGTTCAGACCGCAACAACTATCGAAACTCACGCAGAACCATACAAACAACGGGTCAGCCAAACGGAGGGCACTCAGCAATGCGTGCAACAAAAAACATGAAGGACGACATGCACACCAGACAAATCACAATAGACAAAGCAAAATGGATGTCCATGTGTACCACATAGTGCAGCACATGTTGAAACAGCAAGTAAGCTCACATTGCTAATGTGTCTAAAGTGTGCCCTACTCACACATAACCATACTTGCACAAAACACATGCACATGTGCAGTACCCTGCAATGCTGCGTGTCCGTGAGCCACATTGACAAGGCAAGTGACAGGGCATGAAGAATAGCATGCCTGCAGGCCCAACGTATTAACATGGTTCAGGCCACCTCACTGAGGTGGCTGAGTGTGGACAACATCTTTAAACAAGCAAGTCACACTCTGACACATCCTCGTGTACATACAACCCCTGACGTAAACAAGACATTTGAAGTCAAACAATGCACAACTCACACAACTCTGACCAAGACCCATATTCCACCCAGTTTGCCTCAGCACAGCATTTTAAATGCACAGAACCCAAAGGCTCACTACCTGAAAGGTATAATGTGCAGCTAAACCAAAGCTGCAGGTGCCACCAGCACACAATGCAGTGCACACACAGACAAATCTGAGCACATCAACATTGACTACTATGTGGGCCAAATAGCATTACTCACACAAATGAACAGAGGACACAACTTGTGACGCTTGGGTGAAGATATTGTACAATAACATTTGTCATAGCTGGAAACTGTGAGATGACAATGTACAACTACAACATCACATCCGCAATTACCTCAAAATCATCACTATCCTGCAACAAATAGGCATCTCCTCAAAAACAGTATGAATGGACACTGTCCTGCTGTCTGCTTGTAAACACATCCAATGCATGATTGTACATGACAAACACTGTTAAACTGTATCTACCCTATCACATTGCAGAGGGAGAGACATCACCTCCTGGACAGCAGACTGGCCCAACCTTCACTGATGACGAGGAGGAATACCCCACCATCGATCAGGAAGCACTGCAACATCTGCTAGACTCCTTCAGCACCCCACCTCCAGGAGCAGGGCAACCCAGCAGCATAGCGGCAACCCCACCCCCTGCACAAACCAACCAGCAGCAAGCACCTCCCACCACAGCTGCCACCCCAGACCTCGAGAACACACACCTGGCCTTCCAACGCCGTGTGCTGGAGGTCCAGCGGGAGATGGCGGAACAGGTGCGGGTGGGGTTCAAGCGCCTGGCGGACAAACTTGAGGCCATTTGTGGGTGTCTGAGTCCCATCCGTGACCACATGCAGAAGATCACGGACACCCACAGCCCGCTCAATGCCCTCCAACGGTAAATGGCTGACATTGCTGGAGTCATGATTCTGAGACAACAACAACTGTCTGCTCAGAGTGGCTCCAGCAATGTCAGCCAGTATTTGGCCACCATCTGTCGGATAATGGAGAGCATGGAGCGGATGCAGGCACAAGATATGGCTGCCAGGGCCGCACACCTTCGCGAGGTTGCTGGGATCTATCATGCCCTGCACCTGCTCATCACTTCATTGCTGCCACAAGGACTGGCGCAGATGAATGCTGCTGCTGCCTTCACATCGAAGTGCCACCCGCAGTACGAATAGCACTGCACAACCCACTTGATCTGGCCTGAAGCAGGAAATCCTATCCGGTTTGAACTTTGGGGAAGGAGGTGAGACGTGGTCCATGTTAATGCGACAGGGGCAACGGGTGCTGTTAATGCGTTTTGCTGACTTAAAGACATTGGATCGCACCCTGTGGGGGGCGTGTCCCTCCGCTGCAAGGGATCGCACTACAATTACTATCAAGAGGGATCGCTTTGATGACACTAGCTGTGCGTTATATCTTTAACACGCAGCACGATCCATGACCGGAATCCCATCCAAATGGCGGTACAGTGAGTTTTGTCAAGCAGCGTAGGTGGACAAAACGGCACCTTGTTCTCCCGCAGCTCAACTCACGCAAGCGGGGGGGGAGCAGTTCCACAGAAAGATACCTCACCGGAGCGGGTAGCCTGACTTCAACATGGCGCCCGCTTTGGACAATAATAACCGACAACTCCAGCTGCAGCACAGGACACCCAATATCCTGCTTCCTGAGGTTTTGTACTGACAGCATCCGGGGTTAAGGAGGCTTTTTGAGCAGGCATGTTTGAGCAGGCAATCTTTTTGGGCAAAGATGTTTGTATGAAGTGCCTCTGAAGAAATGCGCCTGGTTCCAAAATGGCGCCTGCAGTAGATTGGCGCCTGGGGTCTTATCAACACCATAAAGGAATCCCCCCGTTTGCATCTACGGTGTTAATGCCACATAATAGAATGGAAATTGTATCTACTGTCCAGACCTATAAGGATGACCCAGATTTGCTCCCTGGCTATTCGAGAATGACTCTGGAGGCATTACTCACCCCCTCTGAAGACATGCGAACACTGGCCCTGTCCTCCTGCCGCCTCACTGCATAAATTGCACCCCCTATGCTTTTGAGTCATTGAGAATTTTGGGGACCGACTGAACTTAACACCAAGGTCACAACCCCCCTGCCTGACCTCAAGATGGCCGCCTCAGTTGGTCTCTCCGCGATGCTCCACCACTCCTGGACAATAGAACTGGTCATCGACCTGATCTTAACCACATCCCTCACCTGACCTTGATCCTGCTCTCCCTCTAGGACAGGTACTCTTCGAACTTTCCCTCGACCGTGGAGACCCTGCCATTTGACCGATGCCCGGTGGAACTACCTGTTAGTTGAAGAGGAGATGGGCTGGGGATCCCCCCTCGGCCGTCACCTACCCAGCCGGATTTTGGGCAGACGTTCCTTCGTCTCTCTGTCGTATCCCCCTCCTACCCCTTCACCCTACCCCCTTCCCCCTCTACGCTCCCTTCTTCTGGCCTTCTACCCCTTTAATGTTTTTCTGTTGAGACCTAGCTATTTGACCGATGCCCGGTGGAGCTACCTGATAGCTGAAGAGGAGATGGGCTGTGGATTCCCCCTTGGCCGTCACCTACCCAGCCGGACCTTGGGCAGACTTTTCCTTTGTCTCTCTGTCGTATCTATACCCTACCCCTTTTTCCCCTACCCCCTTACCCGTCTCACTCCATTTTCCTTTTCTTCTATGCTCCTTAAATGTTTTTACTGGTATCATTGGTAGCTTGTAACTGATGTAAGTTTGCAACTATGTGGAACCTTATGTAAAGCGCTCTGATACCTTCGGGTCTAGCCAGCGCTATATAAAACTCTTTAAATAAATAAATAAATAAATAAACATCCTCAGCTCCGCCACCTGATGTGTCAGTGCCTCACAGTGCTGCACCCACCATACCACCACCCACATGTGAGGCACATGACACATCAGAGGATGAAGAGGAGGGTGAAAGTGCATTTTTGCTAAGGAGGAAGCGGTAGCATCCATCTGCGCCAAAAGCCCAGTTTCCTCCTTGGTGCCGGGCTTAGTATCATGCCACAGAAAATCTTCTTGCACTGTCTTCCACTGTCCCGTGACAATCACCTTGGACCTCCACATGGACTGCCATATAACTTTTTCTCTTGCCAATGCCACTGCAATCAGCCTGCGGACTGAACTATGCCTCTTCCCTTGGACCTGTTACCACCAAATGACTCTGTCTGGCCCTCCAACGGGCATCCATGCAATGTGGGCATGTATGGCCAAGCACTGGTCCAGTCTTCATCCTATGAATGTCAATAAAATTGTTTAACTCACACAGATGTGTGTGGTTCTTGACCAATCAAGTATAGAAGTATGTAAAAAGTGTTAGGACACTGATTTACCCAGAAGGTACACCAAGGGAAATACGAGCAATGTACCAGTTTTACCTGATACAGATAGGCAGTGAGATGGCAGTGTATGTGTGAACTAGTGTTGCCCCCATTGCTCCAAAACAACCATCTAGCAATATACCTACCTAGCCCCACATCCTCTCATGAAAAGGCATGTGTGCAAAAATTTCCTAGTCTGTTGCAGGCCACGAGTTGTGTCCTCCTTAACACTTGTAAACAAATATCTCTTGGCATATCTACTCACACACCACACCACGGACAAAGCCTGTTGTGATGGTGAACATTGCATGTCACATCCAAAAATACTGGACAGCATATTCACATTGATGAAGACACGGAAGGGCACATGTCCACCATACACATACGGAACCACAATGTCTGCCTCAGTGAAGTAGATTGGCAAATAGGGGCTCACCCCAAAGTGCAAGCCCTCAGTCAGCCCCTCCCTGTTGACAAACGATGTAACCTAAAATATGCCCCCTACCATGCTGTGACCACTGCGAGCGTATCGGGCAATGTGTGTAGGGATGTGTGTGGCACTGCACTCTGCATATAGTCAGATGCACCAACAACATTTCAAGGGGGTCATTAACATGAGCCAATGGCAGAAGTAACAGCTGGGACAAGTCTCCATGACACTGTCACTACAGGGAGCAATGCTACATTTCCCCCTTGTGTGCAGCAGGACAGTGTGCCACCCCCCAAACATTAGCTGTGACAAAATCAAAACTTGACTAATCCAGTGAGTCACGGTAGGCATTTAGGAGATGTCAACTCTGTAAAGCAAAATGCACTACTCCCAAACTACATTTGTGAGTAACGTAAAATGTGAAGTCATCACTTACTCACAGATTACTTTTGTAAATCATGAACACTGCTGTTCCTTGTCCTATACACAATGCACACAGATTTTTAGCAAATCATGCATGGTCTGGAGAGTGAGCGTACATGAACCGGAACATATCTTGCAAAGGAAGCAGACACACTGGCACTACGCAGCAAGTGTGTCTAGGTCAGTGCAATGTAGATGGACTCTGCGGCAGGAGCATCTGACATGCAGGTGTGTGACGGAATCCGTGGAACCTGGCGCATACATCCATCTCCATGATGGATAACAGTAGCTAACTGTATTCACTTGCCATTCCATCTCACTAGGTCATGTCCAAAATGTGCAACAATGTGCTGTCCAAATCCGTGAGTCACACAGAAGATGTAGAATGTCACAGACAACTGTCCCTAGACCAGGGCGTCAATCCAAATTGACACCCTGTCATCAATGCAAGTCCAGTGTGCTCCCATCTAAGGGATCCGGACACAATACATCCTGCAAACTTACATGTCATGAGCAGACTTAGCGATTCCAATGGATAGTCCAGTGATGTGAAAAGTTGCATACAATGGAAAGAGCCACACTCCACAACCTCGTCCCTGACATAAATGCAAGCAGAAATCCAAAGTATCAAATTTTTATTAGAACAGTATAAATATGTAAGTGACCTAAACTAACACTTATCACTATAACTACTACTAAAATCTAAACTAACTATAAAACAATCTTACTTACCTCAACTATCTACCCTAACTAATCCTAAACATGCAACAACACATCATAGACATCAACCCCCCTCCCACCCTTAAGGCACACCACGAGACAGGACAAAGACATCTAAGCTATACATAAACTAACTAAACATGTAACCTACACAAATATATATTTTTTGTAAGATTTTTTTATTTTTTATGAAGAAAAAACACATCAACCCCCCACCCAAAGGAAAAGGAAACTTATCCCCAAATACGGATGACTAATTAAAATCTTATATCTACCTAACAAGCTAACACTAACTAAAATCTACACTAAAACTACACTACCTAACAAAAAAATAACTAACCTAACACTACATAATAAAATATTTCAAACATTGGGGGAAGGGAGAAGAGGGTGATGGTGTCCAACAGGTCCACCCATCATGGCAGTCCCAAGTGTTTGTGTATGTCCATCACTCGCAATATCACAAAAAGAGAGACTAGGGAAAGGAAACCTTCTCTGACTCCCCTAACATCAATGCCAACTCACTTAACAGAGAAGAACTACAACCAATACCCCTCCTTATACTAGACCTACAGGAGCGGCGGTATAAAAAAGTATTTTACTTTCAACTTTACAAAGTAAAGAGCAGAGGATGAGATAAGCAAAAGGGAAAATGAACAAGGAAAGACAACACTTGTCTTAATACTGCCCTCACACACTTTGCAGTGTCATGCTTCATCATAGGGCCGCATCTGACGTCTAGGTTGTTTTAATTGTGTGTGTCTGCACTCTTTGGTCCCTTCTGAAGGGAACATTCTTTCCTTTATATCCCTTTATTGTGGGTTTATGTAGGTGTGTTGTTTTATCACCCTTTCTGTACCCTCACCACTTTTTCTTCACACAGATATTTAAAATAATTGCGCTCCGTCTATGGTGTTGGTCTGCACCTAGACGTCAGATGCGGCCCTATGATGAAGCATGACACTTCAAATTGTGTGAGGGCAGTATTAAGACAAGTGTTGTCTTTCCTTGTTCATTTTCCCTTTTGCTTATCTCATCCTCTGCTCTTTACTTTGTAAAGTTGAAAGTAAAAGACTTTTTTATACCGCCGCTCCTGTAGGTCTAGTATAAGGAGGGGTATTGGTTGTAGTTCTTCTATGTCCATCACTCGTCTGTTGACATCAGACAATTCACGCCTGAGCTCTGCCAGAGATACCACAATGTCCTGTAGCAGCCTCCTGTCCCGCAATGTGAACGAGATCACTTGATCCCCAGTTGCAGGTGGGACAGTGCCTTGGGTGGGGAGGGCCGTAGGGGGATGTGCCACCTGTACCGGCTGGGACACACCACTGACACCTGAGGTGCCTGGGGAGGTCTGTGTGACATCCTGGGCATGCTCAAGCACTGCCTTCCATGTGCCCTTCCTACGTTCCTCATGGTACCTCTTGGACATGTTGCGGTACCCCTTCGCAACCTTCTTCACATGGCGGTAACGGTCCTTACGCACCTGGAAGGCATGTATTTGGCCAGGCGTCATGTTGTCTGTAAAACATACACAAAGGCAAATTAGAGTCCCTTAGCCAATTTCAATTTCCTCCATACACATCTGTAATACAAGTTCACTTCAACATGGGAGCATACACTACAGCGTAACTATGTGAAGTCAGCAAGTGACCTGGACTGTAGTGTAGCTCCTATTTCCCTAATAGGCTCTGCGCATTGGAATAATATCCCCTATAGGTTTGACATAGGACTAAGGTCAGTATGTCCCTATCGAGTATATTAAACTTAATTACTTGTGCCAGCTAGCTCAGAGGCCACTAGAAACTCCTTGGATAACAAGAAGGGAGTAGTTTCTGGCAGCCGCAAAACATGACAACTTTGTTTCCCTTTAGAATCAGAACGTGTCCCAGAGTCGTGGAAACAATAGATAACCGTTTTACTCAGCTCAATCGTGCATGCTTAGTTTTCCTCAAAGTTACACAGAAAGAATAGGCGGGCGTTTCAATAAAAGGATTTATTGAACAGTCTTGTTTTTCGTGTAAGTTATATGTGCTGTTATGATCACAAGACAGTATGCAAGATAAATAATGTACAGCGTAAGCAGTAGAAATAAATAGTACTGCGATAGCATTATCTTTAGCAGATATTCATTTACATAAATAACACAGACTAAAAATGCGAGTACTCGTACGATGCGTTTCTAAGCTAGTTCTACCCCAATGTACCTAACCTAACCTAGGTGTAGGGAGAGGTATGAAGTAGGTGAAGAATTCCTTACTAGGAGATACTAGGAGTATGTTACGCCTAGTATGTCTAGTATGCCAAGAGTCTAGTATGCCAAGAGTCCCTCTAGGTTCTAGTCAGCTCCATACCTTAAGAATGAGAGAGGTGGGAATCTCCTGCCAGACTCGAACTCCAACACCCCACAAGGGAAGTCAGATCACTGGAAGCTGGACTCTCTGCGTGCAGGGATGACAGCGTCTTCTCAGTACGTCAGGCCGGGAAACGGGCTCCTCTGAAGTCGAGGTCTCCTCTAGTTTACAAGGGCTAGGGAAGGTATATTTATACCTGAGAGGTACCTCAGAATGTTAGCATTGACGTGAATCGGACAGCGGAAGACGTAATTATTGAACCCCTAAGGTATAATGGTTCATGCATAATAAATGAGTCCTTGAAGAAATCAATAGTCCTGCGCTAGGGAAACTCCCGAAGCCTAAGGGTCTGTTCTTCAAGAATTCGTTGTGACGTTAGGGTGGACGGATGTCGGAGACCATGCCTGTATTTGGAGTGCATGGTTTAATGCCTAAATAAGGACTGGGATTTTATGCCTATATAAGGGCAGGGCGAATTGTGCCTATATAAGGACATGATACAGGAAAGCCCGTGTATGGACACGCTAAGAGGAACACAACACCCACTCCACTTTCGTGTGTACGATAATACTAAAATGCTAAACATTTAAAAATGCTAAACATTAAATCGAGTACCGCATATTTCTAAAACATTTCATAAAACCATTTAAAAGGCTGGTTAAAAAACTTTTTAGAATGCAAAAGGTACTGTACATATGAAGCATTGCATTTCATTTCAGTTATATAGATAAAATAAAACACAATATGAATGAATATTGACATTTGATAGAAAAATCAAAGTTATTTCCTATCATAAAAATTGAATGAATTTTTAGACAAACAAGATGACAAAGTGTCTTTGGAAGTTCCGCTAGGTCTGTACTATAAGGCTAGTTCTACTTTAAGCAGATTGAAGTGCCATTTTAGTTCGAAAAATGGAAAAATGAATCAATTTTGGGAAGAGTTCCAAGTTTTTGTAGAATGAAGGCCAAATCGTCACTGTATCACTGGAATACTGTGGACCGAATCAGAGTCAGTTTACGGGTCTGGTGTAAACATGAGATCATCTATTTCTGTAGACAAAACATCATCCACTGAAGTTGGTGTCAGTTGGAACACCTCGTGTAGTAGATTAATTGCACAGAGATGTGAAGCATCGCTTTCAGCATAGGTCGCCGCAGCAATGTTCGCGTCCGTTGTTACCTGTGTGCCTGTAGATCTTTCTCATACCTCAGCAGCAGCCGGAAGCGTCTGTGAGATCTCAATGAATGCTGACATCAGGATTGGCAGCCTCTGGGGACAACACAGAGCATGGGCCATTATCGGGTCCAGCAGAGTATCGATATACGTTGGCGTAGCTGATGGAAATGTTAGACAGGTGTCCAACACGCATTCTATACCGCATAGCAGGCATCGTAGAACAGGTAAGATGCAATCTTGCCAGATTGGTCTAAAGGATAGGAACCACGTTGTATTAAGGTCCCGTAGACGAGTTATGCCCAAAAGCTGTACTATTCGCTCACGGCACTTTCGTTCAAGGAGAGCTTTCTCCATTTCGCTCGGAGTGATGTCTGCGAATAGGCTGGCCATAGCGTAGTAGCAGGAAGAGAAATAGAATTCCGGCAACAAGTGCTAGAATTAATGGTATGCCACCAAACACCGAATGTGCAAAGTTCGGGATGATTCCGAGTATTGCCTGGAAAGGTGCTAACAGATCTGGAACAGATGCTCTTAAATACATGTACAATTCCTGTTGTATCAGACATGTTAAAGATACGTCCTATCATTTCCATGAAATGTATAGGGCAGTTTGTACGTATTAAAGTCTGTATCTCAGCCCAAGTCCTTGCTACTTGTAGATCATAGGTTTCTTTGGCCGAGGTCAAAGGCACTGTTTGTTGTAAAAGCATGGCTTTCATTCTGCTCAAAGTATCAAATCTTATAAAAGAGACGTTCAGCGAAGGCCATAGAGGCGACTCCCTGACTGTGTCTATTGGGGCAAACAATACTTGCATACAGCAAGTGACCCTGGAGTTGACCGTTACTAGATATGGGATGCCTGGCAACATGCCACAGCAACTTTGATAATTCAATCTGAGGTAACTCCCATTAGAAAGTTGTCCAAACGTTGGATTAATCACAGCAGCTGGTGTACCCTGCTGATGGCAAGACAAATTTGCCACAGAACCATTACAAGCCCCATGTAAAGAAATGTCCTGACATATAAGCGAACCGCTGAGTGCATTTTTACTGTTTGTACCGCTCAAGAACACTTCACGATCCCCACTCCAACATCTATATGTATATGGTAAATCCCAAGATGTCTTAATGTATTCCTTACCCAACCTTTCATATTTGCCTGCTTGCATTTGTTTGAGGCAATACTGAAACTGAAAAGTAGTCACAGGTAGTGTGATTTTGCCATGAATAAGCCATTCTGTAGCTGGTTTTTCTGCCACTGTGAATGGTAACTTTTCCAGTTGTTCAATGCTCAGCACTGTATACTTTGCTCCTCTTTGTGCCAGTTCAATCTGTTTATCAGTGAGATTGTATTCTGCAAACAGAGCCGTTGTGTTGATAAAACGCCAAGGCACATAGCCCGCTCGCAAAGATTGCAGCGTCCAGCTTAATAACACAATAGAACGTAATTGAGATTGGCTTTGTTGTAACATCGACAAATCTTGTTCCAGTATGTCAATAGCAGAGGATACAATGCCGTCCAGTGAATATATTCTGGAGGACAAAGTTGTTAACCCATTGTCGACCACAGAGAGTGTTTTCTCTAAATTAATACGATCAAGTTCACGTATTCGTTCTGCGGCCTCGATCTGTGACACCTTCCATGCTTCATTATAGGCAGCATAAATGCAGGCATATATGAAACGTTTTTGATGCGGTTTTCTTGGTCCAAGCAAGAATTCCCTAAGGTCTGCGTCGTCTTTAAGTAAGGATAAGTGTTGTTTCACATCCTGTAGTGTAGATTTTCTGCAGCCAATCGAGGCATAATTTTCCTACACTGTATGTTGTTACTACCCCCGGATGTTGTCTTTGGACATATCTTGGGTCTGGCCTATGAATAGTAAAGCCCTGAGTTTTATTCAGGAATCTTTCCTGACAGTTGTTCGTGTCTGTGGGCCAGATCAACCATTTTTTCCAATCAGGATTAGATCTGTTGAGTTGTAGTATATTGTCAACTGTAACCGCTGCCTGTGTATTGTTATCACTTGTAGGTGTTGGTACAGAAGGATTTTTCATCTCTTTGATCTTGGCTAATCCAAGACAAGACGTTTGTTGGACAGTTTCATTCAAAAACATTATTTGTTCAGGGATCATACAGGCTCTAAATAAAGATTCCATCCCCTGCACTTGCCATTCTTTAGTACCCCAGACAGTTTTTGTGTCTATCGTGTCTTTCCATAAGTCGAAACCCTGTCTAGACAGTTGGGCAATAAATGTTGCAGAATAAATCTGTTTTGTATTTGTTAACATAATTTTCAGTCCTGTTTTGTTTACATTTTTATAGTAAAACGTTTCTGGATCAGATGTATTGTATCCTGAAAAATATGGAAACTTGTTAGCAAATGTTTTTGAACTACCATGTGGTGGTGTAGGACAATACTCCCATTGGTTAAACATTAGGCCTGGGCGAGTAAATTCCTGTTCCGCTCGTGGGAATTTGCGGAATTTGGGTAATTTCACGTTCCGCGGAGAATCGCGAAATTTCCAAAAATTCTCGCAATCCGCGGCTTACGACTGGAGTTTTTTGCTTGTTCGCGCTTTATAAAATGCGTGTTCGTGAGATATTTCTCCCCGAGCACGCAAACAGCGTTCGCGAACAGGGAAAAATTTTGTCATCCGTTTAGAACAGGGCGGAACTAAGTCAATTGCCGCGTGTTCGCAGAACTTTTGACGTGCTTCGTCCGGAGATTTTTAAGCCGTATTATATCCTGGAGACTTTGAAACTTGTAGCAAATGCTTTGAACTACGCATAGTGTGCACGCCCATGCTCCCATTGATTAAACATAAACACATTTCTAGGGTATGCAGATTTATGCAAATAATGATGACCATAGTGGTTATAGCAATACAGCTGTTCATAGTCTGATGAACCCTCTAAATATTCATTTTTAGAAAATGCAGCAGATTTTTCTAGGTCAAACATTAGGTCGTTAATAGTCTCAAAGTCCCAATCATCAGAGTAGGCACTGGACAAAATGATATCACTTAGTGAAATTTTAAACAAATGTGGAATGTTCAATTGTTCCATTGGACCGAAGATATCAAAATCTGTTTTGTCCCACACTATACCATCCTGTATAGGAACAGCTGTGATGTTCACTGTAGACAAGTCTCTTGCTTCACGATGGGAAGATTTATGAGGTTTCAAAAGTAAGCTACACGTCTTTTCCTTCAGTGTTCACATGGATATATCTGCCACTTATAAGCACGCTCACAGTTGTAACCAAAGCTAGCCAGAGCAGGAAAACAAAAAATCCAGATATAATCCAGAGTTCAATCCATGAAGAAACCAAATGAGTCTTTTTCAGAAAGTGAAGAAAGTCTTGTACTTGCTGCTTGAATGTTAATGATGCTGGCGTTGTTTCAGGTTCACTCGGATCTTCTGAGAACGTATCAAAGTTAATGAAATAGCCAGAAGCAGTTCTGTCAATTGTTGAAATTGCATCAGGATTTGTTGAAATCGCTGGAACCAGTTGATCACGTGTTACATTGGTGTAGACAGGTGTATTTGGACGAACTGTTACTTGAATTTCAAGAGGGATGAGTTCCATAGCATTGTTGCTCAGTCCTTCATCTGTTACTGCTGAATTCTCGATAGTTATCAGTCTTTCAGTCTGAACCTCTTGGATAGTAGCGAGAGGAGTATGTCTGCTACTAGGTCAGAGTCCACGAGGCCTACTATTTAGTATTGGCCACATACTGTGGTTTGATGAGGTCGATGGACACAAATCTTTTCTCCTTTCTTCCAGCAAGGGCGGCAGAAGTACTGTTCTTGTTCCTTGAACTGCTAGGACAGGTACTGGTTGTCTGTAGGAAGGTCCAAATTCCTTCTTGTCCGCAATTTTTTCTCTGACTAGATCCCCAATTTTTGGAATCCAGACAGGCCTTGCTGGGACCACCGGTTTTTCCCCAGTGGTGGTTGGCTGTAGGAATACGTTGCTTTGTTTCGTTCTTAACTCATTCAGTTCCTGTAAAACAGCCAAACGATCTTTGATATAAAATGTTTTATTATCCACCACTGTGCCTACGTTATCGAGATCTGGTACCCACATTCTTGTCCCAAATAGGACCTCATATGGAGTGACCCCCCCTAGAGAACTTCTTGGCAGGTTGTTTAATGAGCGTTGAACCCCATACAGATGTTTGACCCACCCATCACCCGAACCTAATACCCTAGCTGTTATAGACTGCTTTATGTCCCGGTTTTTCCTTTCCACAACCGAATTTCCCTCAGGATGGAATGGAGAGGAGTACCGCAATGCAACGCCCAGACTGGCCATGGCTTCTTTGTAAGCCCGAGAGCTAAACGCAGGGCCCTGGTCAGAATGTAACGTGCCTATTGCGTATGTGCCGATAAAGACTCGCAAATCTTTTATAACAGTTCGAGCGTCAGCCGAGCGCTGAGGCCATATCCATAGGAACCTAGAGCATGAATCCACTGCAACCATGATATATTTATAGTTACCGTCCCTTTGCAAGGGACCGCAGTGGTCCAGGTAAACACAAGCTAATGGTTTGTCTGAAATTAAAAGGGGTGTCTGCGCAGGGCGTTTCACTGTGGAGACTTTCATCTGTTGGCATATATCACATTCTAAAACATAGTTCTTTGTTTGTTTTCTAATGCCAGGCCACCAATATCTTTGCTTGAGTAAAGATACTGTTGCAGAAACACCTGCATGGGCAGAAGCTATCCCTTTGTGTGCTGCTAGGATTAGTCCTAATCTTCGTTCCTTGTTTGGAATTACCCTATCCCCCACTCCAGGGAGTCGAGCAAAAGGAACGTTGTTCGCATCAATTACATAAGAGTACTTGAGTGGAAACCTTTTTGGTAACGCTGCACCACTGCCTTTGCTTGTAGCATTGACAGCCAACATTATCTCACTGTCTATTTTTGTTTTTGAACGAGTGATCGCAGCTACGGAAGCCGTCTGAACAGCCCCCTTTGCGGCTTCGTCAGCCAATGAATTCCCTGCAACGTGAACGCCATCACGTTGATGACTCAGTGTGTGTATCACGTGAGCCTTTGGTAGTTCATTTTTCAACTGAACTACTTGTTCCCAAAGCGTTTTGTGCTTTATTGTGCCACCTTTTGCATCTTTGAACCCGTTTTCAAGCCAATTTTGTATATATTCATTATACGACTGCACACAGTAAAAAGAATCGCACACGATTAGTGTGGGGAATTCGCAATCTGTACTTTCAAGTGCCAGTTTGAATGCTTGTAGTTCAGCTCGCTGAGCTGTACAATCTCCTAGGGATTGTGTTTTTGTGACCATAGGTCTGAAGATGCCATCTCGCATGCGACCTTTAACGATTGCACACGCTGCACTGTAAGCTTGCTTACCCCCTGTTGCGGGGTTGTGCGGATCCGTCAGTGTAAATCATGAATTCGTACTGATCGAGAGGCAGAATTTCAGTGGGCAGAGGACATTCTTGTTCATATTGCAGGAATGCTTGTGTTTTTAAATCAGGATCAAAAACATATTCAACATCTGTTGCAGCAAGAGAATTTACCCACTGTATCCATCTTGGATGTAATGCTTTAGCATTTGGTATGCTTGCTTTTGTGACCGCTTCTAAAGCTGGTACTGGGGTAACGACAATAATGCGTTTCCCTTGGGCTAGGGCTCTTTCTTTTACTACAGCAGTTTGAACTGCTGTCAGAATTTTTCAGTTGAACTGAAGCGCATTTCCGCTTGTGTGTACAAATGAGATTTGTATGCGATTGGTATTTTCTCACCCTCATTGAATGTTAAGTATGTGAATCCGCATTGACCCGAAATTATTCGGATCACTAAATTGCGTTGACTTACGCGTGTTTGTAAGTGATTTGTTGCTAACATGTTAGCTTGTAGTGAACGCAAGATTTCTGTATGTTCTTGTGTCCAATTTATTATTGAAAAATCAGGTTTGATTAGTGCGTAGAGAGGTTTAACCCTTTCCGCGTAGTTCAGAATGTATGTTCTTCCAAAGTTTAGGAAACCCAGGATGGATTTTAAGTTTTTCAGAGTTTTTGGAGGTTGGAGCAGCGCACACTTTTCTAAAAAGTTAGCTGCCAAGCTCTTGCCTTCACTTGAAAGCTCATATCCCAGAAAAAGGACATTGAGATGGGCAATTCTGGACTTTTTAAAGTTGAACTTGTAGCCCTCAGAGGCGAAGCCCAATATAATGGTGCTTACCCTGATCAAGTGTTTGTCCAGGTCATCGTCTGTCAGATAGATGTCATCGACATAGGACAATGCCTCATTGTCATAAATTTGTAGTAACTCCGTTATCCTCGCTGAGAATAAACCTGGGCTATTCTTGAACCCTTGTGGGAGTCGACAAAAGTGACGCTGGGTCCCCATTATGGAGAATGCTGTTAAGTACCTGCTTTCAGGTGCTATGTTTTGACAAAAGAAACCATTTGAGATATCTAATGTGGTTTTATATTTTTTACGCACAATGTTATTCATTAATGCTGTGCTATGTGCATTTTGCACTGCAAATGTTTTACAACAAGTGTTTAAGTGTCTGTAATCCAAAACTAGACGATAGGTGTTGTCTGGTTTGGAGACAGGAAACAAAGGATTGTTCATTGTGGAGGTGCATGTTTCAATCACCCATTGGTATTCAAGTTGATCTAAGATCTCCCTGACCTGTTTTTTAGCTTCTTGCTTTATTGGGTACTGCCTTTGTGCAGTTGGTTCATGTTTCAGATGTATTTTATGGTGAGGTGAGTCCTCATCCCATCCTACATGATTTTTATATAATGCTGGGGCCTGGGCTACTGCCCATTTCCTGGCATAACTATATTTTAGATGAATTGGAATATGGTTGGAGAAGGCAGGCATAATAATGTCCTCGCCGTGTGGGCACGCCCTGACAAATTGTGGTGGCCAGTCTTTTTATGCTAGAAGTATGTCATAGCCCCTTGAAAGTTTTTCCCAAAAGAGTGTTTTCACCTGTCTAGGTATGTCTCCCTCCATCCGGAGTGTTATCTCATATAACCTTTGTGGAGTACTAACCCTGGTGTCTACAGTTTCTACTGTGATGTACTCATTCAAGTCCACTATCTCCAGAAGTTCCTTCAGGTTCTGGTGAGCTATTGTGACCTCTGCTGCACTGTCCAGCATTGTCTGAGCCCATTCTCTGTTCTTGAGTTGTGTTCTCAGTATTCTCGGCATGTCTGATTTTTAGACCTGCTACTTTCTTTTTGGAGAATTGAGGTTTTGTTTTATTTTTTGGAGCGTGTTTATCTTCTTTGGACTTCACGCGTTCTTCTCTATGTTCTGTCCGTCCTCTTCTTTCTGAAGTCTGTGATGAGATCTGAAAGGGACGAGAGGAACGTGTATCAGTATCTTGATACCTGTCAGGTTTTCTCAAATTATCCCTATTCCTGAGGTTATACCTCCTTTCAGAGGGCTCCTTTTGAGGAGATCTACCCCGGGATTGAGAACGATTCTCGTTTGAGTCTTGTTTATTAGTTTCCTACTTCTTTTTAGAAGATGTAGGAGTTTGTTTATTAGAGACCTTTTCAGGATTCTCAGATAGTTTAGGCTTCAATGGTCTTCCACCCAAACTATCTCTGCCTAATTCAGCATAAGATTGTTCAATTATTCTGGGTAGTTCAGTTTGATGTTCTGTAACATCGAATTCCCTTAATCGTTGGCGGATCGCCACTGCTGCTGCCTCCCCTTTAATATTAGATAATATTATTGTTGAGACCTGGTCGAAATTTTTCAGTAATTTCATACCTAAATTCAGAGCAGGCTCTGCCCCATATTCGTTTTGAATTTGTTTCAGGACATCAGGTATTACTGCAATTGATGGAATACCATGTGTTTTAGTATAGATGGCAGCAAAGACTGAGCCCCAAGTGGTGCAGTCTTCCAGTTGTGGTGTGATCCCCATTGGTAAACTGATTGTTAGGATTCTGTGTTTTTCAAACGGGCTAGTATTTGGAAATACTGCTTCGATTTGAGTAATTTTTTGAGCTATCCAGAAAGGAATTTGCTCACGTTTTGTGGGCATTTTACCCATGACTGCGTAAAGAGTCTGTGGTGTAATTTTTTGTGTATTCCCCTGTTGAGGAGTTTGATTTGGAAGTGTCAATGGTTGTTGGACTGTGAAAGTCTGCATGACATATTGGACCAATTGTCTGTAGATTTTTATTAACTCTGTAAGTTAAGTAAGTAATTCCTCGTCTGACATCTCTTCAATGTCAGGATGAGGTGTGTAGCCGGCTAGAATCGGCCATGTTGCTCCTGGTCTACATAGTGGACCAAGCCTGGTAATGTTTTTGTGATGTTTTAGGGCGCCTTTAAACCAGAGCTGATGCTCCTGGTATGTTAATGGAATTTCAATATCCTTGAAAGGAATATATTCCTCTGGTGGTTCATCTTCTTTGTAGAAGTGAAACGTGTGTGTTACTGTATTTGATTCAGGAAATATTACCCATGAATAGAATACCTCTGTCTGAAAGGATTCGTGTGCCTCTATCACGAAAACTGCTCTACCGCCTCTTGGTGGTAGACCGTGTTTTATGAGTTTTAGAGGGATGGCTCTTCTTATGTTTTGAGGGATGTCTATAACACCCTCCTCGGTTTCAATAAAACCTGTGATATTATATGCTGTTGCAGCTGGTTGATCCGCAACACCACCGTTTCCGGTCTCAGTGTCGGAGCCAGGCATTTTGTTTTTGAAAAGATGTAGAACAAGTTTCAAGGAAACAAAAGATAAGGTGCACAATATTTTGGAACACTGTATCCTTCAACGTTGAGCAAACCAAACAGCTAATGTATAGGGTGTTTTCCTATTTTGCTGTGGTGGATACTTAACCTTGCCCACTCCAGACGTCTTTTGGAGTATATGGGTAGGGGTCTCTGAGAGAAAAAGCACAGCTAAGTTACTCCGTATCTAGCGTTAAACTACCGCCTTACCAAACCGTTGGGCGCCAGTAGTGTAGCTCCTATTTCCCTAATAAGCTCTGCGCATTGGAATAATATCCGCTATAGGTTTGACATAGGACTAAGGTCAGTATGTCCCTATCGAGTATATTAAACTTAATTACTTGTGCCAGCTAGCTCAGAGGCCACTAGAAACTCCTTGGATAACAAGAAGGGAGTAGTTTCTGGCAGCCGCAAAACATGACAACTTTGTTTCCCTTTAGAATCAGAACGTGTCCCAGAGTCGTGGAAACAATAGATAACCGTTTTACTCAGCTCAATCGTGCATGCTTAGTTTTCCTCAAAGTTACACAGAAAGAATAGACATGCGTTTCAATAAAAGGATTTATTGAACAGTCTTGTTTTTCGTGTAAGTTATATGTGCTGTTATGATCACAAGACAGTATGCAAGATAAATAATGTACAGCGTAAGCAGTAGAAATAAATAGTACTGCGATAGCATTATCTTTAGCAGATATTCATTTACATAAATAACACAGACTAAAAATGCGAGTACTCGTACGATGCGTTTCTAAGCTAGTTCTACCCCAATGTACCTAACCTAACCTAGGTGTAGGGAGAGGTATGAAGTAGGTGAAGTATTCCTTACTACGAGATACTAGGAGTATGTTACGCCTAGTATGTCTAGTATGCCAAGAGTCTAGTATGCCAAGAGACCCTCTAGGTTCTAGTCAGCTCCATACCTTAAGAATGAGAGAGGTGGGAATCTCCTGCCAGACTCGACCTCCAACACCCCGCAAGGGAAGTCAGATCACTGGAAGCTGGACTCTCTGCGTGCAGGGATGACAGCGTCTTCTCAGTACGTCAGGCCGGGAAACGGGCTCCTCTGAAGTCGAGGTCTCCTCTAGTTTACAAGGGCTAGGGAAGGTATATTTATACCTGAGAGGTGCCTCAGAATGTTAGCATTGACGTGAATCGGACAGCGGAAGACGTCATGGTTGAACCCCTAAGGTATAATGGTTCATGCATAATAAATGAGTCCTTGAAGAAATCAATAGTCCTGCGCTAGGGAAACTCCTGAAGCCTAAGGGTCTGTTCTTCAAGAATTCGTTGTGACGTTAGGGTGGACGGATGTCGGAGACCATGCCTGTATTTGGAGTGCATGGTTTAATGCCTAAATAAGGACTGGGATTGTATGCCTATATAAGGGCAGGGCGAATTGTGCCTATATAAGGACATGATACAGGAAAGCCCGTGTATGGACACCCTAAGAGGAACACAACAGGACAACGACATGTTGACACATGGATCAGTGACTACATGCTGGGGAGACTGACATGACAGTGCATGGCATGGTATATGCACTGTCACTAAGTAATTTGGCTGACAGTGCCAAAAGATTTGGCCATTACATACACGGGCAGAGGGTGACATGTACAAGCAATCGGAGGAGGAAAGCATTATCCCCCTGTGTGGAGCACCACCCTCATCCTCTCCAGTGACACAGGGCTGCATGATAGGTACTATGCCCATGTGCAGGCATGTGTGTCCCCCAGCACATGTGTGCGGTTCATCATGATTGCGCCAACACAGGCACCCTTGCACCAGAGTGCAAGGTTGTGTGTGTGCAGGTGAGTTTGGTGTCTGTACATGAAGGTGCCCCTTCATGCACAGATTCCATCCTAGGGGACCCTGTTGTGACTAACATGTGTGTTGCTTAGTGCAGCACACAGGAAAGATACATTGGGGAAAAATGAGGCATGTTAATGTATGTACTGGAAGGGCCACCTTGCTGTACTTATACACACCATGTCAATTATCTATTCCCATGTGTGCTGCACAAAGCAGCTCACATGTACAAAGCAAACATGATGATCAAGAAGCATCCCTGCTCATATGGCCAGAATACAACCGGAATGTAACTGTTGGTAAGTTGTGCCCTGCCAACTATGAATACCACACTTGGACATCAGGGGCAGCCTCTGATACAATGGGTGTTGCTGTGGAATGCCGAACACAACCCCCAATGCACACCCCGTTCACACTCAACACAGCGTGACAGTGTACCTCATTGACAAGTAAGCATTAATACACGTGGAATGTATTAACGCTGCTCAGATTATGATGCTAGGCCCCTATTGACAACACAACTTTGATGACAGTTACGTTGACTTTGCGATATGGGCTTGATGATATGCACCTCACTTCCAATGTGTGTCACTGACTGGGGATGGGCCAAGTCACAACTGTGAGACCAATGCATTTTTCCAGAGTCACTTCCCTATTAGTGCACACTGCTGACTTCCACAATACATCATCACACTGTAGGCAAGGTAGACGTGATACGCACCCATACTACATACTGCAATGGTGATCCTGTGACCCAGACATCCATGCCAACGCAACATGCTAGTCAATTACGTTCCAACTCACCAGTGGCGTGTGGGTCCTCGAAGCTGTCAATGTCCCCCTGTGTGATTGGCGGTCGTCCATCTGTGAGACAAGGAAAGAAATATGTGTTGGGATTAGACTTCAATTCATATGTGTCGTATTCCTCATACCAATCATCACCATGACAGCAAATGCTACGTAACTGTAGTGTGGCGTTTCATGTTGACTACATGATTGGGTCAACTTTGACTGCCATTCACACCAGACCTGTGACAGCTGATTTTGGACAGACAAGACTGTAATGCTAGCTGACATGCCCATAATCGTAGTGTGAGTCATCCACAAGGCAACATTACTACATGCATCCTGATGTTATACATGCACTTTGTACAATTGAGTAGCTGCAGATTGCACAAAGCAGTCACACAGAGGTAGGTGGTGTATGACAATCTGGGGATGTCCACTTTCCTTAGACCATTTGTACCTATACAATACTTTGTCACACAGCAACTATGTTCACAGGGCAGCATGGCTAACGTAACACAAATCATGAGGACAGCATTTTGACTATACCTTTTGGCCAGCACACATCTCACATGGACAATTCCATGGCTGGTTCATGTACAGTCACCCCTGCCGTACCCAAACAATCTTCTGCCTGCACGCACATTTTGCGCAGGTGTGCCAGCTATGGCAGTACAGTGCCAAGTGTTGGTCCAGCGCAGTGGGTGACACAGACTTGCAACATATGCTTGTCAATGTGATGCTGCGTTGTGTTTCGGATGTGTCAACAAGATGCGCAAACGCATTGCGTCTCTCACCTCAATCAGCAACCATTTCTCACTTTGACACCAGTGTCACACACGTCATAATTTTCATTCGTTACAGTACACCAGATTAAATGTTGAGTTTGTACTTACCACCATGTAGGCCTGTCATGACTCCCACGTAGTCAAGGAGGTCAGCTTCTCGTGCAAGCATGTCCTGCCAGCGGTGCTTCCACTGGCGCACGTTACGGTCCACTCCAAAGAACCTGCACATATGCACACGCACACGCTCCCACCTAATCTTCCGCACACTCATGTTGTATCCTTGCAGGATACGGCCTCCCCTCTCCAACATCAGTGGCAGGTGGAATTTTATGAGCCACAGGAAGCCCCCCAATGCCCCCTCGGACATCTTGCCCTCCCTGCCCACACCTGGCATCTCCCTGCACACCTGTGAGCCCACAGCCAGAGAAAAAAAAATAATCCCTCTAAAATATCCCCAAAAACAATGTTAGTGTACTACCCCAAGACAGAAACCTGACAAAACTGAGGACAGGAGACAGTTAAACACAATAAATCAGTACACAACACTTCACAGTCACTATCAACAGGACACAGGACACAGCAACACTCTCAAAATCTCCAAACTGCAGCACACACCACCAAACAGCTCCAACACTCTCCACAATCACCAGCAATGTGCTCAAAAGAGAAAGTGAAAGTGGAAAACACTACTCCAGTAGACAGGAAGCATGCAGACATCACTTCCTGTCTCTTTGCAGCCCGTTTTTGAGTAAGCGGCGAAACTCTGCACGCAAATGGTCACATGAGTAAACTTTCTAATGGCAAAAAGTGTCGCGCAATGTATTTTAACATTGGGCGGATGGAAAGAGAAAATATCGCTTTTTCGTGTTAGCGGGCAGATCTGCACGCTAAGAGGGAATCAATGCACTGATGTACAGTCTTACTGCAAATTTCATGTCAGAGCCATGTAACAACATGTTGAGGTTGGTTGGCACTCAAATGACACCATGTAAATGATGTTTCACAACACATGACACCCTAACTTGCGACATTCAACACAGGTCACACCATAATTGCATACCTAACAAGAGAACCATCAATCAATCATGGATTTTTTAAGTGTGCTACTCACCCATGGGGGTCACAAGGCGTATGGGCATGACTTCGGGCAGTTCCTGCTGCATTTACTGTGGGGTGTGCGCCACCTGCCTCATCTTCGGCATCATCCTGGTCGTCGTCCGGTGCAGCAGGCACTTGAATCCATGGAGCATTTGTGCGCACACATATATTGTGCAATACACAACATGCAAGGATGATTTTGTTGACCATTTCAGGGCTGTACAGCAGTCTGCCACCTGTGATGTCCAGGCAACGGAAACGTGACTTTAGCACACCAAATGTGCACTCCACAATGGACCAGGTGCGTCTGTGGGCCGCATTATACTGCCTCCGGGCCTGGGTGGTGGGGTTTTGGAGGGGTGTCATCATCCACTGGCGTAGTGCATATCCTTGGTCACCTGTAACATGTGATAGCGAGATGTTTACATTATTGGTTGTGCAGGCTGTGTTGTTGGTGTAGATGGTTTGGTGGTGTGTCATTTGTGTTATGTTGGATTTCATGTTAGCCATGTGTTGCTTCGGACTGATTACAAGCATCACTGCGAATTAAATTGCCTCACTGTTGATACTCCCTTCCCCAAGCCTCATCAATTGTGTGCGCTGCGCGGTTGCATAACTGGCTCTTCTACCATCTATCGATGGCACTCATCCACCCTCCTCACAGTCAATGCCATGTGAATGTTGAAATGGCAATGGGCCACACCAGACACAGTTCACGTTCAGTTGTGCTGCTGTCGCTGCTGCCAGACCTGCCCCAATGCACAACACATGCTGTTTCCTGTCCCGAGCGGACACATATCAACAGTCATCAGCCCCCTCACATGCAGGGCCCATTGCAGGCAGGAACGCTTCACCCACACCATCAGCATCATCAGATGCAACACTGTCCACTCCGTGGACTACGTACTCATTCGGGAGTGTAGCCTCCAACTCACATGCCACGACTACTCAAGGTACATTTGACTCAGGGAAATGTTAGCTGACATCAGACTGTCCCAGATCTTCACCACACTGATCAACAAGGCAGGGCACACCTTTGATGGCTTCTTTGCATGTGTAGACTACGTCCAGTTCCTCGGCCCCACTAAACTCACTTTTGTGGACCACTTACGCATGCACCACCTTGTTGATATACTCCAAACCACCATTGACCACATGCAAGCTCCCACAAAGTTGGTGTAGATCAGTCACCGATGAGATACTACACACCACCATCGACAGCAACAACCACAACACTGCAGTCATCAACAATGGCGCAAGTCCACATTTTCCAAACATGTATCTCCAACTGCGCATGCACCCTTGTCCCACTATGCAACTGCAACATACGGCAGGCAATGAATGCCACCTTGGTCAGCACCAACCTCAGAGTTGGCAGATGCAGCTGCTGACACATGGAGTGGAGCTGGTGCAAGCTTTGGGATACCAGTAAACTGCACCACCAACACGTACAGAATGCTCATATTCAACATCAACAATACGCACACACACCAAACTGCTCTTCCAGGTAGGATTGCTGTAATTTGCAACATGGATGATCAACAGCTGGGGCGTGCTATACGCAGGGGAAACATGAGTCATCATCCCCGTAACAGTACAAACAGCATGTGGCATCACCTGGTGGTCCAACGCTTTCGGATGCCCCCACCCCAAATCTAGGTACCTAGGCCCCATATTTGACTCCTCCATCTCCATGTACCTACAGGTGTACGCAGTGGCCTGCAGCTGCTTCGCCAGCCTCTGCATCCTCCATGCAACCTTCACATAGATCCCCCCATTGTTGGGTGTAACAGTGTCCCACACAGTCATTGCCATCAGGCTGGGCTACAGAAACACACTATATGCCAACATGGGCACGTCTGCAGTCAGCTTACTCCCGACTGTCCAGCACAACACCTACACACTGGGCCTTGTGTTCCTACTTTCATTATGGATCACATTTGCTTATGGGTGGCACAGGGGCTAAGCATTTGAGGATGGTTTGTCTACATATCTAGCCACAGTTCCCACAGTTCTTGGTGTTGTTGTGTCTGGTATGTGGGCATGTTGATTGACATGTTGTATGTGTGATTGTAACATGTACATTCTCACAATTGTGAGTTGCATGAATGTGGAGTTGAGGCGTGCGGTGTGTTCAGTTAGTACTTACCAACAAGAACTGCATTTCCATATGTGCCATCCTGGAAGCGCTGGTTTTTGATAGACTGTCGGAAGATGTAGGAATCATGCACACTCCCTGGGAACTTGGCTATGACATTGTTGAACAGTCCCCGGTGGTCCACTATTGCCTGCACATTCATGGAATGAGTGTGCTTTCTGTTGCGGTATATGTGTGCACTGTCCGCAGGGGGCACAAATAGGACATGTGTGCAGTCAATTGCGCACAACACCTGTGGGAATCCGGCTATGGCGTAGAATCCTTGCTTGGTCTCAATCTGTTCCTGCACAGTGTTGGGGAAGTGAAGGTGCGGGGGTATCAGGCTGAGTATGCCATCCAAGACAGTTGGGAGGAAGATTGAGAAGGCTGCCTGTGAGACTCCTCCAACTCTGGCCGTTGTTGGTTGAAAGGTCCCAGAGGCCAACATATGCAGCACGGCCAGCAGCTTTGTCTGCGGAGGGATGTTGGTTCTCTGCTGTGTTTGTGGCATCAGCCTGTGGGCTATCAGGTTCAGGATGTGTTGGATGGATGTCCTTTTGAGCCTGTAGTGGGCAATGACATCCTCTGGCGTCAGGTCTGCGAGGCTGAGACGTCTGCGCAGGGCCCGCTGTCATCTTTGGTGCTGCCTTGGTGGTGATCCTGGGGGGGGTGGCAGTGGCAGTGGTGGTTGTTGCCTTCCTGGGACTCCGAGCTGAATGATTAGCACCTCCATGGCGTCTGTGGGTCTTCAGGTTTGGGTCTGGGCTGGTCTCCCTTATATACCTCCATTTATCACCATTTTTCAATTTTTAGACCTGTTTTTTTCAGGTCTTATTTTCCTGCAGCTAAGGGGCCTTAGCGAGACTTTTTTTATCGCTTTGCGGGTCCGGGACATCATTGGTAATAGTGCGATGGTGTGTTAGCGACTTTTTTCATGAAATTTTGAGAAGGAACACCTACTTTGTATATCATTAGCAGAAACTATCGCTGCCATGCACGGCGATAGTAAAAACGATAGCTATCGCCGGAAAGCTGTCGCTAACGCTTGTTAGCGACATCTTGGTAATAGGGCGATAAAAAAAAAACATGTTAGCGGCAGGAAAGTGCCGCTAACGCGGTGTTAACTGGCTTGATAATATGCCCCTATGGCTCCGAAGATTAGGCTAACATTTCTAAAATAATACATGGTCTCGACCCATAAAGCATATGTGCCATTATTAACAATACAAGCAAATCGGATGACGGACCCAAAGGAATCGCACCTCATTAATCACTGTGCCCCTCTTTTATCTTAATTTAGTCGTGCACACTTCGACACTCGTCACCCTTCAGTGTCCCTGTTAAACAGATTTAGCATATAGTACATTCAATTTGAAGGTGCACCGAAAAATGAAATATCACAATCTGGTGTTGATTTGTTCTTCAACTTTTTTATTCTTTATTTTTCATTTGCAACAGACAGCCAACGCGTTTCGTTCCCACTTCACAGTGTGTGGAACTTCGTCAGGGCTTAGATGAGATAAAATCAAAGCGTAGTTTGATGGATGACCATAAGGAATCCCAGGATTAGTGGGTTTACCCGATATAGCTGGCCACCTCGGTAGCGGATCGGTCGTCAGTTCCGTAGATTCGTGTATGTTACATACACGAATCTACGGAACTGACGACCGGTCCGCTTACCGAGGTGGCCGGCTTTATATCGGGTAAACCCACTAATCCTGGGATTCCTTATGGTCATCCATCAAACTACGCTTTTGATTTTATCTCATCTAAGCCCTGACGAAGTTCCACACACTGTGAAGTGGGAACGAAACGCGTTGGCTGTCTGTTGCAAATGAAAAATAAAGAATAAAAAAGTTGAAGAACAAATCAACACCAGATTGTGATATTTCATTTTTCGGTGCACCTTCAAATTGAATGTAACATATGTGCCATTATGCATGATTCCAAAACCCCATTACTACCATTTAAATAATAAATCATAAAACACTGTGTCCCAACACAATTGCAAAATTTCATATAATATAATCCAAAGAAAAATCAAATATAAAACATCAAGTTAGAGCCCAAGCCACTGCATGAATTAACTTTACTATGCCTGCTATCCTAACGTATAATAAAGCGGGTAAACTTGGTAGGTACAAGGTACACAACACAACATTTTAAGATATACTATGTAAAATGCAATCACATCAATGCATGTTTCTAACTGACCCCACCAGCACAAAATTATTCTTATAAGTAAATAGTCAACAACTAACTAGATTCTCAGTTTTATCCATTAATTTAATAAAACAAACAGACACCAGAGGAAAATCACCTCTTAAGCAGAAAATAATTGCTTGTTGACATGTCCTTATACCAAACTGAAAAAACACTGGATGTAACCAGGATCTCCGTTCAGATTTGGTACACTGACAGATACACAATAGGTGCAAAAAGTTTCTTGATAAAGTGAGCACAGTCTACATCTGTTCTCAAGTGGCACAATCACACATTTTGGCAATAAATTTAGTGAAGCAAAAGTGCCAAATCGAATGGGCATTAGCCTGATTTTAAAATACCAACTATAACTTTCAGCTATATATTTTTGATGCTGTAATCGTTTATATGAGTTTATGGACATCCAGCTATGACTTTGTTTCCTAAACTTTTCCTTGTCCCCTGAAAGTGACTACCACCATAATTGCTTGTTCACTACTAATTTGAACATATTGCATGATTGGTTTAAGTTCCATACACTATCAACCTGAAGATCTATCAGAGCAGATGACAACTCTATCATTCAGGGGTTTTGTAAAATCCCTGTCTGCGTCTCTTTCCATATATACTCTTTTAATATACCTACTTCCACCTTCAAAAAAGAGAAGGCATACTTAATCAGAGAGGCCTTCTGAGCTGCCAGTTGATTAATGAGCTCAAATTCCAGTCTCACCTGAGATTGGGATATATTATTGGGAAGATGAAATAGCAACAGGTACACCTTATTTTAGGAAACATTTGAAAAGTGACCCATCTTCACAAACCATATGGCAGTGTAGGGATTCATTTTGCCTCAATGCCCTATTACTTACTGGTAATTGTCATTACTCCTGGTCCTGTTGTCCTCGTCTCATTCATTACAAAGTGAGGAGATAATCCATCTAACAAACAGAAAACAGAACCAAGGCATACTGGAATACCCAGCCCCAGCCCCTCCCAATGGGAGTACTTAAGCAGCACTTACCCAGCATTCCTCCTGAACTACCAAGTCCCCCCCATATGAAGGCTGGCCTTCCAGGAGGGAGGGAGGAAGCGGTGTAATGAATGGGACAAGGAGAACAGGACCAGAAGTAATGATGGTAACCGGTAATAGGACATTACACCTAGGTTCCCCTTGTCCTCGACCTACTCATTACAAAGTGAGAATACCAAGCTGAGCAGCCCGGCATTCATAAGGAAATAACAAAAAACACACAAGGACATCAACATCATAATTGCAGCACCCCAGAGTTATTTATTATCACAGACAACAGGGCAAATTAAGACATAACAGATTGTAAAACACCCAAACCAAAATTATTATCATCACACAAAATATTCTGCAGCCTATAATGTTTCACGAAGGTAATGGAGGTTGTCCACATAGCCGTCAGCAAATCTCAGAAATGGACACACCCTTCAGCTCCACTCAGGTACCAGCCACCCCTCTGGTTGCCCTCCCCTGAACCCTTGCAGGAGGATGCGACCCTGACAGAGAGTAAGCAAGGGAAATGAACTGCTTTATCCACCTACTAATGGACAAAGACGAAGCCTTGGCAGCCTTGGAAGCAGTCCCGAAAGAAACAAACAAGGAGTCAGTCTTTCCGAAAAGATTTTGTCCATTCCAGATAGGCTAACCATGCTTGCTTCACGTCCAACAATGACCACTGTCTGTCCTCAGACCTCAGACACAGGCCCCAAAGCAGTGACAATTAGCTCCTGAACCACATGAAACTGAGAGGCCACCTTCGCCCCAAAAGAGGAATCCAAATGAAGAACAAACCCATCAACCAAAAAGGACAAAAAGGTTCTCTAGCCATCAGGTCACCCAATTCTCCAATGCACCTAACGGAGGGAATTGCCAGCAGAAACACCACCTTGAAAGTGACAAACTTGATATTGACTAACGCCAAAGGCCAAAGGGAGCCGAAATCAGGGCTTCAACACCAGAGGCAAATCCCACAAAGGAAACAAAGGTTTCACCAAAGGGCAAGAAATAGGAACACTGTGCAATAAATGAGCCTTCACATCAGCTAAATTCCCCCAAGGAGACCTGAAAGCCTTAATAGCAGCACTTTATGCCCCCAGCCAAACACTTCTCAAAACCATCCCACAAAAACTGGAGAGCCTCATTGAGAACAGTCCAGGAAGGATAACTGGAGATGGCCACACCAATGCCGAAAACTACCCCAAAGCCTCGCGTATGACTTCAAAGTAGAGGGCCTGCAGGAGTGCTGTATAACCAAAGCTAAATGCTGTGACAGTCCCCTATTTTGCAAACCCCTCCTCTCAACTTCCAAACTGATAGACACAGCCTTGGAAGAGACAGGAGCGGCTGACCAGAAAGGAGAGGGGGAGCACGAAATCATCCATGGATACTGAACCGCCAACAACTTCAGCCTGGGAATCCAAGAGCACCTGGGCCAAAATGGAACTACCATCATCACAACATGTGATTCCCCCAACAGCTGAACCAGAAACTTGGCGATGAGAGGAATCAGGGGGAAAGCATACAACAACCGCTCCAGCCATGGAAGGGTCAATGCATCTATCCCCCAACCCCCCTCATGCAGACTGCGGGTACAAAACATGGGAACTTGTGCATTGAGCCCGGAAGCAAAGAGATCTGGGAAAGGAACACCAAACCTCCCACACACTTGAAGAAAGACCTCCCGAGTGAGAGACATCTACAGGGAGGGAGAAAAGAACTGACTTAGACACCCTATTGTCCACTCCCTGATGTAGACTGCTGCCAGAGACTGCAGATGACCCTCACCCCACCAAAAAAGCGGGACACCACCATAGTCCAAATTCAGGACATCTTTAAAGATTTTTTGGTTTAAACCCACAGTGTCCCTTTTCCAAACGGATAGCCAGAGAGAAAGTGGCGCTAATCTTATGGCATCCGTAATAAAAGACAAACCGGCTTCTTTATGCGTTATAAAATTATTGCTTGATTGTGGAATTGACAAAAGTCTTTTAATGAATTTATCTTCTTGTACTTGGAGTGGTGTTACATCAATGATACACCATATTGCTGCCCCATAGGTGGCCATTTGGAGCGTTTTTGCCATATAGATAGTAGACGTTTCCAGTAGCGGCTTATGGCCTACTTTTTTAGAAAATCTAAATAAGGCTGCGATACCTTGAATCATTAAATTGACTCGATTTTGCATCATTTCCTTCCAAGTTTGTTTGTTATCAAAAATAACCCCAAAAAAATTAAAACAATGTACCTACTCTATTATTTCCCCATCTAATTTGTATCTCATTTTCTTCTTTTTGTCACTGCCTATTGCCATGAAGTAGGATTTAGCTTTATTAACATGCAAATCCAGGTTATGCATAAAATCTGTATAGTGTGTGATAAGATTTTGTAATGCCATGGGTGTCCTTGCCAGCAGGATAGCATTGTTTGCGTAGAGGAGGATAGGGAGCGTAGAAGATTAAACTAACGGGGTATCTTTCGCACCCTTAGTCAAGACGTAGTTTAATTTATTTGTATAGAGAGCGAACAAAAAGGGGGCCAGGACACAACCTCGCCCGACACCCCTTTCAATTTTAAATGGTTTGGTGCATTCGCCATTTTTCCTGTATCGTACCATAGCGGTAGCATCCATATATAGTTCCCTAATAAAGTTAATAATAGCCTCCTCCACTCCCATCTCCTTTAGCATTTCCCATAACTTGCTGTGAACCACATAGTCGAAGGCCTTAGATAAATCCATAAATGCCATATAAATTTGGGCATTTTTTGCTCTCGTATATTTACCAATTGTAAGAGTCAAGTTGAGACATTGGTCCAGTGTTCCCCTACCCTGTCTAAACCCATACTGAACTTCAGTGAGGATGTCCCTTTCCTCTGCCCATATTTCTAATATATTTAACAGTAACCGACCCATTAATTTGGCCGAGCTATCGAGCAAAGAAATGGGACAATAGTTGGCAGGGACCAAAGCATCCCCTTTCTTGTGTATTGGGATGATTACAGATTGTTTCCAGGAGGGGGGAGGACCAGTCTCAGCCAAGGCGTTAAAAGCAACAGTTATTAGAGGAGACCAAAAAGGGATATTTGCAAGAAAGACATCCATAGGTACATCCATAGGTACCCCACTGGGCCCTGGTGCTTTGCCAGAAGGAGATTGGGTCAGGGCGAATTTGATTTCATCAAGGTCAAAAGAGGCACATGGGGGAATCAATTTTAGGACTAACATTTATGCCTGTAGATTCCTCCACCCCACGGAAAATATCCTGAAAGTGTTTTACCCAAGAATCTTCTTCAATATGGGTAACTTAAGATGGTCCATTATTGTCATTCAGGAAGGGAGTATTGATAACTTTCCAAAAGGCTGTGCTATCACGGAGGGAAAAGGCTTTCATTAGGTTGTCCCATGCCTCTAATTTCAGCTGACTTAACCTGTTTGCTCTGGCTGACTTATAGGTTTTCCTCAGCACGCGGATCTGATCTGCGTTCCTGGGTGATGACTTGAGCGCCTTGCGCAGATTTGAGGAAGCAATCGTGTAATTCTTATCAAACCATTGATGAGGTATGGAGTCTCTCGTAGAGGGCGGGCATATCAATTGTGATCTTAGGTACATTAGTAACTTAATAAATGCCTAATCTATAAAGATCTGGTCTAGTGATGGATCCAGACAGGTTTTTATGTCCTCCGGGTTAGCCAAAACAAAACGTATAAAAAGAGTGACCACGTCGACCTTCTCCCATTTCAAAGTGATGGCATTGGATCTACGTATAATTGGTTTGGGAAATTTAGGGCCATTTTGGGACTTAGGCACCTGCCATAACAAGGCACTGGACAGTAT
The DNA here is from genome assembly GCA_963921515.1 of Calotriton arnoldi. Classification (NCBI taxonomy): domain Eukaryota; kingdom Metazoa; phylum Chordata; class Amphibia; order Caudata; family Salamandridae; genus Calotriton; species Calotriton arnoldi. The sequence continues at coordinate 895,285 of CAWUFW010004404.1, read as the reverse complement.
GGCATGATCACGAAATTCTGTGAAGTTAGTTTTTGGTTTTGAAAACCTTGAACTGAGGCTCTCAGGTGAAATGATGTAATCTAGAGTAGATAAATATTCACCTCTATAAAAAGTTGGAAAGAGAGACCCCGTGTGTGGATCTATAGCGTTATGGATCACAAATTGGCATTTCATTAGTATGGTATTGAGGGCATTCCCCTGGGTGTCGTGATGAAAGTGGGGGGTACAGACATTTTTGTGATCCAAAATTCTGCATAGCTCTGCAAAATTTCGAGAGCAAGGTTTCAACTTGAAATCTCCCAACCAAATTACGTGTAGGGGTTTGAGATGAGTCTCCACTAAGTCCTCTAACAAATTATCCAAAGACTGGGGTACCACCACTGGATCCAAAAAGTTGTTATTATAATAGTTTACCAGTAATAAATCCCAGGCGTCAATGCCTTTAATAACCAGAAAGTCCACCGTCACCTGGTTGTCTGACCATACCTCCACGTTGTGACCCACCAGGAGATGACTGAAACCCATCACCACCCTGCAGACTGCCATTAGTTCTTCCCCAATTGGAAGATCACCATCCCTCCTGCAGAGACCACCGTGCCTGAAGAGACCTGCATCCTAGGGTAGCCCCCACTCAAAAGCACTGGCATCCATCGCAAGAACTAACAGAGGCTCCAGTTGCAATTGGACGCCTTTGGAAAGATTGGCCTTCACAGTCCACCAACTCAGGTCCAAGATGACTCCTGCAGTCACTAGCACCACACAGTCAAAGTCTCCTGACTTCAGGTCCCAAAAAGAATGAAGATTCACCCATAGAGGACAAAGATGAAACCTGGCCCAAGGAACCGTAAACACAGCTGCTGCCATGTGACCCAACAGCTGCAACCACTAACAGACTGGAAGGAAGGTGTGGCTCATTGTCCTCAATGCCAGAGACCTCAGGAGCGCAGCTCTGGGACCAGGAGGAAATACCCTGTTTAGATCTTTACATAAACTGACCCTTATAAATGTCAGATCCATCATTGGAACCAAATGACATTTCACTTAATTGAGTGAAAACCTATGAGCCTTGATCACAGAGCACACCAAGTCCAGATTGTGAAGGAGCTGCTTCTCCGAAGGGGCATGGAGTAGCCAATCTTCCAGATAAGGACATAGGTGGCTGCCCAGCCGGTGAAATAATGCCACCAAGGCGGTCACCACCTTCATGAAAACCCTTGGTGCTGACCTGAGGCTGAACGGCAGCAACCTGAACGGGTAATGGGTCCACTGCACGCAAAACCTCATATACTGCTGGAACTGAGGGTGAATTGGAACATGGTAGTACACATCCTGAAGATCCAGAGTGGACATCAGATGTCCCTTGATCACAATTGGAATCACTCTCTGCAGAGTTTCCATCTTGAAGGGCAGGGACAGTACAAACTTGTTGAGCTCCTTCAAGTCCAACACAAGTCTGAAACCTCCCATGGACTGTGCCACAAGAAATGTGACAGAAGAGAAACCCCTGCCCCTCTCCTTCTGAGGGACTTCCAGAATCGCTTCCTTCTGCAGAAGAGAGCAGATGCCCTGAGCTAGAGCCAACCTCTTCTCCTTCCGGGAAGGACACGGAGTCAGACGGACGTCTGAAGAATGGGGAATCTCCACAAACTCTAACTTGTAATCCTCCATCAGGATGTCCAACACCCAGGCGTCTGAAGTTGATGCCTCCCAGGCCTGAAGAAACTGCTGGATCCGACCTCCAACCACACACTTCTGATGCTCTTCCATATAGTCAGAAACAAGGTTTTGGGGGAGACTTGGTTTTCTTGTCTTGATCCCTACCAGCCTGAAACCTCCCATGAGAACATGGCTATTGCCTCCTAAAACGCTGACAAGAGGGGGACTTAGGCTTCATTGGTTGGTTCTCAGAAGAAGCAAGTTTCAAGGAGGACACATTTTTCTTCTCCTTAAATAAGTTTATCACCCAACTCTGTCCCAAACAAGTGATTTCCCTAGAAAGGCAGCCTGAGAGCAAATGCCTTCTGGGCTGAGTCAGTACACCAGTCTTTGAGTACCAGGCTACGGCAGAATGCTACACACGCCCCTCCAGACAATGCTGATGCCCACACCACATCAAAGGAGACATCAGGCAAGTGTTCTACCTGATGTTCAATTTGTTGCAACAAACCTCAACAATCAGATGTATCATCCATAATTCAGTATAATATCGTAATGTCCAAGATCAGAGACTGGGCCACATAAGTACCAAATATCCCAGCCCGTTGAGCCAGATGCAAGCCTGAATACACTTTACGGAGAGAAGCATCAACTTTCTTATCCATGGAATCCTTAATTACTGTATCCTCAGCCAAGGATGTTCTCCCCACCAAACTGGCCACCAACAAATCAATAGGGACAATATCTTGAAAGTCTTTCTGCATATCTTGTAGTGGATACAATTTGGCCATGAATCTAGGGAGCATAATTTTATCCGGGTCCTTCCATTCTCTTTTAAGGACCTCATAAATGTACGGATGTACAGGCACATCAATAGGAGCTGTACTCTGAAATTGGTGAAGGAGACAGCCCGCTGACATCTCCAGAGCCTCCTTATCAGGAAATCCCATGTTAGACTTAGCATGTCTAATTAAATCAGGCAACATGCCCCTAAAAATGTACTTGCCCTTATGATCCTCCAAACCTGGCATCTCATCCTCCAACCTTGAGGACTGAGATGACCCCAAACGCAGAACTTCTTTAGACTCCATTTCCCACAAAGTGTTCTAAGTTAGCCTTTGAATCCTTGCATCATCACTCTCCCTTCATTTCTTTGTCTGAGGGGGAGAGAAGGAGTAGTCTGAGGATGAGAAGGAGGATGTCTTCACATGCCTCCGGTTCTTTGCATGCTTTCCCATCCTGTTACCAAACACACAGAATATGGCACCAGAATATCATAAAATGCAATAATCCATTACAATTCACCCAAAACTCAATGTGCTAATCACCCCAGCAGCCAGCATTTAAGCCTGTCTTCAGCCGTAACAAAATACCCCCGAAAAGCTGATGCCAGTTGGCACATGCACACATGCCTCATGTGGCGTGCATGTGCAGGGAATCATTAGGGAAAAATCCAGAAATCAGGCTGTGCACGTCGGAGCAGGGTGGGCCGACGCTGTATTCATGCCACCTTCCTGTTACAAAGAATGCCCTAAATAACTACCGGGTCTCCCGCGCTTTTTCCGTGACCCGAGCAGGCCGGGAGATGCAATTACTGGCTGGCCGACACCGCCGCCGCCAGGCTAACGTGTCAGCCAGAAAAAAATCAAAAAACAAATCCATATCATCTAGTCAATGAGCGCCCCTCGCCCCGCAGGAGCCACCTCGATCCTCATCCCATCTATCTGCAGGCAGACAGAAAACAGAACAGGAGGAATTCTGGGTAAGTGCTGCTTAAGTACTCCCAGTGGGAAGAGGGGACACGGAATTCCTGTATTCCTGTGTTCTTTTTTCTATCTGTGAGATAGATGATCTCACTTTGTAATGAATGGGATGAGAACAAGGGGGGCCTGGGGTGAATTACTTAAGGGGACAAGGAAGGGTTTAGTAATTTACTGACAGGTGTGTGAAAAGCATAAAAAAATGCTCCCAGCTTAGGTTTCATCAAACTATTCTGCAACAGGTGTGAACCACGATCTTTCAACCACTCATCCAAATATTTATAATTCTGACTACTTGTGATCTTAATCTCACCCTGTTCGAAAGTGGGTTATTGGTAGGGGCAAATGTAGGTCTGCCACTGGCAATAAGGCCACTAACACATGGTAGGACCCAGCATAGGTCTTAGAAAATTATTCCTATGCTCAACCCTTGGTAACGTGGCTGCGAGCAGACAGGCTTAACTTCAAAGACAGGTAAAAATCCAACACCAATTTATAAACATAGGTAATATCTTTATCTTTTAAATGACACCAAAACGAAAAAAGATCCACTGTAGGGAACCAGAGATATGAATTTTTAAAGATTAGTCACTTTCTAGTGCTTAGAAACCAACAGTGCCCCTTTTAGTCATTTCGTTTTCTCTGACAGGGACACCTTTAGAAATTGTTCTGGAGAATCTCACCAAATGTGTTGTGCGCCTTCTCCAGCAGGCGGGGTCCAGTTAGAACTCCTACCTGAAATTCTGCTTGCGGGTCCCAAAGTATCCAACACACAATCCAAGGTTCTGGAATCTCCAAGAGGGTCCTTGAAAGTGTGAAACTTCAATTCCGCAATATACTTGAACAAAACCATTACAAATCCACTGGTACTCCAGGCTGGGAATTCTTTGTGGGGATGTCCAGGTGAGCTCTGTTAACCTGTAGCTTGCAGGGAGTCCACTCTTTAGTCCTTTTGCAGCAAGGTAATCCACAGGGCTGCAGTTTCAGTTGGTTTAGTCTTCAGAGGTCAGGCCTTAGAAATCTTTGCACAGCAAAACTTCTCAGCAGGGCACTTCTTGCTTCAGTAAGTTTCAAGCAGCAGATCTCGAGGGCTCTGCCCCTCTCAGATACTTATTCCAAGTTCTCTGGGTCATGCAGGAGGTCACTTCTGACCAATGGGAGCAAACTCCTCAAAGTTATGACCACATCCTGTAGAGTGTGGCATTATTTTGTCCCAGAGTGCATCAAATCTTCCAAATCCATAATGGCTGATTTTCAAGCAAGGAGGTAAGAGCTGGCTAAACACACCCCCTAGGATGGCTTATTTCCATAGACTCTCCCCCTACTATCTGCACATACCTTCCCTAATCCTAGGTCTGGTGGGGGTCAAAAGTGTAAAGTGGAAACTGACACTGTGGCCATCCCTCTGCCTCTGAAGACCATGGTTTACGACTCCTCCCCCTGGCCTGGCATTCCTATGGAACAACACACTGCCCTCCCAGCAGAGGGGCTCTTTATCACCTCTTCAAGGCAGCCTGGCTAATCCACTTAACTCTGACCAATCAGGGCAGACCACTGGAAGGCTGAATTTGGACTTACAAACAAGAAAGTCTTATAACTTCTTGTATGTACACTTTAGGAGAAATTCAACAATATGATGATGTTGGATTTACTACTACCATTCTGGGAAGTCTTTGAATGGCCAGTCTAGTCCTCTCCTATCAATAGTTATTAATCAATAACTTCCTACCATGTTAACCTATGTAACAGGGGATTTGCAATGGGAAAAATTACTTGGGCCATTTTTCCAGCACCAGGACTTACAAAAACATAGTTTATAAGTACTTGCCTTATATCTACAGGAACCCCACCCCATGTGCAACTAGGGAGACTTTAGGGGTTCTGAATCTGCAGAAATATTGCAGATCCTCCTTCCACAGTGCTCCTAGCATCAAAGTCGAATTTGAGCAGCACTTTACCACAATGTGGGGAGGGAAATGTGAAATTTCACTTTACCCAGGCATATAAAAACTCATTTTAGAAGGGTGTACCTTATAGATAACTGACCCCCCACCCCTGGGATACCTAGGGGAGACCCTAGGGGTCCCTAATATGCCAAAACATTGTAGGTTATCCATTTTTAAGTGCCCCTACCACCAAAGTCGAGTTTGGGCACAATTTACTTTTTAAAAGCAGTCCTGGCACCCAGGTCTGTCTTTAAACTGACCTCAGGCTTCAGCAGTGCACACATGCAAGTGCAGAAAAAGCTGCTGGCCTCTAAGCTGCCATGCCCCAGGGTACTGGGGACTTCTAGGTAGTTTCAATCCCCTGCCCTATTATATACTAGGGGCTTATGGGGTAGGTCATGCCAATTACAGGGGTACCCCACCATACCATAGTGTACCCTAGTGTATGTTAAGTGTTTTAACTGTATTCTAATGTGTCTCTTTCAGCTTAGCACTGGCCCTGGGCCTGGTTAGGCAGAGCCCCGGGTCAGTCAAAATCAGTTACCACCAGTATCAGTCAGCAAAAAGTTGGGGGGTGCGCAGGGCACAGGATGACTTTGCAACATAGCCCCCCCCCAAACGAAAGGTGATGGGTTACTAACCTACACCCTGGTAGTCCTCATCAGCTAAGTGGAAAAACCTGGAAAGTCCATCTGCATTGGCAACCCCAGGTCTGTATTCCACTGTAAAGTCCATTCCCTGTAGGGAAATGGACCACCTTAACAGCTTGGGATTCTCCCCTCTCATCTGCATGAGCCATCTGAGAGGTCTGTGGTCAGTTTGAACCCGAAAGTGAGTCCCAAACAGGGGTGCTCTTTGATGACCGGGGCTCATGGTGCACGCAGCGTGCACAAAAAAAGAATGTATTAGCTAGAGCATCGGGGGCCACTTTAGACTTTGCAAAAAGAATAGGATCAAAACCACTCCCCGCACTTATGAAGATCTATAATGCTAAGTGTCTCCCCATGGTGACTTATGGGTGCGACATCTGGGGTTACACAGACGTCAGAGAAATTCAGGGGGCCGAAAACACCTTTCTGCGTTGATTGCTCTCGGTCCCAACTTCCACACCAATCTTTAACATACATGAGGAATTAGGCGCAGGTTTTATTTCTGACCAGATTGCGGTTGCCCCTTTATTGCGTTGGCTGAGAATTTGGGCACAACCTATGCCAAATCTTAACCAATTGATCATCCAAGATTGTCTCACCCTAGAAAAGGTGTTAGACATTCCGTGGATTAGATATATTAAGGACCAGATGGAAACCCTTGGCTGCCCAGATTTATTTCTGAGCCCTATAGCATTGGGTAAACAAGCCATTAGAGACCTCAAGCAGCAGTTTTTAGACAGACGAAGAGTACTAAGGGAGGAGAATGAATTGAAAAAACCCATGGTGAGAAGTTTTGTTACACTGAGCCTGGGTCGACAGATGCAACCATATTTATCTTATATAAACAAACCGTACCATCTTTTTGTTTTGACAAGATTTAGGTTGAATATGGTTCCCTGGCTCCTTGCTTTTCCTAAAGGGTTTTTCAAAGAAGGAACATTAAATCCCTGTCCCTGTGATAATTTCTCGGACCAGAATACTCTTCATATAATAATCTTCTGTGCATATTACAATTCTCTGCGCAGAAAATTTATCATTCCTTTGCTTAGAGGTTGTAACTTTGAACAAGTTAGGCCGGCGCTGGTATATTTACAAATGCTAGCGTCACCTATGGTCTGTTATGGGGTAGCAAGTTTCCTAACAGGAGCAATTAGGCATAGGAATAGGTCACTCATGAATTCTCCTGTGGACATGGCTTTGAATCACGTTATTTAAATACTTATTCTTATGTTCTTATATGTAAAGTTGGACAAGTGTAAGTTGGGCTAATTTTTATCTTATTTAATTATTCACTCCCAGGCCTAATTATGTGTCGTGGATCCTTGAGGTGTGCTTATTCTTGTATGAAGTGTTGTATTACTCGATGGAGTGTATTTTATTCTATTGTAGATAATGAAGTTGAGTGGAGCAGGTCTCTACGGAGATTAATAACTGTCTTATGGTTTTTTTACTTTTATGTTTGATACATTGTTACAAGACGGGGGATCTTAACTGATTTTACATTTATGTATTTTATGATTGTAGATTTGATCTCTCCTGTTTTGTTATTTGTACTTTGATGGCTATAATCAGCCGAATAAAGTTAAATTTTGACTGACTGACTGAGTCCCAAACAAATATGGTCTCAACTTTTTCAGGGACCACACCACAGCAAAAGCCTCTCTCTCAATGGCACTCCACCTCTGCTCTCTGGGAAGAAGCCTCCTACTAATAAAGGCAACTGGCTGATCAAGGCCCCCTTCATTTAGCTGTGACAACACTGCCCCAATCCCTTGCTCTGATGCATCTGTCTGAACTACAAATTATTTTGTGTAGTCAGGGGCCAGTAACACTGGTGCTGAACACATAGCAGCTTTCAGAGTGTCTAAAGCCTTCTGACACTCTGGGGTCTAAATCACCTTCTTGGGCCTCTTTTTAGAAGTGAGTTCTGTTAGGGGCCCCACAATGGTCACATAATTTGGAACGAACCTTCTATAGTACCCTGTCAGTCCCAGGAATGCCCTGACGGGAGTCTGGGTAACAGGAGCTGTCCAATCCAAAATAGTTTGGATTTTAGCTTAGAGAGGCTGTACATGGCCCCCACCTACCAGGTGGCCCAGGTACACCACAGAACTCTGCCCTATTTGGCACTTGCTTGCCTTAATAGTCAGGCCTGCTTGCTGCATGGCCTGAAGCACTTCCCTTAGGTGGTTTAAGTGATCCCCCCAGGTAGAACTGTATACAGCTATATCATCCAGGTAAGCTGCACTGAACTGTTCCAACCCAGACAAGACCCTGTTCACCAGCCTTTGGAAGGTGGCAGGTGCATTCTTTAATCCAAAGGGCATTACCTTGAACTGATAATGTCCCTCTGGTATGGAGAATGCTGACCTCTCCTTTGCTCCATCAGTGAGGGCAATCTGCCAGTAACCGGAAGTCAAATCAAAAGTACTCAGGTACTTAGCAGCACCTAACCTATCAATGAGCTCATCAGCTCTAGGTATAGGGTGAGCATCAGTCTTTGTGATTGCATTCAATCCTCTGTAGTCCACACAGAACCTTAACTCCTTGGGTCCCCCCTGAGGATTAGGTTTAGGTACCAGCACCACTGGACTGGCCCATGGACTCTCAGATGGTTCAATTACCCCCAGTTCCAACATCTTAGCAACCTCAGCTTTAATGCTGGCTCTGACATGGTCAGACAACCTGTACAGTTTATTATTGACAGGTAGGCTGTCACCAGTGTCAATGTGGTGCACACACCACTCAGTGATGCCTGGGGTCAAAGAGAACAGGCCAGCAAACTGCTCCAGCACCTGCTTACAGTCTCTGTGCTGCTGGTCTGTCAATTTGGGAGAGAGTACAACTCCCTCCACTGACCCATCTTGCACATTAGTGGAGAGGAGGTCGGGCACAGGCTCAGTTTCCTCCTCCACACCCTCATCAGTAACCAGTAACATGGTCATGTCTGCCCTGTCATGGTGGGGTTTCAATCTATTCACATGCAGGACCCTGTGAGGGTTCCTGGGGGTGCCAAGGTCAACCAAATAGATAACCTCACCCTTCTTTTCTAAGATTGGATAGGGCCCACTCCACTTGTCATGGAGGGCCCTGGGAGCCACAGGCTCCAACACCCACACCAACTGTCCTGGTGTATTCTCAGGCATAGTAGCCTTTTGATCATACCAGTGCTTCATGAGCTCCTGGCTGGCCTCCAGTTTCCTGTTTGCCTTGTACATGTACTCTGCCATTCTAGATCTCAGGCCTAGCACATAATCAAGCACATTGTCCTTTGCTTCTTTTAGAGGCTTCTCTAAAGACTCTCTTAGCAGGCTCAATGGCCCCCTCACAGGGTGTCCAAACACCAACTCAAAGGGACTGAAACCAACCCCTTTCTGTGGCACCTCCCTGTAGGCAAACAGTAAGCATGGGAGGAGAACATCCAATCTCCTCCTGAGTTTCTCTGACAACCCATTTATCATGCCCTTCAGGGTTTTGTTGAATCTCTCAACAAGACCATTTGCTTGTGGGTGATAGGGGTGGTGAACTTGTAGTTGACACCACACTCATCCCACATAGCAGTCAGATAGCTGGACAGGAAGTTCGTGCCCCTATCTGACACCACCTCTTTTGGAAACCCCACTCTGGTGAACACACCAAGCAGTGCTCTAGCCACCACAGGAGCATCAATGGTTCTCAGAGGTATGGCTTCAGGGTATCTAGTGGCATGGTCAACTACCACTAAGATATACCTATTCCCTGATACAGTAGGTGGGTCCAGGGGCCCAACAATGTCCATCCCCACCCTTTCAAAAGGAACCCCAACCACTGGCAGTGGTATTAGGGGAGCCTTTGTCTTGCCCCCTGCCTTGCCACTGGCCTGACAGGTGACACAGGAGCTGCAAAACTCCTTTACCTTTTCAGACATATGGGGCCATTAGAAATGGTTCACCAACTGGTTCCATGTCTTTGTCTGTCCCAAATGTCCTGCCAAGGGGATATCATGACCCAAAGTCAGGATGAACTCTCTGTACTTCTGGGGCACCACCAACCTCCTGGTGGCCCCCTCCTTGAGGTTTCTGGCCTCAGTATTAAGCAGTCCATCTTCCCAGTAGAGCCTGTGAAACCCACTGTCATCCCCTTCCCTTTGCTTAGAAGCAATCCGCCTCAAGCTCTCAAGGGTGGGACAGTCACGCTGTCCCTGACTGAACTCCTCCCTGGAGGGTCCACCTGCTCCTGTCAGTTCTGCAAAATCTGACAGCTCTGGCAGGGATGGAGTCCCTCCCTCGGAGGCTAGATCCTCCCCATCAGGGTTAGATTCTTCCTGCACCTCTGGAGTTCCCTGGGCTGGCTCACCAGACCCAGTGCCCTTGTCCTTGGATGCTTGGCCCTTTGTTCCAGGGTCCAAGTGTCCAGCCCCTCCCTTCTGGCTAGTCTGTGACCTAGTCACAGCACATACCCACTCAGGGAGCTCCAATATTTTCATATGGAGTCCTCTCTCCACCTCTGACCACACAGAGGCTTCAAGATCATGCCTAGTAAACACTGGACTGGGAGCACCTTTGACACAGCTACCTTCATAGGGCCTGTCACACCTCCCCATTCCAAATCCACCACAGCCATAGGATGGAGTTTGGTAGTGCTGTCTGCATATGTCACCTGGTGAAACTCACCAGGTAACAACCTCTCTGGAGGCACCAGTTCATCCAGGACCATAGTTACACTAGCCCATGTGTCTCCGATAGCCTCCACCTCAGTCCCATTCACTTTAGGCCTCTGCCTGTACTTGTCCATGTTTGGAGGTATGGCAGCAAGGGTGGCAATATTCACCCCACCCAGGGACACTAAGGTTGCTTCCACCACCTGACTGTTCTGTACACCACCCTTCACCCCTAAACTGACACTGGCAATCCCTGTAGATAGCCCCTTAGGGGGGAGCTTCTTGGCGCAGACAGCATCTCCCTGCTTATGCCCTGGCTGGTTACAGTCAAAGCACTTACCCATATTTGACGGATCAAAGAACCTACCAGGCTTTCCCTGAAACCCCTTCCCTTTGAATTTGGGTTGGCTCGGGGCCCCCCTCCTTGTGCAGGTTTTTGTGAGTCTTTGGAGGACTCCTTAGGTTTTTGACCTTCATTTCCCTGGGCTTTCCCTTGGGAAGGGACCTGTCCTTTCTTCTGGTCACCCCCCTGATGCTGAATGGAAACCCGGGTTCTCACCCACTCATCAGCTGATTCCCCCAACTCTCTGGGGTCTGTCAGCTTAGAGTCCACTAGATACTGGCGTAACTTCTCTTCTGCACAATGAGTCAAAATATGTTCCTTCAAAAACAAATTATACAATCCCTCATATGTGTCAACTTTGTTACCAACAATCCAGCCTTCCAGTGCCTTGACTGAAACGTCCACAAAGTCTACCCAAGACTTTGAACTCAATTTCTGGGTGCCTCTAAACTTCACCCTGTACTGCTCTGGAGTCAGACCAAATCTCTTGACTAAGCATGCCTTCATCTGCTGGTATGATTCAGCATCCTCTCCCTTCAGGGTCAGGAGCCTATCCCTCCCAGCTACTGGAATCAACTCCCACAGGAGTGCACCCCAATACCTAGAGTGGACCCTACTCATTTTAAGGGCCCTCTCAAAAGCTGCTAGCCACCGGTCAATGTCATCCCCCTCTGTGTACTTGGGCACTATGCCCTTGGGAAGTTTAGGTTCAAATCTACCACCCCTGGACATCTCAACATCTTCTTCACTTTCGCTGCCACCATTCCTCTTCTCCTCCTCCCTCTCCCATTTTCTCTTAGCCAATTCCAATTTCTCCTTCTCCAAGGCAATCAACTCTAATGGAGCCTGAAGCTGTCTCTCTGCAAGGGACAGTGTTGGTACCTGAGTAAGGGACCCTTCCCCACTCCACCACCACCTTGATTCACCTGGCTAACACTAGTCACAATGGAAGAGGTCTCATCCTCACCCCTCTCTCGGGTGAGGTTGGGGGGAACATCCTCCCACCCCCCTGGGTTCTCCTCAGCTGCCCTGGCCCAGGGTTTTAGGGACTCAAGCAACCCTGCCTTCCTCATCTTCTTGGCAGCATGCAGCCCCCTAAGCCTACACTGTTCCCTAAGATCAGCCATCTTAAACTGGGACAGTTTAGCGAGGTCCAGCTCCATGGTTCCCTAGTTTTGGGTCACAAAAAACTAGGCACAACGGACTTAGAACAATTTGGAAAAATCAAAACAATGGATTAAAAACAATTTAGTCCAAATTCCAAAAATCAAACTCAAAAGTTTTGTTCTAAGGCAATTTAGAGGATTTTTATAATCTTAAATCATTCACTGAAAGGTGTACTTTTTAAACACAAGTCCTCATCCACACCGCTGAGCACCAAATGTTGGAAAGTGGTATATTGGTAGGGGCAAATGTAGGTCTGCCACTGGCAATAAGGCCACTAACACATGGTAGGACCCAGCATAGGTCTTTGAAAATTATTCCTATGCTCAACCCTTGGTAACGTGGCTGCGAGCAGACAGGCTTAACTTCAAAGACAGGTATATAAAGCATTTAAAAACACCATTTCAGTAAATAATTAAGACAACACAAAATAAAAATCCAACACCAATTTATAAAAATAGGTAATATCTTTATCTTTTAAATGACACCAAAACAAAAAGAATCCACTGTAGGGAACTAGAGATATGAATTTTTAAAGATTAGTCACTTTCTAGTGCTAAGAAACCAACAGTGCCCCTTTTAGTCATTTCGTTTTCTCTGACAGGGACACCTTTAGAAATTGTTCTGGAGAATCTCACCAAATGTGTTGTGCGCCTTCTCCAGCGGGCGGGGTCCAGTTAGAACTCCTTCCTGAAGTTCTGCTTGCGGGTCCCAAAGTATCCAACACACAATCCAAGGTTCTGGAATCTCCAAGAGGATACTTGAAAGTGTGAAACTTCAATTCCGCAATCCACTTGAACAAAACCTTTACAAATCCACTGGTACTCCAGGCTGGGAATTCTTTGTGGGGATGTCCAGGTGAGCTCTGTTAACCTGTAGCTTGCAGGGAGTCCACTCTTTAGTCCTTTTGCAGCAAGGTAATCCACAGGGCTGCAGTTTCAGTTGGTTTAGTCTTCAGAGGTCAGGCCTTAGAAATCTTTGCACAGCAAAACTTCTCAGCAGGGCACTTCTTCCTTCAGTAAGTTTCAAGCAGCAGATCTCGAGGGCTCTGCCCCTCTCAGATACTTATTCCAAGTTCTCTGGGTCATGCAGGAGGTCACTTCTGACCAATGGGAGCAGGGTAACTCCTCAAAGTTATGACCACATCCTGTAGAGTGTGGCATTATTTTGTCCCAGAGTGCATCAAATCTTCCAAATCCATAATGGCTGATTTTCAAGCAAGGAGGAAAGAGCTGGCTAAACACACCCCCTAGGATGGCTTATTTCCATAGACTCTTCCCCCTACCATCTGCACATACCTTCCCTAATCCTAGGTCTGTTGGGGGTCAAAAGTGTAAAGTGGAAACTGACACTGTGGCCATCCCTCTGCCTTTGAAGACCATGGTTTACGACTCCTCCCCCTGGCCTGGCATTCCTATGGAACAGCACACTGCCCTCCCAGCAGAGGGGCTCTTTATCACCTCTTCAAGGCAGCCTGGCTAATCCACTTAACTCTGACCAATCAGGGCAGACCACTGGATGGCTGAATTTGGACTTACAAACAAGAAAGTCTTATAACTTCTTGTATGTACACTTTAGGAGAAATTCAACAATATGATGAGTTACCGTATCAAGCATTCATTCGTAAAGTATAGTATTGTGGATTTTTGTTGTAATTGGTCTTGTCTTGAGTATATAAAATATTGGTTATTTTTCTAAACTGGTGTGGTGTCCGTTTGTAGTGCTTACACTGTATTACTGTTGGTTATGTGCAAATGCTTTACACACTGCCTCTGAATTAAGCCTGACTGCTCGTGCCAAGCTACCACGAGGGTGAGCAGGGGTTACTTCACGAGTGTAACACCCTTACCCTGACTAGGAAGAAGGGTCCCTACTTGGACAAAGGTGCAAGCCCTTGCCAACTAGAGATCCCATTTCTAACAAACCCCTGTAAGGTAAACAATATATATTGCAGGGATAGCAAAAGTGCTGTCGGCACAGAAGACCTAAAAGTAGGAGGGGGTCTCATTAAGACATCAGTACGCTTTTATACTCCAAAAAGCCATGGATTCTTTTGGGACCACTAGGGAATAGCAGGAGTAAATTACACATTTTACAAATTTATGTGTAAGGAAACGTTACGTAATTTGCAGAGATCCACAATATTCCTACCACTCAGTTGCACCATGTGTGAATGTTTAACAGAATGCTGCATTATATTTATGACTTCTGCTTTTGTAAAATATTTTTGGAGTTTCATGTTTTACTAAATTGACACTAGGGGCCTATTAGGATGGCGGGCGGACTCCTAGCGGTGCTGGGACCAGCCGCCATCCTAATGACCCCCTAGGACACAAGAATGCTTTACGAGTATCAGATTACATTAAAAATAGTCTGTTTCATTTTTATTAGAGTTTTGGGGGGTATGGAGATTAAGTAATTTCAAACTTTGGGCCTGATTGCGATGGCGGTGAGACTGCCACCGTCAGTGGCAGTCCCACTGCCAGCCAGCCCATTGGATCCAACCACTGCATTAGGATGCAGGCGGTCGGATCTCGGGTGGCGAAAGACTGCTGCGTCCGACAGGATCAGGGATCTTGTCAGTGCTGCGGTGGGACTCCTATTCCCTACAATAGGGTGGTGGGTATCGCCAAGGGATTAGGATGTCACTTTCGCCAGCCCTTTCATGGCGGTTAACCTGCCATAAAAAGGCAGGCGGACAGTGACTTTGAAGGCCCCTAGCAGGGCCCCCTTAACCCACCTGGCCCTCCGTTATGGGCCCTGGGGGGCACATACGGTGCCCCCTAAACATCCCTGCACCATGTGGCTGGCACCGCATGGTGCCTGCCACATAGTGCAGGGGTGTTTTAAAGGTTTATATTTTGTACTGTGGAGCGTGCTGCAGCCCACAGCACATGCCGCAATGCAAAGTATACACATTGCGACTCATAATGCCGGCTGCAGTACTGCTGACTTCTAGTCGGACGGTCCTGCTTTCGCCACGGTGCCAGTCGGACGAAAGTTCGACCAACATCATAATCAGGCCCAAGGTTTCCAGATTACAAAGTAAACGACTCTGGCCCTTAAAATACAACTGCTCTGATCTTTACATAGTGCTTCACGCTACACTTATAAAGTGCTTCTTAAAAAACTGTTTCTATTGCTCAAAATAATGGTACTCATTATCAACCTTTGAAAAATGGAATGCTGATTGTACTTTGCTGGATTCAGCTTTCTCACTGTTAAATGTATGTTAATATATTTATCATATAACAACTATATATATATATATATGTTCACTGAAAAACCATAGGTTTTAGGGACAGTTATAGTTACAAATTAGCATTTAAAAAACCTTTGAAATTCACTGAAAAAACCATAGGTTTCAGATATGTTATAGTTACAAATTAGCATTTAAAAACCTTTGAAATTCACTGAAAAAACCATAGGTTTTAGGGACAGTTATAGTTAGTTGGACATTTCACTCGTACAAAACCCGTGAAATTCCCCCGTTATAGTTAGTTCAGCTAACTATAACTCGCGCCCCGCAATGCACTGCTGATGACGTCACATATTACATCACTCATGACATGGTCAGTGACATCACTGATGACATCACTGATGACATCTCAAATGACATCACTGATGACATCATCCAGTGACTGTGTGTTTCTGTAAAGTTTAAATATTTTTAATATATATAGGAAAAGACGTATTGAAGAATGAGTGGGTGTGTAAGTGTCTGTATGGATGATTTAGTAGGTGCGTGACTGACTCTATAAGTGAGTGATTTAACGTATCTTACTGAATGCATGGGTTAGTGACTAAACTGGGTGAATGTCTGTATCCGTCTGTCTGTTGCTGTGTAAGTGGCTGCATGGGTTTGTGAATAGCTACATGAGTGTCTATTTGAGTTATTGATTGGTTGTCTGAGTATCTGTATGGGTGCCTGAGTGTTTGTGTGGGTGGGGTGTGTGCGACTCTGTGCATAGATGTGTGAGTGGGTGATTCACTGGGTGGATGGTTTCAAGAGTGCATCTGTGATAGACTGTATGGGTGGGTAAGTGTGTGTAAGAGTGTGTTAGTGAGTGAATGTATGTCCCAGTGGTACATGTGTGAGTAACTACATATGTGAAAGCCAGTATATATGTGTGTTGGAGTATATAAATAGCTATAAGCTGAGAGTGAGTGATTGTGATAGTGGCTGTATGGATGAGTGTGTGCTTGTATCAGTGATTGTATAAGAGCGTAACAATGTGCAGGTATTTGTATGATTAAGTGAGCTGGTGTGTGTATAACTGTATAGGTGAGTAAATGGCAGTGTGTTTAATTATTTGCATGACTGACTAGGTGTGTGAGTACCTCTATGGATGAGTGGCGGTGTTTGAGTGTCTATATAGGAGTAAGAGTGCATATGATAGTCCTGTACTGAGTGACCATAAGTATGAGTGACTGTACGGGTGAGTGAGTGGATGTGTGTGTGTAGACCTAAGAATCAGTGAGTGGGTATGTAGTTATTGGTGTTGGAGTGTCTATAGTTTTGCGAATGGCAGTCTGTAATTTAGATTGGGTGTATCAAAGGTTATATTAGGGTGTGAGGAGGAGCTGCATCAGATTATCACGTGGATGATGTCATCAGTGATGTCATTTGAGATGTCATCAGTGATGTCATCAGTGATGTCACTGACCATGTCATGAGTGATGTAATATGTGACGTCATCAGCAGTGCATTGCGGGGCGCGAGTTATAGTTAGCTGAACTAACTATAACGGGGAATTTCACGGGTTTTGTACGAGTGAAATGTCCAACTAACTATAACTGTCCCTAAAACCTATGGTTTTTTCAGTGAATTTCAAAGGTTTTTTAAATGCTAATTTGTAACTATAACATATTTGAAACCTATGGTTTTTTCAGTGAATTTCAAAGGTTTTTTAAATGCTAATTTGTAACTATAACTGTCCCTAAAACCTATGGTTTTTTCAGTGAATTTCAAAGGTTTTTTAAATGCTAATTTCTAACTATAACGTGTCTGAAACCTATGGTTTTTTCAGTGAATTTCAAAGGTTTTTTAAATGCTAATTTGTAACTATAACGTGCCTGAAACCTACGGTTTTTTCAGTGAATTTCAAAGGTTTTTTAAATGACATTTTTTAAATGTATTAATTTTTATATTAATTTTTTTCATACTGATTTACTACATTTTTAGAAACAATTTCTTTTACATATTTTATTTTTTAAATTACATTGTAATTACATTATACATTACATTACAAAAAATACTTTATCAGAATGAATTACTTTAGTTTAAATACTTAGCACATAGGCAATAGACTTTTAAGTACAGTAGTTACAGTTGTTGCAATGGGCAACACATTTTCAAACACAATGCAACATTCAGCTCAATGTGAATTTCTAGTTAAATGCAATTAGTTACTTTATGGATTACTTTTTCTAACCACAGGACTGGATCCTAGATTCAGTCCTGGGACATCTCCTGTAAACAGTTGAGTAAAAGCGTTTTGGTTACAGTCGTGATTTTTAAGGAATATTATTGTATTTTAAAAGTTGACACTTAGAAACTTTTCCTCATAGAATCACCAATGTTATCCTATGGAAGGAAATTCACTTAGCAGGTAAAAACTGTTATCGTTACTTTTTCTTACTCAGTGTTGGATCCTGGATCCAGCACTGGTGCATCTCCTGTAAACAGTTGAAAAAATGCGTTTAAGTCATACAGGCGATTTTTAAGGAATATTTGTAGTTTGTGAAAATCGACACTTTGAAACTTTTCTGCTGAAAACCAGACAATGGATTCCTATGGAAGAAAAGATAAGTTACTGGTAAGTACGGTTAAAATTACTTTTCAGGGTCAGTGCTGGGCTAAAAGATGCAGCACTGGGTTCTCTCCTGATAACAGGTGAGTAAATCGGAATTCGTATTTCGGCTGATTTTAGAAGAATAATTTAAAGTTCCAAAACTCCACACTTAGAAGAATTTCCAAGAGAAACTAGTCAATGTTAGCCTATGGAAGGAAATTCAAGTTACTGGTAAGTACGGTTAAAATTACTTTTCAGGACCAGTACTGGGCTGAAAGATGCAGCACTGAGGTCTCTCCTGATAACAGGTGAGTAAATCAGAATTCGGATTTCGGCTGATTTTAGAGGAATATTTGTATGTTTCAAAAATCAACACTTAGAAACTTTTTCAGCAAAAAGCAGGCAATGATATCCTATGGAAGGAAATTCAAGTTACTGGTAAGTGCGGTTAAAATTACTTTTCAGGATTAGTACTGGGCTGAAAGATGCAGCACTGAGGTCTCTCCTGATAAGAGGTGAGTAAATCGGAATTCGTATTTCGGCTGATTTTAGAGGAATAGTTGTAGGTTTCAAAAATCAACACTTAGAAACTTTTTCAGCAAAAAGCAGGCAATGATATCCTATGGAAGGAAATTCAAGTTACTGGTAAGTACGGTTAAAATTACTTTTCAGGACCAGTACTGGACTGAAAGATACAGCACTGAGGTCTCTCCTTATAACAGGTGAGTAAATCGGAATTCGTATTTCGGATGATTTTAGAAGAATATTTGCACAATGGTGAAGGGAGGGGCGGGGCCTGAGGTGACATCTGTGCAAACGCGCCCGTTGCGCGTTTTAAGTTGGGGGATTAAGTCCCTTGAATCCTGAGGGTCCCTAGGGGCCAACTAGCCCACCAGGAACCTCCAATATGCGCCAGGGGGCTGCGTTGCAGAGACGTGTAGAGAGGCCACACCCCTTTTTACACCTCTCTGCAACGCAGCTCTGTGGCGCTTTCTGGATGTACCTGTTGGGCTAGTTGGCCCCCAGGGACCCTCAGGATTGAAGGGGATTTAATCCCCCAACTTAAAACGCGCCACGGGGACCGTTTGCACAGATGTCACCTGAAGCCCCGCCCCCTCCCTTCACCACTGTGCAAACGCGCCCCGTGGCGCGTTTTAAGTCGGGGGATTAACTCCCCTTGAATCCTGAGGGTCCCTGGGGGCCAACTAGCCCAACAGGTATATCCAAAAAGCGCCACAGAGCTGCCGTTGCAGAGAGGTGTAAAAAGGGGCGTGGCCTCTGTACACCTCTCTGCAACGCAGCCCCCTGGCGCATACTGGAGGTTCCTGGTGGGCTAGTTGGCCCCCTGGGACCCCCAGTATTCAAGGGGAATTTGTTCCCCTCTGCAAACGCGCCAGGGGCGCGTTTGCAGAGTGGTGAAGGAAGGGGCGGGGCCTGCGGGCCCGATCGTTTTTTTTTTTTTGTCCTCTGGAAGGGGGCTGTGTGGCCCCCCTTCCTTTTTCCTGTTTTTGGGCCCTGGGACCCCATCCCCCAGGGCCTTACCCCTTTTTTTAAATTAAATTAAAAAAAACGGGAAGGGGCCGCGTGGCCCCCCTTCCCTGGGCCTGTATTGGCCCCAGGGACCCCATTCCCCGGGGCATGGCCTCGATTTTTTTTTTTTCTTTGGAGGGGGGCTGCGTGGCCCCCCTCCTCAGGCCATTTAAGGCCCCGGGGACCCCATCCCCGGGGCCGGCCTTTCCGTTTTTTTTTTTTTGTAAATTATTTTTGGGGAGGGGGCCGCGTGGCCCCCCTCCCGGGCCACTACTTGCCCCGGGGACCCCATCCCCCGGGGCTGGCTCCTCTCGTTGGGGACTGTGGGGGTCCCCAATCCCCCACAGTCCCGCCGGCTCCCCGCGTCCCTTGGGAGCCGGCATTGCTTTTCCACATGGGGAGCTGCTAAGATGCAGCTCCCCATGTGGAAAGCAATGTGCTTGGATATTGGAAGAGAGAGCAGGTTTCCCTGCTCTCTCTTCCAATATCCAGCACTTTGCTATGGCAGGACGGGAGCCGCGAGGCTCCGTCCTGCCATAGCAAACTACAGTGTCCCGGGGTAGGCACCCCGGGACACTGCAGGAGCCGGCCCTGGGGGTGGCGGTCCCCAGGGCCATCAAGGGCTCCAGGAGGGGGCCGCGCGGCCTCCTCCCTTAAATTACACAGCCCCGGGAGGTGGTGGTCCCTGGGCTCTGGGGGTCCGTAATGGACCCCCACATTTATTTTGTAAGTGCCCCGGGAGGTGGTGGTCCTCGGGGCGTGTGGGGGCTGGAGCCCCCCCACACCTTATTTATTTAAAAAAAGAAGCCCCGGGGGTGGCGGTCCCCGGGCTGCGGGAGGGCAGGAGAGCCCTCCCGCACCATTTTTTTATAAAGCCCCGGGGGTGGCGGTCCCCGGGCTTGGGGGCCCTTGAGGCCCCCCATACAAACAATATACCCACTCTCACCATGCCCCCGGGACTTGGGCCACCCGGGGCAAATGCAATCGAAGCGCGGGAGACCGCGCTCGATTTGTAGTTGCTGGCAGGATTCGCGCACCCTGAGCGCATCCTGCCGATTTTTTTAAGAAACATTTTTTTTTTTTGCCCAGGGGGTCCTTGTGGGACCCCTGAGCAAACCTAGGGGTCAGGGTGTTTCTACCCTGCTCCCTTTGTGCGCTTTGCGCACTTGTTTCTGTCCCTCGGTTCTACCGAGGGATAAAATGGCTGCCAACATTTCCTGAATCGGAATGTTGACAGCCAGCTGACAGCCAATTAACATGCAGCTCGTGATCGGGACGGTGCGCGCAGGGTGCGCTGAGGGTACGCGGACCCTACTCGGCCATAGATATATCTATCTTTTTACTTTTGATTTTCTCAGCAACTACTGAACGGATTTACACCATTTAACAAAAAGGGTTCTTTCTGAACCAAGAACTACCTCTTTGCCAAATTTGGTGTAATTCCGTTCAGCAGTTCGGGCTGTAGCCGTGTCTAAAGTTTCCTATGGAAAATTGCATGGGGAAAACGCGTTTTGGGACCCCCCTTTTTTCTCGGCCCCCGCTTGACAAATCCCCCCGATACTTTCAGGGTAGGAGCGGACCGGAACGCCCCACAAAGTTTGAAAATTTTGCGAAGATACGTCAACCGGCAAGAGAGTTATTTCAAATAGAATGTCGTGGATTTCCTATGGATAATAGGTTGTAACTATAACTATGTACTGGCGACCGCCAGTAGATAATATATAAATATATATATATTGTATATATATACATAGACATATTCATATATATATATATATATATATATATATATATATATATATATATATATATATATATATATATATATATATATTCCAACCATTACTGCCTTTAAACTCCAAAAGCAGACACCGACACGGGGATGGATTTTCAATGCAGTCTCTGCTTTAATCCAAATTACGCTGTAACGCGTTTCGCCATTGCCTGGCTTGTTCACACAACAATTGTTTGTTCAGTAGTAAAGTTTTAAAATACAAAGGCAAAGAGTCACATGGTTCCATAGTCATCATAGGCAGCAAAGAAAGACTCACATCCTTACTAAGGATAAACATTGCCATTAGGGGCGACATTTCAATTCAACATAGGCAATTACATTCATTGCCACAAAAAATATATATATATATTTTATACATATTATGCTTGCATCTTTAATCTATAAAGATGCAACATAGTCATCTTATTGCCTGTGTATATTATAATCACCATATACATCATTCCAATATGGCTATAAACATTATTCAATGTCCCCGTAGTGTGAGACTTTTTTTTCCTCCTCTCTTCCAGGTTCATCCTTGTCTTCCTGATGAATCTAAAATTCGATTGACATGTGTCACTATGTTGTTTCACATATTTAGGATTTCAACCATTAATTGTATTCATCACAATCTTTCTTTTTATAAAAAAAATTTAAAGATAAAGTGCAAATGCAAGGTACTGTGCAAACTTGCGCAATAAAGTGCTAGTGCATTGAAAACTACTATACTACACAGATCCATTCAACTGTTCAAAATACGCAATAAAGTGCAAGTGCGTCACTGCTAGTACATGACAATACTGTCATCAATTGCATATTGCCTCCATCTGGGCATAAAGTGCTAATGCATATATTTGATTTAAATTTTATACATCCTTAAATAACATTATTATATCTAAACAACAACATATCAACACCTTCATATCAAACAATAAATTATCACTAATATGAAAATAGCTGCCTATATTACTTATGATTCTCCCTACTCTGTGACTGTCTACCTTTAATTAAAAACACTTAAAATCAGAATACCCACGCTAGATCAGATGTACATGCAAGTCTTCTTCTACATTCAAACCATTGGGAATTTTAGAGTTGAACAGCAAAATGTATTTTGACTCAAGTTGGCGTAGTCTACTCTCACGATTTCCGCCTCTCCTCTGCTTTGGAACCTGATCAATGGCATAGTATGATAAATCATTTAGGTTGCCTTTATGTGTTTCATTTATGTGACGGGCCACTGCATAATTTTTATCATTATTCTTTACTGCCCTCAGGTGCTGTAAAATACGAACATGTACCATATGTATCGTACTCCCCACATACATTTTGGGGCAAGTGCATTGTATGATGTACACCACATATTCACTTCGACATGTCAGTGAGCACCTAATCTTCTGGTGTGGGAGCGGTGCTCTCACAACTGAACGAAGAGGGCCTGGATCAGCCTGTAGTCTTCCTTAGCAGGAGACTACTTCCCAGGGAACAGAGGCGGAGTGCCATAGAAAGGGAAGCTTTTGCTGTGGTCTGGGCACTGAAGAAGTTGAGACCATACCTGTTTGGGACTCACTTCCGGGTTCAGACAGACCACAGGCCCCTCAGATGGTTGATGCAGATGAGGGGTGAGAATCCAAAACTGCTGAGGTGGTCCATCTCCCTACAGGGAATGGACTTTACGGTGGAGCACCGTCCTGGTACAGAACACGCCAACGCAGATGGTCTGTCCAGGTTCTTCTGCCTTAGTGAAGAGAACTCCAATGGGGTTGGGTAGTTCTCCCTACTTTCAGCTGGAGGGGACATGTGTTAGACTTGGCATCTTTTGGCGTGTTTCCCTGACTTTTTGCTTTCTGACCTCCCGGTTTCGACTCTGTTTTTGCTGGTGTAATGATTCTGCGCACTTTCCTCACTGCTGTCCAGTGGGAAAGTGCAAGTGCTCCTGTATAAAATGCGTTATGGATTGGTGTTTCCATGATTGGCCTATTTGGTTTATGTGTCAGTCCCTTGTAAAGTGCACTGCGAGTGCCAGGGCCTATAGACCAAATGCTGTTGGTGGGCTGCAGCACTGGATTGTGCCACCCACGCAAACAGCCCGTAAAGTGTAACTCGGGCCTGCCATCGCAGAGCCTGTGCGCAGCCTGGGGCTGCCATGTCGACTTGGCAAGTGCACACACTTGCAAGTCCCTAAACCTTCCCTTTTCTACATGTTAGTCACCCCTAAGGTAGGCCCAAGGTACCCCTGTGGGCAGGGTGCGTTGTATGTGAAAGGTAGGACATGCCCTGGTGTGTGCGGCATGTCCTGATAGTGAATTACAGCCTAGTTCGTTTTTCACTATCGCAAGGCTACCTGTTCCCCCTAGGCCAGAACGGGCAGTTTGGATTATTACAGTTTATAATCCTAACTGACCCCGGGAACATGGTAGAAATTCGAGTTTAGTATCCCTGGACTCAGAATGATAAATTGCATCTTTTAGTGAAGTTGGTTTTAACATTCTGTGTTTGAAAATACCACTTTTAGAAAGTGGGTATTTTCTTGTCTAACCATCCAAGCCTGCCTCTGCGAGGTTGTGTATTCCATGTCTGGAGTGTGAGTGACAGGGGCTGGGGGATGCCAGGAGACAGGGTGAGTCAGCACAGGGCTGAATAGCAAGATCTACATGTAGATGGGTGGGAGGGGTCGCACCTGGGCCCTGAATAGGACACTGCCTTCCCTCCACAATGCTGGCTCCACCTCCTGTGGTGCGTCTGATGTCCCTGGCCTACTCACTGAAAGAAGGGACGGAGACTTGTCAACAAAGTGCTCCAGAACTGGTTTGGACTAGGC
The DNA here is from genome assembly GCA_963921515.1 of Calotriton arnoldi. NCBI lineage: Eukaryota > Metazoa > Chordata > Amphibia > Caudata > Salamandridae > Calotriton > Calotriton arnoldi. The sequence continues at coordinate 871,207 of CAWUFW010004404.1, read as the reverse complement.
AAAGGCCTCTCTGCCTTCAGAGAACAAAGGAATTTGGGATATAAATATTGGGGCCCTGACCCCATGAATTTAGATCTCGCTGGAATCAAGGAACCTGCCAAGACGAAGAGCTGGAAGAGCTGCCAGGAGGAGTACTGCCCCTTTGCTGTGTTGTTGCTTTGTTGGGTTGGCCTGCAGCTGCTGCTTCTGCCTTGGGCAGTGAAAGGACTGGACTGAACTTTCTACAAACTTGTGCTGAGTATCTCCAAGGGCCTGGAACCGAGCTGGCCTCCTGTTAAGAAGTCTCAGGGACTACAAAGACTTCACAAGCCTCTGGGTACCGCTTCTGGAACGCTGTTTCAGTTGCCACAGAGGAAGGGAACTGCAACCGACTCCGTCAACCGAATCCATCCCTGGCCGGTGACCTGTTTGCACCGCAGACCGCATCGCCCCGCTTCGCATCGCAACCCTGGTCTCACCGTGGGCGACGTCCGACGCCGCCAACATCGAGCCGCTGCTTGCACCGTGACCTGTGGGCACCGCAGTTCGCATCGCATCGCTTCACTGAACCAACCGGACCCGACCGACGAGGTCGCTGCAACTGGCTCAAGAGTCGTGACCGCACCGCAGTTGGGGCACCGCCGCACGCCTGCGACGCACCGCTCCGACTCGCACCGCTGTCCGACGCCAGCTCCCGCACTCCGGCTAGGTCGCCTGCATCGCAACCTGTCAGCACCGCATCGAACATCGTCTCACCCTGCATCGCACGCCTTGGACTCACCAACTCCGTCTGCACGACGCTCATCGAGCCGCTGCCTGCACCGCATCGAGGGACACCGCACCTTGCATCGCTCCGTCTTGCACCGCAACCGCGACGAACGCCGACCGGCTCGTACACTCCGTACCAGCCACAACGAGAAAGGTACTGTAACCGAGTCTGTTCACGACTCTGCTGGCCCGTATCGACGCGGTCGGCTGGACCTGTTGGACTCTGTGGTTTTCAGCATCACGGTAGGCTCGGACGGAGCTACCGACTCGTACGAACTTTGCTTTTGTGCTATTCCTGCAAAGAAGTCGTTACCGTATCAAGCATTCATTCGTAAAGTATAGTATTGTGGATTTTTGTCGTAATTGGTCTTGTCTTGAGTATATAAAATATTGGTTATTTTTCTAAACTGGTGTGGTGTCCGTTTGTAGTGCTTACACTGTATTACTGTTGGTTATGTGCAAATGCTTTACACACTGCCTCTGAATTAAGCCTGACTGCTCGTGCCAAGCTACCACGAGGGTGAGCAGGGGTTACTTCACGAGTGTAACACCCTTACCCTGACTAGGAAGAAGGGTCCCTACTTGGACAAAGGTGCAAGCCCTTGCCAACTAGAGATCCCATTTCTAACAAACCCCTGTAAGGTAAACAATATATATTGCAGGGATAGCAAAAGTGCTGTCGGCACAGAAGACCTAAAAGTAGGGAGGGGGTCTCATTAAGACATCAGTACGCTTTTATACTCCAAAAAGCCATGGATTCTTTTGGGACCACTAGGGAATAGCAGGAGTAAATTACACATTTTACAAATTTATGTGTAAGGAAACGTTACGTAATTTGCAGAGATCCACAATATTCCTACCACTCAGTTGCACCATGTGTGAATGTTTAACAGAATGCTGCATTATATTTATGACTTCTGCTTTTGTAAAATATTTTTGGAGTTTCATGTTTTACTAAATTGACACTAGGGGGCCTATTAGGATGGCGGGCGGACCCTAGCGGTGCTGGGACCAGCCGCCATCCTAATGACCCCCTAGGACACAAGAATGCTTTACGAGTATCAGATTACATTAAAAATAGTCTGTTTCATTTTTATTAGAGTTTTGGGGGTATGGAGATTAAGTAATTTCAAACTTTGGGCCTGATTGCGATGGCGGTGAGACTGCCACCGTCAGTGGCAGTCCCACTGCCAGCCAGCCCATTGGATCCAACCACTGCATTAGGATGCAGGCGGTCGGATCTCGGGTGGCGAAAGACTGCTGCGTCCGACAGGATCAGGGATCTTGTCAGTGCTGCGGTGGGACTCCTATTCCCTACAATAGGGTGGTGGGTATCGCCAAGGGATTAGGATGTCACTTTCGCCAGCCCTTTCATGGCGGTTAACCTGCCATAAAAAGGCAGGCGGACAGTGACTTTGAAGGCCCCTAGCAGGGCCCCCTTAACCCACCTGGCCCTCCGTTATGGGCCCTGGGGGGCACATACGGTGCCCCCTAAACATCCCTGCACCATGTGGCTGGCACCGCATGGTGCCTGCCACATAGTGCAGGGGTGTTTTAAAGGTTTATATTTTGTACTGTGGAGCGTGCTGCAGCCCACAGCACATGCCGCAATGCAAAGTATACACATTGCGACTCATAATGCCGGCTGCAGTACTGCTGACTTCTAGTCGGATGGTCCTGCTTTCGCCACGGTGCCAGTCGGACGAAAGTTCGACCAACATCATAATCAGGCCCAAGGTTTCCAGATTACAAAGTAAACGACTCTGGCCCTTAAAATACAACTGCTCTGATCTTTACATAGTGCTTCACGCTACACTTATAAAGTGCTTCTTAAAAACTGTTTCTATTGCTCAAAATAATGGTACTCATTATCAACCTTTGAAAAATGGAATGCTGATTGTACTTTGCTGGATTCAGCTTTCTCACTGTTAAATGTATGTTAATATATTTATCATATAACAACTATATATATATATATATATATGTTCACTGAAAAAACCATAGGTTTTAGGGACAGTTATAGTTACAAATTAGCATTTAAAAAACCTTTGAAATTCACTGAGAAAACCATAGGTTTCAGATATGTTATAGTTACAAATTAGCATTTAAAAAACCTTTGAAATTCACTGAAAAAACCATAGGTTTTAGGGACAGTTATAGTTAGTTGGACATTTCACTCGTACAAAACCCGTGAAATTCCCCCGTTATAGTTAGTTCAGCTAACTATAACTCGCGCCCCGCAATGCACTGCTGATGACGTCACATATTACATCACTCATGACATGGTCAGTGACATCACTGATGACATCACTGATGACATCTCAAATGACATCACTGATGACATCATCCAGTGACTGTGTGTTTCTGTAAAGTTTAAATATTTTTAATATATATAGGAAAAGACGTATTGAAGAATGAGTGGGTGTGTAAGTGTCTGTATGGATGATTTAGTAGGTGCGTGACTGACTCTATAAGTGAGTGATTTAACGTATCTTACTGAATGCATGGGTTAGTGACTAAACTGGGTGAATGTCTGTATCCGTCTGTCTGTTGCTGTGTAAGTGGCTGCATGGGTTTGTGAATAGCTACATGAGTGTCTATATGAGTTATTGATTGGTTGTCTGAGTATCTGTATGGGTGCCTGAGTGTTTGTGTGGGTGGGGTGTGTGCGACTCTGTGCATAGATGTGTGAGTGGGTGATTCACTGGGTGGATGGTTTCAAGAGTGCATCTGTGATAGACTGTATGGGTGGGTAAGTGTGTGTAAGAGTGTGTTAGTGAGTGAATGTATGTCCCAGTGGTACATGTGTGAGTAACTACATATGTGAAAGCCAGTATATATGTGTGTTGGAGTATATAAATAGCTATAAGCTGAGAGTGAGTGATTGTGATAGTGGCTGTATGGATGAGTGTGTGCTTGTATCAGTGATTGTATAAGAGCGTAACAATGTGCTAGTATTTGTATGATTAAGTGAGCTGGTGTGTGTATAACTGTATAGGTGAGTAAATGGCAGTGTGTTTAATTATTTGCATGACTGACTAGGTGTGTGAGTACCTCTATGGATGAGTGGCGGTGTTTGAGTGTCTATATAGGAGTAAGAGTGCATATGATAGTCCTGTACTGAGTGACCATAAGTATGAGTGACTGTACGGGTGAGTGAGTGGATGTGTGTGTGTAGACCTAAGAATCAGTGAGTGGGTATGTAGTTATTGGTGTTGGAGTGTCTATAGTTTTGCGAATGGCAGTCTGTAATTTAGATTGGGTGTATCAAAGGTTATATTAGGGTGTGAGGAGCTGCATCAGATTATCACGTGGATGATGTCATCAGTGATGTCATTTGAGATGTCATCAGTGATGTCATCAGTGATGTCACTGACCATGTCATGAGTGATGTAATATGTGACGTCATCAGCAGTGCATTGCGGGGCGCGAGTTATAGTTAGCTGAACTAACTATAACGGGGGAATTTCACGGGTTTTGTACGAGTGAAATGTCCAACTAACTATAACTGTCCCTAAAACCTATGGTTTTTTCAGTGAATTTCAAAGGTTTTTTAAATGCTAATTTGTAACTATAACATATCTGAAACCTATGGTTTTTTCAGTGAATTTCAAAGGTTTTTTAAATGCTAATTTGTAACTATAACTGTCCCTAAAACCTATGGTTTTTTCAGTGAATTTCAAAGGTTTTTTAAATGCTAATTTCTAACTATAACGTGTCTGAAACCTATGGTTTTTTCAGTGAATTTCAAAGGTTTTTTAAATGCTAATTTGTAACTATAACGTGCCTGAAACCTACGGTTTTTTCAGTGAATTTCAAAGGTTTTTTAAATGACATTTTTTAAATGTATTAATTTTTATATTAATTTTTTTCATACTGATTTACTACATTTTTAGAAACAATTTCTTTTACATATTTTATTTTTTAAATTACATTGTAATTACATTATACATTACATTACAAAAAATACTTTATCAGAATGAATTACTTTAGTTTAAATACTTAGCACATAGGCAATAGACTTTTAAGTACAGTAGTTACAGTTGTTGCAATGGGCAACACATTTTCAAACACAATGCAACATTCAGCTCAATGTGAATTTCTAGTTAAATGCAATTAGTTACTTTATGGATTACTTTTCTAACCACAGGACTGGATCCTAGATTCAGTCCTGGGACATCTCCTGTAAACAGTTGAGTAAAAGCGTTTTGGTTACAGTCGTGATTTTTAAGGAATATTATTGTATTTTAAAAGTTGACACTGAAACTTTTCCTCATAGAATCACCAATGTTATCCTATGGAAGGAAATTCACTTAGCAGGTAAAAACTGTTATTGTTACTTTTTCTTACTCAGTGTTGGATCCTGGATCCAGCACTGGTGCATCTCCTGTAAACAGTTGAAAAAATGCGTTTAAGTCATACAGGCGATTTTTAAGGAATATTTGTAGTTTGTGAAAATCGACACTTTGAAACTTTTCTGCTGAAAACCAGACAATGGATTCCTATGGAAGAAAAGATAAGTTACTGGTAAGTACGGTTAAAATTACTTTTCAGGGTCAGTGCTGGGCTAAAAGATGCAGCACTGGGTTCTCTCCTGATAACAGGTGAGTAAATCGGAATTCGTATTTCGGCTGATTTTAGAAGAATAATTTAAAGTTCCAAAACTCCACACTTAGAAGAATTTCCAAGTGAAACCAGTCAATGTTAGCCTATGGAAGGAAATTCAAGTTACTGGTAAGTACGGTTAAAATTACTTTTCAGGACCAGTACTGGGCTGAAAGATGCAGCACTGAGGTCTCTTCTGATAACAGGTGAGTAAATCAGAATTCGGATTTCGGCTGATTTTAGAGGAATATTTGTATGTTTCAAAAATCAACACTTAGAAACTTTTTCAGCAAAAAGCAGGCAATGATATCCTATGGAAGGAAATTCAAGTTACTGGTAAGTACGGTTAAAATTACTTTTCAGGATTAGTACTGGGCTGAAAGATGCAGCACTGAGGTCTCTCCTGATAACAGGTGAGTAAATCGGAATTCGTATTTCGGCTGATTTTAGAGGAATATTTGTAGGTTTCAAAAATCAACACTTAGAAACTTTTTCAGCAAAAAGCAGGCAATGATATCCTATGGAAGGAAATTCAAGTTACTGGTAAGTACGGTTAAAATTACTTTTCAGGACCAGTACTGGACTGAAAGATACAGCACTGAGGTCTCTCCTTATAACAGGTGAGTAAATCGGAATTCGTATTTCGGATGATTTTAGAAGAATATTTGCACAATGGTGAAGGGAGGGGCGGGGCCTGAGGTGACATCTGTGCAAACGCGCCCGTTGCGCGTTTTAAGTTGGGGGATTAAGTCCCTTGAATCCTGAGGGTCCCTAGGGGCCAACTAGCCCACCAGGAACCTCCAATATGCGCCAGGGGCTGCGTTGCAGAGACGTGTAGAGAGGCCACACCCCTTTTACACCTCTCTGCAACGCAGCTCTGTGGCGCTTTCTGGATGTACCTGTTGGGCTAGTTGGCCCTCAGGGACCCTCAGGATTGAAGGGATTTAATCCCCAACTTAAAACGCGCCACGGGGCGCGTTTGCACAGATGTCACCTGAAGCCCCGCCCTCCCTTCACCACTGTGCAAACGCGCCCCGTGGCGCGTTTTAAGTCGGGGGATTAACTCCCCTTGAATCCTGAGGGTCCCTGGGGGCCAACTAGCCCAACAGGTATATCCAAAAGCGCCACAGAGCTGCCGTCGCAGAGAGGTGTAAAAAGGGCGTGGCCTCTGTACACCTCTCTGCAACGCAGCCCCTGGCGCATACTGGAGGTTCCTGGTGGGCTAGTTGGCCCCAGGGACCCCCAGTATTCAAGGGGAATTTGTTCCCCTCTGCAAACGCGCCAGGGGCGCGTTTGCAGAGTGGTGAAGGAAGGGGCGGGGCCTGCGGGCCCGATCATTTTTTTTTTTTTGTCCCCTGAAGGGGGCTGTGTGGCCCCCTTCCTTTTTCCTGTTTTTGGGCCCTGGGGACCCCATCCCCCAGGGCCTTACCCCTTTTTTAAATTAAATAAAAAAAAAACGGGAAGGGGGCCGCGTGGCCCCCTTCCCTGGGCCTGTATTGGCCCCAAGGACCCCATCCCCCGGGGCATGGCCTCGATTTTTTTTTTTCTTTGGAGGGGGCTGCGTGGCTCCCCTCCTCAGGCCATTTAAGGCCCCGGGGACCCCATCCCCGGGGCCGGCCTTTCCGTTTTTTTTTTTTTTATTTATTTTTTGGGGAGGGGGCCGTGTGGCCCCCTCCCGGGCCACTACTTGCCCCGGGGACCCCATCCCCGGGGCTGGCCCTCTCCGTTGGGGACTGTGGGGGTCCCCAATCACCCCACAGTCCCGCCGGCTCCCCGCGTCCCTTGGGAGCCGGCATTGCTTTCCACATGGGGAGCTGCTAAGATGCAGCTCCCCATGTGGAAAGCAATGTGCTTGGATATTGGAAGAGAGAGCAGGTTTCCAATATCCAAAGCACTTTGCTATGGCAGGACGGGAGCCGCGAGGCTCCCGTCCTGCCATAGCAAACTACAGTGTCCCGGGGGTAGGCACCCCGGGACACTGCAGGAGCCGGCCCTGGGGGTGGCGGTCCCCAGGGCCATCAAGGGCTCCAGGAGGGGGCCGCGCGGCCCCCTCCCTTAAATTGCACAGCCCCGGGAGGTGGTGGTCCCCGGGGCTCTGGGGGTCCGTAATGGACCCCCACATTTATTTTGTAAGTGCCCCGGGAGGTGGTGGTCCCCGGGCGTGTGGGGGCTGGAGCCCCCCACACCTTATTTATTTAAAAAAGAAGCCCCAGGGGGTGGCGGTCCCCGGGGCTGCGGGAGGGCAGGAGAGCCCTCCCGCACCATTTTTTATAAAGCCCCGGGGGTGGCGGTCCCCGGGGCTTGGGGGCCCTTTGAGGCCCCCCATACAAACAATATACCCACCCTCACCATGCCCCCGGGACTTGGGCCACCCGGGGGCAAAATGCAATCGAAGCGCGGGAGACCGCGCTTCGATTTTTGTTTCTCGGCAGGATTCGCGCACCCTGAGCGCATCCTGCCGATTTTTTAAGAAACATTTTTTATTTTTTGTCCAGGGGGTCCTTGTGGGACCCCCTGAGCAAACCTAGGGGGTCAGGGTGTTTCTACCCTGCCCCCTTTGTGCGCTTTGCGCACTTGTTTCTGTCCCTCGGTTCTACCGAGGGACAAAATGGCTGCCAACATTTCCTGAATCGGAATGTTGACAGCCAGCTGACAGCCAATTAACATGCAGCTCGTGATCGGGATGGTGCGCGCAGGGTGTGCTGAGGGTACGCGGACCCTACTCGGCCATAGATATATCTATCTTTTTACTTTTGATTTTCTCAGCAACTACTGAACGGATTTATACCATTTAACAAAAAGGGTTCTTTCTGAACCAAGAACTACCTCTTTGCCAAATTTGGTGTAATTCCGTTCAGCAGTTCGGGCTGTAGCCGTGTCTAAAGTTTCCTATGGAAAATTGCATGGGGAAAACGCGTTTTGGGACCCCCTTTTTCTCGGCCCCCGCTTGACAAATCCCCTGAGACTTTCAGGGTAGGAGCGGACCGGAGCGCCCCACAAAGTTTGAAAATTTTGCGAAGATACGTCAACCGGCAAGAGAGTTATTTCAAATAGAATGTCGCGGATTTCCTATGGATAATAGGTTGTAACTATAACTATGTACTGGCGACCGCCAGTAGATAATATATAAATATATATATATTGTATATATATACATAGACATATTCATATATATATATATATATATATATATATATATATATATATATATATATATATATATATTCCAACCATTACTGCCTTTAAACTCCAAAAGCAGACACCGACACGGGGATGGATTTTCAATGCAGTCTCTGCTTTAATCCAAATTACGCTGTAACGCGTTTCGCCATTGCCTGGCTTGTTCACACAACAATTGTTTGTTCAGTAGTAAAGTTTTAAAATACAAAGGCAAAGAGTCACATGGTTCCATAGTCATCATAGGCAGCAAAGAAAGACTCACATCCTTACTAAGGATAAACATTGCCATTAGGGGCGACATTTCAATTCAACATAGGCAATTACATTCATTGCCACAAAAATATATATATATATTTTATACATATTATGCTTGCATCTTTAATCTATAAAGATGCAACATAGTCATCTTATTGCCTGTGTATATTATAATCACCATATACATCATTCCAATATGGCTATAAACATTATTCAATGTCCCCGTAGTGTGAGACTTTTTTTCCTCCTCTCTTCCAGGTTCATCCTTGTCTTCCTGATGAATCTAAAATTCGATTGACATGTGTCACTATGTTGTTTCACATATTTAGGATTTCAACCATTAATTGTATTCATCACAATCTTTCTTTTTATAAAAATTTTTTTAAAGATAAAGTGCAAATGCAAGGTACTGTGCAAACTTGCGCAATAAAGTGCTAGTGCATTGAAAACTACTATACTACACAGAACCATTCAACTGTGCAAAATACGCAATAAAGTGCAAGTGCGTCACTGCTAGTACATGACAATACTGTCATCAATTGCATATTGCCTCCATCTGGGCATAAAGTGCTAATGCATATATTTGATTTAAATTTTATACATCCTTAAATAACATTATTATATCTAAACAACAACATATCAACACCTTCATGTCAAACAATAAATTATCACTAATATCAAAATAGCTGCCTATATTACTTATGATTCTCCCTACTCTGTGACTGTCTACCTTTAATTAAAAACACTTAAAATCAGAATACCCACGCTAGATCAGATGTACATGCAAGTCTTCTTCTACATTCAAACCATTGGGAATTTTAGAGTTGAACAGCAAAATGTATTTTGACTCAAGTTGGCGTAGTCTACTCTCACGATTTCCGCCTCTCCTCTGCTTTGGAACCTGATCAATGGCATAGTATGATAAATCATTTAGGTTGCCTTTATGTGTTTCATTTATGTGACGGGCCACTGCATAATTTTTATCATTATTCTTTACTGCCCTCAGGTGCTGTAAAATACGAACATGTACCATATGTATCGTACTCCCCACATACATTTTGGGGCAAGTGCATTGTATGATGTACACCACATATTCACTTCGACATGTCAGTGAGCACCTAATCTTCCATGGGCTATGCATGAACGGCGATATGACTTGTTTTTCATTAATGCCAATTTTACAGGCCTTACATTTTAAACATTTGTGAAAACCTGGGATAGTCTTCAACCAGCCTTCCACCTTTTTGACTTCTGGACTGTTATTTACCAAATCTCTTCTCATCGACCTGGCTCTGTTAAACGTGATCAGGGGTCTACGTGTTAGTATATCCCTCAATATTGGATCCTTCTTTACCAGATGCCAATGCTTACATAGACTTTCTCTTACATTTGACTGATATGCATTGTATCCGGTAATCATCCTCAACTGACCCCCTGTGCTTTTTTTCTTTAAATCTTTCTTCTCTGCATCTGGTCTGATCAGTGACTCTCTTTCAATCTTATTTACTTTCTCGCAAGCCTGATCCAATATTTTGGGATTGTACCCTCTTTGAATAAATCTATTTTTGAGTGCAACTTGGGCTTCTATTAGTTCTGCCTCTTCACTGCAGTTACGTTTCATCCTCAGATGCTCGGCATAAGGTATGCTCATTTTTAGTTTCTGTGGATGAAAGCTTTCCGCGTGCAGTATCGAGTTCCCAGCAGTGGGTTTTCTGAATGTTCGAGTTTGAATTACCCCTTGCTGGATATATACCTCTAAGTCCAAGAATGTTACTCTTGATTCATTAATCTCATCCGTAAATCTCAAATTCAGATCATTGTTATTTATTGCCTGCACAAATTCTTTTGCTGAGTCCTTCGATCCCTCCCACACTACAAACAAGTCGTCGATGAATCTGACCCAAGTTTTAATGTTCTCCTTCCATTCTCTGTCGAACTTGACCTTGAGCACCTGCTCCTCCCACCAGCCCATATACACATATTTATATAGAATTATATTTAATTATTCAAACAAAAAAAGCTTCTTTTGTCCAAATAAAAATACTTTAAACACAAAGAATTTGTGAAAACAAACATTTTCTTTTCCCGTCTGCATATGCTATATACGAAAATAGATTAAAATTATTGATTAAAACAGTATTTGTGTGCCAACTTTATGCATGCCATAACAGTTTTGGGTCAGGCGCACGCACAAACAGCTGCAGCGCTTTAGGGGAGGCATAGACATACGGCCAGGTACCAACATACAAGTTATAGCTGTATTTATAAGCTCCCCTCTGACGTAGGGGGAGCACAAACCGACGGGGGAGCACATCTAGTTAGGTTATAGCTGTATTTGTAAGCTCCCCTCTGACGTAGGGGGAGCACAAAACGACGGGGAACACCGGCACTGTATTGACAAACTTTTGCGAAGTTGGAGGAAGCCACATTTGATACTTCCTAAACCTAGAGCAACACTGTTTTTCGTGGCCCAGATGCATTTTGCTATTTGGGGTCTTTGTAAGATTTCAAAATTTTTTCAACAGTCAAGCAGGATTCTATAATTGTTAACTACCTTACATACATTCCTCTGTTCCACAGCAGCACTTTAAACACGGTCAATCTTCTGAGGCCTCCAAATCAGCTTCATGTTTCAAACCTCCCAGAAGCACAAAGTTACTGCGGAAGCCCTAATATCCAGTAATTGTAAAGGGGGAAGGCAGTGAGTTCCTGGAGAGCCGCGCACTGCTGAGGCTAACTGTGATGGCCCAATGCAAATATCCAGCTCATCTCTTGAACCCTTTCACATTTTGTCACAGGGAGAGGTGGGATCTGTAAGTCTCCCTGATCACACCCTGCCCTATGATGAGATAGGAACAGGTGGAGTGCATCTTCGCTAATTGACACAGCCTAGGAAGCACAGGGCTTAAGCCTAACGCATCCAGGTGTGTTTAATTAGTGAGGCTGCACCATCGTACAAGGGGGTATGTTCCTAAAGCCTAGCAGGACTTAGAGGGCCAGGGCTGAAGCAAGGTAAGCCCAGCAAAAAATGAGACAGCAGGCACATGAGCACTAGAGCATGTGTCTGCAAAAATGTGCCAGATCGCTTCAATGACTGAAAATGATGTTAGCATTTCTGGGGGGGGGGGGGAATATAACAAAAAAAAAACACAGCAGGAAAGCAGAAGTGGCGGAGCCCCTTAGCCCACTGAAAGGAACTGCGACTGCTTGGGCCCCTTAGGGGCAATTAGCTTCATCTTTGGATCATTCAACTCCAGGTGGCCAGGCCTAGCCATGAGGAACCGTTTCTGCAGCCTCCTGGCCACTAAAATGGGCACTTTTCATGGGGAGTTGGGTTTTCTGGCCCTTGCACCCGACTTGTCCTCACGTTGCACTCCTTAGGCTCTCTTCTGTTTAAGGGGGAGTCTTCCACATGCCCTCTACAGCTGGCAAGCAGAACACTCTCCCTGTCACACTCCAAGGCCCCATGGACTCCTGGCCAGTGGTTAATTTGAGCCTGTGGTTGCGCTCATTTTTTAAGACTGGCTCTTGATTTTAACTCATCGGATATTGACTGCAAGCAAGAGAGGGGAAAACACGCAAATGGGAAAGAAAGGGGGAAGAGAAAGACAGAAAAACTGGCAGAAAGGTAGAAAGCAGGAACCGGCAAGAGGGAGATCAAGAGGTAACAATGTCTGGTAGTGGATTAAAGAGGCCTGCAGTGAATTCAAGACTACACAGCCATGGTTGTCGGGACTCACTTCCCATTGGCAGAAGAACCAGTATCCTCAGGAGCGAAGACGGGGCCCCAACTCTCCCCTGAGGTATAGCCACCTTCAGTTAAATAAAGGGTAACAGAATAATGACGAATGCTTCCAGGGAGAGAAGAGACAATAACAGGACCACCAGGGAAGACCTTCCGCAGGACCAGCAGGTGAGGAGAGTGAGAACCAGGAGTTCTTGTCCCAACAACTGCATCAACAAAAAATAAAGAAAAGGGAGAAAGAGTAGAGGCAAGTGTTAAATAGGTTCTTTTCTAACAACAGTGAGAGAGATGTATTGTAAAGGCAAAGGTCAGAGAACACAGGTTGTGTACCATCGCATACTCACAAATATACAGGGGTGTGTCCCATTTGATGAAAGGTCTCTTCTGGGAATTGGAAAAAGAAACAATGATTCTTATTACGTTGCGGTGCGTGTGAGGCAGCAAACAGAAGTCGGAGGCATACGTCTGCCTACAGGGCAAGTACAATGTTGCAATAGATGAGTTTAACTGTTGCTGTATCTGGCAGTAGCTTCCCACCAGTAATGCGTTTCAATAAAGTTTCGTGATTCAAAAGGAGAAAGAAAGTAGCACCATCCTCATGTCCCGCTATGTGAATCACATTGCGTGCTTGTAAGAAAGAAATGCCTCACATTTTGTTTTCAGGCGTGCTCAAAAGAAAAAAACAAAAGTAACGCCGGCAGAGTCACAAGGCCAACTTCAAACCTCGATACACAGCCTCGCGTCGGATTACACAAAGGGCAATCTTGAGCTGCACCAAGGCGGCGGTCTCGTACTGTGTCCGCAGCGCGTCCACGCGCTGATGGAGAAATGTCCCGACAGGAATAAGAAGGGAAGGGGTCCAAAGAACGCGGACACTCTACCAACTCCTCACCGCGTAAAGACCTGAGATATGTGAGGGAGCGGGTGGCCTGTCAGCAGGCAGGTCAGGCGGGGCCAGAAACGCCGCGAAGGAAACGGGAGCTGGGAAGCTCCACGCCTGGCAGCGGGCGAGAGGATCAAAATCGGTTCCAGAAAACAATCCAATCATGGTGTTCACTGCTCTCCAGGAAGGGCCGGTGAGGGACGAGGAGCGACAACGAGGAATCAGCAAGGAACAGTCTGGTTCAAGGGGTGTAGTCCACAAAGAGAAAGTAAGCCAAGCACCAGAGCTCAGGGGCGAGCTTCTTTTAAGGCCTTGAGGTCAGCTGATCACGTTTTCGCATTGTAGCATGGGATAGCATACAACCCGATTACCAGAACCAGTGCATTATGGGAGTGGTAGTGCTCTCATAGGTAAGAGGGACAAAGTGCAAGAAGCCTGACGGGTAACAGTTCTCCCCCCCAAGGGCCTATTAACGGGTCGGGGTTTGGAGGGGTGTAAAGCATGAAACCTCCATACCAACAGGGGAGCATGCACTTGATCAGCGGGTTCCCAAGTCCTATCTTCAGGAGCGTATCCCACCCAATCTATGAGATATTGCAATTTTCCCCTATGTCTCCGTGAGTCGACTATACGCCTGACTTCATATTCCAGTTCTCCTTCTATGTTAATGGGAGGGGGTGGAGGCTCAAGACAGGAAGGAGGTTCATACTTCTTAAGCAGAGAAGTATGAAAAACGGGATGAACTTGTATTTCTGGTGGCAGCTCTAGTTTTAAGGCTACAAAATTCATGATTTGCAATACCTTATATCGCCCTATATACCTGGGTTGCAACTTCCTGGGTCCTGCTAGCCGGAGGTTTTTGGTAGCTAACCACACTTGGTCTCCCACTGCGTAGTCAGGTGCAGGGCATCTATGTTTGTCGGCCTGTGTTTTCATGTGTTCTTTTGCCTCTTGTAGTTCGTGTCTAGCCTGGTTCCATATTGATGTAAGCTGCGTGTGATGTTCTGGGACTGCGGGTATCGCTGAGGTAGAGAAAGGAAGGTGGAGGGGTAGGAATTTAGGGTGATATCCATTAGAAAAGAAAAAAGGAGAGATCTTGGTGGCTGAATGTGTTGTATTGTTGTAGGCGAACTCTGCCAAGGGAAGAGCTTGTACCCAATCACTAGTGACTCTGCTCAACAGACATCGCAGATATTGTTCTAGGGTCTGATTGGTTCTCTCCGTTTGCCCATCCGTTTGGGGGTGATAGGCTGAAGAGAGACGGTGGTCAATGTGTAAAGCCTTCCACATGCCCTGCCAGAACTTTGACACGAACTGGGGTCCCCGATCGAAAATGATTTTAGAGGGTAACCCATGTAGTCGCAATATCTGATCTATGAATACCTCTGTGAGCTCCTTGGCCTTTGGTAGCCTTTTGAGGGGGATAAAGTGAGCCATCTTGGATACCATGTCCACCACAACCAGTATCGTGGTAAAACCCCGTGTAGCAGGCAATTCAGTGGTAAAATCCATGCTAATGGAAAACCAGGGAATATGGGGAATGGGCAAAGGACGCAATAAGCCAGCAGGAGCGCAATGCAGGGATTTTTGTCATGCACATGTGGGGCAGACTTTAACGAAGTCGCTGATGTCCTGGGTCATTCCCTTCCACCAGAACCATCTCTGACATGTTTGCAAGGTCTTTTCCCCTCCAGGATGTCCTGCCAGAGGTAGAGTATGACACCATCTCATGATCAGGGTACGGAGTTCATCCGAGGGAATATATAGACGGCTGTCATGATAATACAGATCGTCCACTATTTTGTACAGAGGGTCTGCTAACCACTCGTTGGGATTAAGTGTAGCGTAAGCAAGGGCTAGTTTCTCGGAGAAGGATTTAGACCCTTCTTTCTGTAGTTCACCTACCGCTAGTATCTTACTATCTGGAATAATGGCTAGGGGGGTGTCCACCGTGTGTTTTTGATCTTTTCCTAATCGGGACAAGGCGTCAGCTTTTCCTTGTTTCACTCCAGGGCGGAATGTGATTAAAAAAATCATATTCGCTAAAAAAGGAGACCCACCTCATCTGTCTAGGAGTAAGAGCTCTAGCTGATTTAAAAAACTGGAGATTCCAATGGTCAGAATATATGGTTATAACATGTGCAGATCCCAGTAGGTAATGTCGCCAACCCTGAAAAGCCAGTTTAATGGCTACTAGCTCTCTCTCTCCTATGGTGTAGTTTTGTTCGGCAGATGAGAGGGTCTTGGAAAAGTAAGCCACCGGATGGAGACTCCCAGTCTTAATGTCTCTTTGAGATAGAACCCCACCTACTGCGTACTGAGACGCGTCAGCTTCTACATAAAAGGGTTGTGTCCCATCAGCATGTCGTATGATGGGAGCGGAGACAAACCTGTTCTTAAGTGCTCGGAAAGCTTGTTCTGCTGCCTCATCCCACTCAAATACTACACCTTTTTTCAGGAGTCTCATAATAGGAGTGATAAGGTCAGAAAAATGATCAATGAACCTCCTATAAAAGTTGGCAAATCCTAAAAAGGATTGCACTTCTTTCACTGTGGTAGGACTGGACCAGCTGGTGATGGCAGAAACCTTGGAAGGATCCATATGGATCCCTTCGGGAGAGATAACAAAACCCAAGAAGTCGACTTTCGTTGTATGAAAGAGACATTTATCGGGTTTGGCAAATAGATGGTTGTCCTGAAGACGTTGGAGTATCATCTTAACATGTTTCACGTGCTGCCAATACCCATAGTAGGCTTGATTACTTTTTCATTCAAAAGGCTACGGTGCATCGGATAACGGAGACGCTCTATCTGGCCCGCTATCTGTCTGACCACTCCCCGTTATTAATTACCTACTCGCTGGACCGACCGAGATCTAAAGTACCGCTTTGGAGGCTCAATATTGAAGCTTTCGGTGATCCGATCTATAAAGGCGCTATAGCAAAAGGGTTGGATGATTACTTGGAACTCAACTGGGGTTCAGCAGGCACCAGGGCGACCGAATGGGACGCAATGAAGGTGGTAATACGGGGATCTGCATGTCCACAGAGGTGGGGGTTAAAAGAGCACTGGAGCGCGATCTGCATCGGCAGGAGGAGCGCTTAGCGACGTTGGAGAAAGACATGCCCACCAACGGTGGGAGGTCGACTGAATGGGCCACCGTGCGGCGACAGATAGGGGACATATGGGACTCGCTCGGCAGATTTAATAGAACGAAAAGTAGACGTCGCTGGTATACAGAAGGAGATAAGGCGGGGCGGCTGTTGGCGCGCCTGATCAGGACGGAGACTCAGCCCCATCCGATTATGGCCCTCAAAAATGACTCAGGACAGGTGGTATATACTCAACATGCGATCAATAACGTATTCCTGACCCATCTACGAAAAATATACGCCAAGCCCCAATCCCCAGAGACCCTCGTGGGTATGGAGACCTATCTTGCAGAGGTGGACCTACCTCGCATAGACATAGACAATCAGGAGGCCCTAGGAGGCCCCTTTAGTGGGGAGGAAATTGGGCGGCGATCGCCCTCCTGAAGACTGCGAAGTCTCCTGGGTTGGACGGTATAACTGCCGAACTCTATAAAGAGAGAGGCGGAGTCCTGGTCCCCAGGCTATTAGATATTCTGGGCGAGGCCGAGGAACGCGGTAGGCTCCCAGATTCCATGCGGGAGGCGCTGATTGTGATGATCCCCAAACCAGGGAAGGATCCCTCCTCCCCGGCTCATATCGGCCCATTTCAATGTTAAACGTAGACCTTAAAATTATCAGTCAGGTGTTGGCGTGTCGGCTCCTTCCCCATCTCCAGCGGCTGGTCCATGAGGACCAATCCGGGTTTATACCGGGCCGGAATACGCTGCGTAACATCCGCCGCCTCGCGCATATTATGCACTCATTAGAGGGACGGGCCCAACAGAGCGCCTTGGTGTTCCTAGATGTCGAACAAGCGTTCGACTCGGTCGGCTGGGACTATCTATGGCGGGTACTTTTAAAAATGGGTCTGGGGGAGGGGTTTGTAAAGTGGATTAAACTACTCTACACTTATCCAACGGCAAGAGTTCGCACGGGGCGATACGTGTCGGAGGCTATCTCTATAGGGAGGGGGACGCGGCAGGGTTGTCCGCTCTCCCCCCTGCTGTTCGCCCTGGCAATGGAGCCATTGGCTTGCCACCTGCGTGAGGTTCTCAGGGGACGGGGCATACAGATAGGCGATGCGGAACATGTCGTTTCATTATATGCTGATGATGCACTAATATACCTGAGACAGCCGACCCGGTCATTGCCAACACTGGTGACTGCGCTGGCACAGTTCGCTGCTGCCTCCGGTCTTTCCATCAACAAGTCCAAATCGCAACTGTATGCGATTGGCCCGGAGTGCAACTGGGAGGGGTCTCAATCCCCAGTACTGGAGCTTCCGTGGGCAGGGGACGTTATCCACTACCTGGGGATCTGGATTGGTAGGAATGGGGCGGTTTTTTACCGGCACAATATGGGAAGGATAATTAGAGGTCTGCAGGGCAGCATTGCCTTTTGGAACACGCTCAAACTCTCCCTAATGGGGAAGATTGCCTTAATTAAGATGGTGGTCCTGCCTCGCTGCCTCTATACCATGCAGGGCTCCTTCTTCGAACTTCCACACCGGGTATTTAAGGAGATAGAGGCCCTGCTGGTCCTGTTGTTGTGGAATGGGAAGAGATGTAGGGTAAGTCTAGAGGTCATGAAACGTGGATGGGGCAAAGGGGGTTTAGAGATCCCCGATCTCGAATTATATTATTTTGCATCCCAATTGCAACATACCATAGCCTGGTTGGATACGGATCCCTCGTGGGAGAGGTCCCTGCTGGCAGGTACATACGGGGACCGACAGCTAGGAGCGCTTCTGTGGCGGGCCAAAGGACACAGGGAACAGGGTCCTTCATTGGTGCGGCTTGGGGCAGCAATATGGAATCGGGTGATACGCTGAGTGATCCGGGAAAGGCCGTTTGCCCAGGAGGCGGACTTTTGGCTGATGCCGCCCTTTGCGCAAATAGACCAGGTAATGTCCACGGAGGCCTGGAAGGCTGGGGGCTGCCTAATGTTGTCTGACCTTTACCTGGACAATAAATTTATCACCTACCGGGAGGCGGTGACCACCTTTGGGCTGGGAGCAGGGCAGTTTCTGCAATACGCTAAAATAGCGGCAACAGCGCGACAATTATGGCCCACGTTCCCTGAGGCTCCAGGGTGGTCCCAAACCCTGGTCACTATGATCACCATGGCTGGGGGGAGAAGACTTGTTACTCACCTCTACAGGGCGCTTAGAGATGATAGGCAGACTAGCCCCCTCAAAATAGAAGACAAATGGCAGCAGGTGTGTCCGCAGGAGATCACAGCACCGGAATGGGGAAAAATACACGAGAATGTGCGGAAGGTGTCGGTAAGCAACCGCTTCAAACAAATTCAGTATAACATAATACATATGACATACCTCTCACCTCGAAGGCTGCAGGCCATTGATAATTCCAGGGATTCCCGCTGCCCTCGATGTCGCTCTGATCAGGCAGACTTTCTACACATGGTATGGAGCTGCCCAACGATCCAGATATACTGGGTGGCAGTCCTTGCGGTTCTGAATAAGATAACAGGGTGGACAATAGACCTGGACCCAAGGGCTTGCCTCTTGGGCTTGATACCTCGGGATCCTAAACGGAAGACAAGTAGACGGTTCCTGGTCTTGGGCCTGGTTATAGCCCAACGGCGTATAGCGATACACTGGCTAACCCGGCAGGGGCCGCTATTAGCGAAGTGGAGGACAGATCTCAGAGAGTGGGCAGCAGCAGAGGAGGGGCACATACGGAGCACCAGGAGAGATGATAAATTACCCGAGGTGTTACTGGCATGGGGAGTGATGATGCAAGAGATAGAAGGACAAAACACACAACTCACACCAGAAGGTTCGGGCGAGGCGTCTTCCACGGAGGGGGTGGCCACAGGACGACGAGGGGAAACACAAGGTGTCCCCACATGATCACTATGCTGTATATATCATTAGTTACCTAGACCCGGCAGAGGGGGAGGGCACCGGGGTGGGGGGTGGGGGGAGGAGGGGGGAGTTTAACACAGTTCAAGTTATGTTTACATATGTAAAGAATACAAAGCGAAGAAAACTAGGATAGAGGAATCTCCAAGGTTGTCAACATAGATTTAATGTCTGCAATGTATTACATCACCTCGGCTGAGGTGGACAAACTCTGTAATTATTTTACATGCGAGCTGCTGATTTGGAGCAATAACTCAATAAAGAAATATTAAAAAAAAAAAAAAACATGTTTCACGTGTTCCTGTTCAGTTTGCGAATAAATCAGTATATCGTCTATATAGACGATTACAAAAAGATCTAAATATTCCCTCAGGATTTCGTTTACAAAAAACTGAAAGGCCGCCGGGGCATTGCATAAGCCAAAAGGCATTACACAGTACTCGTACAGCCCGAATTTAGTACGGAAGGCCGTCTTCCATTCATCTCCTTCTCTGACGCGAATCAAGTGGTAGGCCCCCCGAAGATCACGCTTGGTGAATATCTTTGCCTTGCGCACCTGATCCAGAAGGTTGGAGATGAGTGGAAGAGGGTATTTGTTTTTTATAGTTACTTTATTCAGAGCACAATAGTCCAGGCAGGCTCTCAAGCCTCCCTCTCGTTTGGGGACAAAGAAAATAGGGGAGGAAACAGGAGACGTCGAGTGACGGATGAACCCTTTCTTAAGCATGTCCTGGAGATATTCATAGAGGTACTTAGTTTCAGGTTCAGTGAGGGCGTATACCCTGCTAACAGGCAGATCCGCACCAGGGACCAAATCGATTCTACAGCCATAGGATCGGTGCGGGGGTAAGGCCACCGCTTTCGCTTCATCGAAAACGTCCATATAATCATTGTACTCAGGGGGTAAGGTGGAAGAGACATTTCCGGCTGTGGCAGAACATATGGGAGATTGCCAACGAGTGACTTCCTGATAACAATGTAACACACGGTAGTGGGAACGTAAGGTTACTTTTCTGGAGACCCAGTCGATGTGAGGGTTATGTACCTGTAACCAAGGTACTCCTAGAATGGCACCAACATTTGGAGTGTCAATCAAATCAAACGTGATGGTCTCTGAATGCCCATTGTCACACAACATATTGAGGTCAGGGGTTTGGTAGGCCAGCAAGCCTGATGATAATTCTGTACCGTCAACCGCCCTTACCTTTTTGGGTTGAGGTTTTGGAATAAAGTCTATTCCAAGTGCCTTGGCCAAAGAGATATCCAGGAAGTTTCACGTTGCCCCAGAATCCAACAGTATGGACATGGTTTTTCTGAGTTGAGATGGCAGGATCAGTACTACTGTTATGGTGAAGTGTTTAGGCACAGGAGTTAAGGTGTTGGCTAGAAACTGCGAGATCTGTAAGAGAAAAGGACTTGGAGGATCGATCTCTGTGTCCTCCAAGTCTCTTAGTTTTCCGATTGGGTAGCATACCCAGTTCTTACTACAGGGGTTTTCAAGACCGCCTTTGGCTTAACGGGACAATCCCTGGCGTAATGACCGCCCTTGCCACAGTAGAGGCAAAGGTTAAGCTTCCTGCGTTTTTCACGTTCTTCACCAGATAACGGATCCCGAATGCCCCCTATCTGCATGGGCTCACTAGTGTCTTTCACCTCTTTCTTTTCTCCCCTAGCCAACAAAAAACGGGGGTAATCTCCTTTCGTTTTTTCTCCCCTTCTCTTGCTTAGACGGTGATCTAACTTCACCACCAAGTCTATAAATGAAGAACAATCCTCAGGAGGGTCGACTATTTGGGATAAGATGTCTTTTAACTCGTCCTTTAATCCTCTATAGAACAGGGAGGTTCTCTTTTCTTCTGGCCATTGAGTTTCTGTGACTAGTCGATTGAAGGTGGTAATGTAGGTTAACAGATCCTTTCAACCCTGTTTAAGCCCCAATAACTCATTGTCACTTGCCTGCATATATGAATGACGTGCAAAAAGACTCTTCATCCTATCCTTGAACTGCGTCAAATTGCACAGAATGGGATCGTCGTTTTCGACGAGGGGCACCGCCCAAAGTGCGGCGTTGCCACTTAAATAAGAGATTATGAAAGCGACCTTGGCTGCATCGTCTGGAAAGGACGCCGATCGACACAAAAACTGTAGGTGACATTGGTTCATAAACACCCCATATTTACTGCTATCCCCATTGAACCTCTCTGGCATAGCTAGAGGTGTTGGAGACGGCGTCATCACTGTCACATTATTGGGAGGAGCACCACCCACCACTGAGGAGGAGTAGAAGAGGAGGAAGGAACATGAAAGTGAGCAGGTTGTATGTAACTCTTTTTATACTTAGGAGTTATATCTGCTACTCTAGCCTCTATATGTTTTTGTGTTTTCAAAACATCTAGCTCTGAAACTAAACGTTGGTTTTCTGTTCTTAGGACTCTAAGCTCGGTCTGTACATTTACTACGGCTGCTGCCAAATCATTCATAGTAGTTTCCGGTGTCTCAATAGACAGGGAACCACCCATGAGCGCGTCAAATGTGGCGCCCTTGTCCATCCTCGCTCGGGGATATAAGAATACGTGGGCTTGGCTTTCTGTCGGGACTTACTACCCATTGGCAGAAGAACCAGTATCCTCAGGAGCGAAGACGGGGCCCCAACTCTCCCCTGAGGTATAGCCACCTTCAGTTAAATAAAGGGTAACAGAATAATGACGAATGCCTCCAGGGAGAGAAGAGACAATAACAGGACCACCAGGGAAGACCTTCCGCAGGGCCAGCAGGTGAGGAGAGTGAGAACCGGGAGTTCTTGTCCCAACAACTGCATCAACAAAAAATAAAGAAAAGGGAGAAAGAGTAGAGGCAGGTGTTAAATAGGTTCTTTTCTAACAACAGTGAGAGAGATGTATTGTGAAGGCAAAGGTCAGAGAACACAGGTTGTGTACCATCGCATACTCACAAATATACAGGGGTGTGTCCCATTTGATGGAAGGTCTCTTCTGGGAATTGGAAAAAGAAACAATGATTCTTATTACGTTGTGGTATGTGTGAGGCAGCAAACAGAAGTCGGAGGCATACGTCTGCCTACAGGGCAAGTACAATGTTGCAATAGCTGAGTTTAACTGTTGCTGTATCTGGCAGTAGCTTCCCACAAGTAATGCGTTTCAATAAAGTTTTGTGATTCAAAAGGAGAAAGAAAGTAGGACCATCCTCATGTCCCGCTATGTGAATCACATTGCATGCTTGTAAAAAAGAAATGCCTCACATTTTGTTTTCAGGCGTGCTCAAAGGGCAATCTTGAGCTGCACCAAGGCGGCGGTCTCGTACTGTGTCCGCAGCGCGTCGTCGCGCTGACGGAGAAATGTCCCGACAGGGCTAAGAAGGGGAGGGGTCCAAAGAACGCGGCCACTCTACCAACTCCTCACTGCGTAAAGACCTGAGATATGTGAGGGAGCGGGCGGCATGTCAGCAGGCAGGTCAGACGGGGCCAGAAACGCCGCGAAGGAAACAGGAGCTGGGAAGCTCCATGCCTGGCAGCGGGCGAGAGGATCAAAATCGGTTCCAGAAAACAATCCAATCGTGGTGTTCACCGCTCTCCAGGAAGGGCCGGTGAGGGACGAGGAGCGACAACGAGGAATCAGCAAGGAACAGTCTGGTTCAAGGGGCGTGGTCCACAAAGAGAAAGTAAGCCAAGCACCGGAGCTCAGGGGCGAGCTTCTTTTAAGGCCTCGAGGTCAGCTGATCACGTTTTCGCATTGTAGCATGGGATAGCACACAACCCGATTACCAGAACCAGTGCATTATGGGAGTGGTAGTGCTCTCATAGGTAAGAGGGACAAAGTGCAAGAAGCCTGACGGGTAACAATGGTATTTTGCTTCAATATTTAACAGCACCACTGGAGGAGAGCTTTGGGCACCGGCCCTCATTCTTTTACAAATCAAGCACTGCTTCCGGCAATCTTGCAGGGCACCTGTGTGTCAGCAGCTGAGTAAATGGCCAGTCCACAGAAGCTGCAGAGGAACGAACCAAGATCCATGAGCAGGTCTACTCTTCCAGCTGATCCCCACAGAGAAAAAGGAGGCCTGTGCCACTGGCCCTGGAGAGACTCATTCTAGTCTTGGGGGTCCGCTGGAGTCAAAGTCCCAAAGTCCATCTATGCAGGGCATCATGTGGCTTCTACTTCCAACTGAGTATCATTTTGTAATGGAAATCCCCTGGTCCAGTGTTTTCTCATCTTCCTCTTCCTTGTGCCAGGATTTTGGGTGGAGGTGGAAAGTTCTACTAGCCAGGCACTCCTGGCCAATCCTAGGGTGCCACATTATCACTCCACTCCTGTCCCAAACCCTCCCATGCAGAATTCTCAGACAATCTGATGTGGCAACTTCAAGTTGTCTGTGGAAAGACCTTCCCCACAAACCTCAACTCCACCCCTAGCTGACACAGCTGTCTGATTTCTTCTCACCAAAACCTCAAAGGTATGCCCCTCGCCCATTTTGGCAGAGGTCTGGCCCTCCTCATTTGTTCTAGTTGGCTCTCCTACCCTAGATGCAGTGTGACACATAAAATAACAGGTACAGATTTTTTTCTCCCCACCCTTTGCTCTCCCAGGAACTGATTCAAGCACTAATAATTGCTTTATTGTGTATGGCGGCACTTACTCCCTCTACTGGACAGAAGAGTAATTATCTTAGCCAACTTGAGGGGGGACAAAGGCATGGTATCTGATTCTGAGCTCAGCCAGGGAAAAATGGCAAATTGTAAGGTGTCATATGGAGAGTAGATATTATATTAAGGACTGTAAACTGACACGTGGTGCATGCTTGTCCCTGGATTGATACCTCGCTAGATCCTGTAGGCCTAAGTGAAATGAAATTGTACTTTATTGCAGATTTCACCTTCAATGTGTAATACAGGGTAAGAACCACAGAGGTTTTGTAAGTGCTGCAGAGCTACACTATGAATGCCCACTCTTATTATAAGGCACAGCCCAGGTCAGTATCAATCCATGAAGAGTCCCTGCAGTGACAGGCACCCTGTGCACAGATACTGGCCTGTACAAGATGGTAGTTTCACATGTGTAGCCTGCAAACATGCATGCATGTATGTGGTCATATGTTTATGTGTAAGCAGCCCAGAGGCTCTTAGCCTAGCTCAGCAGCAGCAGCCTTATCTTACTGATGGTTAGCACGCTCAGTCCAATTACCATGAATTTACCTTGAGTGAGACTCAGGCAGTAAGACCTGCTCTCAGTAAAAGTCAAGAAAACCAGGAAGTCAAATTTGAAAACTTCTGGGGGACTAGATGGCAGAACCCATTTGCTGCAAGTAGCTACTTATTTTGCTTGAACTTTGGATGCCCAGGTAGATTCAAGTTTATTTCCTGACTCTTCTTAAAGCTGCTATTATAAAGAGTTCAAGTGACATTGTAACATTGTAGCTGCATGTGATTTGAGTGCTTGGTTTGATGGTTATTTCTTCTTGCTGTCTCCATATGAAAAATAATACAATGCATGGCACAAGTGAAAGGCTTCTTATTTTACAAAAATCTTTCATAGTACACAGTCACACCAGAGGATGCTTTTTAGATTTAAACTGTTTATTGCAGCCACATTTGGGTGGTAGCATGTTTCTTTTTTTCTATTTTCTTGGTATATTTCTGCAATAAAAATGTTAACAAGCATTAGAAATGCCAATAATTCTGGCTGTTAAATGAAAGTGCTATTTTGTGTCATTAAAGGGAGTAAGCACTCAAGTATTACACATGCATTCTGTCACTTATCTTTGAACTCATGCATTTATTTAACCATCCACTGATTCTTGTATTCACCCACTGACACAACCACAACTCAACAACATATGCAACATAAATTAAAAAAACACAAGTAGAGAAAATAAAACATGCTACAATCTAAACACTGGGGGATATATGTCTGCAATAACAAAATTAAACATAGAAGGAGGTGTTGAGTTGAAAAGTTATTTAAATGGTTTATCGTTTTTTAAAGTTCCAGCACATCAGCCACATTTAGAACCAACATGTTGGCCACCTTGGAATGGTAAAACAATGATACACTATGGACAACAGCATTCCATTATAGTCTCCTGGTTTAGAGGAATTTGCTATGTGGAATGAGGTGCACTGCAGATGAAATGAGCAGGAAGCAAACAACTCGTTAGCACTACCTGGAGGGCCACAGTATTCGTTTAAGAAACATTAAAATAAAAAGAGTAGAAGCAAAGAAACAAAAGGGGAACTATAAAAGGAGAAAACTATAAATTAATGGATTGACCAACCAGCCCACACATTGAATTTCTCTCATTTTCAGATGGATGTACACATGTGATCAGAGACTGCCATTATTCATAGGGCAAGAAAACTAATGACTGATGTGGACTGAATAATAACCCCATGCAGTATGCTGTCATGGATGTAAGTAGAATGTAAATTCAGACAGACCAATGGCAGACAGGAGCTAGCGCAAAGGTCCTCTGTGTGTCTATATCGATACATATTTATATACATGAATGTACGTATTTTTTAATGATTTTGTTTTTTTACAAGAGTCTGGCAGATAGCTAAGAAGAAATTCTAGTAAGAATTATTACAGTACAAATCTCCCCCTAGAGTTTGTCAGAGGTGGTAACCAACAGTAAAACCTTCTGTGAGCTCCCATTAAACAAAATACCCATCTGTAGGCTTTACTACAGAGAAACAAAAATCTATCCTTAATACTTATAGAGTTTATCATGTCCTTTTCACACTCAATATGTCAAGCCTACTACTTTTATCATATCTTTTAATTATAAACAATCAGGCCTTCAACCTTTATCATTGCTTTGTCAGTATAGCCAACTCAAGCCTTTGTCCAAAGCAACCGTATACTGTAATAAAATTACAAATAGGTACAAAATGTAGTTTCCAAAACAGTATAAAATCCCTGCAAATAGAGTTTATAAGGTTTACAATAGAGCAAATCATCTATCTCCATGATTTGTTTAAGTGGGTCACTGACACCAAAACCCTTGCCTGCAACCTGCAAAATTCCATGTTACAAAATACCTACCTACAAGCTGTTCCAAAAACAATCCACTGTTAAAAGTCTACTGCCTTTAATAAATTATTTCTACAATAAGTAAGGCCTACTTGCTTTGTTATAACTTTTCATTGTAAACTTGAATCTGACAGCCCAAACTGCCGGGCCATGTCCTCCCTGAACTAGAACACAAGCAATCCAAGACCAGTTCTGCCCTAATTGAGGCACTTCAGTTGGGTGTAGCTTGGTGCCAATGGCACAGTAAACACGACACCCATGTCTGGTTATAGCAGTCGCACTTAAGGCGTCGAACTGAAGTATATAAAATAGTTATGGGTGGAATACGTGAATTCATTTTAGCCACTCGTAATTATTTGGGGGCATACCCAATCCACGATACAGAACACAGGCCTACTGAAGTGTGCATAAACTGGCAACCATCAGGCATATTTTATAAAATTACAAATATATACAATAGGCTCTAAAAAGAAATTCTACTCCCAGGGTTTGCCAGATTGGGTGACCAACACCAAATCCCTTGCCTACTATGATAATCTGTGAGATTACATACAACAAAATACCTTTCAATGGTCTGTAACATAATGTGATAACAATCCACTGTTAGAGGTCTATTTGTCTACCATTTACCTTTTTGGCTTTTCACAATAAATAAGCTAAGCCTACTGCCTTTGTAATAACTTTCTATAATAAACATACATAACTTTGGCATCTGTCATAACATTTCCCTGTCATCAATCAAGCCTATAGCCACTATCATTTACTTGTCATCATAACTAACTCAGGCCTTCTATAGTTAGTGTAAGCTTTCCCACAAGGCAACCATAAGGCACTGTTAGAAATTGGGTTACCGGTTGGCTGCGGTAGGAGCGCTGGTCAAGCAGAAATCACAATCCTGGTCAGAGTAAGGCACAAGCAAACCCCAAATTAATCTGCACCCAATCCCCTGGTAGCTTTGCGCAAAGCAGTCAGGATTAATTTAGAGGTAATGTGTAAAGTATTTGTGCAACCCTTCAAACAGTAAAACAGTGAAAACACCACACAAATAGATACCACACCAGGTTAGAAAAATAGATCGGAAGTTAATAAACAGTCAGTAGAACTGGAGTTATTATTTTTTAAAGAATAAACTGTACAATACCACCTAAAAGCACAAAGCATGGGAAGGCATGGGCAAGCAAGATGGCCGGATAGATGGTCCTACCCGACCTCCCGTCTGATATAACAAAATCCTGCCATAATCCTAACTTATTTGTGGCCATCTCTCCCCCCCTGCCCTCCTTTGACCGCCTGCTGTCTAGGGGACTCTGAAAGCCCTGTGGCAATCAAACACTGAAAAAGGACATATTGTGGGTCGGGCCTTGCTGGGCCTAACTGCATTTGTGGCATGGGTGGTGGCAGCCTCTGGCTGTGAAGTTGGGTCTGGTTGGAGTGCCTGCGGCTGCTGTGCTCCCCCCTAGGGGTGCCCCCAGGGCTTGTGTGACTCTCTGGGATCCCGGATCAGACGCTATCCAGCAGCAGGGGATGGGCAGCAGGACTCTGGTATAAGTTGTCCGCTGCCTGCCTACCACCACCTTTGGATGGCACCAGCACCACTGAGAACCTCTGACACTGCATACTGACCTGGAAACCCCCTTGCAGGTGCTTCACACTTGGCTAAGATGGTTCCTTCATGGCTGTTTTGCCATGGCCTGTGGGGGTGAGCTCATGGACACAGCAGGGGCATGCAGGGCTCGTCCTCCTGCGTATAAGAGACAAGGCAGTAGGGCTCTGGGAACCCTGATGCATTACTCCTCTCTGGAGTGAATACCCCCACTAGAGGTGTTGGTGATGTAGGGGGGTGTACCACTGTCCCCTGATAGCTGCTCTTTGGCACCCTGGACTAGGCGGACTCATCCACACCTACCAATTACTGAAGATCCTTAGGGTGGCCATTGGGGGGCCCTTAGGTGCAGCTGGCCCGTGTCCATCTCTTGTGTTGCTGGATTGACACCGGCGACTCTCACCACTATGGTTAAAGGCAAAAGCTCCAAGCCCGCAAAGGCAAACAAAATTGTCAACTACACCCACACGCTGCAGCCTCCCACTCCTGTTGAAGATGGGGGCGATCGAGGCACTGCAGAGGATATGGGGGAAGCAGAAGACTATGTCCTGTCTCTCATGGATCTCATGATGGCAATTCAAGGGATCAAGAGCCAAAATAGTCAACAAGATTGACACAGTCGCTTTCGACATAAATGTACTTCACGCGGACCTGCGAATAGTGTCAGTCCATGTGGCCCTTACTGAACATACTGTAGACACCCTGCAACAAGAGTTCCACTGCTTGCGTACCACAGTCTCTGACCTACAGAAACTTACAGCATGCCTGGATGAACGCATTGAAGACTCCAAAGGAAGATCCTGGAGAAACAACCTCCTCTTTCTGTGCTTTCCAGAGAGAGCAGAAGGGCAGTCCTCCGAACTGTTCCTTGAGGAGTGGATTACTACAGCGCTTCTACCAAAATGACTCTCCAAGTTCTTCACGTTTGAAAGAGCCCAAAGGGCGCTGGCTCCTCAGCCAAAACCAAGCCGCCCCCCCCAGAAACCATAATTGCCCACCAGTTTAACTTTTGTGACCGCAATACTATCCTTCAATGTGGCAGACTACAGGGCCCTACATTGTTTCAGGGGAATATATATATTCCCCGATTATACCCAGAGAGGACAAGAACAGAGAAAAACTTTTATTGCTGTCAAGAAGCGAATGAGAAATATGAACTTGAAATACAGCCTACTTTCCCAACCAAGCTCTGAATCCAAAATGGAGGGTTAGTCTTGTTCTGCTTCAGTTCTGAAGAACTCAGTGACTGGTTGGACACCCTCCTGCAAACCTCTGGCCAGAGATCAGGTTGATAGGATCAGCGTCTTCCTAGCACTCAGCGACAATCTGCCTGTCTCCAGAAGCGGACGTGGCGGAGCAGTCTGGATAGCGGTCGACAATCAGAAAAGATCATATTTGTCCTGATGGCACGCTTCGGGCTGCAGATATTGACCCGGATTCGAGGGAGTTTTTTCAGAGACGTTGCAGTGATCCTGGCACTGCTAGTGACAGCACTGCCATGGGATGAGTCTAAAGTTTTCCACGCCCAACTCTGAGTTCTGTGTGGATCTGGAGATGGGGGCCCTGATGACATGACTTTCTTACTTCCCGCTGTGGAGCCAGTTGGAACTGACTGAAGGATCACTACTGAACTGTTGTCGAGGGGAGGAGAGTAGATGGAAAATCATGATATACTCTAGTTGTTTACTCTGCTGTTCTATTCTGTTGATGGGTAGCTTTAGGAGAGAGCTGTGAGACACAGAGGGGGAGCTTGAGTACATCTTGGCTTGCACCCTCTCCTGCATCCTCAACTCTAGCAAAGCATAGAGTTTCATTGCCTTTAACGTTTTTTGATTCCGTTTGCTTTCGGATTTTGGGAAACGGGGCAGCCGTTGCTGGCCCTTGGCTGGCGAATTGCTGTGCGGGTGGATGTAGTGCAGCTGCCCATAGGGAGGGGGAGTTGGGAGATGGTTCTGTTTTTACAGGTGTGACGAGTTGGGGTATTGTATATTGCTCTTGTGCACCACAGACCCAGCTGCTGTTTCTGACTCACCTTATTAGAGATGTGCTGGAGATGTGGCCAATTCATTTGGAGGCATCAGAGGGGTTACTAACATCAATAGATAGCAGAACATGCAGCTAACCTATGACAATGAATGTCCCAGGTATCACCCAGTTGGAGAAGAAAATAAGGGCTCATGCATACATAAGGCACTACAAGGTGTCTATTGCATTATTACAAGAAACCCACAGATGGGGAGACTGCATACCATCTCTCCGAAAGCGTTGGTGGGGCAGCTGTATGCCACCTACTACTTCATTTGCGCCTGGGGCGTGTTGATTTGGGTAGCTCCAGGGGTGCCATTTCTCTACCAGAACCATGTCCACAACCCAGAGGGTTGGTACATAATCTTACATGGTACCCTGGACGGTCGAGAGGTCTGCTTAATCAACATGCAGCTAACCTATGACATTAAATGTCCCAGGTATCACCCAGTTGGAGAAGAAAAGAAGGGCTCATGCATATATAAGGCGCTACAAGGTGTCTATTGTATTTTTACAAGAAACCCACAGATGGGGAGTCTGCATACCATCTCTCCGAAAGCATTGGTGGGGGCAGCTGTATGCCACCTACTACTTCATTTGCGCCCGGGGCATGTTGATTTGGGTAGCTCCAGGGGTGCCATTTCTCTACCAGAACCATGTCCACAACCCAGAGGGTTGGTACATAATCTGACATGGTACCCTGGACGGTCGAGAGGTCTGCTTAATCAATGTGTATGCACCTAACAATGATTGTCTCGACTTCTACACAAAAGTGATGCAGGCTGCCTCCCCCTATCTAGCAGCCGATATTATCATGGTGGGGGATTGTAATTGTGTCCTAAACAGTGCTCTGGACCAATTCCCGCCCCAACAGCACACTAAACCACATATGACAGGGGCAGCACACGACATGATATGCAAAGTGTGCCTTAGTGATATTTGGAGAGTCAGACATCCACAAGAAAGACAATTCTTCTGTTATACTCCTGCCGTGGGAACCCACAGCAGACTAGACTATTGCCTAATCTCCAGCGCTTTAGCACAAATAGTGTCAGGAATATCTTACCTACCCCAATATCTGTCAGACCACCTCCCTGTAATTTTAAATTTAGGGAGAGCAAATAGAAGATCGGCGATCCCACTCTGGTGTCTCCAGGCGGAAGCATTGACGAATCCTCCCTTTGAAGCCATGGTCTCTGACACACTGAGACATTATTTAGTTGAGAACTGGGCATCTCGAGAAGCAGGGCTATGGATTGGGAGGTGATGAAGATGGTCCTCCACAGGATCTGCTTTAAAACGACATATGGGGTCAAGTGACAGTTCGAGAGGGACATTCAAGAGCGCAGGCTCTCCATGCAGAAGGGGATAAGACTGGGGCGATGCTGGCTCACCTGGTTAAACAGGAGGAATCCCAAACCCCAATCTTGATAATACACGATCATGCAGGACGCTTTGTCTGTACACAACGGGCCATTAATGAGGTCTTCCACTCCTGACTTAGTGACATGCATGCTAGTCAAGTACCGACATGGTCCTGTGATATTGTGGACTACCTGATGGAGGAATCGCTCCCCTGCCTTGCCTCTTATGACCCCGACTACCTAGACAGATCTATTCACGTCAAGAGATTCTTGCTGTGATCT
Organism: Calotriton arnoldi; assembly: GCA_963921515.1. Taxonomy (NCBI): domain Eukaryota; kingdom Metazoa; phylum Chordata; class Amphibia; order Caudata; family Salamandridae; genus Calotriton; species Calotriton arnoldi. The sequence continues at coordinate 839,457 of CAWUFW010004404.1, read as the reverse complement.
GAGCTTTAAAAATGGCAAAAACACGGGGAAGCGATGGTCTTCTTGCTGAGTTCTATCGTATGTGGATACCTTGGCTGATAAGCTCCTTGAGGTCTTTGAGGAGGCCCTCCAGAGGGACAGCCTCTCACCCATGCTGAGTGAGGCCCTGATAGTAATAGTTCATAAACCCGGCAAGGACCCAACAATGGCCTCGGCGTACAGATCTAGTCCCCTCTTAAAAGTCAATGTCAAACTGTTTAGCGATATATTAGCAGCTCGACCCCTTCCTTGTCTCCCTTCCCTCGTACATATGCATCAGTTGGGATTTATCCCTGGGAGAAGCACTTTACATAACTTGAGATGGCTCTCCCATGTTTATCATGCCTCGCGCCACCTCTGCAAAGCATCTGTCCCGGCTCTATTGGATATTGAACAAGTGTTCAATTCTTTGAGCTGGGCCTCCCCTTGACACGTCTTGAGAAAGATTGGAAAAGGCCCTAAATTCCTTCTATGTGTTCCTCTATTACATACTGACCCTTGTGCACAAGTGCGCTTAGGGGGGAGGTCTCAGGTCTGTTTAGTCTGTACAGGGGTACCATACAGGGATGCACTTTCTTGCCGCTCCTATACTAGACTGCGCAGAACGTTGGGCCCATGCGGGATTACAATAGGGGAGACCTCCTATTCAAATGATGCCGTAATATACTTCGACAACCAACTCACTCTGTACCCATACTTAGGCAAGTGAGGCAGGAGTTCAGGGAGGTGTCTGGGCTTTGGGTAAATCCAGCCAAATCCAAACTCTACTCATCGGGATCCCTGACCGGGATACCGCTTGAGAGTTTTCTACCGGTGGGGCTTCTTTGGGAACCATGTGATGTCTGATATCTGGGGATTTGGCTGGCGCCCATTAAGGGAGCATTCCTAGAGTTTAATATTGGAAGGGTGGTGCAGGGACTGCGTGCAGCAGTGAGGTTTTGGAGGGATCTGCTTCTATTCCTCATGGAGTAAATTGCACTTGTAAAAATGATACTGCTCCCTAGATGTCTCTACTTGCTCCAGGGCACGCTGTATACAATCCCTAGGTGATACTTTAAAATGATTAACAGCCTAATTTTTGATCTGTTATTGGCTGACAAACGGAAGCGCATTCGACTCTCCACTTTGAAGAGACTGTGGACCTTAGTTAACCAGGAGGTCCCCAACATGAGCTCTACTATGCAACACGCCATTTATTGGCTAGGTTCAGGAGGCTCCTGGGAGAAGGCCCTTCTGAAGGGTACTCATGCAGACAATGCGCTCCCAGTGCTGTTGATGAATGGATCACGTGTCCCCCCAATACGCCTTATCAGATACATCAGGTGGCGCAGATATGGTAGGGGAGTGACTAAGAGGGTTATCCGACGTGCACCTTATGCCTCTGATGTAGCGCTCTGGATTTTGCAACCTTTTCACAGGATAGCAGAGTTCATGTCGGTTCAGAGACAGAAATTTGGCGGATGTAATACGCTAGGAAATCTATACCCAGGAGGGCAATTTATCCCGAAAGACACTGCAGTGGAGTCCTTTACACTCGGTACAGGTCAGTACTTGCAATGTGTGAACATTTCTGCCATGGTATGGGAGATCTGGCCTACCTTTCTGAATGCCCCACCCCGTTATAACAACTTAATCACATTGTTGGGGATGGTGGGGAGCTGACGTATGATTTTACATCTCTACAGGGCACTGCACGAGGACTTCCCAAAGGTGCCTCTCCCATTTCAGACCAAATGGGAAGGGATACCAGCAGAACCAGTGATGGGGAAGGGCTGGATGCATATTCATGAGGGGGTTCAGACCACCAGCTCTATGCTAGGATTAAACTAATTCAATGTAAATTTATTCACCAAACCTATCTCTCTCCAAAACCCTTGCATAATATCTACCCTGCACGCTCCAATACATGGAAGATGAAAACCTGGCATACTATCTACCCTGCACACTCTGATACATGCCCCCGGTGCAGAAGCCTGACTGTAGACTTTATACATATGATTTGGGAGTGCATGGCCCTCTCTCACTACAGGAATGGAGTCCTAGAGAACCTGAATAGAGTTACTAGCTGGCAGAAACCATTGGACGTACGACAAGTGATACTGGGCCTGATTTCCCCCCCCCCCGCCCCCCTCTGGTAGGAAACTCAGCAGGAAGCTTGCTCTGCTGGGCCTAACATTAGGAAAATGCCAAATTGCAATAAAATGGCTGAGTGTTGAACCCCCTAAATATGTAGACAGGCTCAAAGACTTCTCTGAATGGACAATAGCAGAAGAAATCCGGATGAAACATGTCCATAAGATTACAAATTGGAAGACGATCTAAGAGCATGGTTGACCATGCTAGCTGACCTGAAAGAGCCTTCTACAGCCAAATCCTCTAATCAACCAAATAAGGGTGATCATGACTGAGTGATGGGTCATACTACTGGAATATCATTGGCTGTATAGTCTCTATATACTGTAGTGCATTCTGACAGCTGGGATATTTTGCACAAGAGCTGGGTAAAGTGGGGGGACATTTGGCATGTTAGTATGATGTTATTGATGGGATATTCAAACTTTCTGTGTAATGACTTTGATGTATAGTGTTATTTGGCCGTTGGGGTCATTGTCGACATTGCTAGGTTGACATGAGCACGGCTGCCATGATGCTGCTTTTGAGCACGTTACTACATGACTTTATTGTGCAAGACTCTGTTTGTGCCATTCACATGAGAAGTGTCTGCTTTCTGCGTTCTCTGCCTGCTCTAGGAGTTTAGTCTGACATGATGTACAAGGTCGATAAACAATGCCCCGTGTTTTTCTGTTCTGGTCAGTCCCTAGCATCTAGACAAAACATGCTAACACAGCTGCGCTACTGGAAGCTCGTGCTTTGATATTACAGGGATGCATGTTGTTCTAAAACACACTTGGAGAGGGTCCTTTCCAGAGAGAAGAGCTATGCGGTCCCTATGATGTAAAGCTTCCATCTAGGCACTAAGGTAGGGGGTCTGCTGACAAAGCCCAGAGATCTTCTTTTACATAATAGTCACCTTACCAAGGGGAGGGTGGTCAGGCCTTATAGTCCTTTTTCCACTGTCTATATATAATGACGTCCCCCTTTATATTCTATGGAATTGTAACAATGCTAATTGTTCTAAGTTTATGCATTTCGCTGCTGGTAGTGGATCGTATACTGCATTATAGAGCACGATAGTTAAAATAAACATTTTGAACTATAACAGTGACTCTGACCAGTCTTATTGTGGACAAGTACGAGTGAGCAAGCGAAAGGGTATGTCTTGCTACCGCGATTCCTGAGAGAGTCGGGAGTGTTGTGTCCAGGGTTGTCTAATCATTTGTAACTTCGTGATTTTGGAGAAGAAAGAATGAGACACTATACCTAGTCGCTTTTGGGATTTTTGGTACTGAGGTGGTAGGTTGGTACACCCCTAGACACCGACGTCCTGTTTTCCTGCGCATAGTTCTGTGTAGGTGCAGAATCCCCGCAACATGGCGCCGCCAACGTTTGGTCTGGTTCTTATCTGCGAGACTCCTGAGTAGTGCTTGTGCTTGTCCACAATCCCCTCAAACTGTTTCCGGAGACAGTTGTGACGGTGTAGCCTCCTATATTGATGTTTTATAGGTTTTTCAAGCTTGAATTTTAAAAGGTTCCTTCTCTTTCTTGTTGACCCGTTATTGCGCTGCCACACATAGGTTGTAATTCTTTACTATTCATTATGTCGGTTGCCATTACACCGCCTAATTAGGCGGCAGTCACAGCTTATTTGACTCAACATGGGGTCCCTAATGCTGGTGTTGCGCTCATTTTTGTAGTGGAAGCGGATGCAGCTTACCTCTTCGAGGTGTTTTATTCTTGGGTCACCTTTCCGGCGGTGGATGGAACAGATAATTTGTTTCACAAATATACTGCCACAGCCCTTCCTCAGATTTATCAGCCTTATAGGTCTCTTGAGGTTCCGCTAACGGCTTGGCAACACCAAATATGGTTTAATGGCGCCCTTCCTCACCCAATAACGCCGGTCTGTTTAGGCCCTTTATCGATAGATGGAGCCATGTGGCCCATTTTGGCTGGGTATACCCCACACCCGCGTTATCTAACAACTGCAACACTCGCAGAACTCCGGGTATTACATACTTCCTTAATACGTATACATAGAGCTGTTATACAGTTCAGGTCGCGCAACTTCCAGGTGGAACCACCTGGCGTTGCTGCACAACCTGCTGGACCTGGTGGTGTAACCATCAGTCCTCTTATTGTTGTTTCAGTGATGGGCAAGCGTCCACAGAATAAGGATGAATTCCCTTATTGGCTTGCTGAGAAATTTGGACAAATGAAGGCTGTTTTTCCGAATACTACTCCTGTGGAGAAACACAGGATCCTAACCATTAGTTTGCCTAAAGACTTAGTTCCCGAATTAGCTGATTGTAACACTTGGGGTAAAGTGTTTGCAGCGGTATATTCGATGTGCTTCGGCACCCCATCCATGACCGTACTCCCTTCCGTGATAAAGCGTGTTCAGGATGAACACGAGCCAAAGCGTCTCTGGAATTGGGGATGAGGCTGGTGGGGGTGTTCGACGTTGTTGCTGATATGATCCTTGCAAATGTTAAGGGTGATGCTGTCAGCTTACAAGTGGCTAACCGCTTGGAGGCGGTGGCAGACGCAGACAAGCTGCGTGAATTACCAAAGATAATTGCTAAGGCTTATAAAACCTTAGGCCGCAATAGTCTGGGAGTTAAGCCTTTTACTCAAACGCAAACTCAATCTCAAACTCAACAAAAAGCCCAGACTGATAAAGATGGGCGCCCGTTCTTTCCTAAAAAGAACTGGAGAAATAAAAAACAGGGGCAGCAACAACAGAAGTAGGGTTTGCGTGCTGGTTCACCGACACCTGAGCCTTCTGAGCGTACTTATGACTTACGTGACCGCGCGAAAATTAAGACTCCTGATAGATTTCAAGTCCCTGATCAGCACTCTCCTCGTTCTTTACAGGACGGATCGGACTCTCAAGTCGGTAGTGGAGAACGCCAGGATCGTGGCAAAGGTCCAACCACACAGCAGGGACGGTATCACCCTCGACAGTTTGACGTTAAAGCCAAACAAGAGGAACTGTCTCGTTTTCGACTCCAGTTTTCAGAAGAAGAAAGTTGCTGCTTTAACTGCAAAGTATGCCTCAGACGGTGAGAACGCGACTCCTCGACTGGACATGGGCAGTGACTCTGCTCGACAGCGTGGCGGAGGTTACCATAGTGCGGGAGGCACTGCGTCCCTGTCTGGAGGCGACAGCAACTGATACATTCGTTACAGTAGAAACAGCAAATACCCGGGATGCCCCACCGGATAGACTCTATGAGATTATCTTCCAAATTGAAGGTGATATACAGCGTCCAATCAAAGCAGTTTTCTGGGAGAATCTCACTTCCTCATACGACATTTTGTTGGCGGAGGCAGATTGGCCTCCACCATTTGTGCTAGCCGCTTCTACAGGGGAGGACTTGATACTTCCGAGTTTTCCGCGTTACGTCCCTGAGGAACATTCAAAGGCTTACGCAGCTGATTAGGCTTTGGCCCTTGCCCCAGCGGTGTACCGTAATCAGGTGAGCTGGGATATTGATTCACCGGCACATGAGATACCATTACTGTCTATGCCACAACCACAACCGCAATATCCAATCAGACGAGAAGCTAAGGCTCACGTTTGTGACATTCTAACTCAGCTGGAATATCAAGGAGTGATTGAATCCTCTGTATCACCGATGAATAATCCTCTTTTTCCGGTATCAAAACCTGACGGTTCATATCGCATTGTACTGGATTATCGAAATTTGAATAGTCATTGTCGTACATTTGCGGTACAGAACACACACAGCTCTGCGCTGGTGAATAACCTTGTACGTAAAAAATACAAAACTACACTGGACATATACAATGGTTTCTACAGTCATAATCTGGCTCCTGAGAGCTGTGACTTGACGGCATTCACCGCCGTCGGAAATCAGAAAAAATGCCTATGGGGTATAAAAACAGCCCTGGGGCTTTTGCTGCGCGTGTTGTGTCTTTGTTGCACGACATAGATCCAGATGCGTTCTCCTACATTGATGATATTTATCTAACAGACGATGAACTAATGCCGCATCTTATCCGAGTCGACCGCATCATTTTATCGTTTGCTGACTATGGATACAAATTCAATTTTGCAAAATCACACATCGCTCATTTTGCTGTGCTCTTTTTGGGCTACAAGCTCAATAATGAAGGTAGGGGGTTAGCCCCCACTTTCTGGAGAAATGTGCACAATTGCAACCTCCCTCTATGCTGAAGAAACTTCAGTCTTTGCTGGGATTTTTTAATTTCGGGAGGACATACATCCCCAATTATGCCCAGCGTATCAAACCGCTTTATGCGTTGATACAACCAACATACTCTTCTGCCAGCTGGCTTCCGGAACATACCACTATCCTACAATCTTTGCAATCTGATATGCTGGCAACTAACTACTTGTTTACGCGTGATAACACCACGAACCTGGTGATACATATAGTACCGGGGTCAGTGGGCTATCACCTACCTGACGTTCAATGAGGGGGACACAGTACCTATTGCATACAAATCACATTTGTACACTGCAGCAGAAATGCATTTTTCGAATGTTGAAAAAGTTTTGACAGCTGTCCAAATGGCGATTCTGAAAGAACACTCGCTGGCGCAAGGAAAACGCATTCTTATGGTCATGCCTTTCCCTGCCTTAGCGGCAGTGACTAAGGCAAGTGTACCCAACTCTAAGGCACTACATCCCGTTGGATACAATGGGCTACTTCTTTGACATCATCTGATGTCACGTTTATCTTTGACCCTGCACTTCAGACACAGGAGTTTTTACAGTATGAACACGTTCATCCTCCTCCGTTATCATTGCTTCCTTTAGATGAGTACGAATGTATCACTTATACCGATGGCTCGGCTCAACCGGCCACCGGCTCCAAACACGCTTATTCAGCGGCTTGCGCTATTGTGGCTGGTTCAATTGTCAATGGAGAATTTAAGTCTTCCATAGTGCATACTCAGGCACTTGGGGACTGTACAGCACAATTCGCGGAGCTGCGAGCTCTTGTTCTAGCCCTTGAGTTTGCCGATCCTAATGTGAATACTCTCATTGTATGCGATTCTTATTACTGTGTTCAGTCTTTTATTGACAACTTATTCTTTTGGTCTCAGAATGACTATCGAGACTCTAAAGGCATCGCAATCAAGCATAAGATGCTTTGGGTTCGAGTGGCAGACCTTAAACAACGTCTGCCCCTCACCTTCGTTATCCATACTCTTGGCCATCAGTGTGTGGGAGCGCATGCTCTTGGCAATTCTTTGGCTGATGAAGCGGCCAAATCTGCAGTAGCCACATGTTCCGTAGCAGCAGTTACGAGGTCTATGACTAAAATAGATAATGATATTCTGGCAGCGGTAGCTGCTACGAAGGAGAGAACTGCTTATCCTCAGGGTTTCCCTTCGAAGTACTCTTATCATATATCTCCCAAACAAGTTCCTTATGCTAAGATTCCATCAGTTGGGGATCGGCTGATTGCCAACATGGACCGCAGACTTTCTTTGATCATAGCCGCACACAAGGGCATGGCTTCTGCACATGCCGGGGTGTCTGCGACAGTCTCTATTTTGGTGGCGTGGTTTATGTAAACAAACCCGAAATTATGACCTTTCTTGTGACATTTGTCAACAAATCAAACCTTCTACGGTCTCACGCACACCACAAACACAGCTATGTATTTCTAATCGACCATTTGGCTGTGTATATCTTGATCACTGCGGTCCATTCTCTTCTGATACTGCGTATGGATAAATTTTTGTTGCAGTTGATTCATGCACTAGATTCTTTCGGGTTTGGCCACAACGCAGTGCTGACGCTCGAAATGTCATCAGGGATTTGCGTGTGTTTGTCGGGATGTTTGCCTGTGGCACCTTCCATTCAGACCAAGGTCCAGCGTTCGCCTCTAAGGCGTACAAGGACGCGATGAAGTCGATGGGGGTGCTGGTGCAATTTTTGTCTCCATACAGGCCTGAGGGCAACTCTATTGTGGAGCGAATGAACCGCGACTTAAAGCAATCTTTGACAGCTAGAGTCTTAGGTACTGCCAGGAACTAGCTGGCCCACTTGTATGGAGTTCAACGTGCACTTAATAATCTCCCTAGAGGATCTCTGGGTGGGTGGACCCCCCTACGAAATGCTCTTTGGCATTAAAATGTTTGTGCCAGACCTTGATGGTCTAGACGTTGTGGTGGCTGCCGCAACCTTAGACGTAGATAATCATTCTACTATGTTACAGAACCTACAAAAGACCCGTGACAGCTACGCAACTGAACATTTACCCTCTTCCTATGACACAATGATGCTGATTCCAGTCACCGGCTGGTTTCCTAAGATTGGAGATCTGGTACGAGAAAATCTGGAGAACAAGAAAGAATTTGGTCCCTCTTATCATGCACCGGTCCCGGTTCTTGTATTGAAGGGTACTCGTACAGTGATACTACTACCTTTACCTAGTCGCAAAGACAACAGATATATTTCAGTGGACAATGTCAAGTTACACCATCTGGCTGATTCTGAATAGTGTAACTCCTGCTGTTTCATGCAACACTATCTCAATGAATCTGGTGCATTTGTCCACTTCGAATCATCCTCGTATTACAGAGGGTCAAACGGAATCTACTATTGACCATTTACCTGTCCTCACACCTCCCTGTTCCACTGCAGAAGTCGAGTATACTTATCTGCGGAGGAGTCCCAGACTGAAGTGCCGAACAGTCCACGTCAAGATCAAACTGATGTCACCCTGCCGCCTTTGATGAATATAAGTGCAAGCGGTTATTTTGGGGACCGTACGAGCTTCTCCTATGGCTCTTCCTCCTCGTCTTCTACGTTGGCACTTCCACCGACAAAAATAAGTATTTTCATCTCTTGGTTTAAAAAGACTTACTTGGTCCCACCCTGAACTACATCTGGCTGGTACTTATCCTGATTTTCCTCTTCATGTCAATAGGATTTGTGACTGTATTTTTCTTACTCATCAATGGTCATTACCTGCTAGAACGCTCTGCTATGAAATTGGTCGATGGAATTCTGGCCCCTCATACATTGCTTCATATAATGAAACGAGATCAATCCTTTGTGAACATTTCAGTTTTCCCAGTTGCAGATGGCATCTTTTGGGATAAATTAGTTTTCGAAATCCATGGTCTGACGGAAGTCCTCAGCGTACCATAGGTGTTTCGCATTTCTTTAGGAGACGTGGTGACACCGGACATATATTCCGATGATTGGGATGTACAAGGAGTACATTCATTGTTTTCGGATTTAAAGTATTATGCTGCTTTTGATGCTGAAGATTTGTACTTGAATTCGGTAGATTATGCTGATTTATTCTGTTATTAACATTATGGGCATCATTACTTACACAAAACAAACACGTTACGTCCTGTTTTTAATTACACACAGTGGGAACATTGCCCAACTCCTTTACAGGGGAGTTCTAAAACACTTAGGGATAAGTTCACCTATTTTACGGATTATGACGTGTCCAATCCTGGATCCTATTTCTTTAAATTACAATTTTTGTCGCAATCTAAGTTTATCCTGACCCACACTAAATTGATCTATTCCAATTTCTTTAGATCTGAATTGGCCTCACAGGCTTATGATCATTGGAGTGCTACCATTGATTTAAAAACAATATGGGGCACTAAGGATTGGCAGGTTCAGGGAACTGAAGCTTTACAATCTGCCTGCCTAATACCTGCACAAATGTTATTTTTAAATGATACGGTATATCAAACTACTTGCTTCGGCCTAGCAACTGCAAAAAATTTGAATAATCCGTCCATTACATCCTTGGCTGAGTATGATAATTGGCGCACACACCAAATTATTCAGTCGAGGTTTTGCAAACTCTCATTCGGAATGGTACTTTCGATGTTTCTAGTGTTTACCCTAGCGGGTGGTTGCTGTGGCAAACCAGTTCAAATTCATGCCAGCTGCGTTTTTATAATATAACGCCAGGTTTTAGACAGGCTAGACCAGATCCACGTTTTTCACACTCACATTCGGTCACAACATACTCGGTGGGTAAATTGTGCCAACAATGGTTGGAACACTCTACGTTGTCCTCAGTTAAGCAACACTTGTCTCGTTTGTCGAGTGACATCAATTTGGCTGATTTTCATCTAGGTCCTAGGACCCCGAGGTCGAAAAGATTTTTCTATGCTGCTTACAATGAAATATGGAAATTATCGCAGATGGAGGCAGCTTTTTGTCTGCAACAAATTGATAACGCTAATTTGGAAAAAGTTCTTGCAGTGGTAGACAATAGCATTAACACACTGTCTTCACGCATTTATACCTTGGATAATATTGTTTCATATGTTATTGATATTGTTCAGACTGATGTATCTGTGTTATATCATGGTCAGAATCAGTTATGATCAGTAATGCAGTTTGCATGGACGTTACAGACTCTTAAAATGGGTAAAGTACCTTGGGCTTATTTGAATGCTTCCGCTTTGTTTTTGCCATTTAATTTATCTGATAAACAATGGTTTATGTCCATGAAAGATGCTACATACACATTATTACACATTGAACAATTAGAACAGTTGCCGTTCTCTGTGGCGGAGACAGATTCAGCTGTGTGGTTAATACATGGGGTTATCTCTCTCCCTTTCTCGCTGTTTCAATTTAAATCTTGCATGAAACATTTCCCGATTTGCCGCTTTGAACCCCTGGGTAGTACGTTTCTCCATGAGTTATGGTCCCTACCTTTTCACTTATAGATGTCATCGTGATGATAAGGAAGTTTTCCTAACAGGGGAAGATTGCGATTCCACAGTGGGACACTCCCTAGTTTGCAAACATGTTAAATTGCACGCCGCTTGTAATGTATCCGCACCTAATCTTGCTTGCTTTTTAAAAGGAAGTCCCGTCCCAGCGATAATTCCCACTGTTACATTGCTTGCTAAGGGCAGTTATCTAATTTTGAATAACCACGATTGCTGTGGTTTATGGGCAGGAATCCCGTATATAGTAACAGTTTCACAAAGTGTTACTTGTTGTAGCAATGTGCTTTTTCCGCCCCCGCATGAGAAAGTAGATATCTCCATTTGGCCTTCCGTTCCGACTTTGAAAACAGATTTCAACAAATTACTCAGGCTCAAAGCGCTATTGTTTCAACAGGATGTGGCTCTCACTTCAGCTCAAGAGACCTTCGAATTACAGGTGGCTTGAACTTCAAGCGAGATTCAGTCACTTCTGAACACGAATCTCTGACTTCATTTTGGGGAGCTGATACATCAAATATTTAGTGCGTCTGACACTGAAGGCCTTGCTCATTTTTTTAGACTGGTGGGATCTGGCCTTGTGACTTCTTTTCAGACGATATTTGGTATAATACCAGCCTTTATTCATTCTATTTTTTCCAGCGTCTTTGGGGGATTCCCATTAATACTGGCGATAGCTGGTGGAATCCTGCTGCTTCTGTTCCTGCTACACAATGGCTGCTCATCTTGTGGTACTGCACAGGCCAGACCAATTGCAACTGTACCGTGGCAGAATGCAACAACTTTTTGGATACTTGCCATTAGCGACGCTTAGCATGAGTTATGGACTAACATTTCGCTTTGCCTACTTTACTTGCGTGCAACCTGTGTTCTACTGTCAACGGTGCCCCTTCTATTGGGCTTTGGATTTATGCCTTTCCAATACGTCATGTTCGGACCTGGATTATGGCCGGTTACGGGGTCCCTTAGTGGCCCATGACCAGGCCTGTTCCAGGAATGGACGTATGGTGAGTGCGGCTGCACTTGGAGTATTGGCAGAATGGGATATCTGTGCGGCTGAGCAGAACCTATTGCAACGGAGCTTCATTGGATATCACAGGAAGTTGCCCAGATATGCTCTTGGAGGCATCGGATTATGTGGGGCACGTTTGTTCCTTCGGCCTACTGGATTGGATGGCATCCTCTTTGCTGCTAACGATAGGGATGACCTTTTGGAACGCATTGCATTGACAAGGTCACGTGCTTTCATGGATACACCACCTCCATGTTAGTCACGTTTTTCGTGCAACGATAAATTTTTACAACTTAAAGCTTATATATATATATATATATTTCCCAAACTAATGAAGTCTGCACATAAACCCACTGGAGGGCAATAAATATTTTAAAGACCACAAATACCGGAATGCCTTGCACGAACACACCAGGGCTTAATTAACTAAGGAAGTGAAAGCCGTGCATGAGCGCACAGGAGGCTTGAAAATTAATCAGAGTGAAGACGGATTTGTGGAAGAAAGAGTGTGTGACCTCATATCGCCTTTGAAAAAGGAGATTGTTATCTCTGAAACGCGTCAGGCAGATTAAAAGGGAGAATCCTGGACTGAAATGCTCACTTTATCCAAATAAAAGTTGTAGTGCAACCTACCTGTGTTGGAGTGCGGACTTGTTTGCAGGGCAAAGTTTGGGAAATATATATATATATATATATATATATATATATATATATATATATATATATATATATATATATATATATTTTTTTTGGACACTTTTTCCAATCTGCTTTTTCATGGGTATTTGAACTCTGCTTACCCTTGAAATCTGTTTTGGTCCTTTATCTATATACTATGACCTTCCCAAGGGGAGGGTGTTATGTGGCTGTTGGGGTCATTGTCGACATTGCTAGGTTGACATGAGCACGGCTGCCATGATGCTGCTTTTGCGCATGTTACTACATGACTTTGTTGTGCAAGACTCTGTTTGTGCCTTTCACATGAGAACTGTCTGCTTTCTGCATTCTCTGCCTGCTCTTGGAGTTTAGTCTGAACATGATGTGCAAAGTCGATAAACAATGCCCCGTGTTTTCTGTTCTGGTAAGTCCCTAGCATCTATACAAAACATGCTAACACAGCTGCGCTACTGGTCATTCGTGCTTTGATATTACAGGGGTGCATGTTGTTCTAAAACACACTTGGAGAGGGTCCTTTCCAGGGAGAAGAGCTATGCGGTCCCTATGATGTAAAGCTTCCATCTAGGTACTAAGGTAGGGGGTCTGCTGACAAAGCCCAGAGATCTTCTTTTACATAATAGTCAACTTACCAAGGGGAGGGTGGTCAGGCCTTATAGTCCTTTTTCCACTGTCTATATATAATGATGTACCCCTTTATATTCTATGGAATTGTAACAATACTAATTGTTCTAAGTGTATGCATTTCGCTGCTGGTAGTGGCTCGTATACTGCATTATAGAGCACGATAGTTAAAATAAACATGTTGAACTATACCAGTGACTCTGACCATTCTTATTGTGGACAAATACGAGTGAGCAAGCGAAAGGGTATGTCTTGCTACCGCGATTCCTGAGAGAGTCGGAAGTGTTGTGTTCTGGGTTGCCTAATCATTTGTAGCTTCGTGATTTTGGAGAAGAAAGAATGAAACACTATAGCTAGTCGGTTTTGAGATTTTGGGTACTGAGGTGGTAGGTTGGAACACCCCTAAACACCGAGGTCCTGTTTTCCTGCGCATAGTTCTGTGTAGGTGCAGAATCCCCGCAACAATAGCACTGTTATTGCTTATCTCGTTTAAAAACTCAATTAAGATCATGTTAACGGCTTTGAATCCCTCCAGCCACTTTTCAGACCCTCTTCCCGCAAACTACTTAAAAGACTTCATTCCACTGTTACTGCCTCTATGGACCAAGATTATAAATACCACCCTCCTTCAAGAAACCATCCCAGAAATCCTTAAAACAGGACAGGTATCCCCTATCTTAAAGAAACCAACGTCCGACCCATCGGACTTAAATAACTATCGCCCGATATCCAACATCCCCACTGTGGCCAAACTCTTGGAAAAATGTGTTCACACGCAGCTTAGCAACCACATTGAACAATTCAACCTGCTCAACCAATACCAATCAGGATTCCGTGCAGGTCACAGTACGGAATCAGGCCATGACCCACATAATCGACGACGCACTAAAAATCCTTGACCAAAACGAAGCCTGTTTACTAATCTTACTTGACCTTTCATCGGCATTTGACACCGTCAAGCACGACAACCTGCTAGAGCTCCTGAAATACAGAATGGGATTATCTGGATCTGTGCTTACTTGGTTCACCTCTTTCCTCCAAAATAGATCTCAAAGATTCAAGGTTAATCAATCCTTATCCAAACCCGTCCCAGTCACTTTAGGAGTACCGCAGGGATCATCCCTCTCACCCACACTTTTCAACCTTTTCATGGAACCACTCACCGAACTTCTCAGCCTCTCCAATGTCCACTATCACATGCACGCAGATGACACTCAACTCTATATAAAGATCCACTCACTTGAGGACATCAAATCTCTCAACTCAACGCTACAAAAAACTCAAACCTGGTTGGCCGAAAACCATTTGAAACTAAACACCCTCAAAACTGAATTCCTCTTAATCGCCCCCCCAGCCAATCAGCTATCATCCTCGACTGGCTGAATCACCTAACAGCACTCAAAGGTCAACCTCTCATTGTCGACTCTGCGAAATCGCTGGGAGTAACGCTGGACAGAAACCTAAACATGCAGAAACATATCAGCGCCTCTACAAAAGGAGCAAATTTCCACATTAACACCCTGAGAAGACTTAAACCCTTCCTGCCAGCAAATGACTTCAAACAGGCAGTCCAAGCTCTAGTAATCCCGAGAGTAGAATATGGGAGTGTCGCTCTATGCGGCTTTCCCAGATCGAGGACGGCCCCTCTAAGAGCCTCAATCAACTCAGCTGCTAGACTCATCACAGGCTCCAAAAGAAACTGTCACATCTCCCCAGACCTTAGAGCCCTCAATTGGCTACCGTTCGAGGCTAGAATTAATCTGAAAATCGCATGTATGACGCACAAGGCCTTACATCACAATACTCTGAGTTATCTAGCTCAGAAACTGGTACTCTCTTGTGGTAATAGATCCTTCAGGAGCTCCAGGAATCTTCTTCTGAAACCACAACAATTTGCCAAGAAGAAAACTTACAACCGGACCTTCTCAGGAATGGCGCACAGGATCTGGAATGCTTTGCCCACAGAAACAAGACAGAACCCTTCTACTGCCTCCTTCAAAAAAGAAGTGAAATCGATTCTCATGGCTAAATTTACCTGAACTACTTACTTATCACTCTAAGATAATTACTAGCCTGTATTAGTTATCACTATGTATTTGAATCACCCATATTTTTCTATGCTTGTATTTGTTTCTTACATCTACCCTGTAAAGCGCTCTGATACCCGCAAGGGTCTTGTTCGCGCTATATAAAACATTCAAAATAAATAAATAAATTAAATAAATGTTAAAATAAAAATTAACGACACAAAGCACCAACTGCGGCAATCTGGTTGTGCTGGACCGGGTCAAAGTCAAAGAGTGTGGGTCAGATACAGTCCCAAATTAGTCCTGCTGAAATTTTACCTTCTCACGCTTTGTGCCAGGAGTCCTGTTTGCATCGGAGAGGGTCGCAGGGAGCAGTGAGAGCGTCTCGGGCGGTGGTCAACGTTGCGCAAAGAAGGCCAGGCATGGCGGATGGGCAGGCTGAAGCTTCGCATTGGTGGTTGTTCACGGGTAATTGGTTTGCAAAGAGAGGGGTTGGCAGCAGCTTGCACTACATTTCCATGCGAGTGGGGTGGTTCCAGTATGTACATACGCGTTCGCGGTCATAAAGAGCCCAATAATTTGCTTTTAAGAGCCTGTGAGCCACACTAAGGGTCCTGGACCTGAGAGGCACCATTTCAGGGTCAGGAACTCACTGAAGACAGGTCCAGGGTGCTTTTTATGTCCCTGAGGCTCAGATCAGGAGGCCAGCAGACTGGCCCTTGGAGTCACTCTGGGGTCCTGGGTTCAAGATGGGTTGCATGTCCAGTTCTTCCTTCCCAGAGTGCAGCAGGTCAGCACAGCAGGGCAGTAGCTATTCAGAGTAGCAATCCAGCATAGTGACAGTCCTTGTAGTAGCACAGGTCCAGAAGTGTACTGAATAGTTGGTGCCTGACGTCCTTCTTTTATACCCTGGGGCCCTGGTTCTGGAAGGTGGGAGAAGCTTCTAGACAGTGGCTTTGAAGTTCATGGAATTTCCTGCCTCAGTCAAAGCTGGCTGAAATGACAATGCAGGGTCATTAGGCCCTTTGTGTGAAGGCAGAACACAGGTTAGTCAGGTGTAAGTGTGGCTCTGCTTGGCTCCACCCCATCCTACCAGCAGATGGCCCACTTAGGGACACATGATCCCTCTATTGTGTGACTGTCTGGGTGGAATTCACAAAATCTGACCTGTCAGCTCCACCCAGTCATGTGACACAAGACAGTCTACAAACACAAAAGGGCTAAGGACAGAAAAATGCTAACCTTCTAAAAGTGGCATGTTCAATGTTTTAAATACACTGCACTCTGCCCTTGGGGCTGTCCAGGGCCTACCTTAGGGGTTACATTTATGTATTAAATTGGAAGGTTTGGGCCTGGCAAAAGGTTTACTTTGCAAGGTTGACATGGCAGTTTAAAACTGCACACACAGGCTGCAATGGCAGGCCTGAGACATGTTTAAAGGTCTACTTAAGTGGGTGGCACAATCAGTGCTGCAGCACACTAGTACTATTTAATGCACAGGCCCTGAGTACATGTACTACCACTTTACTAGGGACTTTTAAGTTAATCAATTATGCCAGTTGGCTATAAGCCAATCTAACATGTTTTGGGAGGAGAGTGCAAACATTTTAGCGCTGGTTAGCAGTGCTGAGAGTCCTAAGACCAACAAAAATAGGTTCAGCAAAAGGGAGGAGAGGCAAAAAGTGTGGGGAAAGACTACCCTAAGGCTGACATGTTTAACAGTCACAAAACTGCAAATGCATACAAATTTACAGTTGGAAAGCAAAATCCTGTCTCTTCTAACAGGGTTCAACAAGGATTCTCATAGTGCAAATCTTCTATACCCCTGGTTTGTGAGGTGAGTAACTAACACCAAAACCCTTACCTACTAGGGTAATCTTTGAGATTTCATGTAACAAAAAAGCCATCTGTAGGATTTACAGTGAAATAACAATCCACCCATAAATGTTTGGACTTTAAAATAAACTCTACACAATCATATGCAAGACCTACTGCCGTTATCATAACTCTCAAAATAAACAATCTGACCTATAGCCTTAATCATTAGCTTGTCACCATAATCAAATCAAGCCTACCATAGTGAGTGTAAGCTTTCTACAAGGCAACCATTTGGCATACAGTCATAAAAGTACAAATGTATACAAAATTAAAGTTGGCATTGCAAAATTCAAAATGCTATCGCTCATAAGAGATCCTAACAAGTATTATTGTAGGACATATCTTATGTTCCTACGGTGGATTACCAACACCAAAACCCTTGCTTACTACACTATTGTCTAATATACATGTTTTTTACAATAAATAGATCAGACCTACTGGCCTTGCTAT
The DNA here is from genome assembly GCA_963921515.1 of Calotriton arnoldi. Classification (NCBI taxonomy): domain Eukaryota; kingdom Metazoa; phylum Chordata; class Amphibia; order Caudata; family Salamandridae; genus Calotriton; species Calotriton arnoldi. The sequence goes on along the minus strand of CAWUFW010004404.1, from coordinate 821,931 downwards.
AAAATTTCATATGGAGATCAGGCCTATGAAATCTGGCATGACATTTCACAATGATCTGAAAAGGCCTATACCTTTTAACATTGGCCTTACACCTTAACCAACACCGGCCTTTATGAGACCACATAAACTGGCAACCATTAATCATACAGTTAAAAAAAATACAAATATACAAAAAAATACAGCTTGCAAGTCAATATAAAACCCCGCTCAACAAGGCCTAACATGAATCATAACACTGAAAACCCCCATGGTTTGTCAGACTGGGTGGCCAAAGCCATTACCTACTATGATAATTTGTGGGATTACATGTGATAAAGTACTAGTGTATAGACTGTAACTCAATGTGATAACAACCAACTGTTAAAAACTTACTGGCTTACTGCATCGAACATAACGTTTCCCAGTGCATTAATCAGGCCTATAGTTTGTCATTATAACTCGAACTCCCAGTTTTATGGTGTTTATTTTGTAACTATTTCTGTCTTTATTTACCCATATTTATTTTTTGGCCCTCTTTCTAATATTTACCCCTATTGATTTGTAGTTTTGTGAACAAATAAAGTTGCATATTTCCACATTTATTTAACTAATAAATGCGTACTCATACTTTGATGCCTGATTGGTTTTAGCACATTTCAAAACCAAATATGATAAAAATATAATAAAACAGTACACCCACGTGAAAATATTTGCATTATACCACAATCACATGTTGAGATATGGAGTTATTTAGGCAAATCTCATCCAGTTTTTAAACTCCCTATGCTTTCAACCTGTATAGCTATTGACCTGGAATACATGAATTGCAGCATGGAGAATCAATCAAAAGAAGACTAATTATCTGTATTGTGCTGCTTTTAAAAATAGATGCATACACAAAAGACACCGTTGCCTGTCTGTATTTATGTGTACAAATCAGTAAAAACAGAAAAGTGGGAGCCTTAATTATAACCAATTCAGGCCAACTCAGGCCTGAAGTTTTGAGCGTGCCCTTACCCACAAGGTAACCATCTGACACATAGTCATTAAGGTAGAAAGGTACACACAATTACAGTTAACTAAGCAAAATATTGTCTCTCCTAAGTTGGCCTAACAAGGATTCTCACAGGGCAAACCTCCAACATCTAAGGTTTTCCATACTGGCGTAACTAACAGCAAAGCCATTGCCTCCTATGGTAATCTGTGAGACTCTATGTAACAAAATATCTCTGTAGGCCTCAATGTAGAATAATAGCAATACACACTTAAATGCCTGTCAACATTAACATATGCTTTTCACAGTAAATATATAAGGTTTTGTGCCTTTATCGCAACATTTCATAGTAAAGAAATAGGACCTATAGCCATGATCATTGGCTTGCCTTCATAAATAACTCAGTCCTGCTGTATTGAGAATAAGCTTTAGCACAAGCCAAAAAGAACAATACAAGCACTCTTTTTTAGTGGAAACACACAAATTCGAGCCAATCAAATCCTGTACTCAGGGGAACCAACATGTGGCTGGAGCATAAACACCTCTCTCAGTAGTCCTCTGAATGCTATTTTTTGTTGATCACATAAGGTTAGGCACCAGTTGCACTTTCAAGCCAAAGATAAAAGCTTACGTAGATTACTGTAACCCTGGGCATCCCATACTGCTCTCAAACCCAAAACTGCTCTCTGAAGTCTAAAGTTAATGATGGATGGGGAGGGTGCTGCCCTCCTTCCATCTGTGCTTCTGTGAGAGAAAACAAAACACTTTAACAGCATTATAAAGCTGGGTGAGCCCCTGAAAGTTCAAGCTCAGGCAGCCATACTGCTGCTGGCTCAGGCATCTCCTACATCGAGAGGAAGCACTTTTAGTTTTGTGGAAGCACACAACTTTCGCCCAATCAAAACATGTACTCTTGGCTACTAACATGTAGGCGTAGTAAAAAGCTCCTCTCTGTAGTACTCCTGAAAGGTCTTTTTTTAGGTTGATCACATTACGTATGGTGACAGATGTGCTGTGAAGCCAGACCTAAAAAAGGACTCTTGCACCTGCATTCCAAGACCAGTCTTACTGTCTTTGCCAATTCTTATTTAAGGATAAGGGTAGAATGGGAGGAGAACACAATTGAGGTGTTATGGCTTTTCCACAGCATTTTGCTACAGTGGGTTCCAAGAAGCGGTTTTGTTCAGAGGCTAAGGAGAAAATGAATAATGCGCGTTTCCTTGGTGACTGACTGTAGCGAGATATAAATATGAGCTTTGCTGTCTGGGTTTAAATCAGATCAGCCTTTTTCCTTATCGTCAAAGGCCACTCAGCAATGCAGAGCAAAAAATAATATGTTATTTATTACATTATAAGTGAAATGTACACTAAGGAAATGTTGAATATCCACCAAACAGCAACAGTGTACGACATACAGGTGTCGTACACTATAACAGCATGATTCAGATAAGCACAGAGAGTAAGAATTTAAGATGGCATATCTATTTCACTGTCACCTGGCTTTGTGATAGGAAGGTGGATCAAAATTATTCACATAACTTTGTACTTTGATGATATTTTTTAAACCCTAGATTCTAAACAACGCGTTTTTTCATTTTCGTATTTTCTTGATTAAGGTGTGATTTTGTTCAATTGCCTCACCTATTTTTAGAAAAAAATCTAAATATGAAGTTATATATCCTCACATTTGTTTACAATTCCTTCTTTGCAACACATAGTAGATGATAATTACCAACCCCTAGACGTTAGCATTGTGGCTAAGTGGCAGTATCTTACACAGCCAAATTCAGTACAGGAGGGACTTGATTGCATACCACCTATCATAGTTGGCAAACATCAGTGCTTAATTTCTAAAACAATAAGTGCAGGTACCCAAAATATTTGTTAGGAGGCTGCTGCCCAATTCCATCACAGGCATCGCTCATTGCCTAGACAAGATAGCCAAAGCTAGATTGCAGCGAGCAAGCGAAGCGAGAGAGACCGTTTCCCACTAGGGGGGTTTACTGTGGGGTTCTCCCCCAAGAAAATGTTTCCCTTGGCTCGTTCCATATTACAAAAGCTGTGTAATTCCTTCCCCCACTTTCCCATAGGATCATAATTACAATTGGCATATATGTGATATTCATTCTGCCACTTCTACAAAGAGGCCAAGATTTGGATATGAATATTTATGACACAGGGACTGGCACAGTCAGAAACTTACACTATCTACAACCCCAAGTCCAGAGCATTCAGTCGTGCCACTATGGATGCTTATCAACCTCCTGAACTCATCCCAACACCTAAGGTCATCTCAGTAGGCACCTTACAAGACTCAAATGTTACATGAAAAACTAAATTGTAGAAAAACACCATCTGGGAAAAGAAAGCACTCCTAAGAGTATGGGTCACATATGCCTTGCAACATGAAGTAAATCAAGTGAAATGTAAAAGTGAATGATTCACTGATTTAGATTATCTTAAGGTTCCTTGTACATATTGTCGAGAAAGAAATCATTGTATTTGCTTGTGAAAGGTCTTGAAAGACAGGGCACAGTACTGTCTATTTCAAAGTCTGTACAAATTAACCACAAGCCAATAGCCCTTCACATTGAACACGTGCCTTGCCTCTCCAAAACAAATGGCTGACAGAATTGCACCAATACAGGAGGCATTATGAAAAACTAATCTTTCAGGGAGGTGCTGTTCACACCAATACTTCGGGACAACACTTATCTCCTTCAAGAATATAATAAATCTCTGTATGGTCAAAATATCACAGAACAAGGAAACCTATGGAAAGTATTAAGCATGATCAAGTACAGTGCCTCATTAAAGCCCTCATTGTGAGCCCATCATTTCTAATATGGGACACTCACAACAGGGGTTAAGAGCCACATCGGAAATTACAAGTGGAGGTGTATTACCTCACACTTTGTACACAGTTAATGCGAGGGGAGTACCAGTTTACATTTAGAAATAGATACAGTAATATGAAATTCTATGTGCTACTCCTGATTGCTTATGGGCTTAAGGGGGTCAGCATATGAACCCTAGGTAATACTGGGAAAAGATATTGGTAACATGGGGTGGCTCATTACCAGCCTCTTTGACTGAGTCACTTATGTGAAAATGAGGGCTTTGATAGTATAGTCTTTTTAATGTGAACCTTTGGTTTCCAACCTTCACATGGCTATGGGATGAATTTTGGCTTTCTACAGAAGTTTAGCATCAGTTTGAGAACTGGGGCAGCTGGAAATGGCAGGCACATTCATTGTGGTGAAGTATCACCTGCTCATGGAGAACAAGGTTAGATTAGCACCTGGGGCTGTATTACGCATTGTCATTGTTTGTGCCCGGCGCGGCTTTTAAAAGGTGCGCTGGACGCAAACAATGACAATGCACCCCATTATGATGAATGCGCTGCACCCAGGGCAGCCGCAAACTCATGCTGCCCCCAGGGCAGCGCATTCATGTAAAAACACAGAGCGGCTGCTGCAGCCGCTCCGTCTTTTCACAGTGCAGGCGGCAACCCCCCTGCACTTTTAAAGGGGATTAGAGATCCCCTTGCAGGCGGGTGCAGTCAGTGACTGCACCCGCCTTCAAGAGGATGTCTGGGGGGGTCCATAGGACCCCCTTTCTCCCCTCCAAAGGGTTACTCTCAGGAGGCGCACTCTAGGTGCACCCCCTGAGAGCTTATTTGCCTCTGCGCCCACGTCTGTATTATGGCACGAGCGCAGAGGCTAAGTAATTCCCTCATTTTCATAGGGCACGCCCTTGGGTGTCATTTGTTCACAAAAATGGATATGAGGCCTTACTCTATACTCTGCTGCAGAAGGGGTTTGGCAAATCTGCTAAAACCACTGGTATCAACATCAAGCATTTTTTCAGAAGCCTTGTGATTTGAGTGAACAGTTGCCACAGACCAGCACCCCTGTCTGAAAAGTGTTCCAGTTCCATTGCAGTTCACCAACTGACACTTTTATGGGCAGATCAATATCTTGGTCCAGTAAAGACCTACTGAAGGGCATGGTCAAGGTTGTGACATTTACAAACAATTGCTGTTAGAGAGGAAAATAAAGAAAATAAAGAGTATGTTATTTTGGTAATTCATAACACTTTGAATGCATGTCTATTACATTGAGAAATCACTCTCGCTTCATGTCCGTACAACTAGGTGGGTCGTGGAGGTTTGTTGCTCTAAAAATTAGGTTGTGGTCCCAAAATGTTTAGAGAGCACTGATTTAAAGCATAGTAAATGATAATAATGGCTTTGCCATTTTAAAATGAGGTTGCAGATTATGTTACAGTGAAAGGAAGATGCTAAAGTAGGAATTCATGGTAAGAACCTAATGGAAAAGAATGTACAAAAATTCTTAAATGGGAACTAGAAACGAAAATCCATTTTCAAAATAGTAAAAAGTCTTGTTTTAGTGACCTCTCAAACAGAATGTATGGGGCATGCTAAGGAACACACTTCTAACACCAGCATCAGCCTCAAAATGTATTTCATTGCTTTTATTAATTTGATTATAGTATCCTTGATTGCTGTCGGGCCAGACGCAGCTTGATTGTGCTTGCACGCTGTGGCAGAAAGAGACAAGGAGCTGAGATGATGAGTACCTGCCTCAAGGTTACAGGGAGCTGTAACCTGCCTCAAGGTGACAGCACTGCCCATGTTACAGAGAGACTAAGTGGAACTGGCATGGAGAAACATTGCAGGCACACTGCTGGTGCCTGATACATAACTGGCAGGCCAACACACTTGGATCCAGTTGCCAAAAGGCCTCACATCAATTTGTGAGATGACATCGTGCCAGCTGTAGCTCTCACCCATAGTCCACACCCATTTAAAATGACGTGCTTTCACATATCAGATATTGTTTTAACAAGGTAAAGGGTCACAAGTAGTGTGTGGGAGTATGTCAGTCAGTCTGGGAACCAAATTCAAATTTCATGGGGGGGTCAGAAGTATAAGCATATTCATAAGCACAATATTTGATCTTTGTGATTTGCTCAGAAGTGACATCACCAAGAAGTGCTCTTGTCAGAAGTTAAGCTGCCATGAGATATGGGTATGATCTGGAACCGAGGAAGCCATTGCAAAGATAGAAGAAAAGTGGTGAATAACAGAGAACTTGTAGTTTTCCAGGGCCGGGCTGTTCATTTTTCCATCAGCTCTCGGATATCTTAAGTGAAAATGGAATTTGAGGACATATGTTGTGTAGAAAAGTCACTCAGATACCTACAAAAAGACTGCTATGTGGTGAAAAACACTTAAAAACACGTTTGTTCATATCAGTCCTGTGCAGCAAACATTCTGTGGAATTCTACATCGTCATAATCTTTGACATTTTGTGTAATTTGTAAAAAATGAGATTGAGCATAAGAGATAATTTTGCAGGGGCCTAATCATGGACTGGTCATTGATCCTGGGTTTGAGAAAATCAATTATTCATAGGGGTGGGTGGTAATCTACCACAACTAATAAGGTCCAGTTAAAGGTTTCAGCAATTTAAACCTGAACTCAACCCCTGGTAGCTATTGCACAGAGCAGGCAACTTTGAGGCTATGTATAAACTATTTAGAAGTACCAAAAGAGTTAAAAAGTCACAAACATAATACAATAAAACCCCCATTCTAAAGTATAAAAATAGAGAATTCGCCAGCTGAGTGACAGTTGAAGGCTATTGCAAATTAGCCTCCAGAGGCTCAGAGATGGAAAAGGTAACGTTCTAAAAGTCAGTTTTCCTTAATATTTATTACAAATTTGACTTTGCAATTAAGTTGGGCTTTTAATAAGTATTAAAAAATAGTAGTTGAATTTTTTTTTACCTAGTCCCTATCCTGAGATAGCTGAATTAATTTTTTATATCACATCCCAGTGTTTGTCTATAGCCTGCCAGCTTTCCTACAGTAAAAATAGCGTTTTGGGTGCTAGTCACTCAAAGGACATGTTAACTTTAAATTTTGACATGTCCGGCTTTTCTATCATGCACCCTGTCTTCTGGGCCTATATTGGGGGTGATTATTCAAAATTTAAAATAGAGGTTTTACCTGTCAAAAGGCTTTATTTTGACATGTCGGGTTGCAGTTTTAAGACTATAGCAATCAGTTTCATCTGTGGGCTTGGAGACATGTTTCTCATGTCACACTAGTGGATGGCACAGTAGTTCTGTAGTACTAGGTAACATTTAACTTTGTATGCCATGGGTGTGCTTTGTGCACCATATACTGTGGCCTTATAGTAAAGTTAAATATGCCAGTTAAGGTTTTAGTCAATGCCAACATGTTTTAGGGGTCAGAGCACCTGCACTTCAGCCTAGTTGGCAGTATCTCAGTGCACTGAGTAAAAACAGCAGCAGCACCTGCCACAGAAAAAGGGGGTGACCATGGAAAAAGAGGCACTTTCTCACACCTGAGCCCCTTAAATTGCTAAAGGGGCCCTTTAAAAAAAAATACTATTTTAAACACCACAGACATTAATGGAAATTTGCTTTCTAACAAAAGCTCATATTGTAAGACCCTAACACTATTTCTTTTTTTATAAACTTGATTCTTTTAAGAGTTGATCCAAAATTCACTCTGAAGTTTAGCATGTATTTTACCTGTTTTGCTTTATGAATGTTAATACTCAAAGCTTTCAAAAAGGGAGACAAAGATTTCCTTAGAAGCTTTTGGTTAACCTCTGTTTTTGAATAGCAGGGTAGATTTACGCTTACCTTTGCGATATTCTGGTAGTTGATAGTTTGGCTACAATATTTTCATTTTTTTTTATTTTATTTTTTTATTGAATTTTTTTTTTTTTTTTATAAATCATGGCCGATTCAATATCAAGAGACAGAATACAAAAATACATATACACATAAATAAAAGCGAACATATACAGACTGAGTACTAAACACAAGTAAAGTTACTTTTGGTGCAACACTGTAAAGGAACAGGGGAGACATACTAGGAAGAAATAACAGATTTATACAAACAACTGCTCCCTGAACACCCCACTATAAACCAACTTCACTCAATCCACTTAGAAATGGGAGCCCAGGTTTTTATCCCAATTTCCCGTCTTTTACGTCCTTTTAGTCTATTGACAGAAGATTCCATGTTATACGTAACTAACATCTTTGCCCTCCACATTAAAAAGTGGGAGGATCAGTACTGATCCACTGCGAGGTGATACAAAATCGCACAATAGCCATCGCAATGAATACAAATCTCAGCACAGATCTTGCTCTTGTATTTCCTCCTATGTTAGACTCCACACCCAAGATAACAAGTTCTGCTGTTGCTACAAACGGGATCCCCAAAGTTGTATTAAAGAAAAATTCAAGGTGCTGAAAAAATTGAGCTAAATAAGGGCATGAGTAAAACATGTGAATAGTGTCCGCTGCAGCTAAACCACACCTACTACATTTACCTCCCCGTGCACCCCGTATACCACCCCATTTCGCTACCTTCCGAGGGGTGTAGTAGAGGTCGAAAATGGACATATAATGCTGGGTTCTGAGACTTCCTGTAGTTAGAGTTTGATCTGCTAACTCGATTGATTCTTCCAGATTTATCCCTTCCTTCCCAAATTTCCCCTCCCAATTAGAATTCTGGCTACATAAGTCATCTGGGAAGGCTTCAAGCAATATCTGATAGATTTTTCCAATTCGGGACTTTTTACTAATTGTTTCAACCAAGGATATTTTACCCAAATTTGCTCTGATCCCATGTACATTAGTCCCCATAAAACTCCGAATCTGCAGGTATTTGAAAAAGTCCCTTCTATCTAGCCCAAATTTTTCCTGGAGGGAGATAAATGTATCCATTTGACCTTCATCATATAAATCCCCCAAGACGCTGATCCCGGCCCTCCCCCAACGAAAAGTAATTTGGTCTTGAAAAATTGGGGGTAACACTGCACACGCCGAGAGAGGAGTGTATAGATTTATATTAGTGACCTGAAACTTCGCACGGATCTTTTTCCAAAGTCGATGGGCGGCCTTAAGGATTTTAAATTTCGTTTTTTTGTAATAGCTAGGTTCGAGATTTTTGACTAAGCATTGATTAGCTTCATGCCCCAATATAATTTCATAGATAGTTGGACGGACTGCCAAGGGTATCTCAGTTTTAATCCCAGTTATCAAGATCCCCATATGTTGCAACAATGATACCCAATGATACAATAGAAAGTTTGGAACCGCCCAACCCCCTTGCGCTTTAGGGAGAGTCATCCACCTAGCCGCCCTTCTTGCTCTATGGAATCCCCATAGAAACCTAGAACAGCCCCTTTCAATTTTTGCTAAGGATAATGTTGAGAATTCTAAAGGGATTGTCCTAAACAAATAAGCAATTTCGGAAGAATCAGCATTTTTAGAACATTGTTTCCACCATGCATTGAGAGATGCAGGTGATCTAACCTCTCCAACGTCCGATTGACCATACCGATCATAGGGGTAATATTTAAATCCGGTATTTGATCCACCATCGCTGAGATCTTTATCCCCAGATATGTAGCTTCTGGAAGGATAGGTAGGTTAGCTGGAGGAGTAGAGTTTGATAAAACAATCTGCGTCTTCTCGATATTTAATTTATACCCAGATAAAATCCCAAATTGTTCTGCCTGATCTCTCACTGCTGGGAAAGCCGCAGAGATATCACTGGTGAGTATTGCGATATCATCTGCATAGGCCAATGACTTAAATTCTATATCGTTGATCTTCACAGGTTTAATGTGTTTATCATTATCCAGTTTATTAAGAAGTGGATCAATGTAGAGTGCGAACAGCAGGGGGGAGCAAGGACACCCCTGCCTTGTACCCCTGTTGATACCAAATACCTTTGATTCCTGCCCTGAGATGCGAATCTCAGCCTCAGGCGATATGTAAAGTGACTGTATTGCCTGAATAAATTCCGGGCAAAACCCTTTCCACTGCAAAACAGACCACAAAAATCTCCACGAGACCCTGTCGAACGCCTTCTCTGCGTCCAACAGGGCCACCCCCAGCGGGGATCCCGTAGCCTTAGCCCAATCAAGAAGAGCACTCACGCGTCTTACATGGTCGGTGGTATTCCTCCCAGGAATAAACCCATGCTGGCGAATGGAAACTAGAGGAGTGATGATTTTAGCTAGTCTAGAAGCTAATATTTTAGAATATACTTTACTATCTGAGTTGATGAGGGAAATTGGCCTGTATGATGCCGTATCTAAGTCTGGCTTGTTTTTCTTCTTAAAAACTACTATTGTATTCTTTCGCCAAGAATCAGGAATTTGCCCTTTTTGAGCCAGCTGAAACAGCAAGACCAAATCTTGCTGAAGCGCTGGGCGGAATGTTCGATAAAATTCTAAGGGAATATTGTCCGGACCCACCGCTTTGCCGACTGAGAGAGAGAGATTAAAGCACTTTCTATTTCTTCCCATATAATTGGAGCAGCAAGAATCTTATTTTGCTCGACAGTAACCTTCCTTGTTTCAAGGTCTCTAAAAAACTCCGGAATCACCTCTGGAGCAATTGTTGAAGCTACCCCAACCTCTTCGGTATATAGTTGTTGATAAAAATTCGGAATACCTCCAGAATTTTAATTGAAGAATCTTGAACCTGGCCAAGGTGATCTTTTACCCTGCAGATCCCCCGTTCCACTTCCCTTTCTCTTAAGCGCTTTGCCAGCACCCTGCCGGAGTTTTCACCAAATTCATATGTTTCATTCTTAAACTGCGTATATTTAATAGCTATTTCTTCCCTAGATACTGCTGCATTTTAAATTTCATCACAGCTAAACGCTGCAGACACTCATCACTGTCCTGGCCCTCTTTTATTCGATTCATCAGCTCAATTTCAATCATCCTGAGCTGATCAACCCAACCATTAATCTTTTCCTGTTTGGCCTTCTGATGGAATATAGAAAAGCTAAGAGTCTCCCCGCGAAGAGCGGCTTTAAATGCATCCCAAACAACAATTGGAGAGGAGGTGTTCCTGTTAAAATTAAAAAATTTGATTATCCAATTAGCCATATATTCACAATATGCTTGTTCGAGGAGTAATTTCCTTTCAAAAGACCATCTCCTCTGCACCCTATATATGCCACTTAACGATAATTCTGCGACGAGAGGATTGTGGTCCGAGATAAGCCTAGGAAAGATGTCAATACTAGCTCTCTCCGCAATTTGATGAGACAGAAAGAAGTAGTCCAACCGAACAAATTTGTTATGGGGGGCTGAATAATAGGTATAGCCTGGAATACCCGACTTATGCCGAACCCAAAGATCATCTAAACCATGTTCCCTAACTACTCCTTGTAAAGCTTTAAACGTCTGGACTTTCCTTCCTTGATATGGTTTATTCCCAAAGAGATTAAAATTACTATCCAGATGGATATTAAAGTCTCCACAAAAGACTAACGGATATTTCCATTGGGCCATTTCAATATTAAGAAAATCTAATATTGTCGGGTCGTCCAGATTAGTTCCATATACTGAGCAGATTGTCAGTAATGTATTATTAAATTCCAGCTCCAAAATGGCCCACCGTCCACATTTATCCTCCTTTATTTGATGACAAATACCAATACCTTTTTGGGCTAGAATGGCCACCCCCCTAGTGGTAGTACCTTGACGTGTACAAGCCAAAAGTTCTAATCCTAATCCTTTCAGCCACCCCCGTTTGCCCCATGGTATATGAGTCTCTTGTAGACATAAGATATCTATATGCATAAATCGTATGACTTGAGCCAGTACATCTCTTTTCTTTCTGTCGTTCAAGCCACATATATTCAGGGAGCAAATTCGAACTTTATCCCTTCCACCCATCTTGCTGGTTATTAATTGGTTCTCCCATCATATTATGAAAGTGGTTCCACCATTGCAAATAAGCACCCAAAATCCAACCAAAAATACCATTTTTGTTACAACAAGTAAAAATGCCATGATTATATGTGATAAACCAAAACTGTGATCACATTTAAACACCCTTAACCTCCCTTCCCTCCCCCCTCCCCTTCCCCCTCAACCCTGTCCCCCCTCCCTCCCCCTCCCCCTACAACCCACCTTCTGAGGCTTCGGGACCAGTCGTCCCTAGCGATGGGGAGCTGTATCAACTCCCTCCTCGCAGACACCCCCCATACCAGTTATCTGAAAAACTCCCACACAAAAAAAAGGGATAATGCTATCCTTCTGTACTTAAATCGTCTGGAGATATTCTTTCGCTAAGATCTCTGAAACAAAAAATCGTGTCTGTCCCTGGAAGATTGTTTTTAACTTAGCAGGGTTATGCAAAAAGACCTGTGCCCCTTTTTTGAAATAATGGCATTAGTTGGCGTAGCTGCCATCTTTTCTCAACTGTGACAGGGAAAAATCTGGCCTCACAAAAAAATCGCATCCTTTCCCCTTCTTTTTCTATCTGGCCTAGCCAGATCATACAAAGCTTCGTGGGCCAAGAAGTTATTCAAACAAATAAGGATAGCTCGTGGTCTTTCATTCCCTTGGCCCATTTTTTTCTGTTGAAAAGGGAATCGATGGGCTCTCTGTAGTTCTATTTTCCAATCCCACTGTAACTCCGGGAAGGCTTCCTCAAAAAGTTCAATCAGGAATTGGCGCATATCAGACCCTTCTTTCCCTTCCGGTATCCCTAAAATTCGCAAATTGTTCCTTCTAGCTCGATTTTCAAGGTCGGTCAGCTTCCATACAGTGTCCTCCTTCAAAGATTTAAAGGATTCAGTTATAGTTCTCTGGCTGACCAACTCATCCTCTAACGTGGATCTCCTTGTTTCGGCTTCACCGATCCTAGCCGCAAACTCTGAGCAGGTTTTTGCGACCTTACGAATTGAATTTTGTAGTTTTCGGCATGCCCCTTGATTACGCAAACTTTCCAGACGAGTCTCCTCACGGTGGGCCATTATTGATTGATAAATGGTAGATAGCGTAATTCCTTCAGGGATCCCAGAGTTTGGCCTCATGAATTCTTTTCCTGTGTCTCTTGTCTCTCCATTTGTCTCTCCATTTGTTGCCTTGGCCCCTTCTAGATTTGGGGAGTAAGAATAGTCCCAGAGCATTGTGCCAGCTCCCCCCTGAGAGTTGGCAGGAGAAGTATCTATCCGGTCTCTTTGTTTGCGGACAGTACCTGAAGTATAAAAGGGTTTATTTTGAGATTCTTCCTCTTCCCAACGTAAACTGCTGACTTCACTAGTTTCTCCTTCCGATTCTTTCCCAAGGCTTTCATCCGCTGAGGAATTTGATTGATCTGACAGGGAATAAAACTTCTCCCCTACATCCCCATCTTTCATGGCACCTTGTAATTCCATTTCTCCCTTTTGCAATTCATCAGCTCTTTGGGCAGTGTGACTCCCATCTGCATGATCCATTCCTGCTATCTCTAGGACTTTATCCTGGAAAACTACAACTCCCATAAGGCCATTCTGCTGAGTTTCTAGTACTTTATCTGCAACATCACTCATCATATCTACTATACCCTCAGTTAGTTCATGACTAGCTTTTGTTTTAATAAGCTCCTTCGTCTGATCTTTAAGCATAGAGGCCACCTCCAATTTGTTTGTAGTTAAATCCAGGCTCTCGTCACTGACTGCACTGGTAACATCCAAAGAAGAGAAATCAATACCTGAAACAGGCGCGAGCCCCTCCGTGGCTGTCAAAGTCTTCTCATATATAGCTAGTGCCGCTACATTGTTACCTTCTGCAGTGCCGTCAGTCGACCGATCCGCGAGGAGCTTAGCCCTTCCTGTTTGGGCTTTGAACAATGCAGGCACTGTCTGGCGGCTTTTCCCTGCATCTCCGCCCTTCCCGCACAGTGAGCGGCGAGAGTCATCAGCCGCAACCGCATCCGGCATCGGTTTTCCCACAGCGGCAATAGTACCGGTCCCAGCAGGAGGCCCGCGAGTCCTGGCTCCTCGGATAGACGCTTTAGGCGGCATCACTACAGCCAGAGAGGGAATCTGTGAAACAGCCGGTGCAGAACGTAGATGCCGAATGCCAGCCAATCTCACGAGCAGCGGTGAGTCACAGAAAAAGAGCGCAAACAGCCAAATCATTCCAGGGTGCAGCGGAGTTTTCTATTCTCCTTATCCCTTCAATTTTGCACGGCTTCGGACATGTAGTAAATGTTCAAAAGAGGGAGAAGAGGGGGTCAGCCAGGAGGAGAGAGTATACCCAGCTCACTCGGCCAACGCCACGGCCGCCATCTTGCCTCCCTTGTAATGGCTACAATATTTTCAAAGGACAATATTCTGACATGCAACTTATTTTTACAATAACAGAGGTAGCTCAAACACAGCATATTGTCATAATCAGGATATTTTTCTTAGCATATCTTACAAGCTCTTTTCTAACACCACCAACTGTCTGGTGGTAAAGTGCATAAAGAAGCAATTTTCTACAAGCTTTCTTTTTTTTTTAGCTTCAGCCAGGCTGTCTGATGAAATAAGATATTTTGTGGGTCAGGTCTAATGCCTACCTCTGTCTCTCTGTCTTTTCTATTAAGGCAGATTTTAGGATGAATTGAAGGGCAGACTTTAGCACACCTCGCATTTTCTTTCTGCACATTGTCCTTTTACTTCTAGAGAATGATTCCTAGGCTGAGGTGGGCTATCCAGAATATCTGACAATTTTGTGGGTCTATTTCAACAGTTATTTCTCCTTTCTTTAAAAAATACTAATTATCTTAAGGCAGTGTCTGATGTATTTAGACACTCTATTTTAATGTTACTCCCTCTGCATGCATCATTTCTTCCACAGCCTTAAAGAGCCAAAAAAATCCTAATTATTGTAGTGTAAGCAAAAAGATTCTTAAACAGGAAGATGTTCAAGACTAAATTTGGTAGAGGATCACACACAAAGAGCAAGACAATACTTAACTCAGCTTCCGCATTGAATTGTAGTAATTGACAGCACACATGCACACATACACACACACAAGCCATACCTACATATCTGAGGGTCGGTCATTGACAGCAATTGAGTGTTTGTTTAATATTGAAACTGCAGGTGTGCCTTAAAACTGGGGTAAGTTAATCAGCAGACCAAAGCAAATTTAACTGTGTCTCTAGTCGAAAGTACCTATACACACTATGGGGAATGGTCCCTGTGCTGCACTGGTCCTTACAGAGATGGTGTTTGTCTGGTTTTGTGAGAGTTTGCCAACACCATGAGAACGAGTTCAGTCAGCAAGACCATAAGACAAATACTTCATAATTCTATTCTAGCGGCAGATATGTGGCTTCATCACAATCATCAACATCTTTATTTGATAATTAAACACCAATGACATGTTAAAATGTATACAATTCTATTAAAAAAGCTTGAAATGTGTACGATTCTATTAAAAAAAACTTGAAATACATAATCATCAACACAGAATATCAAAAAAGGTTTGGGATGTAAAACAGTACATGACTGACATTACAAAACAATAACTAGTGATAACGGAACAGAATCATATAATCATAACATATTTGAAAC
This sequence comes from Calotriton arnoldi, assembly GCA_963921515.1. Lineage (NCBI taxonomy): Eukaryota > Metazoa > Chordata > Amphibia > Caudata > Salamandridae > Calotriton > Calotriton arnoldi. The sequence goes on along the minus strand of CAWUFW010004404.1, from coordinate 806,524 downwards.
ATTTTCTAAAGTACTTGTAGCAGTGCATGTATTAATCCATGCTGCAGTTATCAAAAATCATGAGTGACTTATTCTCCATAGCTTCTGCAACTTGTACACTATTTGGGTATGCCTGGTGTAAGAAATAGACAGCTTAGAACATCATGGGATAAGCAGATGAAGGTCTTGACATGTCTTACTGTCCTAATCATCTCTTAATAGCCTCAACATTTCTAAAAATGGGGGGATTTAAGAAATAGCAGAGCAACTCTCAGCATGAAAGCTCAGTAAATTACTGTGCTAGCTGCAGACAATCCAGGGTAGCTCACTGTAGGTCCAATCAAAAGCACAATAACTCAAAAGACAATTTTTCTGCTGCAGGAATATATGAGGCCAGAGGTCCCAAATGCAGTTATAGGGTTTCTGCACCTATTGCAGGTAACTGTTATAACATTCAGGTCACGCATGTCTGCCCTAGAATGTGACAGTTTCAAGTGCTGTCAAGGTTGTCTGAGCTTATCACTCTCTCCAACCATCTTTACTTTACAACATTGTTTGATCATGGCCATATCACAATCTTACAATATCTCAATCACCTTATTGAGAACATTGAAAATGCCTAATAAATACGTTGCTAATAACAACAGCAAAAAAGCAGCACTGGAGCCACTTTTTAAAAAAGGTGCAGTAGCAAAGCCATAAGGTTCGGTTTTTACCAAGTGTTACTTGGTCCACATTCTCTGTGTTGCTCCCAGCCAGTCCTTGAGAGAATAAGCCATAATGAAGCTACCTCTGTGCCAGAATAATATGGAAGCTGAGAGTAGTGCTCCTTTGTAAAACACACTGCATTTGCAAAGCTAAGCAGTATCCTTCACCACTTTGAGTGTTATTGTTATCATTATTATATTTTTTCTTTTCTAGGTATCCCCCTTTTGAAATATATGTATTCATTTATTGAGGTGTATGTTTAAAATATAAATGTACATTTATCCATGTTGCTATTCTTTGCAACATGATAATTCAGCCTGCTTAAATATATTCATGATAATTTATAGTTTTAATTTCCTTTCCAGGAATTGGTTCAAGGTTTGATTTTATTAGCATAGTTAATTAGAACCATTGCATAAAATGTACAGCACTAAAATGTTATAAAGGAAGAAAAATAGATAAAATGTTGTGTAGGCAGTTGTAAACCGTAGTAATTGTGGAATGAGTTTTTGAGTTCAAGTTGTATGTCTTTGGATGAGTGGCTGTTCATGGGAACTCCATTTCCCACTACTATTTGTTTAATGTTGTTATGCTAGTGGGGCTTAGAGGGACGAAGGTGTAGTGTGGGTTCAGAGATTTCCTCGTAAGTGCTTTAGGTGTGCTGTGGGTTGTTTTAGCCATGCGTCCCTCTCTCAGTGAGCTGGCATCTTTTTGGCTGCTAACATCAAGAATTTTACCAATCGGCATGAAGCAGGACAGCACGGCTTGCCTCCATGTTCGGATCCCTCTTTGGTTGAAGTGAGGTTTCAGTAGCAGTTTCCGTTCATTCAGGAGTACTTTGCAGGTAAATAAAAGGTGCAACAGGTCGCATAAGCGACATGAGGGACTTCCATGTTCCCTAAGCCAATGCCGGAGGTGCTGTGTGCAAGGTAGCAGCCCCAGACAATATTTCAAGAATTGGATTTTGACGGCTTTTGTGAATCCTAAATTGAAGTAGTTTTGAGGGGCCAGAGCAGTGTAGGTGCTTAAGATCATCCAGCCATGAGCCCTCTTCGATAGTGCAGCTTTGTCTTCAATTAGTGATAGACGTTTTACTGTTTTCCATACCAATTTTTTGAATTCAGTGTTGGTGATAGGTGTTTCCCAAATTTGCGATAGCCCTTTGCTGCACAAACAGTTTTTGAGGTAGCTTGTGGCAGGTGACGAGTGGCTCTGTTGTAGTTCTAGCCATAAGTAGTAGTTGAGGGTTTCTGAAGGGGCTTTCCGGATTTTGTTCCATGTGATAATGTAAGTTCCTTATCTTGCCAGGGACTGTTTTTGTAGGCCAAACTCCAACCTAATCTGTGCTGGTGAAGTGTGGTTGGGCAACCCGATGATAATTCTGTACGCTCCTATGATTGCGCTGTCCAGGATCTTGGAATCCCTGCCCCTTTGTAATTTACTGTCATAGGCTATCGTTGGTCAGAGCTTGGCTTGTGTGACTTGAACTAAGGGAAGTAGCGATGGGCACCTCAGTTTGGAGCTGAGCTTCCTCTCTCCTCAGTGTAACAGCCAGGGCGAGGCCCTTCCTTTTGATCGAGTCCTTTTGGGCAACAAAGTAGCCTCCCTTATCTATGATCATGCCTAGATACTTTCCAGGGATTGTTTTAAAGTAATGAGCAAGACTTCATAGAAATTGATAGCTAGCCTTCTCACTTACTGTTTTCAAACAATAAGCAAGATTTCACAGAATGTAAGTAAAAGGCTGGAAAATGTTCAACAATGTTCAGGCGCAATACGAAAGCTCGAGAAGAGTTCAATGAGATAGAGAGGAACTTCTTACCATGATATTGAAACTGAATGTCAGACTTGGGTGTAATTACCTTCCCTCGCTAAAGACTAAAGGGAAGACACATACAGCCTTCATTTGACGTATCTCCTGCCTTGCAGACAAGAAGAGCAACCGCTGTTTCTTTGCTGAACATTGGTTCTATTTCCCAGAAAAGGTATGCAGGTGTGAGCACTCTTTGAAACTCAAAGTAGGCCGCTTTTGGTACTAAGTTTAGCTTAGTAGCCAAGAGAAATGTGAGGTCGGTGATGTTGATGTAAAGACGTTTTATGATATCATCCTAATGTTACAATATTTTTCATTATTTTGCCTCCGACATCATTGGTACTATCCTGTTAATTTTTATACTATTCATATCATGTGCACTATAATAAGATTTTGATCGTAATATCTCTTGAAAATATATGCCTTTTTTCTTACTGAGCTCACGTGTGACTATCCATGATGGAAGGTTTTGGTTCCCCTAACTATCTTTGTGAATCCTTACAGAACTAATCGTTACCTAGAACGCACCTTACTCAAGTATTGGGTTGCTGGGTAGTTGCAGTCCATTAGGTCCTTAGTGCCACAGGGTCCAGCAAACCCATTTCCAGGCCACGTTCTGAAATGAAAACCAGAAACAAATCATATTGAAAAGATGTCAGAAGATGAAGTTTGAATTATAAGTGGTGAAAATACATAAACAGCAAAATGTTGCATAGTAGATACTTTTGATAATGGGCTAGTATTTTCTGCATCTGTTGAAAAAGGCATATGTTGGCAATTTTTGTTTACTTTGTGGACAAATAAAGCTATAAATCCAGCAAAATGTTGTTAATAAAGCAACCTAAAACAAATCAATGTGCAAGGGTGATTGTAAATTAGACAGCTGTACACTGCTAAAAATGCCACATTTTATGTGGTTCCTTGCCACTCGATATTTGTCTAGGATATTCACAGCAAGTACTTGAGACAAGCATCATCACAGTATCAACATACATCTCACTATACCTTCTTCCTATAACAGCTGCCTGTGAAGATCAGAGTTTTAATAAAGAACTAGAATATTCACCTACTACCACAGAATGTGTCTGTACTAGGAGACATGCTGCTGGAGACAGCAGCTATAAAATCATTCACTCTCCTTTATAGGTGACTGTATATGTACATGAAAATTATTCTTATCTGAGCCGCTACAAGTTCCTGAAATAAATGACTCTCTGAAAAATTCCTTTCCGTGTATTGGTATATATATTTGAAGCGTTTCCAGTCTGTGAAAACTGTGTAGTCTATGAGAGCTTTCAATGTGCTTTCAAATGATACCATTATTGTATGTGGAATTTACAGTGTTTATTATTTTAAAACGTTTTAATTAACTATCTTTAAATGTAGCAGTTTATAAGGCATACAGTAAGACTTTTTATAGACAATAAATGTATATGTTTATATATATGTATGTTTTATTGTTTCCTTATAATTAGCTCATAATAAATATAATTGCACAGATTCATGCAGAAAGATTCAACTACTAGTGAGAGGAAGTGAGAAAAAGTTAAACAAAAAAATTGTAAAAACAGCAACACCTTTGGAAGGTCTCATAGCCATCGGCCATTAAAACACAAATTTCTTAATTTTTAAACTGAGATCCTTCTACAAATAGCTTCCTGCTCTAAAAAAATATAGTTGCATGTATTTAAATGGACGATTATAAACATTTTTGATTTCTACTAAAATTGACTATTTTAATATTAGAGAAGTAATAAACAACAGCAAAGATGGGTATCCTGAGTAAATAGATGTGGAAAGGGGATGCTAAACTTAGGTAGGGATGTCTCACTAACTAATTTTAGCCCCTGCAAATATATATATTATCCCTCAAAATACTGCTGCTTTTGTATCTTCATTAACACCTCAATGCTGATTTACTCCAGCCCGCTCCACAGGAAATGCTTTAAATTCAACAGCTGCCATTCCAACAAAATAGCATTCATGAGTGCCTCACTTTTGTCTTGAACACCAAATGGTAGTTTATCATTAGAATGCTGTGGTGGAGCTTCAGTCAATCATTGGGGAGTCAACAGACAAAACGCTTGGTGTTGGAAGTACATGTTTTCTGTCAAGGACAATGAAGATATTTTAGACTTTGTAGACTATGGGGTCGATTCCGATTCGGGCCGGAAATTTCTCCGACCGAGCCGGACCCGGAGAGATTTCCGACCGAATCGGACCCGTGCAGTCCGACCGAACGAGTACGATGCGGCCGTATGTTATCGGACACGAGTCGGTCGGACTCCCATTGAACTCAATGGGAGCCGGTCGTACAACGCGTACGCGGGCTCCCATTGCCTCAATGGGTGCGAGGCGGACAAGGGCGCCCCTACAGCGAGTACGCCGCGAGCGCTCGCGGCGTACACGCACAGGTAGGGGGACCCATGGGTCCCCCTGTGTGCGCCTCGCACGGGTACGCGTACAGGGGTCCGACACGGACCCCCAAAGTACGGCTCCGACAGCGAGTTCGAGTCGGACGGCGCGAGTCGGTCGGAGCGGTCGAGGTGCGCATCGTACTTACCCGGCCGGGAAACGTCTCCATTGCGCGGTGCGAATCGGGTCCGAGCGAGTCGGTCGGAGCGGTTCGAGTCCGAGCGAGTCGGTCGGAGCTGTCGGGACGCCCGGACGAGTCGGTCGGCGAATTCGCATCGTACTCGCTCGGACGGACCCGCGTACGGTTCGGTCGGGAAACAGGCTTTCGCATGGCTTTTTCCCCGACCGAATGGTATTGGGTGCGCCTCCGACCGAGATCGGAATCGGCCCCTATGTGCCCTTATGTTATCTTTCTGGAGCACTAACCATAATTTCTGTTACAAAATCAAACCCCTTATCTTGTTCATTCACTTCAGTCTATTCATAGGAAATGCTTTGTGTTCTGTAGCTGTGATTCCAGTAACATGACATTCAGGTGTGCCTCACATTTGTCATGGATATAGAATGTTAGAAGTCTAGTTTGTTCATTAGAACTTTCTGCTGAAGCTTCAGTAGAAAACTGGAGAAATAACTGAGAGAATATTGCTACTGTTGTAAGTGCATGTTTTACTCAGCATGTCAACAATTTCTCCCAAAGGCTGAAGAAGAAATTTTTTATTTTATAGAATATGTTTTCTCATTTAAGCTTTTGGACCACCTTCCATAACTTCTAAGAAAAAATCATGGTAGAAAAAATAATTCTTTCATACATGATTTATCAAATTCCAGCAGAGGATCAGTATTTTTCATAGATTAAAATCACCAAAGAAGCCACAACAATTACTACAATCAGTATGATACCACCCACAAATGATTCATATTTTGACTAAAAAATGTCATCACCGTTTATATTTGTTCTTTTTTGTGACCATCAAAGCTAGGCATCTACTACAGTGCGTTACACAGGGACAAAAATGGCAGAGACTTATCACCAAACAAAATTCACCATCTTTGCCTCAGGTCCCTCTGACATCATACTGATCAATAATTACAAGAGAGTGCTGTCTCCCTTCAATATTAGTGCTTAATAAGTGAATAGCCTAAACCTGTTGAGTGGACACACTTCCTAAGCAAAATATTCCATAAACCATTAATTAAAATGTCATCATGGCGGTAAAGTAAATATATCAAAGAACACACTGACTATTAATTACAACCTGCATGTCATTTAGCTTCTGCCATCAAAGGAAGGACTACTTGAGCTTACCTCCAAAACCCAGTGGAATAACAATTGGGACAGTTTACCATCCACAAAATGCCATGATATTATTGGCAAAAACCTTGGAAAACCTTCGAAAGCCAATGCCTCAAGTGAGCTGACCCAAAGCCCATTCTCTCTGTACTACATCTTACATGTACGTTTTTAGCATACTGGCATAATATCCAATCCCAGACATCTAAAGACATCTGCAGCAGAAGTGAAAAGTACACACAACATGCAGAGCAATTCCCTGGGGAGAACAAGACTGTTCTTACTGCCTACATATAAGTTGCCCAACTGGTCGACGTGGCACTGGGCATCACTATGTGTTGTTATGCAGATTGTTTCATTTGTAAGTGCATTTGTTCACTTATGTGCCAAAAGTGGAAGTACCTAGAAACTGGCTATTAAAAGATCACAGAAGTGAACAAAAATACTCCCCAGAACAAAACAAAGTCAATCATCAGTTGTGACCGAAAGGGTCTTTCAACTCATCTGACACTACTAAAGTGTAACTTGAAACTGCTAAAATGTATTTTGACACTTCTAAAATACATAGGGTCGCTTTTCACCCACTTGCAAAAATTATATTTACAACACATCTTCATGCCGAGTGCTCAAAATATTTTCACTTTGAAACTGCATAAGTGACACGTTGTCATTAAAGGAATCAAGGTGTAAATATACATACAGCCATGAATGGACCCCTCTCACACAGAAAACCCAGCAGAATGTTTAGATTTTTGCAGTACTAAGGGCAGGATTAGCAGTGGAAATAACACGTTTCCCCAGGTGGATTCGGGCAGTAGCGAGTATTAAAGTATTACACACCCGCAAGGCCATAGCTTGACAAATATTTGCATGAATTTTTAAACTTCCAGGGGCAGATTTACAAGCCCCCTGCGCCACCAGTACGTCACTTTTTGTGACGTACTGGTGGCGCAGGGGGCTGCTCCATATTTACAAGGAGAGGAAAAGCCACCCTGCGTGACTTTTCCTCTCCTTGTAAATACGGCCCATTCACACGCAGCACTTTGCGGTGAAGGGGCGTTCCATGGGTGTTGCTGTGGGTGTTCCCACGCAACACCCATGGAACAAGACACATCTCCAGAATTACGAGAAATCGTAACTCTGGAGATGCGTCTGAAGCTACGCCACCCTAGAGGTGGCGTAGCGAGAGTGCACCGAGGAGAAATGTTTTCATTTCTCCTCCTATTTCCTCTTTCAATGCGTGCTGCATTCTGCAGCACGCATTGAAAGAGGAAAATGGTTGTAGTAATTGTTTTTGTGCAGGAAGGTTCCCCTTCCTGCACAAAAACTAATCTCCTCACGACGCAGGCATCCTTGCACCATGGTGCAAGGGTGCCTGCGCCGGCGCATGGCTGCAGTTTGTGCGCCAGCGCAGGGGAAGCACAAGGATGCGACATATTCTTGTAAATATGTCGCATCCCTGTGTTTTCCAAACTAACGCAGCATGGCGCAGCAAAATGATTTGCTGCGCCGTGCTGCGTTAGTTAATTGTAAATCTGCCCCCCAGTTTATTACTTAGCTTTAGTGACAAAAAGGCTGAAATAAGTGTGAAAATCACATTGATAAATACTGAAACCCACACATATTTTATGGGATGTAGGAGAAGGCTTTCTCCACAGTCAACAATAATTCCCAAGTCGAGAAAAAAATAGAAAAACGTTAATTTGCATTTTCTCTAACTGCAAACTGACATTTTAAGCTACCGTATATTCTGCTAGGGTAGCGTTGGGCATATGTAGAGCGAAGTTTTTTTTTTTTATAAAGTGTACATGTCTTTCTCTAGGGTTTGTGTGATTGTTCAAAAAAGATTTGTTTACTCTAATCAAGGCGCCTGGAGTTTGAATGTCTGTTTTAATTTCATTTTGTTTGATATTTGTCTTTCATTTCAGTTGCCAGAGCAAGCTATCAGCAGATTTGTGATTTTTGAAATGCACTTTATGAATCGCCCCCTCTGAGAATCCATATCTCTCCTGATCCAAGCAGCAATTAGATATGGGCAAGGAAGACACTGTAAAAGGAAATCAAATGTCTAACATTAAAGCCAATACAACTGAAATGATAATCAAGGTGGTTGCTTTTTTGATCTTCTTTGCATTTAATTTGTAGAAGTACCATTCTTGCATTGCAGTGTTAACATTTGGTGTAATATTATGCAATTATAAAATGTTACATTTGTCAAAAGGAAACACTAAAATGGGCGAGTCTTTAATGTCTTTTTTATAATTAGTTGGCAAAGTTATATTTGCCTTCGTTAATCCAGCGGCGAACAATTGCAATCTATAACATGATAGAGACCTAGGTCTAGATGTACACAGCCTTTTTGTGGTTACAAAGGGTCCAATTCGTAGAACAGAGTCATTTACAACAGCAAAAGCACCTTTTCTTGTATACAAAACTAAATTGTGATTCCGTAACACATTACCAAATCGTAATATAGGTTTGCAACCAAATACTAATTTGTTATTTGTAAGGGGCATGTTTAGGACGTCCTTTCTAAATATCAAATCGGATCAGTAGTATTAATGTTTTGCCACAGAATTCCCATTACAAAACATTAATCTTTTACCACCTCCTCAAAGGAGGTGGTTAGCCATTTGGAAAAGGTAAGAGGTCCGGAATGAACCCTATCCCCTTTTGAATGGTGAAAAAAACCATGTTTGACGAGTAGGGAGTCACCGCATGGACCACTACCTACTCTTAAAAAATGAAACTTACACTTTTCATTTTTTTCCTAACACATCCCATTTTCCTTTAAGGAAAACGGGTTGCATTTCAAAACAAATATTGCTTTATTCAAAGGCAATCACAGGCATGGTACTCTGTTGACCTCAACAGGTCACCAGCCCTGTGATGGTTGTGATTAACAGCAGGTTGCAATTTGCGACCTACCTCATTAATAATCATGAGATATTTAAAATTGTAACCCACTAAGAATTGGTAATTTGCGAACCAACCAATTAATACATGTGTCTGTTCACAAATGAGCACACTGGTCGCAAAATACTAGTTTCAATCTGCGACCAGTATTTTGGGACTTGTTCTCAGTACATCTGGGTCTCAGTACACTAGATACGCCTTGAATTAGAAAGGAGAAAATAAATCTTTTCGCAGGTTTCACAAAATGTCAAATAGAATGGTTGTAAACAAATATAAAATTCCAATGCCAACAGTAGCTCCCCTAGAGAAAATATATTAGCTCTTCCCACCCAGAAGCTTAACAAATACTGTGTAGAGCCATTTAATAAAATGTGTTGTATAAGCCTGAGCCACAGTTTTCCTGACCTCCTGCTTCTTTGTATTGCACATTTTTCTTTTTATCTCCTGCCAGTTGGGAAAAGTGTCATGACCTCCAATTTCTCGGATGCTGTGAGACACTTTCGCCTGTGATGCTTCTATGCAGTAAAATAAGAACCTTGAAATGTATTAGACAGCATCTATAAACTCCACAGTTCTGTATCTTGTATTTTCAGAATCACTTACATTCAATTACCACCTTGCTGTAACAAACAACAAATACGAGTAGAGAATAGTGACGTACAAAATAATAGCATGGTTGCTTCTAAAGGTATTTGCCAAGGAGTTAGCTTTTGTGACACTGGGTGTGCTTACAGGTTGATCATTTGCTTTCTAACAAAGCAAATGGCACGCCTGTTTATTTGTATATTTATTTTATATTTATTTTATATACTTTTATGCATTTATATTTACATATGATGTTATTTTATATATTTATATATGTCTCGAAGGAGATAACAGGCGTTTGGAGGTCAAGCAGAAGCGGTTTGACAGCTGTATTTCTGCAATTATTGAATGCTGTCAGACCAATGCCCAAGTCAACCACTCAATGTGAAGGAATTAAATACAGACGAGAGTCCTGTGGTCCCACAGCATCATCTATAGATCAAGTTACCGACCCAGCAACTGTGTGTGTCAACAAGATGGTACAGCTTAGTCACCTCTCCCAATAGACCAAACTTTCACCTGTTCTTTATTAAATATGTTCTCCACTGTTCATTATCGATGTTTGAATAAAAAAATTAGGAAATCTAATTTAAGGCTACCTGAGTTAAGTTAGGCGTATAGTTTTGTTCAAATGAAACATTCTGAAACTATTTAACTAGTTTTAAACGTACTTTTTCTTGACTTTAATAAATATTTTCTTAAACTGGGTCGTGCGGTATTTGTAGAGAAAAATATACAACATTTCCTTTTTGTTTTGTGATTATCTTGCATGCTGCACACACACATCCAATAGCAAAAAGGAGTAGCAAAATTTAACATATACACAAATAAATGCCTTCCTTGCTATGGTCATATACAGCAACATCGCAATCATCCCCAAAAATAGGCTGGTTCCTTTCTGCTGCCACAATATGAAGCATGAAGATTACACAAATAAGTATGCCTCCTTAGATGGGCTATCTATATCTATCCATTAGAACACCACCAGAAATAAGGACACAATGAAAAAATAACTTTTAACAATCCACATTAAATTTACAGGGCCTCATTTATGAAAAGTGTTGCATCACTGCAATAAAACAGCGATGCAACACTTTTTACTGCGCCCTTTCTGAGGACATGCCAAAGCAACACATTGCAAATTTATTTATTTATCTTATTTTGAAGGTTTTATATAGCGCGAACAAGACCCTTGCGTGTATCAGAGCGCTTTGCAGGGTAAATATAAGAAACACAACCGGCATAGAGTAATAAAAATATGTCTCATACATATCAAGAATAATATAAACACAACAGGCATAGAGTAATAAAAATATGTCTCATACAAATCAAGAATCGTATAACAGGTAATATACATGGATCAAGTAAATTTAGACATGAGAAGAGATTTTTTGAAAGATGCAGTAGAGGGATTCAGTCTGGTTTCTGGGGGCAGTGCATTCCAAATCCTGGGAGCCATCCCCGGAAGGAACGGTTGTATGTTTTCTTCTTGGCGAATCGTTGTGGTTTCAGTAGAAGGTTACTGGAGCTCCTGGAGGCTCTGTTGCCACATGAAGGCACCAATTTCTGTGTCAGATAACTCGGGGTGTTGTGATGTATGGCTTTATGCGTCATACATGCGATTTTTAGTTGAATTCTGGCTTCGAAAGGTAGCCAGTTAAGGGATCTGAGGTCAGGGGAGATATGACAGTTTCTTTTGGAGCCTGTGATGAGTCTGGCTGCTGCGTTGATTGAGGCCCTTAGCGGGCCGTCGATGCTCTGGGAAGACCGCAAAGCGAGACACTCCCATATTCCACTCTTGGGATTACTTGTGCTTGAACTGCCAGTTTGAAGTAATTTGCGGGTAAGAAGGGTTTTAGTTTTCTCAAGGTGCTCATCTGAAAGTTAGCTCCTTTTGTTGCGGCGCTAATGTATTTCTGCATATTTGATTTCTGTCAAGAGTTACTCCCAGTGATTTCGCTGAGTCGATAATAAGAGGTTGGCATTTGAGTGCTGTTAGGTGTTTCAGCCAATCTTGAATGATGGTTACTTGTATGGGAGGAGCGATTAGGAGGAATTCGGTTTTGAGGGTATTTAGTTTCAAGTGGTTTTCGGCCAGCCAGGTCTGCGTCTTTTGAAGAGTTAAGTTGAGAGATTTGATGTCCTCTAGTGAATGGATCTTTAAGTATAGTTGGGTATCATCAGCGTACATGTGATAATGGATTTCGGTGAGCGGTTCCATGAATAAGTTGAAAAGTGTAGAAGAGAGGGATGATCCCTGCGAGACTCCTAAAGTGACTGGGACGGGGTTGGGCAGGGATTGATTGACCTTGAATCTTTGCGATCTATTTTGAAGGAACGAAGTGAACCAATTTAGTACTGATCCAGATAATCCCATTCTGTGTTTCAGTAGATCTAGGAGGTTGTCGTGTTCGATGGTGTCAAAGGCCGAAGAAAGGTCAAGCAAGTTTGCCAGACAAGCTTCGTTTTGGTCAAGGATTTTTAGCGCGTCATCTATGATGTGGGTCATGGCTGATTCAGTACTGTGCCCTGCACGGAAGCCGGATTGGTATTGGTTGAGAAGGTTGAAATGGTCTATGTGGTTGCCTAGCTGAATGTGAACACATTTTTCTAAGAGTTTGGCCAAAGTAGGGATGTTGGATATTGGGCGGTAAGTATTTAAGTCCGAGGGGTCAACCGTTGGCTTCTTTAGGATGGGGTATACCTGCCCAGATTTATGGATTTCAGGGATTATGCCTTGAAGGAGAGAGGTATTTATAATCTTGGTCCAGAGAGGCAGTACCAGTGGAATGAAGTCTTTTAAGTAGTTTGCGGGAAGAGGGTCTGTGAAGTGGTTAGAGGGATTCAGAGCCATGAGCATTTTGAATATAGCTTCTTCACTGTAAGTGTTGAAGGAGGACCAGGAGGCTTTATTTTTTAGGTCAAACTTTGGGGAGCATAAGGGTGGGAATCCCGGAGGGGGAGATGAAGTGTCCATATGCGTGTCAGTATGGGTTATTAAGTCGTTGAGTAGGTCCGTCTTTATGTTTTCAGTTTTTATAGTGAAGAAGGAGGCAAAATCTTTGCAATTGGGTAGTGAGTCTGGGTTAGCGTGGGGGGGCACCCTTAGATTGTGTTTTGATTAGGTCAAATAGTTTTTGGGGACGGTTCTTGGCTTGGTCTAATTGATTACTGAAGAAGTCTGCTTTTGATCGTCTGATCTTTCTGTAGTCTCTTAGTCCTTAGCAGTTTGAGGTGGTTAGCGGATGGTGCTGATCTCCATCGTCGTTCGATTGATCTTAGGGATCGTCTGTCCTATTGAGTCTTCCATCGTCCATTTTGAGTTTTTTGTGGAGATTCTTTTTAATTGTATGGGAGCAACTATGTCTAATACCATGTTCATGGAGTAGAAGTAGTGGTTAGTAAGATCTTGAACATCAGCTAAGCCTTCAGGGGGAAGGAGGGAGTTGGTGCTGGAGGTTGTGGCTAGGTCGGCACCAATATTTTTTAGAATCCTCTTCCATATTTTAGTTCTCGTGGGTTGACCAGGGTAAAGTTTTCCTGATTCATTGATGAAGAATGTGATGATGTGGTGGTCCGACCAATATCCGGGTAGGATCGTTTCAAGCTGAATGGATAGTGTGTGTGGAGCTGTTACAGATTTGGGTGAGATCAAGGTCCGAGAGGAAAGCTTTGAGACTATTGACCGCTGAATCATTAATGTCATTCCAGTGGAGATTGAGGTCTCTGAGAAATATTTGAGTATTTTGTTGTCCGGCATTAGTAGAGACAATATCCATGAGATGTTCGATGAAGGTGAGGTTATCACCTGGTGGGTGATAGAGAGTGTGCAAAGAGCACACTGGCTTGTTAATAATAGTGATGTCTAAGCACAAGTATTCGCAAGAGGAGAATACTGGAGAGTGTGAGCGGTTAACTGAGAGATTGTTCCAATGTATGCAAGCAATACCACCACCTGGTTTATCAGTTCTGTCTAGTCTGGTGATATCATGGTTTGGGGTACCAGTATGTCGAGGATGGGCGTAGAAGATTAATTTAACCAAGTTTCGGTCAAAATTAGTAGGTCAGGTTCATGAGTGAGTATGAGGTCAGCTATATCGGCTGCATGTCTTGAGGCAGATCTACAGTTTAGAAGTATGCATTTAAGACGAGGCTTGATGAGGGTTGTGTTGGGTTCTTGTGTGAGGGGGACTCACCTAAGGTTATTTTCAATTATACCTCTAGAATTGTGATTTGTAACTCTGTGAGTATTGGAAGGGATAGTTTGGATTAGGGAATGTTTCTGCAGGTTGTCTGAGTGCAGTGTGTTAAGGGTGGAATGCGGGAGATCGTAGGAACGTAGTAGGGAGAGTATGTCTTTGGTCGATAAAGGATTTAACCTTCGGATTGGCCGAGTTGAGGTGTTGGGGTAGGGAACTGTTCTCCACCTTGGGGGCTGCTGTTTCGGGGTACGTGCGTGCAACTGTTGGGTGAATTTGGAGTGGTTACTGTGGAAGTTTCTCCTAAATTCTTGTTCAGGCCATTTGGCCAGGGGTTGGTGTAGAATCAAGTCACATAGACTTTGGAGGTCCTCTTTGACTTGTCGTAATGATAGTAAGATCTGCATTCCAACAAAAAAACAATACTTCAAAGTAATGCAAAACATCTATTTAATATGAAATAAAGCTTCTCATTAGATGTTCAATTAGGAGGAACAGTTATCAAAACATTAGATCCAGTCGAAGGATTTCTGATCCAATAAACCCAAATGATAATGCTTTACAAACGTTGAAGGACCTAGATTCACTAGGTTGCAGATCTACAGATGTCTTTAATGGTGTTCTCCACTTTTCCCTCTGGTTCTGCTCACAAGGCAGCTATCCTGGCATCTGAACACCAAGGAGCAGTTTCTGGCAAAACAGAACCTTGAGAGGTATAATCAAGAGAAATCACAGATTTAATCCGGAAAGCTTCAAAAAGTTGGCCCACTCCCATCCCATTTTGCTGCCAGTCATAGCAACTAGGTGGGAGGGACAGAGGAAGTTCAAACTGTAGGCTGTTGGCAATCAAGCCATTATTGTAGATTGGTCTTGATTGTGGAGGAGACAGGAATCAGCATGTTAAGGTTTTGACATGAAGGTGGCCCGTATTGAAGATGTCTGACCAGTGGCCCTAAGTGCAGGTGAGACCAGGAAACCATAAACACAGGATACCTGTCGGAAAGCAAGAAATGCAGAACAAGACAATTGATGATATGACAACCTACAAGGAGTCTCATTCCCAGACCCCCTTATTCTGGGACTCACCGTGTTGCCCTTAGCTCAAAGCGAGTCCCTGGTTGGAAAATAATTTCTGGGCCAAGAGGTAAGACAGCTAGAGCCTCAGATCGGATGCCCTGAGAATGTACACAGCACCCTTCATTATCTGGGAGTAGCCTCCCCAAGATTTTAGATCCTGGGTCAGTGTTAATCAGGACTTCTTAATATTGATATGGAATCCATGCTGTAGTAGAAGCAGACAAACCCTGGAACAGTCCTGTGAAAACACTAATTCCAAAGGATGGTGGATTAGTCAGTTGTCTAGTGTGGGGTGTACAAGGATTCTGAAATTGTGAAGAAGCGCTACCGACTGAACGGACACCTTCACAAATATTCTCAAAGAAGATGGGAGGCTGAATGATTGGACTTGGAGCTGACGATGGAAACTTAACACACATTTGTGGTCCTGGTGAATTGGGATTTGGAGACATGCATCCTGAAGATCTATGGCTGTCATCAACTCTCTTGGTGAGATCAAAGCGGATTTTTTAATGAAAGTTCAGACCCTTGAGAATGGTGATTAGTATGAAGTATCCAGTAGTCTTAACACAAGACACACAAAAGAGTACATTCCCTGGCCTTGTTCTAACAGCTCACTTTAAATCAAGTCTGAGAGTCCTTGAAGAAGAATCTGTTTCTAAGCTGGTCTCTGTGTCGGATGTAGGTATTGTTCCAGCATCAGGTGAGATCTCTGTAAAGTCCTATTGGCAGCATTGATGAATCATGTCCAGCACCCAATCACCTGTGATAGAATCTGTCCAGACCTTATAAAAGAAGGCAAGTATTTCCCTTCTAGAATTTGGACAGGTGAGTTGCATAGTCTGGGCTACTGCTTGTCTTTTGCGGTGGAGGGATTCAACCACTGTCCCTAATATTCATGAAAGAGGAGCACCGAAAAGTAGGGGTGGGCGGAATTTGCGTAGTCGCGCTACGCAAAGCTCCGCGAAACGGTAAAAAATCTCCGCGAGCACGCAAAAGTTCCGCGAACACGCGGAATTGCTTGTTCCGCCCGTTCGCGATGCTTTTTTCCTGTTCGCGAACGCTGTTTGCGTGCTTGGGGAGAAATATCTCGCAAACACGCATTTTGAAAGCGCGAACAAGTAAAAAATTCCGCGAAGTCGCGGATTGCGGAATTTTTGGCAATTTCGCATTCTCCGCGGAACGCAAAATTACTCAAATTCCGCAAATTCCGCGAGCGGAGCGGAATTTACCGCCCAGGCCTACCGAAAAGTCCCCCACATGGGTGAAGTACAAGGACATTTAAAACAGTATCTATGGGAGGGGCAACAGGAAGGCCCAATAGGTTTGGGCTTAGGCTTAAAGGCCAGAGCATGCTTCTAGTTCTTGAAGGATACAAAAAAGAGATGGATGGAATGCTTGAGTAAATCTCAGACAATGGTAATTACTCGGGGTGCATCCCAATTGATTGTTATTTTGCACACCCACCATACCATCTCAGTTTGGACCCAGCCATATGCAAATCAGTCTTGACCCTGCTCCAATGGGAACAGTCCAGCCTCAACTGCCAGGCCAGGTCCTCCATAAACCAAAATACAAGTAACCCAGGGCTATTCCCATTGGAGCAGTGTCAAGGCTGATTTGCATATGGCTGGGTCCAAACTGAGGTGGCATGGTGGGGAAAAAATGATGGATTGGGATGCAGCATGAGTGATCGCCAGTGACTGAGATTAATTTAAGCATTCCATCAATCACTTTGATGCTCTAGTTTTTGAAGGCTCATTACAGAAGGTTCCCCAACTGTTTGCAAACGGTTGAGCTCCATGAAAAGTAATTGAATAAAACCTGCTTTCTGGACAACTTCTGCTTTGTAGTTTCGAGGATAAACTTGACATTGTACTGTAATATAAATCTCTGTGGAAAATGCAGATGTCCTCCGAATGTCACAAGTTATATCAGACAAAAAAATCAACAGGGTCACCATACACTCCACAAGGCCAGAAACAAACTTCTCCCTTGTGGGCAGCAACAACTGCTTCAAAGTTTTTGACTAGAGATTGTGAATATTACACTGCATAAATGCCAGTAGTCACATTTAAATCAGGGTAGTTGTTCTTGAGGGTTGGCTCAACTCTTTCATCTACTGGGTCTGCTACTAAAACTTCTTCAGATATAAAAGAAAAAGTACAGCCAAGTTAGCTAAGATTGGATCCAGTTTGATAGCAGCAGAAACATCTAGCTCTCCCTTGGTCAATGGTTAGCGTCTTAACATGAATCTGAGTAAAGACACCTTTTCCGAATTGTTCAACTCTCTCAAAAGAACATTGCAGATCTCTTTGTTTGCTTGTAGACTAGGTCTACATTCGTTTTTGAGGGAAAAATCTATATTTTGGCTCAGCGAATGACACCTAAAACATGAGGAAAAAGCACTAAAATTAATAATTTTACATTTAAATAAGCACGTTTGGGGGCCTGGAAAAAGAATTTAAGTGAACTAACATTTGTGAAAATAATTGTCAAAATGTCGCCTAAGAAAGTTCATCAGCATGTATTTTGAAAGGAACCAATGGAATCCAAAAGATGGACACAAACTTAACCAATGTAAATACTGTCATCCTGATGTCAATGCTCTGCTTTGGTTTTGATGGGTCTCATCACCCAGTTTATACATTCTAATCCTTGTTAAATTAAATGCTAGTATCATTGACATACATTTGATATGTTCTATC
Organism: Calotriton arnoldi; assembly: GCA_963921515.1. Classification (NCBI taxonomy): domain Eukaryota; kingdom Metazoa; phylum Chordata; class Amphibia; order Caudata; family Salamandridae; genus Calotriton; species Calotriton arnoldi. Next base: position 788,833 of record CAWUFW010004404.1, on the reverse strand, counting down.
TTTAATTCCCAAATACAAAGTGCATCTCTTCTTTGCCAGTTAGATGCCCAGATAATCTGAAACCATTCATGCATGACATTGCAGGAAACAGACCTGAGAGCAGGGTAAAAAGAGAGTTACAGTGCTGTATTTCACCTCAGAGCTTCACTCTTGTTATCTATTTGATGTCAATCAGAACCCATCAATGAAAAACATTCCTGTAATCCACTGTTACTCATCTATAGTTATGAATATTTCAATCCTGTCATGAGTGTTAACTGAGGGGATTATATCTAAGGTACATTTGAGGATAAGAAAGGAACCAGGCATGGATGCTTGCTGTCCGCACTGCTCTTCATTCAGGATTTAGATCCCTATTATGGGTCATGATGTAAAATAAAAATGAGTGAAGGCCTAACTACACATACAGGAGAGTTCAAGGCCTTACTGTGCACAAACGATGTCATGCTGACACTAACAAATTTAGCAAAACTAATAACTAGGAAATGGGTACAAATTTAAAAAAAATCAGGTCTGGATATGAAATCAGTGGTGAAAAATATGAAAAACTCCCTTTAAACAAGAACACACGGAGGTCCTTGCTGTCTGGTGTGTGATTGTTTTGGGTTTGTGCATGGTTGCAATATCTGGGAATAAACATGAATCAAGTGCTTGTCGATCTAAGGTAAAGTAACATGACACAATTGTGAGGCATGGCATATCCCATACTGTACAAATGGAATAAACTGAGGGGCAAATTTGCTATTTTCTCCCACAATCCAGTTCAGCAACTAAAGTTGCTGCACTGCATTGCGTGAACGAGAGAGAGCAGGAGAGCACCATATCTACTAAGATAGATCTCTGATGCTCCCTTCCCCAGTGCTAATGTACTTTCTGGCTGTCTACGTCATGCAGACACCTTTCCACCATAGTGCAAATCGTTCTGCATGATTCTAGCATATGTTTTACATTGGAAGGGTACCTTTACAGGTCAAAAAATAGTTTACAACTTTTCTCACTGTGTATGTGTGCAGTACAGTGCATCATACATGCATAATTTGAAAGGTTTGGAGAAAAAGACTTTACTCCTACTTTGCTCTTTTCTCCAAGAGGCTTAATATTTGGGTACAAAGCCCTGTTTACAAATGTTAATAGATAAGGCTTTGCATCAAAAACCTTGGGTGTTTGAACAAGAATGGCCATGTTGTATCCATGGGACTCCCCCTTGATACATAGCAGCACAAACTATAGCAGAGTGCTACTTTGTGTGACTTAAGGTTGACTTTCCAGCAGGAAACACGTTTTGCACTGGAAAGTAAATCCCAAATCAACAGTTTGGGCTGGTGAGTGCAACTTTTGGTTACTTTGTCCGGTGCAAAGTGTTTATAAATTTTCCCCCCAATCACAATGGAAATAGGACTATTGCTGTCTGTAACTTGTTTGCCGTACAATTGGGTTTACAGGATTGACAAGATCTCTCTGCAGCATTTAACACTGTTGAATATGAAAGGCAGCAATAAGTTCTTGAATGAAGAATGGACTTGCGCAACCAGGTTCTGAACTGGTATGATTCTTATCTCTTCACAGTAACCATCTTCTAAAAAATGGGAAGGAATACCTTCTCAAGTTCAGCCGTGAGCTTCAGGGATACCATTCTAGAACACCTGTATAAAACATTAAAAGAAACTGGTATCATTATACACCAATATGACGATAGTGTGGAAGTTAAACATTTTTACGTAAATTGAAACCTGATAATAATTTAGAAATAGGCTTTAATGTTAACATAAAAAATGTATATCAAAATAGTGGTTAGAAAATGTGCTTTTAATAAACTTGCAAAAAGTTGAAAATGCTTCTTATTTCTGCAGAAAGCTCTCATTTCTATCGTTCTCTCACTGCTAGACCTCAATATTTTCTTGATTTTTTCCTATCCCTTTAATAAAATTACTGCTTTTTGTAAATTCTAACTTAACTTTATAATTGAACTGCAGAACTTGACATCTTTGTGAAATGTGCTGTTTGCTGCAACATGTATTTCTTTCCTTCCTCACACCATATGACTTGATTATATTTTAGATTGTTTCCTCTGCCACCTGCTTATAATGAACAAGTATATTAATGAAAGATATGCTCACTGTAGGTTTAAATACTATGATCTAATGTCACATGTCAGATATTAATGTTACATTTCATGGAGCAGCTCATAGTTATACAATGGGGCACTGAATAAGCTAACAGAGTAGGCTTGCAAAGGTTCTCATGAGAACCTTCCCTCGCATTAACAGAATATTGACATTGACTTTTACCATGGGAATCAAGGGAGAAGACTATGGACCATTGGAAGATCCTTCCTCATTGGCTATAGATGACATAACCACATGTTTTTGCAACATGTTTTGTGCTTTCTATATAGTATGTGTTCCTAGCTAGAGAGTTGAGGCATTCATGCACCCTTCCGCTACCATGTCCCTTAGCATTTTGTTGTGTTAACCTGAATTGCCATAAGCTACTGCTAACAGTTATTTCTTTGTTTTCCTTACACTTTGTGAGGAGACTTTCTATCTTTATGCCGATCATAGTTACTGCTGTGATTAATTTCTTTTACCTGTTTTAATGGTTGCTACTGCGGATCTTAGGGAATGCTGCTTAGTTTCCAGAACTACTCTTTATGGGGAGTTTGACATTTTCATAGTTATCAGTCTTTTGTTCCAAAATCTTACTTGCTCTTTTTCAAAAATAACTTTTTATGGGTTTTTACTATAATAGGTTAGGTCCTTTAGATTAGGATTTGTTTATGGAACACGCTGTTATTTTGTATGCCTGTTCTAACCAAATTTTCTTAATATTTCTGTAAATGGGTTTATTTGACTAATCTGAATAAAAATACAGATATACAGACTAATCTCTTAAAGAGAAAATAAACTTTAAAACTTCACCAAACCTCTCATTATTGATTGAACATCTAATTTTGAAGACAATGTTTATTTTAGAGTTGTGTTTGGTTTCTGCTCCATTCTAAAACAGTGGCAAAGATTCATTGACCTGAAGAGGTGTGGAAATTGGAAGTTCAGTTTGAAGTAAAGCTACTTATTAAAATGTTATGAGATTTCCGTGCTCGCAAATGCATACAACTCTACGTAAAGATCTCATATACCTAAATGATATTGTCATCTTCAATCATGTCTCAAGAAAATACAACAGTGGATGTCAAAAAACCTCCTCCTTTTATATTCCCCAAAATCAAAATGTATATTCATCGCCCCAATGCACCAAAACAAACTTACACAAACACTACTCTCCTAAATTACCTCTTATTTAATTTTCATACTTTCTCTCTGTTGCTAAGTCATCCTGTGCTCTGGGCACCCCCAACTTTTTTTCCGACTGGTACTGGCGGTAACTGACTCTGACTGACCCTGGGCTCTGCCTAACCAGCCCAGGGCCAGTGCAATGCTGAAAACACACTTAGAATACAGTTAAAAATCCTACATACACTAGGATACACTATGGGTTAGGGTTTCCCTATGATTGGCTAGACCTCCCCTATACGGCCCTAAAACATAATAGGGCAGGGGAATAGAAACTACCTATAGGTATCTAGTATAGGGCATGGCAGTTCAAAGGCCAGCAGCCTTTCTGCACTTGCATGTGTGCACTGCTGAAGCCTGAGGTCAGTTTAAAAGCAGCTCTGTGTTGCAGGACTGCTTTTAAAATACAAATTGTGCCCAAACTTGACTTTGGTGTTTGTAGTACTTACAAATGAATAAACTACAATGTTTGGGCATATCAGGTACCCCCAGGGTCTTCCCTAGGTGTCCCATGGTTGGGGGTCAGGTACTTATAAGGTGGACCCTTATAAAATAGGTTTTATATGCCCTGGGGTTAGTAAAATTGCACATTTCACTCCCCACATTGTAGTAAAGTGCTTCCCAAAATCAATGTTTGTGCTAGGAGCACAGTGGTATGAGGATCTGCAATATTTGGACATATTCAGAGCCCCTAACGTCTCCCCTAGGTCTTCTAGGGATGGGGGTCTTGTAGCTATAGGTAGGGTCCTTATAAAATATGTTTTATAAAACCTGGTGTTGGATAAATTGCCCCGTTCATTTTCCCCATTGCAGATCCCCAGCCATATAGGTTAACATGGCAGGAAGTTATTGATTAATAACTAAAGATAGGAGAGTCATAAACATACAATTCAAGGACTCAGTAGAATGGTATTGATAAATCCAGCAATATGCTATTGTTGAATTTATCCTAAAATGTATAGACAAGAAGTTATAAGACTTTCTTGCCTGTAAGCCAAAAGTCGGCCTTCTAGTACTCTGCCTGATTGGCTAGAGTTAAGCGAATCAGCCAGGCTGCTTTGAAGAGGTGATAAAGGACCCCTGGGGTTAAGGAGCTCTTCTGGGAGGAGAATGTGCTGGGCATGGGAATTCCAGAGCCAGGGGGAGGGGTGATAAATAATTTTCTTTGAAGGAAGGAGAGAACAGGCTGAAGAAACCAGTTTAATTTACACCTCTACCCTCTGCCCCCAGCCAGATGGCAAGCTTATGGAAGGAATTTGCAGATAACAGAGGGAGGGAGAATGTGGAGATTAGCCATCATGAGGGTTGTTCTAGCCAGTTCTTGCCTCTCTAATGGAAAATCAGCCATATCGAATTTTGGAGAAATGGTGCTCTCTGGGAGACTATAGTGCCCCACTTTGGAGGATGTGGTCATATTCTTGGGTGTTGCCCTGCACCTCATTGGCCAGGAGTGCCCTCCTGCTTGACCCAGAGAACTTGGAATAAGTATCTGAGAGGGGCAGAGCCTCTAGGATCTGCTGCTTGAAACAAGAAGAAGGGTCCATGCTGAGAAGTTCGATTTGCACCAACCAGGCTCTGCACTCTGAAGACTGTGCCTGCTGCACAATCTGGAACTACAGCCCTGTGGACTAACCTGCTTCTACAAGACTAAAGAGTGGACTCCCTGCAAGCTACAGGTTAACAGAGCTCACCTGGACCATCACCACCAAAAATACCCAGCTGGGGATTTGTAAGGGTTTTGTCCAAGTGGATTCTGGGAACTAAAGTCCCAAACATTCAGGGACCATCTTGGAGGTCCCAGACCTTTGGAGTAAGTTTTGGACACTTTGGGACCCTTTGGGGAACTTCGGGAACATGTTCCAGACGTTTGGAGAACTTTGGAAAAAAGCTCCATAAGTGGCAATCCTCAAACGCGAGCCAGCCTGCCGTCCAGGTTTCTCCCGCTGAAAAGCTCTGGAGGTCTGACTTCCAGAGTTTGACCGAGAGCTCGTCAAAGCCCAAGCCAGCGAACCCTCACCGAAGCCAGCCTGGTGAAGAGCAGCGAGGGACCTCTGAAGAAATAGCTCTGTAAAAGTCTAAGGGGCCGATTCCGATTCAGGACGGAAAACGTACCGACCGACTCGGTACGGTAATTTAGTCCGACCGACACGTACCGGCGCTGTCCGATCCGCGTAGTACCATGCTATGCATGTGAATTACGACCGACTCGTACGGAACACAAGCCGAACGACCGAACCGCACGGAAAGCAGCCATCCGGCCGGAAAATCTACGCGATACGAACCGAACGACACGCACCAGGAATGAACCCGACAGATACGTACCCGCTAACTCCGACCCGCGCAGTACGATGCAATGCGTGTAAAACCAGACCGAGTCGCACGGAGTTCGATCCGTACGACCGACACGCATACAAAACAGGGAGCCGAAGCAACCCAATACTCCGCGACCGACGCGTACGCCACACATGAAACCCAGCAGAAAGACAGCGTGAAAGACTCGGAGAAGCACGCACGAGACAACTGCAGCATCCTACTCGGTCAGAAGAACGTCTCCTACATGCCCAAAAAATACAAAGGAAAAAATACCAAAAAAAGGGCCAAACAAGCAATGACAAAGTCAATAAATACTGGGGGGAAAAAACATGGAACAAAGACACACCCACAACTCCACCCATATAAAGGCCACAAATCCCTACCATGATCCTTTGCAAATTCAACTGACCTGCCAGCACAGAACACCATCAGACAGCAACCACAGACACACTCACAACTCATCCATCACACAAGCCACACACCATTAGCACTTCCCTAATAGCACCCTCACATACACCCAGCAAAACTGACACTCACCCACCCTCACTTGCACACTCACACACACATCAATCCCCACCACCACCCATCACCATGCCCCCAAAGAAGAATCCAAAGTTCCTAGACAGTGAATTGGAAGTCCTGGTAGATGAAATCCTAAGAGTAGAGCCACAGTTGTTTGGTACATTGGTCCAACAGACCCCATGTCGCAGAAAACCAAGATGTGGGAGAGGATCGTCGACAGGGTGAATGCACAATCACCATGTTTGCGCACAAAGGAAGACATCCAGAATAGGTGGTATGACGTGCGCCGGAGGGTCAAGGACCTACTCAAGAAGGAATACGCCTTGAGTCATCGCACCGGCAGTGGCCCTCCTGCCAAACCAGTATACCTCAGGTCCTGGGAGGGGAAGGTGCGGGCCATCCTACCACCAGAGAGCGTACATGGACTATCAGACATCCCAGAGCCTGGTGAGTACACAACCAATATACCCAATATTGTGTGACAATACACACACATCACTGTCAAGGGGATAGTGAAACCATGCACCGTTAGCAAAGCCACAGTAATCAAAACATAATCATCCCAAGATGTGTATGCCAGTCAGACAAACACAATACCTGCCATCTCATAGTGATATGTAACTGTGTCATGACATGTACAAACCTAACAACAAATAGAGCAAGGCAGTGGTACAAATCTAAACAACAAACACTGTCAGACATTTTGCCACCACTAGAACACCACCTCACAGGGAAGCTGACTGAAAGGAAGGAATTCTGTGTATGCTGGTGAAGTGAGTGTAGCCAATAGCATGATGGGAGTTGTAGTCACAGATATTGGTCACCCTCACAATTGGCCCATCAACACCACTCTGAACCATGCTCACATCACAGGGAGTGGAAAAGAACTGACAAGATGGCTGACACTGGGTACTGCTGTGGGGAGAACAAGCCCCTGCTGGGGGTTGTGCTCAAAACAACTACAGGACACCACTGTCTGACATCCTGAAAGCCAACTTGCACTCCCTGCAATGGAAGCACGTTCCATGGTGGGATGTCTGGCTGGGTGGGAAGGAGGACTGACAGCTCTGACCATAGTTACCAGCAGCTTTTCTCACACCCCCCCTTAACACAAACGCCACACAACTCACCTGGGAGAATGCATTGCCTCACCCTCTAATTAAATATCCCACAAAGAACTACCACACTGGGTTATGCTGTGTGAAGCACAGGGACACTTTTGGGACTTGTAGCCAAACAAACGCCAGGACAACTGTCAGCCATCCTGTCAGCACAGGCACACTACCCCACAGGGAAGCAGAGTCAAAAGGAAGGAAGTATGGGCATGCTGGGAAGGGGGGTGTAGGCAATAGCATGATGGGAGTGGTAGTCACAGCCCAACATCCCCCACCCCCATGGCCCGGCAAGCTCACACTGAAGCATGCACACCTCAGAGGGAGTGAAAAGCCACTTCCAAGATGTCTGACAATACTGCTCTGTTGTGGGGAGCACAAGGCCCTGCTGGGAACTGTGCACCAACCAACAGCAGGACACCACTGACTGACATCCTGAGAGTTAACCTGCACCCACTGCAAGGGTGGCATGCTTCATGGTGGGATAACTGGGCTGGGGGGAGAAGGAGGTCCGGATGTCAACCAAATACCACCAATGCTGGCCATACACACACCTACTCTGCAAAAACACATTGCACATGTGGGACCAGTCACTCCCAAAGTAAAAGCCCTGGCAAGATGGCTGACACATGGGCATGAGAAATGATGTGCCTGCAATTCACACCCATGCACTGGCCAACCCAAACACGTACACACTCACAGCCATTGCAACTCTATGTTTACACACATTGTCAGGGGATGCAGTGTCCATGGGTGCCCCCTGGCCTGGCTGTGAAGGTGTGACTTGCAGATGACAACTGTGGAAAATCAGACAAACTACATAGCACAAAACACACAGGAAGTCACAGAGACATCATTGACAGGGGACACCTGACAGTGAATGCAATGGACACACCAATATACCGGACACTGTACCATGGTGTCAGTCACACAAGTTGCGGTTGTGAGCTGCATTCCACTCCCACATCGTTCGGCAACATATGCATCCTTCACACAACACACCACTCACTGTCATAGACACTGTAGACACAAGCACCAAGCTGGACTGTATTTGAGGAGACATGCTACTCACAGCAGCAGAACTGCAACACACACCACTGGCCATCACTGTCATGACAATGGAAAATCCAGAGAGCTGCCGTGCCCAATCCTTATCACCATGGAGGACATTGACAAGATTAATCACGTTTGCACGTACAAAACTCAGCAACAACATCATTAGCTACAATTCAATAAATGATTGTACCTCGGCACTCCAACAAATTAAATGCAGTATTTTGTCCCAAGTCTTGGGCTTCTGGCCTCTATACAATGGTAGAGTATCCACAACTATCAACTCACAGACAATATCAATCGAGAAACACAGGTAGCGCAGAAATCTGTATTTAATAAAGTTTTGAAGATAATAAAATCATATCAATATTCTTCAACAACTGAAATGTATTTAACACAACAAAAATACAATCGCCATGTGGAAGTTCTATTCCTAGAACCTCCCAAGTGATGACAATGAATGGCAGCCGACACGTGTTTCGTTACTTTCTGTAACTTTCTCAAGGCTTGATCTGAAAAAAGACACTTGTTTCAGTCGCAGTGGATTCCCTACAATCATTAAATCTGTAGTTTACCGGACGAGGAGACAAATAAGACCCTTGGTATGGTGCCTGTCTGAAAGAGAATAATAGTCTGAAGCGAATAAGCCAGTCTTTTGCCTTAATTCGCAAGATCCTCAACATAGTATAGAGGTGCATTCATTATGGCACCCATACAGAGAATTTTTCGTGGATCCAATTTCTAATTGCCTCGTATAAAGTTTCCAAAAGTTAGCGCAGGCTATGATATGCCCCTAAATTGTAGCAAGACGCCGTCTCGAAAATGGATCCTGATACATCCAGCAGAGAATACAGATTTCTGCGCTACCTGTGTTTCTCGATTGATATTTTCTGTGAGTTGGTAGTTGTGGATACTCTACCATTGTATAGAGGCCAGAAGCCCAAGACTTGGGACAAAATACTGCATTTAATTTGTTGGAGTGCCGAGGTACAATCATTTATTGAATTGCATTGATACGGGATTTCTGCAGAATTCTCGTTGGGTAACATCCTTGGTAGTGGGGTGTTTCTATTTGTTACCTTGAGGGGCACCATTACTGTTAATAATTTAATTTATAAATAGTAATTTTTAGGACTGATGTGCTACTGCTTAGACCACCACTACCTTGTCTTTTTGTTGTAAACATCATTAGCTACGTTAACAACATCATTTGTATGAAATGAGACGTGAACTAGGAACCCAGACAACAACACAGATACTCCCAAGAGATCCCAGGTATACCGGACTGTGACCATGTTGTCCAGACACACCAATGTGACGCACAAAGACTGGCAAAAACTGCCACCACACATGTCCCAATCTTGAAAGATATCCTAAGTGGAATTGCACGTATGTCCCTGTTAAAGGACAAATGTGGACAAGGATGACACACCTGTGTCAGGCACGTGATGGCCCTTGAGTAGCAATGGCCATGTACAACCAATCTATACATGAGCTGGTCATGCACACACCTCAACATTCACATTGAAATGCTTCAGGTTGGCAGGACAATGTGCTACAACAAAATCAACCTCTGGCTGTGACAACTTAGCACAATGCAACGTACAGGCACGCATCCAGATGTACAGTCACAACTGTCATGTGTTTGAACCATTGATGCCTGTAGAAACATAACATACATTGTGTGTCTCTTCCAAACACAGGTGATGATGGGGACACAGCAGCAGATGATGAGGAGTCCATGTCCCAGGCTCCGGTGGCCCCTGAGCTCTCTGGTGTGGAACAGCCTCTGCCCTCCTCGGATGGCGAAGACCTAGCTGGCCCCTCCGGTGTGAGTCATCATGCAGCACCAGCAGGAACACCATCTGCACCCCCTGCACCCACTGCTCCAACATCTGCCAACACACAGACCACCCCCGCCGACACGAACAGACCAAGGACACTGAATGACAACAGCACAGGGACCACGGCCCCCCGGGAAGCAACGGACAACAACCCCAGTATCAACCCCCAAGGGGGCCTAGGGTCACCTGTGCGTGCCACCACAGGTCCCGCACGTGTGGCCAGGGGTGGTGGGAGGGGTGGTAGGCAGAGGTCACTGTTTGCAGAGGGGTCTGGACTGCATGATGACCCACAACTGGTACGCATTGCAGATGCGTACCAGAATAGCACCGGAGAGGTCAGCCAGGTAGTGGGGATCCTCAAGGACATTCAACAGCAGCAGGCTGCCCATCATGCCCGCTTGGACTCCCACATGTCCTGTGTGGAGACACACATGTCTGGCATGGAGTCCAAGTGGGACACATTGGAAGAACTGACAGTGGTGCAGAGGGACATATTGACATGCCTCCGCCAGATTAGCACCAACATGTCCACACCTCCCTGTGTGCCCACAACATCTGGTGCCGCAACAACTGCAACTGCCACAGGGAGGGAGGATGACTCTGGTGGAGAGTCCTCTGCACCGCAGCGGCCTGCACGTGAGGGTCCCCCCAGAAAGAAGAGGGGTCGTCTGAGGAAGGACAACTGAGAGGCAGATGGCCATGTACATCCCCTCAGGAACCCAACACCTGTTCTGGAAATTCTCCTTTGTGTGCAAACTGTTTACCCTGTCGAATGCAACCCAACTCTCCCACATGACATGGGGAGTTTAAGTTGGACTAATGTATCAGATGACTGTGGACTTTACTCAGGAAATTTCTGCTACCAACACTTCCAACTCATCTGGGAACTTTGGATTCCAATCCCAATGTACAGCACCCACCATTCTGTGCACTATCCTCACACATGTATGTAAATAAACTCACTAATACACCATACTTGCCTCTGTTGTGATTCCAACGTGGTATTTTGTCATGGAGATGATGATCTGCTAAATGACACTGTGCATGCTAACTGCTACAGCAATTCCAACACCGTCATGTGAGTCATGGCGACGTGACACATATGAGGGAGACACACCACTAGGGCAACACAACACATACACACCAGGGCCATCTGACTCATCGCCTACACTGATGTTGCCAGGAAATATAGTGGAATGCACAGACACCACACCTATTCAGAGTCTGTGTTAACTAGCCCACAGGTGCAGTAAGCAAATGTCAGTCAGATGTGTGACCACAGACAATGCACATCCCAAAGTGAAGCACAGGTTTATTACACATTTGCAACATGTTGTTTCCACTACAGATGCAAGGTAATCCCACGTGGCAGTGGCCACACAGTCAACAAGTGTTGAAGAAATAAAGTCCAGGGGTGTGTGGCACATCACCTGTAGGGAAACGACTGCTTCCACCCTGGAAGTTGAATCATGGTGTCGGGGGATCACAGTTGACCAAACAACTCTGAAAGTACCCTGTGAAGGACAGACATGACACACAGTCAAAAGCACTGAAGAACAGGACAGAACTGCAATACTCATGCCCAATACATGTCACAAGATACCTACACTAAACCAAGTTAGCATGTCAACACTGTTGGGGAGTACAGACAACCTGTAAGGACACATCGCTGCACGCATCCAGTCAAGTAGCACATGGCCACACTCAAACAGCAACAGAGCACCACCAACACACATCATGCAAACTCAAATCATTGACATTACATCTCTGTATACTCACATTCAGCTGAAGAAGTTGGTGATGAGCTGTGTGCGGACATCACCCTCATCATCATCATCATCACTGGCATCGCGGCCCAGGCCAGGATCCTCCACAGGTGTCGGATGTTGGTCATCGTCATCCAGGATGAGAGGCAACTCCTTCCGCACTGCCAGGTTGTGTAGCATGCAGCAGATGATGAAAATCTTGCACACCTTTGCAGGGGCATATGGGAGGGCCCCTCCTGTCTTGTCCAGGCAGCGAAAGCGGCTCTTCAGGAGACCAAATGTCCGCTCGATCACTCTTTTGGTCCGACCATGTGCCTCATTGTAGCGCATCTGGGCTGGTGTCACAGGGTTCCTGAGGGGTGTCAGCAACCACGGCATGTTGGGGTATCCGGAGTCACCTACATACAGACAATTGCACATTAGCTGAGTTGGAAAAGAGGGGGGAATACAACATTGCAGAACACACACAATGGTACAAAGTCAGTACACACCGACAAGCCAGGCACGCTGGTTCTGCATCTGTGACATCATCCTCGGGATGCGACTACTCCTCATCACGTAGGCATCGTGTGCAGAACCGGGGAAACGTGCACACACATGTGAGATGCTCATATCTGCAAGACATACCACCAGAGCATTGATAGAATGGAAAACTTTCCTGTTCCTGTATGCCTGCTCATGTGCCTGTGGTGGTACCAAAGCCACATGTGTCCCATCAATGGAGCCGATGACATGTGGCATCCTCCCCAGGGCACAGAAGTCACTCTTGACGTCAGTGAGTTGTTGACGTTTAGGGAAATAGATGTACTGGTTCAAGTTTGTTAACATTGCCTCCAAAACATCGCGTAGCACACGGCTGAACATGGTCTGTGACATCCCACCAGCAGACACCACAGTGTGTTGAAAGGTACCAGTGGCAAAGAAGTGTAGGGCTGCCATCACCTTCACCTTGGGGGTTAGCGCTGTAGGGTATGGCCGGCCAGGTAGCAAATGTGGGGCCAACCGCCCCGCCAATTCCTCAATCAGCGGCCTGGTGAATCGGTACCGTCGGATGCAGTCACGTTCCACCATGGTTGCAAGGTCAGGGAATGGTCTATGGACAGCTGGTGCCCTGCAGTACATAGGTGAACAAAGAAAGATTGTCAGTCACCCCACATATGTGGCATTGACCATACTCAATATCACATGATACATCATTACGAGACACAAGTACTTGATGTGTGTGCCGTTCTGTATGGACATATATGGCACCTACATGGCCATCATCTAACATCTCAGTTCAACATGTGTTGACAACAAGTTCCAGGTTGTGCTATGGGAAATCATTAGGCTGTGTCACAGTACCCATGTACTGCTGTCACGTTCCAAACACACACCACAGTGACAAGTGAGGACAGATGTGCCCCAGGTATCACAGCTCTTTAACAGGTAGATTCCCAGGGACCCTGTATTGCCACATGGACACTGGCATGACATTGCGTATCATGTACACACCAGCAAAACAACCATGACTCCCACAGGTAGTGGCCCCTGTCGCCACTGCAGGACAGACATGTACGTCTGTGACACACACACGCACAACATCAAAGTCGATGCACAAACAACGTGGATGTGGAGACTGTCTCCCATTGTGCACATGGAATCAGAGACATCTGAAACACAACATGCACACAGACTGTGGAGGGCCATCACAATTGTGGCAATGGGTCACCCTGTGACGTACATACCATCCCACATGGGATTCAGGGTGTATGTGACATAACATACACAAATACAACATGGAAATGTGACCGTGCCATATGCTCTGAACTGAACAGTTGCACATCACAGTGGTCATGTGCACAACACACAAAGGATTCTGTCCCCATGAACACGTGCACAGCCTGGGAGTGGCTGCCCCCAAGTGCCCCCCAACAAACCACATGTTGACCCCCATACACACACAGGTAATGCAGCCTCCCATGCCTTAGGATACAGTGTGGACAGGCTGTGGTGTTGTAGGTGTGCCCCTGAGTCCCTGGCAAGTAATTGTGGCTGGCATACATTCACCTGTGACAACCATGGTGACATATGCGAGTGACTTGTACAGGGACGCCTCGTACAGCAATGGACCGATCGGTGCGCACGCATTGGCCATTGCATATGATGGTGACGGATGCGTGTTGTGTCCCGAAATACGCGTCGTACAGCAATGGACCGATCGGTGCGCACGCATTGGCCATTGCATATGATGTTGACGGATGCGTGTTGTGTTTTGGAATACGCGTTGTACAGCAATGGACTGATCGGTGCGCACGCATTGGCCATTGCATATGATGTTGACGGATGCGTGTTGTGTCCCGAAATACGCGTCGTACAGCAATGGACCGATCGGTGCGCACGCATTGGCCATTGCATATGATGGTGACGGATGCGTGTTGTGTCCCGAAATACGCATCGTACAGCAATGGACCGATCGGTGCGCACGCATTGGCCATTGCATATGATGGTGACGGATGCGTGTTGTGTTTCGAAATATGCGTTGTACAGCAATGGACCGATCGGTGCGCACGCATTGGCCATTGCATATGATGGTGACGGATGCGTGTTGTGTTTCGAAATACGTGTTGTACAGCAATGGACCGATCGGTGCGCACGCATTGGCCATTGCATATGATGTTGACGGATGCGTGTTGTGTGACGTAATACGTGTCGTACAGCAATGGTCCGATCGGTGCGCACGCATTGGCTATGGACTGACATGGTAACGGACGCGTTTCGAAGCTTTTACGAGTCGGATGCAGTGAATTCAGTTGGCCACCCACAACAATGTTGCAAATTCATGGGTGTCATGAAGTTGAACTTTTGAAGGATGCTGTGGGCGTGTATAAGTGGTGCAATTCCATGGATTGGCCAGATTCAGAAGATGCAAACGACTTGGACCTATCACTTTGGACACATGGGACAGTATCTGCCTCTGCAGCACACATATAATGCTGGCTGTTCCCCTGAGAGCTCACTTGCCTGCACTACATGCTCCAGGACGACATCTGCCACCACCACTGCTGCTGTCTCTGCATCCTCTGGCTACTGCAATGGCACGTACTGTGGAGAGAGCCCCAGCCTTCAGCACTGAGGAGAACCAGGCCCTGCTGGACAGCCTCCTTCCACAGTACAGCAAGCTGTATGGGAAACCAGGGGAGCAGGTGAGTGTGCTGTCCACTGCCTTACTAATTGTGCATGTTGTCTGACTAGCAAGACTTACAGTGTGTACACCAGTGGCTAGCATGCTCACTGAGTAGTTGTCACCCCCAAAGTGTGTAGTCACATGCACTGAACAGGTATAGTGCAGTAACAGTGCATTCCAACAAGGTTTTACTTCCCAGGCAACGATACCATTTAGTAACTGCTGGACAACTGTTCATAGCCATAGTTGCACTACCTGTGTACATCATATGCCCCTGTGATTGAGACATGTATATCCAACTGTGTGATGCACAGATATGTTGCATGTGTAGTTATGGCCTTTTCACTTTGTCATCCTCACAGGTTGATGCCCACCAGAAGCAGGAGATCTGGCTGACCATCGCCCGGGCAGTACGATCTGTGGGGGTCTACAGGCGCAGGATCCGCAACTGCCAGAAGAGGTGGCAGGACCTTCGTGGCTGGACCCGGAGGATCGCAAGGGTCCAGCTGAAGCTGTCGCCTCCTCGTAGGAGGGGCGGACACCGGATCCTGACCCCCCACATGCTCCAGATTCTGGCGGTGGTCTTCCCTGACCTGGATGGGCAGCTGAAGGCCAGACAGCAGCAAGGAGGGGTAAGTGCTAGCCTTTTCTGGGTACTATGACTAACATGCTCTATGCACTCCTTTAGCCTGGTTCCACTTCCACAGTACGACTGTCTTGTCGTCCTGGACTCATGTCCCTCACTTGTGTCATGCCCCCTCCTCATCTGATACACAGGTGTGGCCCTTACAGTCTGTGACTTAGGTCACTTGGGTACTGTGTATTTGCAGTTACCTGTGGTTCAAGTTGGGGACAGCATCAGTTACAGGAACTTTGTTGTGGGCTGCATGGGTGGTACAATTGCTCACACAATGCCTGTGATCTGACATGTACTCTGGGTATGGCTTTAATATGTGTTCCAATTGCTGCTCTGACTCACCACATGTCTGGGGTATGTGCCACACACCCATGCTGCAGCAGAGACCAAGGTAGGAGCCTCAGAAGTATGTACATCATGTGTGTGACACATGCATAGCCACCTGCCTAGTGTTCAGGGTAATACCATGTTGCACATGGACCAGGACTGTAATGCCTACTCCGGACATCGAAGGCACTCTGTTCTCCCACTCCTGTGTGTCAGCATACATATTGGGCATTGTGAAGAGTGCACTCAGGTGTCTGCCTCTGTGTCACCGTGGTGTGGCCTTGCTTTTGGACTCCTGGAGTGTTTAACAATTTGGGGTGGCCAGCCATCTGAGTTGTGACTATAGGATCTGCACATTGGTTAATGCATAGGTCTCTGAGCCCTTGACTGTGCACAATGGTGTATGAAACATTGAGGTGCAGGCAGCTTTGGTTCATTCTCATCAGACGGTGAAGTGCTCATGTGTATGGATTTGTGTTTGCAGTCACTCAAATGTCTCATTTGAATGACGTGGGATCATCTTAGTCCTCATGATGTGGGTGGCCAGGGGTGTACATGTGCACCTGTCAGCTACAGGGCTTGCATTCCCAAAACGTCCATGATTGTGACACAGTGTAGACTGGTGTTGTGTGTATGCACTGCCCCTGTGACAGGAGACAGTTATGACTGACTTGCCAGACAGGCCTGTGCCATGACATTCAACTTGCAAAGGGTGATCCAGCAGTAGTGTGATATGTCCTGCATGCACACCATTGTCGCATTGTCTATCAGGACATGAGGACATCATTGTGTCTGGTGATGGAACCAAAACCCGCATATCGACAGAGACTCTGCCCATCACTTTTCCTGACACATGTACTGAGTCAGTGGCAGGAGATGGCATGTGTTTGGAGTGACACATTTGCATATGTTCTCTTGGATGTCCAACAACTGTGTATGTGGTGCATGTGTGCACATATGATTAGTCGCATACAACAGGCACCAGACAGATGGGTGCATGGACAGGTAGGATATGTGTGGCATGAATGACTGTCAGGCAGACAATGGGCTTCTTCAAATCAGTGTCAGCACTTATTGCAATGTCTAGCAAATGATGGCAGGGCTTGCTCTGTGATGTGCTGTACTTACTGTGGTGTGTGTGGTCAGTACAGGTGACTAATGTTGCTCTGTTTATCCTGATTGTTTGCAGATACATCCACGGCCACAGGAGGAGACAGCTCCACGGACCAAGAGGAGCGGCAGAGCCAGACTGGGTCCACTGCAGGGGAGACCGAGGGACCCAGTGGCACGGAGGGTGAGGGGAGCCACACTGAGGAGACCTCAGCTACGACCACCTCGGCTGGGGAACACAGCACGTCCAGTGAGGACTCCCTTGTGGAGGCGGGTGTCAGCAGACCACAGACAAAATCGAGCAAGTCTGTCCCCGCCACCACCACCATCTCCACCCTCCCATCTGCTCCCATCCCACATGTCCGTGGAGGCTCCCGTGTAGGGGAGCGTGTCTCCTTCATGCCAGGCACCGCACCCCCTGCCTCTGTCGCCCCTGCTGCCCTGAATGTGGAGTCTGTGGACTTGCTGAAACAGATCCATGTAGGGCAGACATCAGTGCTGAGTGTCCTCCATGCACACACGGGTCTGTTGACACAACTGGTGTCATTCATGGAGGGCATGTCATCTGGCATGTCTGCCCTACATCGGACCAATCAGTCCATGGCCTCCTCACTGATGGCAGCAGTGTCCCTCCTGCAACAGTCCCTCACCCCTCCTACCTCTGCCCCATCCACAATCCCCAGCACCCTACCTGTCCCAAGCACACACACACCGGCACAGGCACCCACCAGCACAGACACAAGCAGCACACAGACACACACGCCAAAATCCAGACGCACACGCACGCACAGTCAGGGGACTGATACCTCACTCACAGGGGATGGGGCCCAGGCACACACACACGCATCCACGAGCACTCCGCAGTCCTCAGATGCCTCTCCCTCCAAAACCCCTTCCCTTGCCTCACCTGCAACCCCCCCTCCCAGAAGCTCTTCCTCTGTGAGCTTGGCCTCTTCCCCACAGATCCATCTGACCCAATGCACAGGCAGAAGAGGTGACCACCACACACAGAGGGGAGTGCCCCTCACACCCGGACACGCTCCCCCAGGCGCAGGCAGACTGAGGACCCCATTAGGAAGTCCCCCCGGACCAGGAAGGGCAAGACCCCACCACCACAACCACGCAGCTCCACCACACAGTCTCTCTCCTCCATCCCCCAGGCCACCACTCCACAGGTTCCCCCGCCACACCCTGCCCCAGGTTCTCCCACACACCCATACCGCATCCCCAAACTGCTTAGGCCCTCCCCCCCTACCACTTGCTCTTCCACCCCAACCCAGACGCTCGGCCTGTTTGTGCCACTGGTGTGGAGACCGGGTCCCCCCTCTGTCCTGCCCACCTCATCTGCCCCCCCTTCCACTCCCTTGGAGTTATGCACTGCAGTGGAGTCCACAACCACCCCGTCTGACTTGGGCACTGCAGTGGGGACCCAGTCCACTCCATCTGACCAGCCCACTGCAGTGGTGCCAGCACCCACACCATCTGACTTGTGCCCTACAGTGGTGCCGGACCCCTCTCAGTCAGACACCTCCACTGCAGTTGCCGGTGACACTCCTGCACCCACCACCCATTCACTGCCTCCTTCTGGCATCCCCTGATCCTGTCCCTGCGGTGCCTGGCTTGCCCCTTGTATGCCCCTCCGAGGGGGATGTCCCCTGTCTGTACCAGTGCAGGCAAGCAATGGGTGACAAGTTGTCACATGTCATCCTGTTTAGACTGTGAATGTGGACTGGCCATTGGCCTTAGTTTCTTTTGGACTTCCAATTTTTCATTTACATTGGCTGAATAAAGCGTCTTTTTGTTTACTAGTGGTTTTGCTGTACATGATGTAGATGAGTATCATCATGCATTTGCTGTTGTAATAGTGTTCAGATCAGGAAAATGAAGTGTTGCTGTGATGGACTCCATGTGGTCCATGGGATATGTGTCCTAATCTAGTCTGGATCCATAGCATCCTTTGCTGCAGTCTGAGGGTGTAATGTTCAGCATTTGACACAGGGATGTACGTTTTGCATTTGCAATTTAACATCTGTGGCTTACACTGATGCACATCTGGTGTGCTTACCACTGTTCAATGTTTCTATTTCCCTGACTGTGTGCCCATCTCCACTGGACAGGCAGTTTAGCACATCAATGTTGAAGGACTCATCTGTGTATACAGTGCAACTTGCTTGACACGTGTATTGGGTATATGCAGGTGACTGAAGTGACACTCCCATACCCAGGCTGATGTGAGCAGAGCCTTCAGTGTGTTGTAATTGTTGACTCACTGACCGAGTGTTCTGCTGACATGTTTGAGTCGTGCACAGACAAGGTTTGGCACAGCGGACCTTCCACAGGAGTGGAGTGCCCTCATGGCAGTGTGTAATCCCGTGACATTGCCTGGGCCCGTGTTGTGTGTTGTGTAAGCATGTCTGTGTGTGTTCCCTTCCCTTTTCCTACACCGGCTGTGTCCCTACGGATGTTCCTGTTTGTGATGCTTGCTGAGTTGTCCTGTGTTCATCCAGCATCTTGTACCTGGTTTCTCCGTGATGTGGGTGCATGGCAAACTAATGTTCATCAGGTTGTCATCCCTAGTTGTCTTTGTTGTCAGGGCTGGGGATGTGGGCAAACGCAGATGAGACACAGTCAGGATTCCCCTTGGCACTTGTTGGTTACACAAGTCATGTAATTTACAGTTTGTGGTAGCTTTCAGTGATTGTGACAAGTTGTGTGTGTGACTGCTGCCACTCCTCAGGGTCAGAGCTGCAATGTTGGAAGTTATCTACGTGTGTTCTTTGTGGGTGACCTTGGCTCCTTCATTGATGTGTGACTGTGGCCGGGATCCCATTGATTGGGGTGGATTTCATGTCATGCCCATGTACGGCGTACTGTGCAGTGTGTCAGACATTCACGAGTCTTGTTGACTGGCCAGGTGTGATGGGTTTCTGCACCTTAGTTCCCACAACCATCCCTGGGATTGTCATGGGTGCATGTGCAATGTCACCTGTCCATGTGAGCTTCACTGCTGCACATTGGTGGAGATCAAGGTGTGTGGTGTTGAGTGTGTGCAAATGTGAGTAGTTGCACGGCTAGACCCCTACCTCCATATTGGCCTTGGCTGACAGGCCGTGCTGATTGATTTGTGCTTGTGTAGGTGTGATGGTAGTTTGTTGCTCAGGACACATGGCTGTGGTTCACAGTGTGAACGACATCTACCTTTGTCATCACAGTGGGATTATCATGCAGGCTAGTGTCACCACAATGTGGGGTCCCTGGGGGTAGTGCTGTGGTGGGTCTGTCTCTTGCTGTGTTAGTTGCTGTTCCTACAAGCTTGTGTGACATGTGTAATTTGGGCTCCCTCTCATCTAACAATGCCTGATTGCCCACATAGGGGAATCCGATCCATGAGTTACTTTTGTATGGCACTGTATTCACATCTGTGTAATTGGAATTGAGGCCTCCTCATGTATTGTGTGGTTGCCTGGGGACACTGGCACACCCCCCCCCCCATCACCTGTTGTGTTTGATATGCAGTGTGAGGCTGCCTGTTTGTGTTTGTGCATCTGCACCACTGCATTGGCATTTCTTTAGTGTGCCATTGCCTGTATGTTGTTGGGAGGATTTCCCATGCTGTCCCTGGGACTCCTAGGTCATAATCATGGTTTGTATGTCCCATTGCTGCCATGGTATGGTATTTGTTCACCTCACATCTACAGTCTCCACAGGATATCTACATTTGTGTGTCCATTAGTGCAGATATGTGGGTCTGCATTATGATGGTCACTTCTGGCATTGTGTAATTGATAAATGGAGACGATGTCAGTCCCCATGGGTGATGTTTGTCTGCACATGGCCAAAGGTATGTTTTATTTGCACTGCACTGTTTGCCTCACCCAATCTATGTTGCTATGGGACACAACCACTACTTTGCCACTGATGTGTTTGTTGTTCTGTGACCAGGAATCATCCATGCTGTTTGGCAGTTGCAGCTTTTTCCATGACAACACTTACCTTTTGGTCACTGTGATGATGGGGGTTTGGACCCCATTGCCACAATGTTCAAAATATGCTTCAGCTATGGACCCCACACTTACCTTTTGGTCACGGTGATGATGGGGGTTTAGACCCCATTCCCACAGTGGTCATGGTCTGCTTGCATTGTGAAGGCCACACACATTTTTGTGTGACACATGTGATAGGGGGTCACATTGTATGTTCAATGTCATGTTCAGTGTTGTAGGCATTTGACACAGACTACACACTCTTGTCATGATGTTGGGGGGATGTCTTTGCTGACATTCCTTATGTTGGAGTATGCTGGTTGTGTCATGCATTACCCGTCCTATGAGTGGGGATGGTAGTAGTGCTAGGCATCCAGCCCCCCATGAGTAGGGGTGGTGGTAGTGGTAGGCATCCAGCCCCCCCTGAGTAGGGGTGGTGGTAGTGGTAGGCATCCATCCCCCCATGAGTAGGGGTGGTGGTAGTGGTAGGCATCCAGCCCCCCCTGAGTAGGGGTGGTGGTAGTGGTAGGCATCCATCCCCCTATGAGTGGGGATGGTAGTAGTGCTAGGCATCCATGCCCCCATGAGTAGGGGTGGTGGTAGTGGTAGGCATCCAGCCCCCCCTGAGTAGGGGTGGTGGTAGGCATCCAGGCCCCCATGAGTAGGGGTGGTGGTAGTGGTAGGCATCAATTCCCCTATGAGTGGGGATGGCGGTAGTGACAGGCATCCAGGCCCCCATGAGTAGGGGTGGTGGTAGTGGTAGGCATCAGGCCCCCATGAGTAGGGGTGGTGGTAGTGACAGGCATCCAGCCCCCCCTGAGTAGGGGTGGTGGTAGTGGTAGGCATCCAGGCCCCCATGAGTAGAGGTGGTGGTAGTGGTAGGCATCAATTCCCCTATGAGTGGGGATGGTAGTAGTGACAGGCATCCAGGCCCCCATGAGTAGGGGTGGTGGTAGTGGTAGGCATCCAGGCCCCCATGAGTAGGGGTGGTGGTAGTGGTAGGCATCCAGCCCCCATGAGTAGGGGTGGTGGTAGTGGTAGGCATCCAGGCCCCCATGAGTAGGGGTGGTGGTAGTGGTAGGCATCCAGCCCCCCATGAGTAGGGGTGGTGGTAGTGGTAGGCATCCAGGCCCCCATGAGTAGGGGTGGTGGTAGTGACAGGCATCCAGCCCCCCCTGAGTAGGGGTGGTGGTAGTGGTAGGCATCCAGGCCCCCATGAGTAGGGGTGGTGGTAGTGACAGGCATCCAGCCCCCCCTGAGTAGGGGTGGTGGTAGTGACAGGCATCCAGCCCCCCCCTGAGTAGGGGTGGTGGTAGTGGTAGGCATCCAGCCCCCCCTGAGTAGGGGTGGTAGTAGTGCTAGGCATCCATCCCCCCATGAGTAGGGGTGGTGGTAGTGGTAGCCATCAGGCCCCTATGGGTGTGTATGGCATTGGTGATAGCCATCCCGCCCCTATGGTTCTGCTGTTGCTAGTGTACGTCATTTCTGCATCCCTATGTGTGTGTGACATATGTCGGGTACGTGTCGTTTGTTTGTGTAGTGGGTGTTTGACTTACCGTCTGCGCCGTACGCGTCCGTACTGGTTCCGGTAATAGATGTACAGTATTGGTAGGACCTGTGCGATGGGATTCATGGTTGGTTCGTCTCGTTCGGGTTTCTCGTGGCTTCGACTCGTACTCGTAGCTGGCTTGTTCGTCTCGTAGCCGTGGATCGTCTTGTGGCGCGAATCGGAGCTTATGTGCAGCTCTCCCGGATGCTCTGACGTGCCGGACGTAGCGACCAGTTCGGCTCGTACGGAGTGCGCATCGTACTAGTCCGGCCGGAAGGTGCTGTGTATTTACTTCCGTGCGACTCGAATCGGCGTTTCCGGATCCAGCTCGGTCGGGGAACTGGACCTGGAATGGGTACGTACGGCTCGCTCTGAATTTTGGCAGTAATGCGCATCGTAGTTGCTCGCTCGGACGACTGTTCGAATCGTTCGGGAAAAACGCGTTTGGCTCGTATTTTTTCCAGACGACTCGTATTCGGTGCGCTTCCGGCCGAGATCGGAATCGACCCCTAAGTCTGAAAGTAGGAGAGGTGACCGTTACCAACCGCGAGAGTCAAGCCTCTGGTTCGTCCCGCTGGGAAGCTCCTGAGGTCTGAAACTGGACTGGCCGAGAGCTTCGAGGGACCCTGAGACGAAAAGCGCCAGAAAAGTGCCTACATTGGATTTTTTTCATTTTGGTGTCATTTTAAAGATTAAAATATTTCCTATTTTTATAAATTGGTGTTGGATTTTAATTCTGTGTTGTGTCTTAATTATTTACTGAATTGGTGTTCTTAAATGCTTTACATACCTGTCCCTGAAGTTAAGCCTGCCTGCTCGCAGCCAAGTTACCCAGAGTTGAGCATGGGAATATTTTTCTGAGACCTATTCTGAGCCCTAGTTTGTGTTTGTGGCCTTATTGCCAGAGGTGGATGTGCATTTACCCATACCAATAATCCACTTTTCAACACTCTCCTTATCTTGTTTGTGAAATCTCTCCACAGGAGCAGTGCTGGGCATGGTTGGCGATGAAGGTGCAATCCTGGACAAAGGTGAGGCTTAATAGATGGACATGCTAATCATAGTTTAGGTGCAAGGGAGAGGATGTGACCTAAAGGCTATCCTGTGATTCTGGACAAATCACTTAATCTCACCATTCCTAACAGAATGAATGCGTCCGTCTGTAACGCAACTGGTGCTCATGTAAAGTGTTCTGATACCTTCGGATCGAGTTTGCGCTATATAAAACTCCGCCCACCAAAAAAGCCTCGGGGTTGTGATGGACAAGGTGTGGTGGCTATTGCTAGACAGCGATGATGATAGCACTGAATAGGTTGTGGGGGGCAGTACTGAACAACGGGGAGACATGTTGAATGGGGTGTAGGAACAGGCAGTGGTGGACAGGGCATTTTAGTGCTTTGTGTAAAAATAATGCATCCATAGTTGCATAGAGGTTTCAGTTAGTAAAAATGTAGTTCCAAGAGCTGTTTAGCAAACTGATTTATTTAGAATTCATCAATCAATTAATAACTGGGCTTCCAGCATCGTTTGCGCCCTTGGGCATAGAATTACTCTTATAAATTTGTAATAGCAAACTCAGAGAAAATGTCTATATGTTAACCTAGTTTAATATAGTTGGTACTCTAACAAAGGATAAAGTAGTGCGTAGGGTACTTAGGGCCAGATGTACATAGACTTCCATTTGCGACTTCCTAATAGCAAATATTTGTGATTCGCTATTAGGAAATCACAAACAGCTATGTACAACAGTGTGTTTTACACTGCTTGTGATTCCCAATGGGTTGCCAGGGACCTGCCTCATTAATATTCATGAGGCAGGTTGCAATTTGCGACCCATTGGGAATGGCCAGTACTCACAGGGATGGTGGCCTGCTGGGGACTGCAGACCACCATGTCTGTGACTGCTTTTAAAATAAAGCAGTTTTTATTTTGAAATGCAGCTCGCTTTCCTTAAAGGAAAACGGGATGCATTTAAAAAGTTTCCTTTTCATTTTTTAAGAACACGCAGTGTTCCGTGGGACCACTGCCTGCTCTCAAAAAATGTTGGTGCCCACACTCACAAAGGGGAAGGGGTCCATTAGGTACCCCTGCCTGTTTGCAAATGGGTTGCAAATGGTTGCAAAACATTCCTACATACCAGTGCGACTCACTATTAGGAAGGGACGCCCTCTGCACGCCTCTTCCAAATAGCGACTCGCAAACCCAATTAGCGATTCGGTAATAGCTTACCGAATCTTAAATAGTGCTTTGTACATTTAAAAATGCTTTTTCATGTCGCAAACGGGCCAATTCAGCAAATCTGGCCGTTTGCAAGCTGAAAAAAGCTTAGCTCATCTGGCCCCTTGTTATGCAGCTTCAATGAAGGCAAAGAACAGGTAGATATATTTTGAATGTAAATATGCATATGTTGAACAACCACTCTGACATTGCCCCTTACGGAGCTGAGCTATTAACAGGCCTAACTTTCTAACATACTATCAGTCTGCTGTACTTGACATGGCGTCAAAGAGAGGTATTTGTTTTGAAGAAATGGCATCAAATGGTGCTCAACCCATGGTGGAACAGGTGCTGGTTCCAGCATTTCACTATAGGTGATATTATTTACAAGGCTTTCTCGTGTAAACAAGCCCGGTTATAGGTTGACAGAAAGAATGTTACATTGGCCTGGGACTCTAGGAAAGAGGTGCAAGGTGGATAATGAGACAAAGCACCCCTGGTGGGCAGCAAGATCAATGCTTTAATATTGAGAACTTGTCTATGACTAGGTGAGAGGGGTCACGTCTGCTTCTATAGTCTCGGAAGGTGCTGAAGCAGAGCTGGAGTGTGCTGGCCATAAAGAGAGAAATCCCCCTCTATATTCTTCTGTACTCAGGGCCCAGATGACACTACTATTCAAATGAAGAAGCACTGAGGGTCAAATGAGAATGAGTTAGACAGAGGACAGTGTTTTAAGATAATGGTTTGTGAGCTATTTGATTGCACCTAAGGATAGCACCTAAATTCAAGGCATTAAGGGGCATATTATCAACGGCCAGCGATAATTATCGCTGGCCGTGCTTAGCGATAGATTTCTTATCGCTGGCTATCTCTGGAAATTATCGCCCTGGTAGCGCGTTATTAACAACACGCTTCGCCAGGGCGATAAAAATTCCGGAGATAGCGAGGTTATCGCCGTTTTGCAGGGAACATCGCTGGTTTTCCAGCGATGTTCCCTGCAAAACGGCGATAACCTTGCTGATACGACCCTGTGGTCGTATCAGCACAATCCACCCCCTATGTTAGGGATGGCTAAGTCGGGATTATAGCAGACGTTAGATTTTGGCGAAAACGGCCGTTTTCGCCAAAATCTAACGTCTGCTATAATCCTGTGGGCTGCCCTGTAAATATCGCGATGTGCACATCGGCGATATTTACAACGTAGCCCATCTGGGGTACGCCCATTAACGCCCACTTTGCATCTCATTAGAGATGCAAGGATGGGCGTTGGGGGAAAGGGCGATAGTGCAGGGATTCACGCGATAGCGTGACCTTGCTGATTAGGCGATAGAATTATCGCCGCTTTCCGTCCGAAAACGGACGCTAAAGCGGCGATAATTGACTATCGCCTGGTTGTTAATATGCCCCTAAGGCTTTACTTACAAAAGGTGAAAAACACCTCAAATGCTCGCTCATCCCATATTTTAAATAAACTCTGAGCTAAACCAACACTGCAGTAGTCTCCTTCGTTTTCCCAAGGACAAGCACGAATTATGTGCATGGTGGGTAAAAGGAAGTGTGGCGTATTTTGCAAACAGGTGCGGGGAGGAGACAGGAGTGAGTGGCTAAGAGAGTGAAACTGTTTTTTATTGGTCAGCAAAGGACACTCTATACAGACATAAGTGACACGCGAGATCATAACTATTTTTAAAATAATTAATTTGCGCCACTGTTTCCTTGTCAAAGTTCTCCGATAACGAAAGGGGTTGTCAACATCCTGGACGAACTGATCACACCATTAATTTATGGTGGAGTTGTGTACAATTATAATGAAATACACATAAACTTGCAGACATTGATATAAAAAGAATACACATACTGGCATGCATTATGAGTGAACAACAGAACAGATAAATCCCTCCGTAGGCTCAGGCATAGAAGGATGGCAGTGGTTTGCTATTTAAAGTCTAAAAGGGGAGACCTTTGTTTAGAAAGCTAAAGAGTGTTTGCAAACTGAGAAAGTATGCACTGTAACAGTATAAAATAGGTTGTGTGGTCAAGAAGTATCACCAGGTTTTGGGAGATTTCTTTCCTTTTCTACTGAAAAGTTTAATTTGGGATCGAGACCTGAATGGAAAAAATTGCTTTCATTGTACATAGGAGAGGCTTACACTTTACAATTGATGTGTACTGACAGAGGCTTTTTTATTTTGTTAGAAATGTCCTTATTGAAAATATGCTGGTTGGTTTAGTTTGCCAATAAATTAGAAGCTCACTTGTGGTGACTTATTTGGAGTATAGATGGCTAATTCCAATCCACTAGATGGATCAGCGCTGGGGTCCACAAAAGAAGGGGGGGGGCATATCAATCTCTTGATTGAAAAGGAAGGGGAAATATTGCTTTACAAACAATCTAAGGGGGATATTCACAAGAACGAGTGATAATCAACGCAAAATCCGCTTAACGCAACTTTGCACATCGCAGTCCATCGCGGGAAAATAACGCTGTGTTAACGTTGTATTCCCAACACGGCGGTACCATGCGATAGTCTCACGTCAACGCGCAAAATGTCAGCGAAAACATTACCAGGACGGCAAAGAAAACCCAAACCCGAACGTGAAAAAAGTTGCGATGGGCCCAACCGTGATAAGACAATCAGCGAAAAGCAGCGCCAGGCCTGCAATTCACACAGGTCAGGCGGGAAAAACCACTACAAAAGCACCCAAAAATAACACAAACAAAAAACAAACTACAGTGACGCACAATGGAGGCAGCCGGAGCAGTGACAGAGGACGGCCAGAACCCCACAAGCCCCCTGGAGGAGCAGGCTGGTACCTCGGGGACAGGGAAGGGCAAGGAAAAGAAGAAGAGGAAGACGCGGTTCAGTCCGCAGGATAACAGGATCCTGATCACGGAGGTGGTAGAACACCATCAACCTCTGTTCGTCACCTCCACTGTGTCATTGGCAACAAGAAATGGAATATGGCAGTCCATCGTGGACAAGGTGAATGCAGTCGGAGTGCGGAGGAGGACAATTGGAGAGGTCAAGAGGCGCTGGAATGACGTGAAGCGCAAGACCAAGCAGAAACTCGCCAACAACCAGAAGGCAGCAATGCAGACTGGAGGTGGGAGTCCAGCGCCACAGGAGGAGCTGGATGAGATGGAGGAAATGGTGTCCACAGTCATCAGTGGGGAGACGGTGGCAGGAATCGGGGGACCGGACACTGCTCAAAATGACCTGACACTACAGCAACAGGGTGAGTAATGACCAGGTACTGGGGTGACGGGGGGAGATGGGCTCAATGGCACACATGCACAATGGAGTACAGCACACTGCACACCCACAATGACTCTGGATCATGTCCCTGAACCCCTTGGCACACTGCAGCACACATAGCAACTGCACGTAGGCCCCCGTCGACTATGTGCCCAGACGAGTCCCTCCCACACATCACTCATCACACTACCAACCCATGCACATGTGCTGAACCAAGCAAAGCTGCGGGTCCGTGAGCCACACTGACAATGCAAGTGACACAGCATGACGATTAGCATGGCTGCAGTCCGATCACCATGACATGGTGCACGCCCACACAATGTGGTGGCGGAGTGCGGACCACATCCATAAAGGAGCATGCCATACTCTGCCACATCCACCTGCACAGACAACCCCTGACATCAACTACACATCTGCGGACAAACCATGCCCCAGAGTCCCAACTGCCACCAAGACCCAAATCCACCCCAGTCTGCAACATCTCAGCACTGTATGGGCACAGATGTCAAAGGTACACCGCCTGAAAGGGACAAGGGTCAGCCAAATCCGAGCTGCAGGGGCGACCCCCACAAAATGCAGCACACACACATGACATTCAGAGCACATCAGCATTGACAACAATGTGGTACAGACTGCAACACGTTAACAACAGGACAGAGGACACCACAGGTGCTGCCTGTGTGTAGAAACTTGCCAATCACATTTGGCATAGCAGGGAAATGTGAGATGTCAATGTACAGGCACAAACACATATCCTTGATCTTGTCGAAATGTCCACTGTCCCGCATTTAATAGGCAGCACCTCCTGGACAGCCACAATGTACATTGCCATGCAGTCTGTATGTGAACTTGTACAATGCGTCAACACACATGTGAACACGATGTAATACTGCATCTCCCCTTCACATTGCAGAGGGAGCATCAACACCTCCTGCAGAGCAGCCCCACCAACTCTTCACCAATGATGGGGAAGACACCTCCGCCATTGACACCGAAGCCCTCCAAGACCTCATCGACTGCCTCGGCACCCCATCTCCAGGAGCAGGGCAGCCCAGCTGCATCGAGGAGACCCCACCCCCTGCACAGACCACACAGCAGGACGCACCTACCACCCCGGCTGTCTCCCAGGGCCCCCACGAACAACACATGGCCTTCCAACGCCGTGTGTTGGAGGCCCAGGAGAAGATGGCCGATCAGGTGCGGGTGGGGTTCGACCTCACGGCAGCCAAACTTGATGCCATACATGGGTGTCTGATTCCCATCAGGGACCACATACAGTCCCTGACGGACACCCACAGTCCGCTCCATGCCCTCCAACGATCCATGGCTGACATCGCTGGAGTCATGATACTGAGACAAGAACAACTGTCCAGTCAGAGTGGCTCCAGCGATGTCAGCCGGGAGTTGGGACAGATGCGGGGGAACATGGAGAACATGGAGCGGATGACGGCGGAAAGAATGGCTGCCACGGCCGCACACCAGGGAGTTGTGGCTGGGACCTTCCATGCCCTGCAGCACATCGCCATGGCATTGCTGCCTCAAGGCCTTGCGCAGATGAATGCTGCTGCTGCTACTACCTCCACATCTCCGCCTCCTGATGTGTCAGTGGCACACTGTGCGGCCGACATACCACCACCACCCACGTGTGAGGCACATGTGACATCAGAGGACGAATATGTGGGTGAAGCAACCTTACTGGTACAGAGGAGGCATTCATCTCCGCCATATGGCCTGGTCCTGCTTGGTCCTGCCCTTTGCATCATCAACTTCCACTGTCCCCCGATGCACTCTGCGACACTCACCTTGGACCTCGACATGGACTGCCATAATCTGTTTGGTTGCCAATGACACAGCGATCAGACTGCGGACTGCACTCTTCCTCTTCCGTGGTACCTGTCATTCCCTGAAGGACTCTGTTTGGCCCTCCACGGGCCGAATATGTGAAGTGAGGTTTGCATGGCCCTGTACTGCTCCAGCTGCACTGGATGTGAATAAAACATTCTGATTCGCACAGATGTGCCATGTCTTTGATCATTCAAGTATGAAAGTATGGATGAATGTAGGGTCAGTGATTCCCCCTTACGTCCATGTTGCTCATGTCGTGGGACTTGCGTCACAGGGTGCAACATTGTCGATAGCGGGCCGTGTGGCGCAGACACAGCAACAGAGACACACGCATCAGTTGGTTTCCTGTGCAGCCCAGATGTGAACCACGCCCAGGAGCAAGGGATATTTGTTCACACCCCTACGCTGGCCTGGCGTACGCAGAGCCAGCACAATCGGCTTACGTATGAAGGGGGACGATGACGCAACGTGTTCCAGTTCTTCCCCAATGCCTGAGGTGACATGGCTGCATCCGCCTGCCATATGACGAGGATCACTCAGATAGGGTCCATGACTTGCGTTGCACGGAGTCGGTGGCACCGGTTACACTGCGGCCGGCACGGGCCAACCGCCACAGGACGGTGACTTTCTGTGCACTGAGGTAGGGGCACCTAAAGTGCTGAGTGGGTGTGCAGCCTGCGATGATGCCGTGTGCACTGACATGGTCTCTGCCACTGCAATATCAAGACCCAGAATCAAGTGTGCGACCTGGTGGACCGCGGTGTGTGGCTGCATGATGTGGAGGCTGCCCGCGAGGGCCCCGGGCTTGGAGTTTGCACCGGCACGTGGTGGGCCCTCTTGGGGACACGCCGGGGGCGGAAGGTGAGCAGTGAGGCCTGTGTGCGCAGTGTTGGCACTGTCTCGCCCTGTCCCTCTCTTCCTTTCACTGTCTCTCTCCTTCTCCCTCTTTCCCCCTTTCTCTCTCTTTCTCTCTCTCCCTCTCTTTCACTCTCTCTCTGTCTACATTTCTTTGTCTCTCTCTTTCTCTCTCTCTCTATCCCTTTTTGGGCGCACCTTCTTATCTTCAATTTTGTCTTGCAGGTTTTGACTTGCAGATTGTCCAGAGGAGACCCGCCATGACTCTTCCACTTATTGGTTTTGAGTTAAATTTGGATTAAATAATTATTGTGGGAATTCTCAGGTGTATGGATGTTTTTCCATTTTCGGGCCACACATGAATGTTGATTGTTGTACTTGTGCGACATCAGGCGAATTGTTGTGTTCATGTATTTGTAAGGTAGATGTGGGATCTCTTTGTCCGGGGGGGGTGCCCGGGGTAGGGGCCCGGGGTGGAGGGGTCAGGGGGGGTGCCTGGGGGTGGTGGGTGTTGTGGCCCTCTTGGGGCTCCGAGCTGCATGATCAGTAGCTCCATGGCATCTGTTGTTCTTCTGGTGTGGCTGTGGGCTGGGCTCCTTTTTATGGTGCAGGTTGTCGTCCGCTTTAGCACCAGGTAGGAGCAGGTGTTGAATCCCTGCTGCTAACGCGCCTTATCGCATGTTTTTGAATCTTATCGCCGATCTGGCTGGTCGTTGAGAATGTTGGGGAGTGGTGATTTCGCTGGTTTTTGCACGGGAACGCCTACTCTGCAT
The DNA here is from genome assembly GCA_963921515.1 of Calotriton arnoldi. Taxonomy (NCBI): domain Eukaryota; kingdom Metazoa; phylum Chordata; class Amphibia; order Caudata; family Salamandridae; genus Calotriton; species Calotriton arnoldi. Next base: position 757,214 of record CAWUFW010004404.1, on the reverse strand, counting down.
CTCATTAGCGTTAGTTGCTGGTGTCATCCGTGGCGATGTTTTTTGCGGCTACTATCGCAGGCAAACTGGTGATATCGGCTGTTAGCACCAGCTTGTGAATGGTGCGATGGATTTATCTCCACTTTGCCTACGATGAAGTGCCGCTAACTCGGCGATAAGTCCTGAGGAATATGCCCCTAAGTTGCCAATAGACTGCTTAGGATAAAAGCATAAAAGCGTGGGCTCTTGGAAAATAAATTTTCTCATAGAATGAAGGGTAGGAACAGTGTTAGAAAGGTTTCAGCGCTAATGTTTGTTTCCAGTAGTTCAGGAAAACATGTAAAGGGGAATGCTAGTGTTGCACAGAGGTGTGGAACCAGTGCAGTTCAGGATCAGGGGCAGTAGTGAACAGTGTGTGAGGTATGGGGATACTACGATTATATGGTGCATATACCAGTGCTTCTTTAGGCAATCAAATAGTGCAGGGCTGATTGTCAGTGGCAGGACCAGTTCTCACACACCACAAAGGACTGTATTTCCAAAACTGCACTATAACTTTCCCAGCATTGCCCTTGTCCTGTGATGGAAGGGAGACCTGCTTGCCATGGTGCAGACTGGTCAGTGCTGGGCAAGGATTAATGGAGTGCTGAACAAGCAGTGATGGGCGAAGTCAGTAGTGGGCAGGGAGTAAGTGGCAGCAAGTATGAGGAGGTAGTTATCCCAGAATTCTCAGGGAAGGGAAACATGATGGGGAGGTACAGTAATGAGTAATAGCAAAGCAGACACAATGTTATAGGCAGAGGCTGATGCTGCTGAGCAATATGTCAGGTCAACAAGAAAACATTTTCTCACAAACCCTCCTTACTTTCAATCAATCAATCAATCAAGGATTTATAAAGTGTGGCAAATCACCCGTGAGGGTCTCAAGGCGCTGGAGTTGCTAACTGCTTCGTGGTGATATGTTCATTTGAACACCCAGGTCTTGAGTCCGTTCCTGCCAAGCTTTGGCCCCCAGGTTTGAGAAGGAGCATCCTCTGCTGTTGCCATGGCAGATCCCAGGGGGTCTGTGAGGATGAGGGAGGCAGATCGTAGGTGTGGGGTCGGTTGGTGGCAGGTCATGCATTTGTTGATCTATGCTGGTCCTTTGCTGTGCAGGAATTTGTATGGTATGTCAACATCTTGAGCTTGCCTCTCTTCTGGATGGAAAGCCAGTGTAGCTTCTCAAGGTGAGGTGTGCTGTGAATCTGTCTGGGGAGGTCGAGGATGCATTTTGCCGCTGAGTTTAGTACTGTCTGTAGTCTCTTCAGGAGGCGTGCGATGACTCCTACGCAGAGTGTGTTCCCATCATCCAGGCTGATGGTGATGAGGGCATGCATGACAGTCCTTCTGGTGTTGGTTGGGAGCCATCTGAAGATCTTGCAGAGCATGCGTAGGGTTTGGAAGCAGGCAGATGGGAATGCGTTTACCTGTTTCTTCATAGATAGCTTGCCGTCCATGATGATGCAGAGGTTGCAGGCATGGTCTGTCCGGGCCGGGTTCAGCAGGCCACCATGGCAAGGTGTTGTTCTCAAAGATGAGGACTTCCATTTTGTCCATGTTGAGCTTGAGACAGTTGTCCTTCATCCAGTCGGTGACGTTCATCATACATCTGTGGAAATTGGCTCTGGTGGTGGAGGGATCTTCTGACAGCAAGAGGATGAGCTGCATGTCGTCAGCGTAGGAGATGATGTTGAGTCAGTGCCATCTGACAGTGTTGGCCAGGGGGGTAGTGTTGAAGAGGGGGGGCTGAGGGACTATGCTTGGCGGATGCTGCTGATGATCTTCTTGGGTTTTGAGGTGAACGGTGGAAAACTGATTCTCTGGCTTCTTCATTTGAGGGTGTCTCCCAGGATTTCGATGTGGTGGGGTCTGTTGATCAAGATGTGATAGGAGACAGTGTTGAAGGCAGCTGACAGGTCATCGAGAATGAGGGTTGCCATTTCACCACGGTCCAGGAGGGCTCTTATGTTGTCGGTGGCTACAATCAGGGCTGCCTTAGTGCTGTGGTTGGCTCAGAACCTGGACTGAGATATACACAGGAGGTTGTTGTGTTCCAGGTGTTCGGTGAGTTGTTGGTTGATTGCCTTCTTGAGAACCTTTGCTGAAAACGGGATCAAGGAGATGGGCTGGTAGTTCTTTGGTTCTGCTGGGCCTGCAGATGGTTTCGTAGGGAGGGCCCTCACTTCAGCATGTTTCCAGTCCAGGAAGGAGGCTGAGGTGATGGAGGTGTTCAGGGCTTTCTTGAGGTCATCGCCAATCATCTTGCTCCCGAGGTTGAAGATGTGGTGAAGACAGGGGTCCGTGGGTGCACCTGAGTGCACGGAGTTAATGCTGGAGATTGTGGCCTGAGTAATGAGAGGGTCTCAATGAGTAAGCAGGTGTTCAGGGTTTGTATTCGTGGGTATGAGCAGACTGATGCTGTCAGTGGTGGGGGTTGGGGTTTGAGCTTTTCATAGATGACTGAGATCTTGTCATGGAAGAAGTCCACCAGAGTGTCACACAGTTCTTGAGAGGGGGTGACTCTTTCACAATGGTAAAGAGCTCTTTGCTGTAGTATGTTCTGTCTTCTCTAGGGTCTGCTATGGCATTCTTCCTTGTTTCTTTCAGGAGGCGGTGGTATTGGTTAAGTGCTGTCTTGAAGGTGGTATGGTCTCCTATCTCTTTGCTGGTGCGCCACTTCCTTTCTAGTTGCCAGCAGTTGTGTTTGTGGATTTCAGCTCCACGGTGAACCAGCTGGCTCTTCTGGCAGGTCCTTTGGATTTGGCTGGCTTGGTGGGGGCGATTGAGTCAGCGTATTCTGCGATCCACTGGGAAAAGATCTTTGCACCCTGTTCTGGGTTTGATGTTGTGTCTGGAAGGTGGGAGTTGAGAGCATTGTTCCTCTGGTCTTCTGATATCTTTCTCCAGTTTCTGCGTGTTGAGCTGGAGGGCATGGTGCCAGTGCTGGTAGGTCCTGAGATGGTGAAGCAGATGATGTAGTGGTCTGTCCAGGTGAGCTGTGAGACGTGGTTGTGCTTGTGTCTGTCACTGTATGTGAAAATGGGTTTGACCATGTGTCCTGTGATGAGGGTAGAGTTGGTGATAAGTTGGTTGAGGCCGAGGTTGCTCATACTTTCACGGAGGTTTGCTGTGGTGGTGTCCCTGGGGTCGTTGAGGTGGAAGTTAAGATCCCCTAGGGAAGATGTAGTGCTTGAAGTTGATGGCGATCGGGGCAATGAGGTTGTGGTTGTTGTTGCAGAAGCTGGGGCCTGCTTCTGATGGTCGGTAGGTGACGGTGCCCCTGATGGTGCCTTTTCCGTCTGTATGGAGTTGGAAGTTGAGATGGTCCATTATTGGGTTGGAGTCATCTGAGGAGGTCATGCAGCGGATGATATCCTTGTAGATGATGGCATTTTCACCTCCGTGTTGGCTCGGTCCCAGTGTGTTATCTTGTAGCCTTCTGGGGTGGCGATGCGATGTCTGGCATGGAGGCAGGGTTCAGCCAGGTCTCTGTGAGGAAGGTGACATCCGAGGTGAGGGATAAGGTTGTGTACCAGATGAGTAGAATGCCCAGGAGTTGTGCTGTGGTGGCATGGTGGAGGCAGTCATGTTTGTGGTGTCGCCAGTGCTGTTGGTTGCTTCAGTGTTGCAGGTGAAGTGGCAGTACTGGCAGGAGAATGGTCCTTTGGTGGTGTGTGAAGATGTGCAGCAACAGTTGTTCTTGTTGATGCGCCTGGGATCCAGGGCTCGGAGATCTATGTAGCTGCGTGGGTTGGAAGAACCAGGGTTCCTGGAGCTCGGCACGGTCCAGGTGCAGACGGGCCCAGACGGGCTTGTCTTTGGTGCTCTAGCAGTACAGCCACTCTGTGGCCTCCTTTAAGTTGATTAGGGAGGGAGGGAAAGAGCACCAAAAACAGCGGGGAAAAACAAGTTGAGTAATGCTGGTAACAGAGTTAAACAATGAGTACAGAAGGAGGCTTATTAATACAAAGACAAAGGCTATACAAATTGAGATACAAGTAAGAGGCTAAATAGAGAGTTACCGGCTACAAAAATACAATGTTACAACAGTAAAAAGGCTATGCAGAAAGTTATTGTGGTTAGCTGTAAGTGACAACAACATTGTTACAGGCTACAGAGATCCAATGTTACAGCAGTCAATAGGCTATGCAGAAAGCTATTGAGCTATTGCAGTCAGCTGATACCGATAACATTAACTACTGATGAAGCATGATTTTCGCGAAATAATCTTGCTTGATTAATCTGTTCATAATTGTGTTATTAACAAAACAAATGACTAATGGTGTGACTTTTAACATTGTCGTATATGGGGAGCTTTGAAGGTACAACGTGAAAATGTGCAAAGATGGCACAATATGTTTGAATAAAATAGTTTATTCAGCTGCAATACTTAACATGCTGGAAGCTGAAAGCATGGAAAAGCTCTATGAAATGTTTTTACAAAATTTTGGGAGAGAGACATGAGTAAATATGCATTTAAAATTATGCATATAGAAAATATGAAATAACAAACATATAGAACAAAGTTACGTGAAATGTTTATTGGGTCTTTAACAAGAGAAAATGAATTTTATTAATAATTTGATTAATTGGGAAAGATTATGTTTATAGATTTAATTTGAAATAACGAATCTTTATTCCTTGTTATTTTACTAATTACAATCCTTGCTGAAATATTAGTGTGTGTGTTTTATTTCCTATGTTTTCTCCAAGAAAGGCCTCAAACCCTGCTAGATTTATTTTCCTTTCCTCACGTAGACCACAGAAGAATGTGTTATGTCCTTGATTATTTCCAAAAAGCTGATTTATTTGTTAAACTGTGCGTAGCATATCACTAGGTTTTCCTTTTCCTTTACCATTAGTATTTCTTGTGTCAACTAATGTTGCAAGCTGATGTAGAAGTGTGTGCAAGGACATGGAAAAGGAATACAATTTTTCTTCCTGCTTCCGAAGGCGATGATAACATCTATTTTAACAAAGGACATTGACAACAAAATCCAGATGAACTAACTGAGACGATGATCACCTCATCTTTTGGACCAATCGAATTGCGTGAAATTATTAAAATTGTAACTTTAGGCGGATAGAACATTTTAGCATTTAGGTATAATTATTACCTTGACAAAAGAACTCAGCAGTAGCTATTTCTATGAGAAGAGAGCTTTGCTGCTGTACTCTCTATGCTACTCTGGCTGGCTATAATCCTTGCGAATCCTGTGTGAGACTATCTTGATCTACTTTGCACTTCATCGGCTGGTGATGTTGCTTAAGCTATACTTTTTCGGCTGAAGGGTTAGCTATTTCTGACTATTGCACTCTGTGCATTAGTTTTCCTCTGATCTAGGTTCGTATAAAATCTGAAATGCAATAATTATTTCTTTGTTTCTCTCTATCTCTCCCTCTCAAATGCTGTTATTGATTTTTTGATGTATTTGTAATTAGCTGTATTTTCTTTATTGTGTTCTTACCTGTAGCATTGAAATACCACAGAATTTATTGATTTTTATGTATTTGTGTATTCACCATTCATATTTTAATAACTAATAGATAAAAGTGACTTCATAAGTATTCAGTGTTTGTCTTTATTAGTGAGTATTTGGACATACTGAATATTATGATTACTATTATTGGACAGGCTTTCCCTTCATTATAGGTTCTCACGTGGGAAATAGCATCCGTCTCTTATTATCGAGTCCCTATTAGCTCTACCAAAGATCTATCAGACCTGATATATGTAAGTGGTTATTGAGTTTCCATGGGCCCGAATTTAGTCATTTGTGAAAGAAGCTTATTTGTTTTATAGTACGGTTAAGGTGTATGATTATAAATATTAAACTGCTTCGGCTGCAGCAGTTTTTGGTAGCAGAGGATGGTTAGTTTAGACTAAAATACTAGGTAATGAACAGATGGAATTTAGAGACAGACATTTATTGACTACGTACCCTTATGTTTTATGTTGTGGTCCGTAATTGACCTTAATGGAAGTAACGGGTCCGTCATTGGCCTAAGATCCCGGGATAAGCCCAAGGGCAGTCTTAGTGTGGCATACACTAAGTAAATGTGCGTTGTCTGCTGTTGATGCGGTACTAGGCAATGGTTGGATTGTCAGTATTGCACAGGGATTCTTGAGAGTGTGGAGAATAGTGGAGATTAATTTGGGTCACTTCAGAAAGCGCATCTGGGGAAGTCCCGAGAATTTTCACTAGAATGTGGGTAAAATCGCACTGGTCAAGATTTTTCTAAAAGCGAAAAGAGAATTCTCAGAGTGTATGGTTCTATCATATTTCTTTAGTTGAGCAGACAAGCTGTTTTTATGTTGTTTTGTTTTGTTAAAGACTTTGAAAAGACTGATTTTGTAAAGGGAGGGTCAGTCGCAGGAGTTAAATTGACGTCACAGAGTGCTGCGCTGGTATTGGTCAGTTGCATAAAAACGTCACCGAGAGTGCCGCGCTGGTATAGGTTGGTTGCTGTGAGTCGCGCTGGGATTGAACAGCATGATAAATTTTGATTGGTAGCAGAAAAACAAAACAGGGAAGAAGATCTTTTTGAAGATTTACTTATATAGTTTAGTGATAGTATAGAATAATCATGAAATTACTAAAATTACTGAAAATGTTATTTAGCTAAGATGAGCCGATACCCATCAGAGAAGGAACTCCTGTAGCTCCTGAGGGAACGCACGCTGGATACATGTCATTAGAAAAGGGTTATCATATGTGTACATGGTTAGAAAATTGGAAGAAATACACTGAGCAAGATGGTACTTTAGCATTTCCAGAAAATTGTACTTTTAATACTAAAAATTTAGAGAATTTAAGAAGACGAATGAATAATTTGAGACCTAGTCCTAGACCTATGCAGTATGAAGCTCTTGAAGAATGGGAGCATGAGGCATACAAAAGAGAAAGAGCTAGGTACCAAAATAGATATAAGAATACTGTGAGTAGATATTCAGAAGCAAAATGGGATGCCCAAAAGAAAATATGGAGAGGAGACATAGCAGAAGAAATGAAAATGTTTCCAGTTATGGTAGCTGAGACTAAAGAAGGAGAAAAATGTAAGGAGAAAAAGAAAAATGTTGAGGATCAAAGATCTAAAATACTGAATATACTGAGGGATTTGATGACGTAGATGATGAATTGTTAAATTAATTATTGATGAGTAAACCTCCACCTTATCAAGAAGAGCAGAATAGAGTAGAGATAAATCCTTTACCAAGTGCTCCATTAATTCAAATAGAAGTGCCGCAAGAGAAAAATTCAGTAAATATGAGTCAAAATCAAAATATAGTTAGAGAAGAATTGCCAAGAATGATGACGCCAATGAACCCAGATGTTTTATCAGTCCCAGTGACTATTGGTCCGATAGGTCCATTATATAATGATGGACCAGGAGTTTCTCGAGTACATACTTTAACGATACCAGATAGAAATGTGAATGGAAATCATGCAGTTTACAGGAAAATTAATGAGACTAATCAAGGATTGATTGAAAATAGTGGAACAAATGCGAGTGTGAGTACAGGAGGGTCAGAACAATTGATTAACATTCCAGAGAGATTTGTTGAAACCCCAAAGCGAGGTGTATATATAGACCCAAAGAGATTGTTACAGATTGGGGAAAAAGAGTAACCCTGGGCGGAGTTCGCGGAGTTGCACTACGCTGCACTACGCAAAGTGCAAAAAAAACTCTGCTGCACTACGCGGAGCTACACGAGCGGCTGAGTGCAATAGAAAAATGCAGTTTGCGGTGATTGCACAGTGCCGGATGCTTGTCCGCACTGTGCAATCATTGCGAACGGCACCATGCACAGTGCAAGCAGTCCCTGCTTTCCTTTTCTGCCGCTCGAGTAGATTTTCACTCGAGCGGCAGCTTTCTTAACGCGAACAGGCAGTTTCTCAATGCAAGCTGTCGTGAGCATACGTGATCACTCGCAATGAGAAACCTGACCCCCCCCCGCGTTGAGAAATCTTGCCGGGATGTTGATTTTCCATGCTCGCGCTCGCCAACTTGATGTTGACAATCGCGAATGAGGAAAAGTCTCGCCGGGAGGTTGATTTTCCTCACTCGCAGTCGCCAACTTGACGTTGACGAACACGAGTGAGGAAAAAAACTTTTTCGGAAATACGCGATCTCCGCGTAATGCGGAGTGCAGGAAACTCCGCAAACTCCGTGAGCGGAGCGGAGCGGAGTTCACCGCCCAGGGTTAAAAAAGAGATACTATGACAGGGGGTTCAAGAAGTGAGACAGGTGTAGTTATTCAAAAGTCGTTAGGTCTGTCTCCGGAAGAATTAGATGAATGAATAAAAGAAATAGCACCTGGTTGTAGTGTACAGATTAATAATTCAGGTGTAGATGTAAGTAGGTTGAAAGCAGATTTGGAAGAAATGATTATTGGTACAATCCGTCCAGATAATTTAGGGAAATATCAAGATGAAGAATTGCTATTTATGTGTAAAAATATTACAAGGAAAGCGAGAAACCTACATGAGAAATTTGCTGAAATTGCACAAACATATGGAGTTGACATAGAGAAGTCTAAAGCCTTACAAAAACATATAGATTAGATTTCAGTGACAAAAATTTGGAGAGTTTGAATGTTTCAGGATAACGTTTGCAAATTAAAGAGTTAATTAGCACACTAAAATGGGGTGAATTAGATCGATGGAAAGGAAGATTGGCTAAAAAGAAGGAAGATACAGGAGAGACTTCGGTGACTTTTCCGGTGTATCCTATGAGAGAGACAGGGCCAGAAATAGCAGAAGCGACTATATATCCCATGAGAGAAGTGCCAGGAGGTGGGTATGTCCATGTCCCTTGGTCAAGACAGGATATATTATCATTTACAAATGATTTCCCCATATTGAGAGAAAAACCAGTAGAATGGTGCAAACAAATAGAAAGGTTTGTGAAGGTTTCAAACATTTTGTGGAAGGATTTGGATGGGGTGTTTGATATTGTAGTTCCAGCTGACTCTCGGATTGAATGTAAAATTGCAATAGATTGGCCAAAAGAAGAATATCCAAGAGACCCAAAGACAGGAGCACCATCTGAAGAAGTTATGAAAAAATATAATCAGGTTATCACCTATTTGAAAGGGAAGATTTCACCGAAGGAAACAGATTGGGTAAGAATAGACAGGAGTACTCAAGAGTTGAAAGAGTCAGTGAATACTTATTATGAAAGGCTTTTACAGGTATTTAAACAGTATAGTAGAATTGAAAACATTGTTGAAAAAGATATATGACATTTTATGTATGGATTTGTGTATGGTTTGAGACTAGAAATTAGTGCTATGATTCAGCAGCATTTAATTTGTTGGCAGAGCAAGACAATTGATGAAATTCTTCGTTATGCGAAGTATTGTGGTGATGACATTGAAACAAGACACAAAAAGCTAAAAGAGAAATTAATATTAGCCCAGATGAAAGCGGCAAAGAAAGGAGGATTTTTAAAAACAGATTTTACTGAAACGTATCAAGGAAATGGACAGACTACTACTGGTATGAGAGGTGTAGTGTCAAATGGAAATACTGTGACTCAAATGATACCGATTCTACAAGGAAGGTATAGAGGTAATAGAGATGAGTTGAAAAAGAAGTTTCCTTGTCATGTGTGCGGAAAATTGGGGCATTGGAAGCACGAGTGTAGAAGTCTGCAGGTAAACCCATGTGAAACAGGAGTAGATGGTATGAATCAGGTGCAGGTGAATCAACAAAATCAGAATCAGTGTGTGACAATGGGTAGAGGTCAGAATTTGCAGATTCCTCATGCGCCTATGCCAAATCAGAATGTGAATGGTCAAATGCAGAAGTGCAATGCAAATGTGGGTTTCCATACAAATGATCAAGTGAATTCAAATGTGCAGGTGTCTTCACAATATTTGATGCAGTGGGAAGAAAATGATTCAGATACATCTCAATGATGGTGCCTGAGGGGGGAGGAGGAATGTTTGGCGCATCCTTAGAGGTAGATCAGTCTGGTCCTTATGTGGATGGTGAGGTAGATACTGGTGCTACCCATTCCACTGTGAGAATGGTGGAAATTCCCAACCTACCCCTCTCGGGAGAAAGTATCCAAGTTGTAGGAGTTTGAAACAAATTGATTAAGACCCCAGTAACTAAGCCAATAAATGTAAAAATTTTAGAATTTCAAGATTTGCATCTATTTGTAGTGTGTGACACAAGTCCAGTTAACCTATTGGAAAGGGACTTGCTTTGTAAAATGAACTGTTCCATCTATTGTACGCCAGATGGAATAGCATTTCATACCAAAGACGAGGATGTTGTTTTTAAAATGGCGAGGCAAGGAACAGAGGTGAATGATTTATATCCTCTATTTACAGTGAATGATTTGCCTGTTGAGTTGAGAGCTACTGTGTTGTCGGATGTGTGGGATTTTTCAGGGAAAGACATTGGATTGATGAAAGGAGTAGCTCCAATTCAGATTACAGTAAAACAAAATGCAGATTTCCAAGAACACCAGCCTACAAAATGAGTCCTGAAACAATTGCAGGAGTGACTCCTGTGATTGAAATGCTGATTGAACAAGGTATCCTAAAAGAGATTCTAGGGAGACCATGCAATTCACCTATTATGGGAATTGGCAAACCTAATGGTAAATATAGGATAGTGCAGGATTTACGGAAAATTAAGCAGATAGTAATACCCTGTTGTCCAATAGTGCCAAATCCAGCTGTAATTCTTTGTCAAATCCCTTGTGAAGTGGAATGGTTTTCAGTGATTGATCTATGTCAAGCATTTTTCTCGATACCTTTGCACCCGGATAGCCAATACTTATTTGCATTTCGGTTCGAAACCGTGTTTTGGCATGGTGCCGAGTTCCTCAAGGGTATACAGTGAGCCCCTCAATTATTAATCAGGTATTGAAGAAATGTTTGGAATCCCTAGTAATGCCTGAAAATTCAGTTCTTGTACAATATATAGATGACTTATTAGTTGCATCAAAGACAAAAGAAGCTTTTGTTACAGATACGATTGCTCTACTGAACAATTTGGGAGAAGGAGGGCATAAAGTGTCACCAGCAAAATTGCAATTCTGTCAAAAAGAAGTTCTTTACTTGGGTCACAAAATTTAGAGAGGAATGAGAAAAGTGTCTCAAGATCGGATCAATGCTATTATGCAAATGAATCCACCAAAAATGCAAAAAGAAACTCGAATGTTTTTGGGAATGGTTGGATATTGCAGGCAGTGGATTATTGGTTTTTCCCTGATAGCCAAGCCATTACAAAGACTGACGCATAAAGACGTGTCAGATCCTATTCATCTTGATGATGAATGCATGAAAGCATTTCTTGAATTGCGAGACAGTTTGTGTCGACCACCCGCATTGGGAATGCCAGATTTCAATAAGGATTTTGCATTGTTTTGCAGTGAACGTGATGGATGTGCACTTTCAGTTCTAATGCAAATGCATTGAACACCACGTCGTCCAGTGGCATATTGTTCTGCCACCCTTGACTGCGTGGCTGCAGCTTTACCAGGTTGTTTGAAAGCAGTTGCTGCTACTTGCATGAGTCTGGAGCAGAGTGAATCGATTGTAATGGGACATCCGTTGAAGGTATATGTGCCTCATTCAGTTGAGATTTTTGTTAACATGAACTCGCACCCAGCATCTTACCAGCAGTCAGTTAACAAAATATGAAGGAGTGATATTGGGAGCTGAAAATGTGACAGTGACAAGATGTATGAATCTAAATCCAGCTACTTTGTTGCCGATTCCAAGTTGTGAAGTGGTCGTGGATGAAGCAGATCATGATTGTCTGAATGTTACTGAGTTGTGTACAAAACCCAAGACCTGACATACAAGATACACCGTTACAAGAATCTTATCTTGTATTGTTTGTGGATGGATCATGCTTGAGAGATACAGGAGGTAACTTGCGAGCTGCATATGCAATTTGTACAGTGGCGAGTGTTATTGAAGCATCATGGTTGAAAGGAGTGAGTTCAGCTCGGGTAGCAGAATTAGTAGCACTGACAAGAACATGTTGCCTTACAAAACAAATGAGAATAACCATATTTACTGATAGTCAATATGGTTTTGGGGTTGTCCATTACTTTGGGCAGTTGTGGTCTCAACGTGGATTTTTGACCTCTTCGGGTTCACCAATACGAAACGGAGAGTGTGCAAAAGATCTATTGATGGCACTACAATTTCCAGCGCAAATTGGGGTGGTGAAATGTTCAGCACATAAATCTGGATGTGATTACATCACTGTGGGCGACAGCTATGCAGACGAAATTGCAAAATTTTGTGCTTTAAATTGATTTACAATCAGTGGGGAACATTTGAAAGAACGATCCGATTCAGCTAAATGCAGGTTAATGTTGTCATCTGTTGAAACATGGGAAGAGATTAGAGAATTACAAGATCCAGCTAGTAATGCAAAAAGAGAAGAGTGGATTAAAGCAGGATGTACACGCAGAGCAAATGATGAAGTTTGGATTTATACTGATGGAAGACCAATATTGCAAGATAGTCTATTGTCTCAGATGGTGTGAGTTTGCCATGGTCCCACACATGTGGGTAGAGATGCTATGATTAGACTTTTTAAGCAGACATGGTTCAATCCTAAGTTCAGAGTCATTGCAGAAAGTCTCTGTCAAAGATGTATAACTTGCCAGCAACAGAATGCAGGGAGGAAAACAGTTGTCAGTATAGGTCGAATTGGAAAAGCAGCAGGTCCATTTACGTGTATGCAGTTTGACTTCATTGACATGCCTCCTTGCCATGGTCTAAAATATGCACTAGTGGTTGTGTGTCTTTTTTCCTGTTGGGTTGAGGCATATCCAACAAGACGTAATGACAGCCTAACTGTTGCTAATCTGCTTCTTAGAGAGTATCTGGCACATGCATCAAGGTAGGCTTTTGCGATTCCTTAATTGCGATTATTAAGGAATCGCAATTAAGGAATCGCAAAAGCCTATGCATGTAGGAATCGCTATAAAAATAGCGATTCCTAAACATTCCTTAATTGCGAGTCGCAAATTGTGAGTCGCAATTAAGGAATGCCGTCCCATTCATTCCTAGGGGCCTACTGGCCCCTAGGAATGAATTGGAGATTGCATGCGCAATTTGCGAGTACCAGTAGGTACTCGCAAATTGCTCATGCAATTTCAAGGATGCAAGGGTGTCAAAATGACACCCTGTTGCACCCCTGAAATTGTGATATGCACCCATGTTGCGAACACACATGCCCCAAGGGCATGTGTGTGTGTAACCTAAAACTTTAAAAAATGCATTTTAGTGCATTTTTCAAAGTTTTTGCAAATTACAGACAAGTTTGATTTGTCTGTAATTTGCGGTCCCAAATAGCGAAATTGCTATTTGAAAGTGCTTCTAGCATTGCATTTAAGGAATCGCAAATTGCGATTCCTTAAATGCAATCGCAATTTAGGAATTAGCAAATAATTGCAAATTCTTAAATTGCGCATAGGAAACACTTTCATGCATCTCCAAAGGCCAATTTGCGATCGCAAACGGCCGATTTTTGCGAATCGCACCGTTTGCGATCGCAAAAACCTTTGATGCATGTGCCCCATTATTCCTAGGTTTGGATTTCCAGTCTCATTAGAAAGTGATAGAGGTACACACTTCAACAATGAGATAATTAGGATGATTTGTGCAGCATTACCAATTGAGCAGAAATTGAACTGTGTTTATCGACCTGAGGCATCAGGTGTGGTCCAGCAGATTAATGGCACAATAAAGTCAAGATTGGCTAATGTCTGTGCATCCACAACACTAAAATGGCCTGATGCATTACCTTTGGTATTGATGAGTTTGAGAAGTATCCCAGACAGAAGAACTGGACTGTCCCCACATGAAATTGTGATGGGAATGCTATGAGACAGCCAACAGTCCCAGCAAATCAACTTGTGAATATAACCGATGATTTAGTGCTCAATTATTGCAAAGGGTTGGCTGATGCAGTGCGTTCTGTGTCTCACCAGGTTGGAGAAGTTGCAACTACAGTTCAAAAGGAACAAGCACATGACTTGAGCCCTGGAGAGTAGGTTCTCGTGAAGAAGCATGTGAGAAAGTCTTGTTTAGAACCTCATTGGCATGGGGCATATCAAGTGATTCTTGTGACAACAACAGCAGTTAAATGTGGTCGTTTGCCTAATTGGATCCATGCTAGCCACACACGTCGAGTCCCATGTCCACTTGAAAGCACGGAGTCAGTTGAAGGTGAACAGAGAGAAAGAAGAGAACCTGAACAGACTGAGAATCAAGTAAAGTGGGCACAAGCTGCTGGGTCTCGTAACACTGTCATTTCTGATGCTGAAAGAGAGTTGACCCCTGAAAGAGGCAGAGAAGAAAGAAGGGAATCAACTAAAAGAAGCCGTGAGTCAAATTAAATAGACAGTGTTTCTTCAAAAAGAACAAGAAATGGTGATAAGTGGCCTAGAGGAGTAAAGAAAGTGAAATATACATTAAATAAAAAAATTCCAGAGACTGTGATTGAAATATCTAGCCAATCTGAACAAAGTGAGACTGAAGAAGACGAAAATACAGTACGCAGAACAAAGAGAGCACGAATCCAAAGCAAGAAGTACACAGTACCTGAATGGACATATTTGGCTGCTGCAACAAATGAATGGGAAAAAGAATTCATTGAGTTTTGTTCAAAAGACAACTGATTATATAAGCCACCCTAAATTAACTGTGCATAAGAAAAGGGGTGCATAAAAAGAGAGAGGAGATTTTAAGTGACCAGAGGCTAGGCTCAGAAAGTGTGTGGTACATAGATTTTGACTTCCTAAATTTATTTCTGAGATGTTTGGTTTTTATTGTTATTTTTTCCAAAATTTAAGATGGATAAAACTGAAACTGGTAATCAAAATCAAGGTTTATTTAGGCGAAGGTGTTTTAACTCTTGTTTTATATGTGTTCTTTTAATCTTGTTTGTTTGGTCAATAGTAATTTTAGTAGTTCATTGTTTTATGTATTCTACTAATGTAAATTCTACAAATAATTATGTGAATGTATTAACTGATGAGAAGAAAAGTTTTAAAGAAGATCCAAAGATTAATATTAAAAAACTAACAGGGAATGGCTTACACCAAGATAATTCTATTAATGACTTTTCGTTGAATGTGTTTACAAAACTCCTCTACGAGTATGTAGACACAATGGATGCAAGAGATTGTTATGTGTGCATGCAATTACCCTCGTCCATGTCAGAAGGAGTGACTTATCACCATCTTCTATTAACATATGGAATTTCATGCAGTGTACTAATCAGTTTATTCTATGGCAAAGAACAATTCCAGTATTACTATTCAAATTTTTATTTAGTGTTTTCAGAAGTTCCTATTAAGAAGAATATGAATATAGTGAATAGTGCAAAGAGTGCAGACTAATGGGAGAATTTTTTCATACCACTAAGACTATAGATACTGTATACGCGCATCAAAATAATCTAACGTGCAGCTTACATAGTGTAGAAATAGAGTTTATAAATACTGTAGAAGATAGGCGACAAGAATTCAAAAGAAAAGCTGCAGAACAAAAGACTAACATTCCTCCATGGGCTCATAGGGCAGGTGATTATAAGAAAGGAGAGACATATGCTACAATGACTCTGGACTGGCATCACAAAGGGAAGCTTTGCTTACTAAGACAAAAGCTGAATATAACAATTATTTCATTGGTTCCAGCGAATGCGAACATACCTTCTTAATTACAGGGGGTTGGGGATCTAGAGGTGGTACTGATTCAGTCTAGCCTGGAGTTTATTATGAATGTGGTAGAAATGCTTATTATAGATTGCCACAACATTGGTATGGATGTTGCTATATGGGTATAGTTTTCCCCAAGATTTATCACATAGAAGAAAATCATGGAACCAATGAAAAGAAACTAACACAAAGTAAAAGAGGAATTAGTGCTGCAGAGATAGTGGGAGATATTTCTGGTGCATTAATAACTTCAGTGGGAGAAATCTTGAACTCACATAAGATTACAAAGCTGTCTACAGTGGTTGATCGTTTATCAACGGATACTGCTGGTGGATTCTTGATGATTGACACTGAAATGGTGGCAATGAGATCAATGGTTTTGCAAAATAGACTTGCTCTTGACGTATTATTGGCAAAAGAGGGCGGAGTCTGTAGTATGCTGTAAATTCAACAATGTTGCACTTATATCCCAGACAAATGCAAAGACTTGGAGGAATATATATTAGTAACATTACACATTTGCATAATGATTTAGCAGATTTGAAAGTTGATAGTGCATGGGAAAAACTTGGTAAGGGTTTTCTGCAGGAGGTAATTGGTTTTTAACCCTAAGTACCAGCTTGTTAGGAAGAATGCCAACACCAATAATTGCTATTGCTGCTGGCATACTAATAGTAATACTGATATACAAATGCTGCAAATGCAAGGCAAAAGAGACAAAACGAAGAGCAAGAAAGAGGAAAAGAGATTAAATAGAATTAGAAGATAAAAGGGGTGCTTACTATGAAGTATTGAAAGACATAGAGGGTGTTAGATTGAAACAGATGAGAACCACAGTATTTAGAAACAAATATGATCGTAATCAGATTTTTATAGATTGTGTGAAGGCTTGAGTCGCCATCAAATGGGGGATTGATGAAGCATGATTTTTGAGAAATAATCTTGCTTGATTAATCTGCTCATAATTGTGTTATTAACAAACCAAATGACTAATGGTGTGACTTTTAACATTGTCGTATATGGGGATATTTGAAGGTACAACGTGAAAATGTGCAAAGATGGCACAATATGTTTGAATAAAATAGTTTATGCAGCTGCAATACTTAACATGCTAGAAGCTGAAAGCATGGCAAAGCTCTATGACATTTTTTACAAAATTTTGGGAGACATGAGTAAATATGCATTACAAATTATGCATATAGAAAATATGAAATAACAAACATATCAAACAAAGTTATGCGAAATGTGTATTCGGTCATTTACAAGAGAAAATGAATTTTATTAATAATTTGATTAATTGGGAAAGTTAGAATATGTTTATAGATTTAATTTGAAACAATAAATCTTTATTCCTTGTTATTTTACGAATTACAATCCTTGCTGAAATATTAGTGCGTGTGCTTTATTTCCTATGTTTTCTCTAAGAAAGGCACAAACCCTGCTAGATTTCTTTTTCTTTCCTCACGTAGACCACAGAAGAATATGTTATGTCCTTGATTATTTCCAAAAAGCTGATTTATTTGTTTAACTGTGTGTAGCATATCACTATGTTTCCCTTACCATTAGTATTTCTTGTGTCAACTAATGTTGCAAGCTGATGTGGAAGTGCGTGCAAGGACATGGAAAAGGAATACAATTTTTCTTCCTGCTTCCGAAGGCGATGATGACATCTATTTTAACAAAGGACATTGACAACAAAATCTGGTTTAACTAACTGAGACGATGATCACCTCATCTTTTGGACCAATCGAATTGCGTGAAATGTATAAAATTGTAACTTTAGGCGGTTAGAACATTTTAGCATTTAGGTATAATTATAACAGTGAGAAAAGAACTCAGCAGTAGCTATTTCTATGAGAAGAGAGCTTTGCTGCTGTACTCTCTATGCTACTCTGGCTGGCTATAATCCTAGCGAATCCTGTGTGAGACTATCTTGATCTACTTTGCACTTCATCAGCTGGTGATGTTGCTAAAGCTATACCTTTTCGGCCGAAGGGTTAGCTATTTCTGACTATTGCATGCTGTGCATTAGTTTTCCTCTAGCTAGGTTCATATAAAATCTGAAATGCAATAATTATTTCTTTGTTTCTCTCTCTCTCTCCCCCCTCTCAAATGCTGTTATTGATTTTTTGATGTATTTGTAATGAGCTGTATTTTCTTTATTGTTTTCTTACCTGCAACATTGAAATAACACAGAATTGATTGATTCTTATGTATTTTTGTATTGACCATTCATATTTTGATAACTAATAGATAAAAGTGACTTGATAAGTATTCAGTGTTTGTCTTTATTAGTGAGCATTTGGACATAATGAATATTATGATTACTATTATTGGACAGGCTTTCCCTTCATTATTATTATTCAGCATTTGTTAAGCGCATAGCTACCCTAAGGCATCCCAGTGCTAGCAGCCGAACAGGAAGAGGACCGAGAGAGTTATAGGGTGGGAGGTTGAAATAGCCATGTTTTAAGAAGTTTTCGAAAGGGGAGATGGCGAGGTTCCGAGCGAAGGTGAGGGGGCAGGGTGTGCCAGAGCTTAGCTACGTTGTAAGAGAAAGATCTTCCTCCACTTCTCACCCTCTTAATTTTGGGAATGACTGCGAGGTTAAAATTTGCCGAGCGAAGACATTTCCTGGGGCGGTAAAAGGTGATGAGGAAGCTGCTGATTACTGGGCCCTTCCCCCAGAGGGTCATGTGGGATATACATAGAGATTTGAATTTTACTCTTTCCAGAATTGGCAACCAGTGTAGGGACTTCAGAGTTGGCTTAGCCGACTGAGTTTTAGGAATCCCGAGCAACAGCCGCGCAGCACAGTTCTGCGCAACTTGAAGTTTCCTTATCGTTGCTTTGGGTGCTCCTAGGTAAAAAGAATTGCCATAGTCCAAACGAGAGAGGACCAAAGCCTGGACCAGGATTCTCCTTGCCCCCATAGGAAGGAGAGGGAGAACTTTCAGAAGCAGTCTGAGAGTGCCGAAGCAGGCTCCTGCCACTTTTACTGCTTTGTGGTAAAATTTTAAGGCGTTGTCCAGCCAGACGCCCAGGCTTTTGATCTTGGTGTTAGGGATTGGGGCAGGGCCAAGGCAGATTGGCCATGTCTGTTTAAGATCCATGCTAGTAGCCTTGCCCAAGAGCATTAGTTCAGTTTTTCCTCCATTGAGCCTGAGTCAGGAGTGTTCCATCCAGGTGGCCACTTTCTCCAAACAGGATTCAAGATCAGAGGGGAGGTTCCGAGGATCGTTGAGGTCAATTACCAGCTGCGTATCGTCAGCATACGTGATGATCTTAATCCCATAAGGCAAGATAATATCAGAAAGTGGTCTCATGTACACATTGAATAATGTGGGGCTCAGAGACGAGCCCTGGGGGACTCCACAGCTGCTCCTAGATTATAGGTCCTCATGAGGGAAATAGCATCCATCTCTTATTATTGAGTCCCTATTAGCTCTACCAAAGACTATCGGAGGACCTGATATATGTAAGTGGTTATTGAGTTTCCATGGGCCCGAATTTAGTTATTTGTGAAAGAAGCTTATTTGTGTTATAGTAGGGTTAAGTTGTATGATGATTATAAAAATTACACTGCTTCTTCTGCAGCACTACTGACACTTGTTTCTCATGTTTACATGTCAGGTATCATTCCAAACCTCTCTTATCACCATGGGGAGGGACACTTCCTTCCTCCATAGTGGTTAGAACACCTGCTTTGAGGCAACAGCACAATAAGTAGATTGGCAGCAATGAACATGTGAACAGATTTGAGCTCCATTCTTCTCAAGCCTGAAAGAGGGTCCACCTGAAGGAATGGCTTTGTCTAGAGTTTCTTTCTAGATAATGTGATATATTTGCTCATGGGTGTGGGACAATGCCATAAGGAGGATCTACCCCCACGGCAGTGAAGCATAAACCCATCTGATGGTATTCACAAATCCACCTAGTTCGGTAGCCCAAACAGCTGTGACCCTCAGCACATTTTCCATTTACTGACAACACACATGGGTGATGGGCCCAGGTTCTGCTGACCTCTACATTCTCTAGGCCTCCTGCCTTTTGATGACAAAATTATTCGCCCTGTTCCCTAGTTTGTCAGACTTGGCCTAATTCCTGATTATTCATCTCTTGAGTTTCAGAAGGATTGGTCCATGCATGGATGTTGAAGGTTTGCGTCCTACAGGAGTGCCCCACATACAATTCCCAATGAGCTTCTCACTCTCACCTGGAAAAATCAACTGCCACTCTAGAATCTCCCAGACATTACATGCACACTCCTAAATGATACTCCCAATAAAGGTATGCAGGTGATGTCCCTCACTCTAGACTAGATGTTGGGTCAAACTGCTAAACTTTTCTCTTGTGTAATACACATAAATTCTGCAGAAACCCTGGGCCATATTTATCAAGAAGTGACGCAGCAAGTCACCTTGCTGTGTTGTGCTGCGTGACAGGGAAAGGGTAGGAATTAGCCATATTTAGCACAATACGCCGCATTCCTGCATTTCCTAGCACTGGTGCACAATTTGCTGCCTAGCGCCGACGCGGGCACCCTTGAACCATGGTGCAAGGGTGCCTGCATTGTTAGCACGATTGTTTTTGTGCAGAAAGGGGCACCACCCTGCACAAAAACAATCCTGAAAGGCATCTTCCTCTGCAGCACACATAGAAATAGGAAATAACAAGGAGAAATAAATATATTTCTCCTTGTTACGCCTCACCTGGGGAGGCGTAGCAGTTTTGGTGCATTACCAGGTCTACCACTTATGGTAAATCTGGGAATGGATCAAAATCCATGGTTTTTGCGTGCAACACCCATGCACCACCCATGGAATCCATCCCTGGGGCATAGTAACACAACGATTTGTGCTGCATTGCGTAACTCTGGATTTATCAAGACACGCAGGGCCACGCAAGGTGGCCTTGTGTAGCTCGATAAATCAGGTCTGATGGGTTGCGTCACTTTCGCACCCTGTTGCGTGGTGCAAAAGCGACGCAACCCTTTAATAAATATGTGTATTACATTAAATCTCCCTGGCCAGTATCTTGATTGAAAATTGTATGTGAGGGACTATTTTATGTACCAGTGTACAATATACCGGCAGAAGACTCATCTGACCAGAAAACTTCTTGTGGCCATGGGACGTATCAGTCTCACAATTCCTGCACAACATTGTCTACCCAAACAGTCTCATAAGAGAGAAAAAACTATGGAATTTACGCAAAACCCTATGAATTAGACATTATGAAGGATAATACTTACCTAAAAAACCTTGTATGAGAGACTACTCTAGGCCCATCTCAAATTATACTGGAGTATCACATCCTTTCTTCCTGATAGGAGTTCCAAGGTTGTGCTTTATCCTGGATTTCTGAACTGTGACTTAACCACAGTCATTCAAAACATTGCACCAGCGACAATGAAGCAGTGCATGTTACATTCAAGTTTCAAATTCATGGAGGGAAGGGTGGGACTGGCCTACTGGACAATAAGGCAGCGCCAGAAGGGCTGATCTGACAGATCAGTGTATGGGCCGGTTATTTGGCTGTTTGTGGGCCTGTTTTATAGTCTGGGGGGTTGGTTCTTACAATCTATTTCCTTGATATTACCACAATGTCAATAGCAAGCACGAATGCATGCTCACCCATACAAGGCAAAACACCTACACAGCGTGTATTTATAAAGCCAAAACTGCCCTGGTCTGCAAATGTTGCCACTTGATTAGCTATCTGATTCGCTAATGGGGGGTATTTTATTTTGGTGCCCAAGCCTCTTTTCTGTCCCATTCCGACCCTGATAGAAGGGAAGGCAGATCTGCATATCTTGTCTCGAGATATGTGTAACGTGAACTAATTTTGGGGGATGAAGTTCATTTACTTATAGCTATGCTACATTTTCTTTCTAAAAAATGTTTTAAAAAAAACAATTGTAGGCAGATTTACAAGCCCCTTGCGCCACTTTTGCGTCATTTTTAACATGGGAAAAGTGACGCAAAAGTGGCGCAAGGGGTTGTAAATCTGCTCCTCGGTGTTTTGTGCTGTCGTGGTTGGCATAACAGATTAGGCTTCTCCAAGCCATCTTGGATGGCTGTACAGTTGTCACTTTATTTCATACCCTATTCTACTAAATGCAGGTTTGTGGAAGTCCAATAAATATTATGGGGCAGATTTACAAGCCCCCTGCGCCACCAGTACGTCACTTTTCGTGACGTACTGGTGGCGCAGGGGGCTGCTCCATATTTACAAGGAGAGGAAAAGCCACCCTGCGTGACTTTTCCTCTCCTTGTAAATACGGCCCATTCACACGCAGCACTTTGCGGTGAAGGGGCGTTCCATGGGTGTTGCTGTGGGTGTTCCCACGCAACACTCATGGAACAAGACACATCTCCAGAATTACGAGAAATCGTAACTCTGGAGATGCGTCTGAGCTACGCCACCCTAGAGGTGGCGTAGCGAGGCGCACCGAGGATAAATGTTTTCATTTCTCCTCGTTTTTTCCTCTTTCAATGCGTGCTGCATTCTGCAGCACACATTGAAAGAGGAAAATGGTTGTAGTGATTGTTTTTGTGCAGGAAGGTGCCCCTTCCTGCACAAAAACAATCTCCCACGACGCAGGCATCCTTGCACCATGGTGCAAGGGTGCCTGCGCCGGCGCATGGCTGCAGTTTGTGCGCCAGCGCAGGGGGAAGCACAAGGATGCGACATATTCTTGTAAATATGTCGCATCCCTGTGCTTTCCAAACTAACGCAGCATGGCGCAGCAAAATGACTTGCTGCGCCGTGCTGCGTTAGTTAATTGTAAATCTGCCCCTATGTGCTGTTCTTTAATAGTACGCAGTGTTCATTCATTATTTAGCGCTTGACTTTACAAATTGCTCTTAATCCTGCCAAGATCAAAACAGCCTTTGAGATCGATGCATTGAGCCTTTTTTGATGGATGGAACATCTATTGCTTTAACCGCGTACGGCTCTTACATGATAGGTGCCCCAGACAAAAGAATTCAGATGTCATTTGATATACGATTCCAGCCTTTTTAAAATGGGCAGAGAGCGGATGACTCTAGGGGGGTTAATGTGAACCACGTGCCGTGTTGTGTCTCAGACATATAAGGCTCACTATTGCAGAGTTATGGATAATCAACGGCGCGCGCATCAGACTATTTTGTCTTTAAGGCTGAACCCATAAAACCTGTCACTTTTCTGCTGATTGTTAGAGTGCCTGGCTTCACGCAGAAACAGCTCTGACATCTGTCCTCTGTCATAATGCAGAACGTTCTGTAAAACCAAACCATTACCTTTCATTTTTGGCACTGAGAGAAAACAATCATCCCTCTCAGCTTTCAGTCAGAGTCACAATTTTCAATTTGATATTTTCACATTTTGTGTTTTCAAATTGTAGGATAATGCACATCTGTTTTCATATCAAATAGCTCTCAACGCTATAGTGTTTAAATGGAGCACCTTCTGTTTCCTCTCACTGCCTTCCCCACAGTGACACAGATGTGCACCCGGGAGAAATGGCAGCCGAATGCGACAGGCTCGAGCCGTGGCGCAGTTATTTCGATGAAAAAGGAATAATGGACATTCTTGCAAACATTCGTTAATGAAACTAATTTTCTGTTCAGATTCCAAACAAGCATTGGGGAACGAGGCAAAAGGGACCACTGGAACGTCTAATTAGATTGATAAAAGGTTTTTTAAATTGCGGCAGAGCAGAATTTACAACACAGGATTTACAAACGTCCTCAGCCTTCTGCCATACAAAAGAACTAATCTGCAGACGGTTGCAGGTCAGAATATTGCCAGAAAAAATAAAACCTGACAGAATTACTGTCACCAAAATATCTTTTGCATAAAAGGTGGATAAAGGGAGATATATTTTCGCAAACAATATTTAGGACACGATATTCCGAGACGATATTTTGGTTACAATATTCTGTTCCAATAGCCCACAAGCTAATATATCCATACACTCATAAGGGCATATTCTCAAGGGCTCATCGCCGAGTTAACGGCACTTTAGCGCAGCAAAAGTGGCGAAAGAATCATCTCCCCATTCACAAGCTGGTGCAAACTCCCCACATCGCCAGTATACCAGCGATAGCTGCTGCAAAAAACATCGCCACGGATGAGAGAGACAACTAACGCTAATGATATGCAGAGTAGGCATTCCCGTGCAAAAACACACGAAAACAACACTTCACGATATTCTCAACAACCAGCCAGAACTACGATGCAACCCAAAAACAGGCGATAAGGCGCGTCAGCAGCAGGGATTTAACACCTGCTTCTTACTGGTGGTAAGCAGGACGACAACCTGCAGTATAAAGGGAGCCCAGCCCAGAGCCACACCTGAAGACCAACACATGTCATGGAGCTACTGATCATGCAGCTCGGAGCCCCAAGAGGCACACAACACCCACCGCCACCCCCCCCAGGCCCCCGATCCCCCCCAGGACCACCCCCCCCGGACTACCACCGAGGCAGCGCATAATGAGACAGCGGTCCTTCCGAAAACGCACCGGCCTCGGAGACTTAACGCCAGAGGAAGTCATTGCCCACTACAGGCTCAAAGGACGACCATCCTCCGCATCCTGACCCACATTGCCCACAGGCTGACGGTACCAACACAGCGGAGAACCAACATCCCTCCGCAGACAAAGCTGCTGGCTGTGCTGCACCTGTTGGCCTCTGGTACCTTCCAACCAACAACTGCCAGAGTCGGCGGAGTCTCGCAGCCAGCCCTATCAAAGTTCCTCACACCTGTCTTGGATGCCATCATCAGCTTGGTACCCCAGTACCTTCACTTCCCCCACACTGCGCAGGAACAGCTGGAGACCAAGCAAGGCTTCTACGCCATAGCTGGCTTCCCGCACGTGTTGAGGGCAATTGACTGCACACATGTCCTACTTGTGCCCCCTTCCGACACTGCACACAATTACCGCAACAGGAAGCACACGCATTCCATCAATGTGCAGGCAATAGTGGACCATCGGGGACTCTTCACCAACGTCGTCGCCAACTACCCAGGCAGTGTGCATGATTCCTACATCTTCCGACAGTCAATCATCAACCAGCGCTTCCAGGATGGCACCTACGGAAATGCACTGCTCGTCGGTAAGTACCAACGGAACACACCACACACCTCAACTCCACAATCAGACAACTCACAACTGTGGGAATGCACGCGTTACAACATCACATACGACATGCCAAACAACATGCCCACCTACCAGACACGACAACACATGGAAATGTGGTAACAGGGGCCAGACATCCAGACAAGCCATCCACGTAATGGCACCTCTGCCACACAATAGCAGGATGTGGTGAGAGGCGGGAACCAAGTATGTGTGAGGGAGGCAAGTGACCCATGAATGAGAATGTACTCAATGCCAAGTGTGGTGGGGATGTGCTGGACAGACTTAAGTATGCAGAGCACAGATATGTCCATGTGGACATATACTGCTGGTGTTTGTAGTGTCGTAGACAGTGGGCACAACCATGTTACCTCAGGCAGTGGGGTAGACCCTGGACATGTAACTATGTCGCCCCCCCTGTAAGCATAAGCGGAGTGGGCTGGGCCAGCGTAGGAGTGGGAATCAATAGCCCGGGGCTCAGGGCCTGGTTCACTTCCGGGATGGCCACCAAGGCAACTACTGCGTGTGTCTCTGTTTCCGCCATATCCTGACCATAGGCCTACACACATGTGGCCGACCACCTTCAACGGCCAATATCACAGTGTCGTTGTCAGGCTTGTAGACATGCGCAGACAGTCATGACAATGGTGTGTCCTAGGAGTGCAAGTGATGCAACCGTGCAGCGCACACAAGTAAATAGGCTCGGGGGAGTGAGGAGCAGCTGTGAGGCAACGTACTACACATGGATGCCGCTCATTTGCCACATGAAAGACATGTCAGACATGTATCCCAAAGTCCCACACACCAATATACTAATAAGCCTGCCAACACAGAATGCCGAACCACCGATTGACACATCCCTCTCTCCTGTCACAGGTGATCAAGGATATGCACTCTGCCTGTGGATGATGAAACCCCTCTGAACCCCGAACACCCAGGCCCAGAGGCAGTACAATGCGGCCCACATACGCACCAGGGGCATTGTGGAGCGCTCATTTGGCGTGTTGAAGTCACGTTTCAGGTGCCTGGACATCACAGGCGGAAGACTCCTGTACAGCCCGCAAATAGTGTGCAAGATGATCATTGCATGTTGTGTGTTGCACAACATATGTGTACGCACCAATGCCCCATGGATCCAAGTGCCTGATGCACCGGACGATGATGATGAAGATGAGGCAGGTGGACCACACCCCAGTGCAGCAGCAGCTGGAATAGCCCGAAGGGACAATATCATTCACAATTTCTTCACATAGGAAAGTCACATGGGGACTGTCCTTAGCAATCATGGGACAGGTCAAAATGACCACAGGCACAGCATGTGCAAATAAATTAATTCCTAGACACATTCCCTGTGTACATGTCACTCCTCTGCATTGGCACATCGCTCGGACAAGTGTATGTGCAACATTTAGTGCTGTCAATTACACCAATGGCAATTGGATGGTGGGAGTGTCACCTTCGTTATCGGGATCCTGTTTTCCTGCGGACTGAGCCGCGTCTTCCTCTTCTTCTTCTCCTTGCCCTTCCTTGGCCCCGAGGTCCCAGGCTGGTCCTCCGTGGGGCTTGTGGGGTTCGGGTTGTCCTCTGTACTTGCTCCAGCTCCCTCCATTGTGCTTCGCAGTTATGTCTTTTTTATTTCTTTCTGGTTTGTTTTTTTGCTGCTGTTATGGTGATTTTACCCGCCTGCGGTGGGAATTGCAAGCCTGCCGCTGCTTGTCGCCGATTTTTCTATCGCGGTTGGGCCCATCGCAACTTTTTTCACGTTCGGGTTGAGATTTTTATCGCCGTCCCGGTGGTGTTATCGCGGACATTTGCCGCGTTATCGGGGTACTATCGCATGTTACCGCCGTGTTGTGAATGCCACGTTAACACAGGGTTATTTTCCCGCGCTCGACGGCGATATGAGGACTTGCGTTAACCTATTTTGGCGATGATTATCGCACGTTCTTGAGAATATCCCCCATAGCTTTCCCAACCTCCTAAACAAATCAACCCGTCTTTTCTGCTCTAATTCGCATTTCCCTGTTATGGTAAAACAAGCCTGATTTACCACCCACTGGCCATTTTAATTTTTTTATTGTTAGCCTAGAGAGAATTTAATCTGTCTGCTTCGCTCCTGTCTTTTCTTAAAAAGGCATAATAATACATAAACATAGAGAAAATGGGCTTTGGGTTAGCCGCTTTTTGCCTCACTAAAACGAGGGAATGTGTCAGCCCTCAATTAATCAGCGGCGGTCTTGGCAGTGTCAGGTTTATTTCCATTTTGTTAACATGGCAGCCACAGGGTAATTTCTCTGTCAGTTAGGTTGATTGGTGGCATTCTGCTGGTGCACATGAAACTCCTATTTTATTGGTTGATAACTGTGTGATTTTGCCTGTGGGTTCTGGGAGTATTTGTTATTATTTTTTACGAAATTTTTATTTTGTTTTCAACTTGTATTTCAAAGTTTGCCTAAGCAGTTCTTAATAGAAGTATTTCCCGATATTTCTTTTGATTGTGTTTCTTCGGTAACATACTGCTATGGCTTGGCCACCCTGAGAGAGGGGCATATTAACAGCAAAACAGGTTAAGCATTGGTCAGAGTGTCCAGCTAGAGAAATGTAATTAATATGCATCTTGCCAGGAGACACAGAGATAGGCACAAAAGAAGCTCAAGCGACTGCACTTACAAGACAGGTAGGTGCCAGGGCAATAGGGAATCATTTACCACCAAAGAACTCTTGCAGCAAAGAACATCCCACAAGACTGGCCACAAGGCAGACAAGGGCATGTCAGAGGAGGAGACTTGCTGTTACAGGCCTTCCAAGACCTAAAGGAAGAAATAAAGTTAATACCAACCTGCGTAGAGACCTGACGGGTATGTAGCAAGATATCAACTGGACGAGAGGGCGAATGACCTGGAGATGAATCTCAATGAACAGATAGACGACTGTGAGTAGTTACACAGTAACTCGTCAGGGGTAGTAGGCGCTATATAGATGCAATTTAAAGGAACAACCGCAGATATTCCAGGAAAATTGCAAGAACTTGGAGAATTGCTTGTGACAAAATATTATAAGTGGAAGTCTTCCGGAAAGATCTGCAAATATACATCTCAGGTCTCGTTGATGCCATACTGGAGAAAACAGAGCGAAAATCAATAAAGACGAACCAAGCACTTTGGGTTGCCTCCACTGACATAGGCAGGATCTCAAGTTCTAGAATTCTTGACACTTATGCAATTTCTCACAGATGAGGCAACCATCATGTATAAGGCACCTACCGGTGGCTCAATAGCATTCAATCAAACTCATTTACCCCTTTTCCTAGACTTGTCCTTAACAACACAGGCTAAAAGGAAAGTTTTCAAACCAATCAAAGACTTTCTAAGATTGCACAACATTAAATATTACTGGGGACACCTGTTAGACCTGGCACCATTGGCGTGGGTCTCCCTTCCATTTTATGCCTTTACCTCCTGTGTTTTGCTGTGTGTTGGACTCCATTTTTGCTGGTCTAGATGCTTGGGCACTTTGCCACTGCTGTTCAGTGCCAAAGTGCAAGTGCCCCCTTTGTAAATTATTGTTATGGATTAGTGATTCAATGATTGGCTTATTTAATTTACTTGTCAGACCCTAGTACAGTGCACTATGTGTGCCCAGGGCCTGTAAATCAAATGCTGCTGGTGGGCTTGCAGCACTGATTGTGCCACCCACAGAAGCAGCTTGTAAAATGTGACTCAGGCCTACCAGTACAGAGCCTGTGTGCAGTATGAGACTGCCATGTCGACTTGGCAAGTGCACACACTTGCCAGTCCCTAAAGCTTCCCTTTTCTACATATTAGTCACCCCTGTGGCAGGGTGCATTGTATGTGAAAGGTAGGACATGCCCTGATGTGTTTGGCATGTCCTGATAGTGAAATACTGCCAATTTAGTTTTTCACTATTGCAAGGCTATCTGTTCCCATAGGACAATATGGGGAGTTTGTTTATAACATCTTATAAACATAACTGACCCTAGGAACAAGATCGAAAAGAAATGTTTAGTATGCCTGAACTTAGAATGTTAAAGTGCATCTTTTAGTGAGGGTGATATTTACATTTTGTGTTTGAAAATACCACTTTTAGAAAGTAGGTATTTTCTTGCCTAACCAGCCAGTGTGCCTCTGCTAGGTTTGTGTATTGCATGTCTGGCTTTTGGATGACCGGGGCCGGAGAGGGGCAGTGGCTCCAGAAGTCTGATGAGTCAGGGCTGGGCTGAATAGACCTCGGCTGCATTTAGAGTAGGGGGGGAGATTTCCTTTTCACCTGAATGGGCCTGGTCTGCCTACAACAATGCTGTCTCCACCTCCTGCCAGGAAGCTGCACCAGTGAAGACAGAACTGGTTTTGGCTGGGTACAGACACTCTTTGCCTTCAGAGAACAAATTATTTTGTGGTATAAATATTAGGGCCCAGACCCCAGAATTTTAGATCCCTTCTGGGATATCAAGAGGAACCTTTGCCAAGGAGAAGAGCCAGATAAGCTGAGGAGGAATACTGCCCCTGTGCTGGTTGCTGTCTGGGGTTGGCCTGCAGTGGCTGCTTGCTGCCAAGGAAAGGAGAAAAAGGACTTTGCTGTTTCTTTGTCACCTGCTTGAAGAAAAGATCTCCAAAGGCTTTAAACTGAGCTTGCCTCCTCTTCCGAAGTCTCAGGGACACAAAGACTTCACCCCTTCTGCCTCTCTGCATCTGGAACTGCTGTTTCAGCTGCTACAGAAGGAAATTGCAACACCAACGCCAGCGAGCGATGCCATAACATGCACCAAAGCCGTGGGCACCGCTCGTGAAGAGCACGCCTCACCGCCCCGACTTGCACTGTAGGACCGACGCCTGCTGACGCCGTGCCGCATCGACCTTGAAGCCGTCAACGAGGCCGCTGCCTAAACCGGAGCCGAGGACACCACTCGTGACATCCACGACGCAACGTCCTGACTCGCACAGCAGCCCCGACTTCACTGACGCAGTGCTTCTTCAACGCGGAGCCGATCCTCGACGTGGGTGACTCCCAAATCCATCAACATCGCACCGTCGTAAGGAGCCGACGCCTCACCGCCATTCGTGACGTCACCTCCCCGACACAGTAAGGAACCAACGTCTCACCTCCCCTGCGCTGCAGTAAGGAACAGAGGCATCACCTCCCCTAGGGTTGTAAGGAACCAACGCAGCAGGTGCCAACGAAGCATCACCTCCCCGACGCCATGCACCGTCTTTGCTTTCATCAATTCCAAGGTTCTGTTCTTTGTGGGTCTGCTTGACTCCTGGCCCGACGCTGCGCACCTCGCGGTCGGCTCCGTTCTTTGGGATTTTCATCTGTCTCGACGTCGTAATAACTCCAGGTGGAGTTATTTTTTGCTAGAAGCTGGATTTGAGTGAATAACCTATTTTTAAGGATATCTTTGATACTGTATTGTGGATTTTTGTCGTTTGGTCTTGTTTTGGTTTAGATAAAGATTACTTATTTTTCTAAACTGGTGTAGTGTCCATTTGTAGTGTTTTCACTGTGTTACTGTATGTGATCACAAATGCTTTACACACTGCCTCTGAGATAAGCCTATCTGCTTGTGCCAAGCTACCAAGGGGGTGAGCAGGGGTTATTTTAGGAGTGTATCCCCCTTACCCTGACTAGAAGCAAGGTTCCCTATTTGGACAAAGGTACCTACCTCTGCCAACTTGAGACCCCCATTTCTAACATTGGTGGGCAGCGGTGGGATCCTGGACTTGCATTTGTGATTTACATACAGTGATTGGTGTACACTACTAGTGAGTGCAGATCATTACGCGACCACATTCATTTTGGTGGATTTTGTTTTTCTCTCTTCCTTGGAATCTTTTTGCATCTTGAGAACTGCCAATTGTCGCCATGAGTAAACAAGCATCACTTGCATCTGTAGATATCGAATTTGAAGAGGAAAGGGTTGATACCTACACTGTGCCACAACTTAAAACCATCTGCAAAAAATTTAAAATCTCCATGAAAGGCCTCACCAGAAAGGAGGAATTCCAAAAGGCACTGAGGGCCTGGTTGGAAGCAAGGAATGCCAGTGGGCAGACCGAGGAGCCTATGGTGGAAGGGGAGAATTTAGAAGGGCAGCAGGATGGGCGAGTGGGCCTAACTGGAGGGGGGTACCTCCCAGGGAAGGCAGCAGTGTGTCTTCAAGGGGTCTGTCTCCAGAAGAGTTGGAGGACAGCGAGAAAAGCAGAGTGCATGAGTTGGAGCTTGCTAGGCTCAAGCTGGGGAGCCAGTCTGACATAGAGAATAAGAAATTGGAGTTGGAGAATAAGAGGTTAGCCATGGAAGAGAAAAAGATGCTTTTAGAGCAAGAAAGAGTGTTGAGGGAGTTGGAGCTGAAAGCAAAGAGTCTAGAGATCACTCCCTCTGGTGGCAGCACACCATCCGGGCCTGTAGAAGGGAAAGTATACATCCCCAAGGACGTTATTAAGGATTTCACAAAGCAGGAGAACATTGGTCAGTGGTTCAAGGCCTATGAGGTAGCAATGAGGTCCCACAGAGTCCCTGACAGAGATTGGGGAGCGGAATTGTGGGGCTGCTTTGTCAGTGAAGGAAGGGAAACATTGCTAGCTTTGCCCACTGAGGATCAGATGTCCTATGCCCCCATGAAGGAAGCCTTGATAGCCAGGTATGGGTTGACCCCAGAGCTTTATAGGCAGAAATTTAAAAACTGTAAGAAGCTGGAGTCCAGTAGTTGGGTTGAATATGTATCTTATTTTTGCAGATCACTGGATGGATGGGTGAAGAGTAGCAAGGTAACTGATTTGCAGGGGCTCTATGATTTGGTTGCATGGGAGCACTTGTCTAGTAGTTGTTTTCCAGAGCTACGCCAGCACCTGAATGATAGTAAGCTGACTGACCCCAGGAAGCTTGCTGTGGAGGCAGACTGCTGGGTCAGTACCAGGGTCCACAAAGGTCATGTGGGAGACTCTGTCAAAGGTGCACAGGGTCCCCAGCAGAAGAGCGGGGGGACAAGGGTAAACAAAAGGAGTTCCAAAAAGGGCCCCAAAGTAATCCCCATGGGAACCAAGGTAAGGGTTCCCAGCCTCCCACTAAAAAGA
The DNA here is from genome assembly GCA_963921515.1 of Calotriton arnoldi. Taxonomy (NCBI): domain Eukaryota; kingdom Metazoa; phylum Chordata; class Amphibia; order Caudata; family Salamandridae; genus Calotriton; species Calotriton arnoldi. The sequence goes on along the minus strand of CAWUFW010004404.1, from coordinate 725,266 downwards.
AACCATGGCTCCCGACAGGTAAGCCTCTTTCAGAGGGGTCCCAAGACCTGTTTTTGTTGTGGTCAGGTGGGCCACTTCCGGGGGATCCTAAGTGTCCCAAACCGGTTACCACCGCACCCACTGGTGCACTGCCTAGTGTAGCCTTGGGGGAGGAGTCGGGTGCCCAAGGTGGGTGGGGGTCCCCCAGAGAAGTCCCTAGTCTCTTTAGGAGACAGTGAGATGGTCCCAAGGACTCATCTGCCTGATAACACTAAAAAGTACAGGCAGTGGGTGGTCACATCAATGGCCATAGTGTGGAGGCTCTGAGAGACACCGGAGCCAGTGTGACAGCTGTCAGTTGTCGGCTGGTGTCTGAAGAGCAGGTGATCCCCAACACATTCTACTCAGTAGTTGCCGCTGACAACTCAGAGTGCCTCTGCAAAGTGGCACAGGTTCCCTTTGAGTGGGGGGGTCTCAGGTACCTTGAAAGTAGCTGTGAGGCCAGCCATGCCTGTTGACTGTCTGCTAGGCAATGATTTGGAGAGCTCCCCTTGGGCGAAGGAGGAGCTGAGGTCTCATTTGGAGATGTTGGGTCTGCCTGAGTGGGCGTGTGTGAACACTCGGTCAATGGCAGCCGGTAAGGGCATTCAAGAGGACCTGGAGCCTGAAAGAGTGGCCCAGATGCCTGCCGTGAAGAGAAGAGGCAGGGGGTGTGGGAAACTGCCCCCGGAAGTTCCCACGGTCCAGGAGGAGGTAGACCCTGAGGGGGATACCCTGGAGCCTACAGGGGAACAAGTGGCTGAACTGGGGGACCTGCCTGAGCTGACCCATTGGCAGCAAGAAGGAGGGCCCACCAGGGAGGAGTTCTGCCAGGAGCAGCAGATGTGCCCTTCTCTCATTGGTTTGTGGCAACAGGCTGCAAACCAGGCAGCAGGTGATCAGTCCGGATCACATTGGATATACTGGGAGAATGGTCTCCTGTATAGAGAGCCTAAGGTTGCTGAGCCTGGGTCAGCCCATGTGCTGGTGGTACCCCAGCGCTTCAGAGCCTTCCTACTGGGTCTGGCTCATGATGTGCCTTTGGCAGGGCATTTTGGGCAAGACAAGACCTTTGAGAGGCTTGTCACCCACTTTTACTGGCCCCAAATGCGCAAGCATTCTGATGCTCACTGTAGGTCTTGCCAGACTTGCCAGGCAAATGGTAAGAGTGGGAAGAAGTGTAAGGCTCCTCTCCAACCTTTCCCTTTAGTCAGCACCCCTTTTGAGAGGGTGGGTATTGAAATTGTGGGGCCTCTGGATCCCAAGACAGCCATGGGCAATAGGTTTATCCTGGTCTTGGTGGACCATGCCACCCGGTACCCGGAAGCCATCCCTCTCCGGACTGTGATGGCCCCCGTGGTGGGTCGTGCATTGATGGGGATTTTCTCCCGTGTGGGGTACCTCAGAGAGGTGGTGTCCGACCGGGGTACCACCTTCATATCAAAGTATATGAAGTCCCTGTGGCAGGAGTGCGGTGTAACCTATAAGTTCACCACTCCTTACCACCCCCAAGGTAACGGGCTGGTTGAGAGATTCAACCGGACCCTAAAAGGCATGATTATGGGTCTTGGTGAACCCATGAGGCGTAAGTGGGACGTCCTCTTACCATGCCTGCTGTTTGCTTACAGAGAGGTGCCTCAGAAGTCCTTAGGGTTCAGTCCCTTTAAGCTGCTGTACGGCCATCCTGTAAGAGGACCTCTGAGTCTGGTGAAAGAAGGCTGGGAGAAAGCTCCCAGTAAACCTCTCCAGGATGTATGTAGCTACATGCTGGTCTTCAGAAACCAGACAAAGCGCTTCAGGCAACTCGCCCAGGCGAACCTGGAAGCCAGCCAGGAGGAAATGAAACACTGGTATGATCAGAATGCCACTCTGATCGAGTTTCAACCTGGATAGAAGGTTTGGGGCATGGCCCCAGTGGAGCCTTGTGCGCTCCAGGATAAGTGAACTGGACCATTTGAGGTGGCGGAGTGCAAGAGTGACGTCACCTACTTGGTGGACTTGCAGTCTCCCAGGAACCCTTTGCGGGTCCTGCATGTCAACCGCCTGAAGCCCCACTTGGAGAGGTCCGAAGTGGGCATGCTCCTAGCAACAGATGCTGGGATGGAAGAGGAGACTGAGCCTCTTCCTGACCTCCTGTCTGCCAAGGAGCAAGATGGGTGGACGGTGTGAACCTCTCCCCCGCCCTGACCCCTGAACAGCAGAGTGACTGCCGCCAACTGTTGTTGCAGTTTTCTGACCTGTTCTCCCTGACCCCCGGTGTCACTCAGTGGTGCGTCCATGATGTGGACACTGGGGACAGTCCTCCAGTAAAACATAAGATTTACAGAGTGACTGACAGGGTCAGAGCTTGCATCAAGGAGGAGGTCTCCCAGATGTTAGCGCTAGGGGTGAATGAGCCCTCAAACAGCCCTTGGGCCAGCCCAGTGGTCTTGGTCCCAAAGGCTGCCGCACCCGGTGCCACGCCAGAACTCAGGTTCTGTGTGGACTACCAAGGGCTCAATTCAGTCACCAGGACTGACATGCACCCCATCCCCAGAGTTGATGAGCTCATCGATCGGTTGGGGGCTGCCCGGTTCCTCAGTTCGTTTGACTTAACTTCTGGGTACTGGCAGATCGCCTTAACTGATGGGGCAAGAGAGAGGTCAGCATTCTCCACACCAGATGGGCACTACCAATTCCGGGTGATGCCCTTTGGGATGAAGAATGCCCCTGCCACCTTTCAGAGGTCGGTCAACAAGGTGTTGCTTGGGCTGGAAGATTTCAGTGCCGCCTACCTGGATGACATTGCAGTGTTCAGTGCCACTTGGGAGGAACATCTGCACCACCTTTGGGAAGTGTTGAAGGCGCTGAGGAGGGCAGGCCTCACGATCAAGGCAAGTAAGTGCCAGATCGGGCAGGGTTCAGTAGTGTACTTGGAGCACCAGGTAGGGAGCAGCCAGGTGGCGCCCCTACAGCCCAAGATTGATACCATTCTGGCTTGGGAACCCCCCAAGACTCAGACAGAGGTGAGAGCCTTTTTAGGACTCACAGGGTATTACAGGAGATTTGTCAAGGGGTATGGCACCATCGTTGCCCCTTGACAGAGCTGACTTCCAGGAAGCAGCCCAGGAAAGTGAATTGGACTGACGCCTGCCAGAAGGCTTTTGATGCCCCGAAATCTGCCATGTGCACAGCGTCCGTGCTTAAGGCACCCAACTTCTCCCAAGAATTCATTGTGCAGACAGATGCTTCAGAGCATGGTGTGGGGGCTGTGCTCTCACAGCTGAATGAAGAGGGCCTAGACCAACCTGTAGCCTTCATTAGTAGGAGGTTACTTCCACGGGAACAGAGGTGGAGTGCGATTGAGCGTGAGGCATTTGCTGTGGTCTGGGCGCTGAAGAAGCTGAGCCCATACTTGTTTTGGACTCACTTCCGGGTTCAGACAGACCACAGGCCCCTCCGATGGTTGATGCAAATGAGGGGTGAGAATCCAAAGCTGTTGAGGTGGTCCATTTCCCTACAGGGGATGGACTTCATGGTGGAACACCGCCCTGGTACAGAACACGCCAATGCTGATGGTCTGTCCAGATTTTTCCGCCTTAGTAAAGAGAACTCCCAAGAGGGTGGGTAGTTCTCCCAACATTTCAGCTGGAGGGGACACGTGTTAGACCTGGCACCATTGGCGTGGGTCTCCCTTCCATTTTTTTGCCTTTACCTCCTGTGTTTTGCTGTGTGTTGGACTCCATTTTTGCTGGTCTAGATGCTTGGGCACTTTGCCAATGCTGCTCAGTGCCAAAGTGCAAGTGCTCTGTTAGAAATGGGGTTTCTGGTTGGCTAAGGCTTGCGCCAACGCCAGGCAGAAACCACCACTCTAGTCAGGGCAAGGGAGTTACCCACTGAAGATAACCCCTGCTCACCCCCTTGGTAGCTTGGCACGAGCAGTCAGGCCACACCCAGAGGCAATGTGTAAAGCGTTTGCGCAACACACTCACACAGCAGCAACACACTAGACAAAAGAAACTCCACACAAGGTTATATATAAAAATAGCCTTTGTAGTATCCAAAACACATTAGAATAGTAATCACACAATATACACTGTGCCAACTGGCACTAGGCAATATTCACAGGGGATTATATACAGGACCAGGCCAATCGGGCCACGGTCAGAACCATCAGAATGCAGGTAGTAAATACAAAACACAACCAGTAACTACTGGTACCATAATGACCTAAACATTACCATATTAGCATTAGACACCATCCTAAAATATCACAGCATGACATTAGGCAGAAACACATTAGGCCCAAACCTCATTAGCATAAACACATTATGCAATCACCCCCATAAGCATAAACACATTACGCATTAGTCCTGGGGCATGAACATCTTAGCATAACTCCCATTAGGGCCTTGCGCCCTATCACCATCATAACACTGAACCCAGGCCAACTGGCCTTCCACTGGGCCCAAAGGTGCCCTCTGTCCAGAAATGTCAGGGCTGGTAGATAGGGTTTCTCAATTAGCCCCGGGGCTCCCAAAGCAGCAGCAACAAATGGGCGTAATGCGCTGGGGCAGGGCAGGAGTGTAACTCACCCCTTCCTTCTCATTATAAACTAAATGCCCCCAAAGAAAAGAATGGCACGGGCACTACGGTGCCTCCTGGGTCCCCACTGGGACTTTCTAACAAATGTGCCCCACGTTGCAGCTGCCCGCGCTGGGGCGGTGCAGCTGTGGAAAGTAAATGCAGGCACTGGCCACAACGGCCTCTCCATCCCACTCCGGGACTTTTGCAGCAATGCCCCCAACGTTGGAGCGGCCCGCTCCCCTGCGGGACCACTCAGGAAAGCCTAGCACCGACAATGTGCCTCGAAAGGGGGCTCCCCTCACCGGGCTCTCCCAGAGCAGTTTCCCATGCGGCCCGCTCACCGGGATTCAGCTGCACTCTCTTGGCTTCCTCCGATCACCGGTGACCTCCGCAGGCCTCCGTAGGCACCACACGCAGGGCTCACACCGCGGCTGCGGGAGCCCTGCCTCTCGGGCTCCGGAGCTTCCCTCCGAGAACTTCCTGCACGGGCACGAGGTCCTGCCCACAACCCGGCAGCTTTGCTTGACTTCCAGGTCGCGCTGGCAGCGGCCTGGCGGCACCTTCACTCGGCGGCTCCTCAGTGCGGGGTGGGCACCCGCCCATAAATAAAACCAAAAGCGGGGTGGGCTCCCGCTATTAAGAGCACGAAAATGTGGGGTGGGCACCCGCTATCGGAACCACGACGCGGGGTGGGCACCCGCTCTCTTTGGCAAAATGCGGGGGGATCCCCACGTCGGGATTCCCTCGAAATAGATTGCAGCTCCGCACTGCGAAGCCCCAGCACTCTTCCGAATAGAAGTAAAGCACTCACCAGGCGCTATAGTCCAAAGTCCAGGGCACAGCTGGGTCCAGGCAGGCCAGCACACAGGGCCCTCCAACAGGGAGGCAGTCCCTCGTGGCGGTCTCCTTCTGGGGCCCAGCAGCAGCAATCCTCCCCAGCCAGACGAACAGCAGCCCAAACGCCTGGGGCTCTAATACTTATACCCCTACAAGCCTTTGAAGTCTTTGTGCTCAGGGGGCACTGACCCCTGTCTAAATCAGTTCTGGGAGTCTCCCTGCCAGTGACACCTTCTTCCTTTGATAGTGGGGGTCTGGATCCTCAATCACCCAGCAGGAGATGGAGCCATTGGTTTATGGCCGCAGCCCAGGCCTCTTCACCTCCAGGGGCTACTCCTCCCCCCTACACTCCAGCTGCAGGTCAGCCCGCTGCTGTCTCACCTCCTCCCCTGGGTCAAGACATTCCCCAGATTCTATCACTTTCAAATCCAGACAGTCAATCCACAACCAGGCAGAGACACACAGAAATGTTAGAGCACAAAAACCCAGCCACTTCTAAAAGAGTGGTTTCTAAACGCACAATGCAAAAACCACCTTCACAAAAAGATGTGTTATTGAATTGTGAGTTCAGGCATACTAAACTTCACCTCTCCATCTTAAGCCTTTGGGGAGATAGGCTGGATAACATATTACACAGCCTCCCCATTCTATCCTATGGGCAAGATGGCCTTTCCACGGTGAAAAACGAAATGGAGATTATTTCACTGTCAGGACATGGCACACACCTTAGTACATGTCCTACCTTTCACATGCACTGCACCCTGCCCAGGGGGTACCTTGGACCTACCATAGGGGTGTCTGATGTGCATAGAAAGGGAAGGGTAAGGTCAGGCAAGTGGGTGCACTTGTCAGAACAACATGGCAGTTTAACAAACTGCGTGCAGGCACTGCAGTGGCAGGCCTGAGTTCCCTCTTTAAGGCTACTTGTGTGGGTGGCACAATTCGTGCTGCAGGCCCACTAGTAGCATTTGCATTACCAGCCCTGACACACATAGTGCACTTTACTAGGGACTTTACTAGTAAGGCAAACATACCAATCATGGACAACCAATTACCATTACACTTTATACAGGGAGCACTTGCACTTTGACACTGATTAGCAGTAGCAAAGTGTCCAAAGCATCTAAGTTGACAACACCATGTCAGAAAAAAGGTCTAGGGGGAAAGCAAAAAGTTTAGGGAACTTTAGCCAAAAAGGGCCAAGTCCAACATGCTCCCTTTGTAAATTATTGTTATGGATTAGTGATTCCATGACAGGCTTATTTGATTTATTTGTCAGACCCTAGTACAGTGCACTATGTGTGCCCAGGGCCTGTAAATCAAATGCTGCTGGTGGGCTTGCAGCACTGATTGTACCACCCACAGAAGCAGCTTGTAAAATGTGACTCAGGCCTACCATTGCAGAGCCTGTGTACAGTCTGAGACTGCCATGTCGACTTGGCAAGTGCACACACTTGCCAGCCCCTAAACCTTCCCTTTTCTACATATTAGTCACCCCTAAGGTAGGCCCTAGGTGCCCATGGGGGCAGGGTGCATTGTATGTGAAAGGTAGGACATGCCCTGATGTGTATGGCATGTCCTGATAGTGAAATACTGCCAATTTCGTTTTTCACTATTGCAAGGCTATCTGTTCCCATAGGACAGGATGGGGAGTTTGTTTATAACATCTTATAAACATAACTGACCCTAGGAACAAGATGTAAAAGTAAAGTTTAATATGCCTGAACTCAGAATGTTAACGTGCATCTTCTAGTGAGGGTGATTTTTACATTCTGTGTTTGAAAATACCACTTTTAGAAAGTAGGTATTTTCTTGCCTAACCATCAAGTGTGCCTCTGCTAGGTTTGTGTATTGCATGTCTGGCTTTTGGATGACCGGGGCTGGAGAGGGGCAGTGGCTCCAGAAGTCTGATGAGTCAGGGCTGGGCTGAATAGACCTAGGCTGTATTTAGAGTAGGGGGAGGAGATTTCCATTTCACCTGAATGGGCCTGGTCTGCCTACAACAATGCTGTCTCTACCTCCTGCCAGGAAGCTGCACCAGTGAAGACAGAACTGGTTTTGGCTGGGTACAGACACTCTCTGCCTTCAGAGAACAAATGATTTTGTGGTATAAATATTAGGGCCCAGACCCCAGAATTTTAGATCACTTCTGGGAAATCAAGAGGAACCTTTGCCAAGGAGAAGAGCCAGATAAGCTGAGGAGGAATACTGCCCCTGTGCTGGTTGCTGTCTGGGGTTGGCCTGCAGTGGCTGCTTGCTGCCAAGGAAAGGAGAAAAAGGACTTTGCTGTTTGCTTTGTCACCTGCTTGAAGAAAAGATCTCCAAGGGCTTGAAACTGTGCTTGCCTCCTGTTCTGAAGTCTCAGGGACACAAAGACTTCACCCCTTCTGCCTCTCTGCATCTGGACCTGCTGTTTCAGCGGCTACAGAAGGAAATTGCAAGACCGACGCCGGCGAGCGACGCCGTAACCTGCCCCGAAGCCGTGGGCACCGCTCGTGAAGAGCACAACGCACCGCCCAGACTCGCACCGTAGGCCCGACGCCTGCTGACGACGTGCCGCATGGACTCCGAAGCCATCCACGATGCTGCTTCCTGCACCGGAGCCAAGGACACCGCTTGTGATGTCCACGGCGCACTGTCCTGACTCGCACTGCAGCCCCGACTTCACCGACACGGTTCTTCATCATCGCGGAGCCGATCATCGACGTGGGTGACTTCCGAATCCATCGACATCGCACCGTCGTAAGGAACCGTTGCCTCACCGCCATTTGTGACGTCACCTCCCCTACACAGTAAGGAACCGACGTCTCACCTCCCCTAGGCTGCAGTAAGGAACAGAGGCATCACCTCTCCTGGGGTCATAAGGAACCGACGCCGCAGGCGCCAACGAAGCATCACCTCCCCGACGCCGTGCACTGTCTTTGCTTTCATCAATTCCATTTCTGTGAGAGGGCAGAGCACTCAGAGGAAGGAAGAAACCAGCCCCAAGCAGAACCCAAGGAAATTTCGAGACAGAGATGGAGGTGAGTGACATGGGGGCACCAGGAAAGTCACCCTAATATCAACAAATTCTGGCCAGCAGGGAGAAGGTGCAGCAGCATAGGGTGAGACGAGAGGCAAAGGACCCAGTGAGAAGGTTATGGCCAGGCCTGTCAGTGAAGTGTCAGTTAATGAGCACATGCAGATTTCCCGCTCGCTGTCTTCTTCCACCAGCAGAATGCTAAGTGGACCTGGTGTCTGGGAGATGTGTTGATCTTCCTGCTGGCCAGCAGAGTAATTGACATGGCCCAGTTTGGTAGTTCAAAAGCCGAATCTCGTTAAGGGGTGGCTCAGGAAAATAGTGAAAAATCAAACAATGGGACCAACTACTGATATGGCCAAATTAATATTAAGGTTGTCCATGGGACCTTTTTAAACTTAGGGAAAGTTACATTAAACATCTCTCAAAGATGAGCCAATGCTGTGTTAATACTTTCATACAGCTTTCACCTAGTGTGTAAATACAATAGAGCATTGCATATTTACAGTAATGCATCACAGACTCTTTGACACTCTAGTCAAAAAGAACTAGTATACTTCATTTTGGTTACCTAATTGAATTATAAGACTCACTCAGATGGTCTCATCTGCAAACAGCTGTCTGTGAGTAGATACCTAACTGAGTTAGAGAGTAGTCCTCCTGGCTCAGCCCAAACGTATGTAAACTTGTATGCATGTTATCAAGTGTAATCAGCACAGAGTCTCTTACTACAGCAGTGGTCCTTGTTTTAAAAGGCAGGTACTAGTGGTTATCAGTCAATATTATTTTAAGAGAAGCTTACAGTGTGTGAGGCTCAATTAGTGATACTCTTTTACAATATATGTCCACATACTAGAGGTCAAAAATCAAAACATATAAGGCATTTATATGGGTCAGAACCCACTGCTTCTCTATGTGCACGCATGTAAATCAGCCCAACTCTAAGACCCATTTGTTTTATCCAAAGGGGGTACTACTATACATACTCATAACTGCCTTTGTGAATAGTCCAATCTCTATTTTGTTAGGGAGACAAATAAATCAGATGAACAAAAGGAGAAATCACTTCCAAACACAATTCCTTGGTACAAATTATAAGAATAGTATTATGCTGTATTTGCATACATGTTAATGCTCCATATAAATGTGCCATTTTCGACTCAAAATTTTAAATGAATTTTAGTGAAGTTTGACTGCCAAATGTTAACACAGTTTCGATCCTGAGTGTTGGACCTCACTCTTTCTCCAGGGCACCCCATATTTTTGCTTTCCTTTGCTGAACTTGTTTTTGTTGGTTCTTAAGAAATTGGTATACACTGATTAGTCATTTTAATTTACCTATAATTCCCTATTATATGGTACCCAGGGCCTGTAAATTAAATGCTACTAGTGGGCTGCAGCACTGTGCAACCCACTAAAGTAGTACTCTGAAGCATGTCTAAGACCTGCCACTGCAGCCTGTAGTGCGGTGTAAACTGCCTATTATAATCCCTTTTTTCAGGTCAAAACCTTCATTTTTAGTACTTTTAGGTCTCCCCTAAGGTGTGCACTAAAGGCTCAAAGGGCAGGGTGCATGGTATTTAAACAGTAGGACATGTGTACTAAAGGTTTACGACTACTGACAGTGAAAAACTCCTAATATAATTTTTCAGTGTAGCAAGGCTATCTCTCCCATGGACTAAGACTAGGTTAGCAAATTACACTAAATAAGTGATAACTTCTGTTTGGGAGCAGATAAAGAAATACTACTTCCACTGATTTGAATTGTAATTTAAAACCCTCTTTAATTGTAAAGTCAGATTTCAAGTTACTGTTTTGAAAATACCACTTCCAGAAAGCTAGCATTTTTCTGTCTAAATAAAATGTTCCTTTCTGCCAGTGTCCAGGATCAGGTGACTGTGAATGACTCTCTTTTGGTGTGATGTGTTCTCCTTCAGTCATAGGGACAAAAGGGGCCTGAGTAGAGGAAATGGGTCTTCCTGACAGGGTGGATGGAAAGGAGTTGTGCCTTGCCCTGATTACGCTTCAAAAGACCCTGCCTGCAGCACACACAAAGCTACCTGACACAAGGCCTTCACTTGCCTTTGTCCCCCTAGTTAGTTTGGAGCCAAAACCAAAGAAGAGGGAAGTACTGGCCAGAACTGTTTTAGGACTAGGTCAGGGATTGTCTCCCACACAAAGGCTGGCACTGAGTATAAAAGGTACACCCCCGAGCCTCTCATCGGAACACTCCTCGACATGTGGAAGATTCAGAAGAAAGACTGCTGTTGTATCGTAGGAAGGAGTTCCAGTAGACGTAGTAAGGTTAAAGATGAATACGTTTATTGTTCTTAGATGTTAAGGAGGTTTTCCAGTAAAGATGCAAATAGCCCCACCAGGAGCAGCCTCCCTGCTGCTCAGCCCAGGATCCAACTGACCCTCTCTCACACAGCAATCCACACATTCCATTACATCATCATCCACACCAGCATTCTACCCAACACATTCACACTGGCTGAGCAGCAGAGGCAGAGAAACAGGGAAGATGCATAGTATGAAAACCTTAAATATAACAACTGCCATGTTGTCTAAAGAAGGAAGACTGCACCTTCTTGCCTTTTACCCAGGATCTGAGAAGTGACTGCAGAAGTGACTGTCGAAGACCACCTGTTTGAGCTTCAGGGATACAACAAGCTTACAAAGGCCTTCCCTGCAACTGCCCAGCTGAGCAGTACCAACTAGACGTGCCTTAGCCCTGCTGCTGGCTTCTGCTGCAGTGACTCCTGATCTCCACAAGATGGCTTCCCAGATCCTGGACCCTTGGCTGGTGTCAAAGTGCACTTCTCTTCCCTGCAATCTATAAAATTCAAATCCAAGGGAAAATCCAGAAATGTGGAACTCTTCAAAACTGAGAGCAACTGCCTGCATCTCCCGCAAGCGTGAACATCCGACAGCAACCTGCTCTTCGTATCAGCAGTGACCACCCATGCCTTCCAGCAGTATGAAGCTCCAACGGCGCTCTGGCATAAATTTGTGACTTTGAGCTGGTCCACCATGAACAGATAACTGAGAGAGGTGCTTTGTGCGTCTTGGTGCTATTCCTACCTGAAATTTAAAAAAAACATAATTCTGGTTCTACTAATTGGATTTCTGTTGTTTTAGGGTCATTTTATGCATTACATTATTCTTTATGTTTCTGAATTGATTTACTGGTGTTGCTTTTTCGCCTTATGACTGTCCATTTGGTGCCTGCAGCCTTTCTCTGGGTCACATGACTAGGTGTAGTTGACGATTGGTCTTTGTGTGTGCCTCCTAGACAGACACACACAATAGAGAGCTTAGGTGTGACTAGATGGGCATCACTGGCAGGATGGGAGGGAGGAGCTGGGTCCATCCCTACTTACACGTGAATAGGCTGTGTCCTGTTTCCACACAAATGCAGCATACCCCTGTAGTTAGTCTGAAGGCAGGGCCAGGAAGGCAGTGCACCTGTGCACTTTAAAGGCATGCCTCTAGACGCTTCTCTCCACTTCAAATTCAAAACTGGGTATACATACTAGACCTCAGACACCAACTCTTCAGTACACTTCTGGACCTGTAGATACTCTGCCAGGAAGAACGGCTGCTATGCAGCTGAAAGGACTGTCACTCTGCTGGACTGATTCTCTGAAGGGCTGCTGCCCTGCTGTGCTGACCTGTGTCCTGCTGCCTTCTTGCCTGGGTGAGAAGGACTGGATCCGCATCTCTTGAACGCAGAACCGAGAGTGATTCCAAGGGCCTCCTCATCTGAAGCCTCAGGGACACAACAGGCTTCCAACAATATTCCACCTTCACCTCCACTCTGCTTCTGTGAGTCTACCCAGCCAAGTTGTGCCACCCCAGTCCTGGACCCATGAAAGTAGGCTTAAGGTGTTCTGCCAGCCTCTGTGGATCAAGCGGAACAATGCATCTCCTCTGCTGCACAGTAAAACCCAAGCAGAACCGATGCATCGGCACTGCTGCGTGAATTGGACCAATTGCAAAGACTCGTAAGCCGGAGCCCATCGGAAGCGCTGCGGTGCAACGCATCCTCGGTACAAGTCCTCGCATCCCTCATCTAAAGCAGCTCTTCAGAACCGGCGCATCACCCCAACTGCGTGCCGCATCCCCGATGCCGGACTTAGGACCGCAGGTCCCTTCGACGTAATCTTCGATGATGATGCAGGCCCTCGCATCTTAGCCTCACATCATATTGAAACCGATCGCTTTGACTGCGAGACGCATCTTTGACTCAGATCCTCGCAACACTTCGCAAACTAGGATTTAAGGTACTCTGTCAAGCGTGCCTAACTGGGACTCTGTAGCCGGCCTGTGCTCCATTGCGGTCGGCCTGAATTTGTGACTTTGTCCTGGTCCGGTGCAACCAGATATCCACAGTTTGCCCTTTTTTTCCACTATTGTCACTAAAATGTTTTAATTTCCTTATCTCTGCTTCTACTGATTTGATTGTTGTCATTTTGGTCTTGTTTTATTTATTAAAGGAAGTTCTACTCTTCTAACTTGGTGAGGGTCCAATTTTGTGTTGTGTTTTCACTTTATTAATGTGTGAAGTGTTGGTGTTGCACAAATACTTGACACATTACCTCTAAGTTAAGCCTGACTGCTCTGTGCCAAGCTACGAGAGGGTTGGGCACTGATTAATTTATGGTTGCCTTGTGGCTCACCCTGACAAAGATTGTGGTTGCTGCTTGACCAGGGCTCACACCCCAGTCAAACAGCAACCCCATTTCTTACATTAAGTGATCCTGTGTTAGAAGCTTAATTCTTTTTGGAACTCTGTCAGACAATGGCTAGCACCTGCTGGAGGCTGTGATTACCATAAAGGACATACTTGAAGTAATCAAAGAGCTGCCCATCTACCACTGCAACAAATGTAATCCATTGGTCTGAACTACAACTGTCATTGTGGCATAGGTCAAAAATTATTAAAATGGTGGTGGAACCTTTTTTAAATTACATTTTCAGTTTGCTCCAAATACTCACCTCTAGGTCCTTGCATCTATTGACAAATCAGTTTACATGGGTGGGGCAGAAACGCCGCCTGAAAAGTTGATTGCTGTAAAGGGGTGCCTTCACAGTGGCATAGGTAGATGGCAACCTCTCTAACACTGGACAAAGTTTGCATCATTAGGACCAAGAAGAACACAAAGGGGTATATTCACAAGAACGTGTGCTAAACATCTCCAAAAAATGTTAACGCAACTTTACACATCGCAGCCTATTGCGGGAAAATAACCCCGTGTTAACCTGGAATTCACAACACGGCGGTACCATGCGATAGTCCGCCGAAATCGCGGCCAATGTCCGCGATACAACCACCTCGACGGAGATAAAAACACAAACCACAACACAACAAAACGTGCGATGAGCCCATTCGCGATGAGGAAAGCAGCGATAAGCACCGCCAGGCCCGCAACACACACGGCAAGCGGGAATAAGCACAACAAAAGCCTAAAAAAGAAAGACAAACCAAACAGAAAACAACAGCCAAGCACAGTGGAGGCAACCGGAGCCAGTATACAACCCCACAAGCCCCATTGGCAACAAAACATTGTACATGGCAGGCCATCTTGGACAAGGTGAATGCAGCCGGAGAGCGGAGGATGACAATGGAAGAAAACCAGACCAGCCTGAATGATGCGAAACGCAGAAACAAGCAGAAACAAGCCAACAACAAGAAGGCAGCAATGCACACCGGAGGTGGGAGTCCAGCCCCACACCAGGAGCTGGATGACATGGAGGAAATGGTGTCCACCACATCAGTCTGGAGATGGTGGCAGGACCCGGGGACCGGAAACTCCCCAAAACAACAGACACAACAGCAACAGGGAGAGGAACGACCAGGGACTGGTGGGACGGGGGGAGATGGGCAGAATGGCACACATGCACAATTAAGCACAGCACAACTGCAGACAAACCATGCCCAAGAGTAACAACACCAACCAAGAGCACAAGTCACACAACCCGGCAATATCACACCACTGAATAAGCACAGAAGTGAAAACCACACTGCCTGAAAGGGAGAAGGGTGAGCCAAATCAGAGCTGAAGGGACATCTCACACACAATGCAGCACACACACATAGGAAGCAGAGCACCCCAACATCGAACACAATGTGGTACAAACACCAACATTTGCACAACAGAACACAGGACACAAGTGCACCCGCTTGTGGCCGGCAAACGGCCATAAGCATCTGGCAAAGCATGAAACAGGGACATGATAATGCACAAGTACAAACCCACAGCCCTGATGGGGGAGCAATGCACATATGGCAGGGAGCCAGAGAGTCCGTGACACACACATTGGCATACAAATCAAGACACAACACAGTTGGAGACAAGTGAAAGTGCGGAACCTTTATCAACAAGTGCGTGTCAGTACGGCCAAGAGAAGTGCCACGATATGCAGACCAATGCAGCAGCATGTCTGAATGAGGAACGTAGGAAAGTGCCCATGTCCACCCCGGGGGAGTCCATCACCAACACAAGTCAGTGCCAACCCGCGTTGGTTGTCCGCGCATGGATCAGGAGTCCAGGCCAATGCAGCCATGTCCACTGTCGTCTTCGGACATGTGACCAGATTCCCAACATGCAACCAGGCGTCGGGACACGTGCAATGGGTCACATCCAGTTGTGGCTGCAGATACCTTGTCACTCGTCCATGAACGCGAGTGCAGCAGCGTAGGCCAATATCTCCAATGAGAGATCGTTCTCCACCACATCTGACATGTCGTCGACGTAATCCATCAGCTGACCCGGACAGATGTGCTGACTCCAACCCCTGGCCACAATGTGCACCAAAGCCCAATCGGGTAGCGGCTCAATGTGCTCACTGCACACGACGTCTCGTGCAATCTCCCAGGTCCAGTTGCCAGCATGCATGCCATAAATGGGCATCACGGTGACACTCCTGGTCGTGGGCCAACAGGGGGCGCACACACACGTCGAAATCCAGGTCAGCTACAGTCACGTTGAAGAGGCAGACATCCATGGTCCACTCGAATATGCACGAGCGACAATGCAACACAGGCTGAACGCAGGTGACGTTCGCAAGGCGGAAGCTCAGTCGGTAACTAATCCGCAGCACTGCCAATGGCAATGCCCCCAGTACATGCAGCAGACGTGCACGGTACAGGTCCACGTGACTGGAGTCGAGCATGTGTCCGTGATGGTCTGCCATTGCGTCAGTGGCTCTGCTTGAAGCGGCACTGGCTTGCCCTGCGCCAGTCCTGTGGATGAAATGGCACAGCTCGGAGCAATGAGCAGTGTCTGTGTGCAACGGGTGCAGGCCTGGGGTGGGGTGGGAGTACATGTGAAGGCCATCTCACGCACTCTAACTACGACCAAGGACTTCTGCGTGTGGGATGTGTACATGTTGGTCTCAGGTCGGGCAGTGCGTAGTGTGGGAGTCGCAAGTAAATGCTATCATATCTGTCAGGGGGTGCTGGCCACATGCAAGTCCCAGCTCGGAGCTGCAGATGTGCCACCGCCTGATAGTACAGACAAAGGACCCTTCATCCCTACAGTAACTTCACCATCTGCATGCATTCAGGAGATGTACAGAGGCCTGTCGTGGGTGTGGTGGGATGTCTGTGACCCTGGGAATCATGGATGATATGCCCAGCACGTGGCACATGAGCGGCCTCACTTTGTGTTACGTTGCCTCACAGCTGCTCCTCCCTCCCACGAGCCCCCACACTTGTGTGCGCTGCGCGGTTGTATCACGTGCACTCCTACGGCACACCATTGTCATGCCTGTCCGCGCATGTCCAGCGGCATGCCAACAACACCGTGATGCTGGCCTTTGAAGGTGTGCTGCCACGTGAGTGTAGGCCAATGGTCTGGACAGGGCGGACACAGGTGTACAGTCCATGGATGGCTGTGATCGCGCTGCGAATGAGGCTAGGCAACTGACTCATGCAGCCGCAGGACTCATACACATAACACCTGGCATGCATGTGCCAAGACCCCGAGCATTCTTGCGCTCCTACATTTCCCTGTCCGTGCGGGCCCGCCCTCCTGGTGCATGCTACATTGCAACATCGACTACTGTGGCTCTGGTGGCGACAACACCCCAACACAGAGACACACTTACCGCACATCCTGCCCAAGGCCAGGTCCGAGCCACGCCCTGCTCCCCCTGCTGAATCAGCACACCCCTGTGTTGACCTGACATATGCCGGACCAGCACACGCCACTTGTGCATGCAGGGGGGGGCGTGCGAAGCTACATGTCCAGGGTCACTGCCAACACTGAGGTGACATGGTATCGTCCACTGAAGACAGCACACTGTGATGTTGCAGGGCCTGTGCCCATCATGCTGACACAATGACCACACGGACACACTTGCTCAGATGGTGTGAATGGCTAAGGGCACGTGCGCCCGGCCACATTTATTAGCAGGCACACATATCGAGTGACACCTGTGTTGGATGTGTGTCGGATGTGTGCACACCAGCCGGCAAGGGCTGCCTGGTGCAGTCAGAAATCGACAACAGTGTACATCGTAAAGGACACAACCATTCAACCATAAAGGCCCCATGACTTGTGCTGCACAGAGTTAGTGGCCCCGGATGCACAGCGTCCTGCACAGGCCTACCGCCACGGGCCGCTGACTTGCGGGGCACTGTGGCAGGGTCACGAGAGCAGGGCAGGTTTCCGTAGATGACAAAGGGGCTTGTCACGGAGTGTCTCGGTGGACAGTGGAAGGTGTACCCCCAGGGCATGAGGCAGAGGGCAGAACCACGCTGAAACAGTCACTATGGTGGAGATGAATGGAACAGACACATGTCGGACATCAAGTCCGGTCCAGCCAGATGAAGATGCAGAAAACCACCAGGCCATGGACTCAGACGCCACCAAAGTCCAACCAGAAAGTGCCCATGACTCATTGTGCACAGAGTTAGTGGCACCAGTGCTGTTAGGGGATGCTGCCTGCGATGAGGCATGTCCAATGGTGTGGACTCCTCCACATCTTACCCAAGACACAGTTCCACATGTGTGACCTACTGGACCGCAGTGTAGGCCTGAGGCAGCGGTCAGCACGGGCCATTCACCGAGTGTCGCCGGCTTAGGTTGGATGGCCCCACCGCCTGCGTAGTTCAGGTTCAGTGGCACCACGGGACGTGGACTTGCGGTGAACAGGGTTGATGGCACCAGGTCAGTTGTTGATAGTGTTCGATCACCTCCGTGACTTTGATCCGGCTTTCGTCCGGACTGAGCCGCATCTTCCTCTTACTCCTCTCCGTGCGTTCACTGGTGTGGACTCTGCCATTCATAATTCGCCACTAGGTGCTGGATGTGGGACCTACTTGTCTGCAGGGTAGGCCTGAGCCCTCATCCACGTGTCGCCGGCTTGCGTTGAACAGGGTTAGTGGCACCACGTGTCGCCGGCTTGCGTTGAACAGGGTTAGTGGCACCACGTGTCGCCGGCTTGCGTTGAACAGGGTTAGTGGCACCTCGTGTCGCCGGCTTGCGTTGAACAGGGTTAGTGGCACCACGTGTCGCTGCGTGTCGCAGGCCTGCGATATGGAATTATGGCTCACTGATCGAAGGGAGTCTGGTGCTGTGGCTGCTGCCACGGACTTGGGGTCACTGCCATTCAAGACTCAGGACACAGTTCCATATGTGGGACCTACTGGAGCACAGTGTAGGCCTGAGCCCTCATCCACGTGTCGCCGGCTTGCGTTGCACAGGGTTAGTGGCACCACGTGTCGCAGGCTTGCAATATGGAATTATGCCTCACTGATCGAAGGGAGTCTGGTGCTGTGGCCGCTGCCACGGACTTGGGGTCACTGCCATTCTGGACTCAGGACACAGTTCTACATGTTGGACCTACTGGGCCGAAGAGGACGCCGGTGGAGTATGTAAATGAGAAAGGAGTAATGTGGGCCAGCGTCGGGGGGGCCAGCGATGGTCTGAGGAGGCTGCAGAGGTCGCGGCGCTGGTGCTTGGAGCTTGCACCGGCACGTGGTGTGCCCTCTTTGACACATGCCGGTGTAGGCAGGTGAGCGGAGCCTCGTTGGTGCGCTGGGGCAGGCATGAAGGCTCTGGGGACCAGCGGCCCGGGGTGCAGCAGGCGCACAGGGACGCAGGCCCTGCCGCGCTCGACGCAGGACTCGTGGTGGGATGAGAAGCGCTGCCCTGGCAGACGCGTTGTCCATTCCGAATGAGAACCACGCCCAGTGCGACGGGCTTTTTGTTCACACCCCTACGCAGGCCTGGCGTACGCAGGTCCAACCCACTACGCACGCGCATGCAGGAGGGGACGTAACGTGCGACATTTCCGCGTTCTGCCCCACAGCCTCTGGGGACATGGTAGCGTCCAGTGGCCACTACACTCCATGCACCAGCAGTTGATGTCCACATGGCCATTTCCGTGGTTTGCACTCTGTGGTCTGTCCGGCACCTCCACGCCACACCTGGCATTGGGTAGGTTCACATTCCTTAGTCACTTGCCGGTCTCGCACATGCCTGCTCCATGCCTCTCCTCACATCCTGCTATTGTGTGTCTGTGGTGCCATGCCGTGGATAGGTTGTGGGCCTGGCAAGGCCAGATTCCCAATGGAGTCGTGTTGTCGTGTCTGGTCGGTTGGCATGTTGTGTGTCATGTTGAATGTAGTTGTGCTGCGTGCCCATTGCCAGTGTCGTGAGTTGCATGACTGTGGGCTGGAGGTGTGTGGTGTGTTCATTTTGGACTTACCAACAGGCACTGCATTTCCATGGGTGCCATCCTGGGAGCGCTGGGTGATGATGGACTGTCGGGAGATGTGAGAATCATGCACTCTGCCTGGGGAGTTGGCCACGACATTGTTGAGGAGTCCCGGGCGGTCCACTGTTGCCTTGCCTGCACATTCATGATATGCGTGTGCTTTCTGTTGTGGTAGTTGTGTGCAGTGTCGGCAGGGGGCACGAGGGGTACATGTGTGCAGTTGATTGGCCCTGACACGTGAGGGAATCCAGCTATGGCGTAGGGGCCTTGTTTGGTCTCCAGCTGCTCCTGCGCAGTGTGGGTGAAGGAGGTGCTGGGGTACCAGGCTGTTGTTGGCATCCAGGACAGGTGTGATGACCTTGGATGGGGCTGGCTGTGTGACTCCTCCGACTCTGGCAGTTGTGGGTTGGATGGTACCAGAGGCCGACATGTGCTGCGCAGCAGGCAGCTTTGTCTGCGGAGGGATGTTGGTTGTCCGCTGGGTTGGTACCGTCAGCAGGTGGGGGATGTGGGTCAGGATGCGGGGGATGGTTGTCCTTTTGGGCCTGTAGTGGGCAATGTCCTCCTCTGGCGTTGGGTCTGGGCGGCAGGTGCGTTTCAGGTGGGTCCGCTGTCTTTATGTACGCTGCCTCTGTGGTGTTCCCGGGGGGCGGCGGGACGGGTCCTGGGGGTGGTGGCGGGCCTGGGGTGGGTGGGGGTGGGTGTTGTGGCCCTCATGGGTCTCGGAGCTGCATGATCATTGTCTCCATGGCATCTGTGGGTCTTCAGATGTGGCTCTTGGCTGGGCTCCCTTTCATGCTGCAGGTAGTCGTCCTGCTTAACACCGGCAAAAGGCAGGTGTTAAATCCCTGCTGCTACCGCGGCTTATCGCCTGTTTTTGGTTCGCATCGCTGATCTGGCAGTTCGTTGTGAAAGTGGTGTTGTGGTTTTTTCGTGTGTTTTTGCACGGGAACGCCTACTCTGCATCTCATTAGGGTTAGTTGGTGGTGTCCACTGTGGAGATAAATTTTGGGGCAGTTGTCGGGGGAATACTGGCGATGTCTGCAGTTTGCACCTGCTTGTGAATGGGGTGTTAAATCTATCTCCACTTTTGATCGGTTAAGGTGGAGATAAATTGGCGGTAGGTCCTTGTGAATATGCCCCAAAATGTACCCTCCAATGAGAAGTGACTATCTGATCTTCTACATATGTCATCCTTTGAAGGTATTGTCTATAAAGGGAGCAATCAGGTCAGATATTCAACCAGATATGGGTCCATTTCTTGGACTCAGTTGCATAGTTTTTAGTAACATATTACAAGTAATGTGAATGTCACTAAAAAACAAACTCTGATTTAAACATTTAGGAATACAGTGATATTCTATTTATTAGAATAGTGGGCTGGATTGGACCATCAGCCAAACATACCATTAGGGACTGTTAGGTTCTAAACTGTAGAAATCTGACCCAAGCTGGCCATTTAATTTCGAATTGTTCTCATCATGCTTACTGAAACTTCATTAACTATTGTATTGCCATCTTGCCATTAGGTTATTTCTTTCAACCATTTTCTGGCACACAGCTCGTCTGGAGTGGCCTACCCTTACCCAAGTCTTCTGAATTTATTGCCGAAGCTTGTATCCCTACATTTAACAGATTCAGTCCTCTATTGGGTCTAGAGGACACATATTGACTGCCAAATGACCTTATTTTACCCAATGAATCTGATAGAAGTGCTGGGGTTAGTGACGAACAGGAATCGTCTCTTCACAGTGAGATGTTTCCCAAGACGGCACAAGATTCGGGCTCTTTTACCAATCTGATTTGTTAGAACATTGCTGGCCTGACTGCTAAGTGGACAGATACGAACTGGCGGCTCAACTATATTGTGAACTATGATTTTGTGATGTTGCAGGAAACTTGGCACAGGTGAAACATCATTTGGGATGGGTATGAAAACTTTTACTGTACCTGCCACTCGCCCTGCTAAGGGCAGAGCTTGGAGAGGGCTGGCTATTATGGTCGGAGTGTCCAGCTGTTTAAGGTAATCTCAATTGCATGCAGTCATCCGGGGATTCACATTTTGTGGATTGTTCTCCCCAACAGGGTTAATTTCTTTTTGATTAATGTTTACAATCCTGTGGCAAAATTGGGATGTCAAATTAAGGTATTGTTTAATGCAATTGAAATCCTAAGAAATAGGGCTGATTGCATTTTTAGCGAATTTCTTGTGGTTGTTGGGGGTTACTTCAATGCTAAGTTAGGCCAATATGAAATCCAGCGTGATCCTTTTACGGTAACTGCTCCCACTGTGTCTGGCCCTAGGGCTGATCAGAGAGGCCCACCATTATTGAGCTACTTGTTGATGTTTTAACTTTGCAACCTGGCCAAAATCAGGTGTGATTTGGCAACACAAGTCCCAACCTTTATAGGTCGGTGGCAAGGAACTATTATAGATTACACACTCCTTTCCAGGGGCATGATTGATTACATAGCTGCAGGTGAAGCTGTCACAAGTGGGTTTATTGACCATAACCCTAATGGATTTGAAATGTTTTCTACCAACTTTCTCCCAACCCCCCCCCCCAATGTAATGGAGTTAATAACCTAAACCCTAAGGATAAGGGACTCAGGGACAGATGTACGACCCTACAATTTTGCGACCCACAAATTGCATTGTTTTGTGACTCGCAATTTGCGACTCGCAAAATGGAATTTACAACAGTGTCTCAGACACTGTTTGTAATTCCCAATAGGGCCACAAACGACCTGCATCATTAATATTTATGATGCAAGTCACAATTTGCGACCCCGTTGGGAATGGCCAGCACTCGTAGGGATGATGGCCTGCTGGGGTCAGCAGACCACCATGTCTGTCACTGCTTTTCAAATGAAGCAGTTTTAAAAAAAATATTCAGCCCGTTTTCCTTAAAGCATAACGGGATGCATTTAAAAAAGAAAAATGAAACGTTTCTGTTTAATTTTTAAAGAGTCGGCAGTGGTCCGGGAGACCGCTGCCTGCTCTTAAAAAATATTTTCGCTGCCATTCACAAAGGGGAAGGGGTCCCCTGGGGACCCCTTCCTGTTTGCGAGTGGCTTACCACCTCCTTGAAGCAGGTGGTAAACTGCGAGTGTTTTGCGACCGCAATTGCGGTCGTAAACAATTGTACATTTTAGTGCGACTCGCTATTAGGAAGGGACGCCCTTGGCATGCCCCTTCCTAATAGCGAGTGGCAAACCCTATTTTGCAAGTAGGTAATAGGCTATTGGGTCGCAAAATAGGGTTTGTACATAGGACAGACCTATGTTGCGGTCGCAAACGGCCCGATTTCTCCTTTGCGACCGCGAAAAACGGTCGTACATCTGGCCCTTAGGCTTAGATTGCAGGCAGTAAATATCTCCTCCGTGCTAAAAACTACTGTCAAAGGAAATCTTGCCTATATTCTTGATCTATTGTTAATTGCAGAGCACCCACTAATGAAGGTGATTGCAGCCTTTGAAAATCTAAATCAATCCATCAAGTCCCTCCTTATCAGCCCCGCTAAAAAAATGTTAACATTACCGAGCCTGACTAGTTTTATAAGGATTGTAGGGCTGCTAATCAATTCCTGCGAGCTGCCCTAAATACCAGACCTATGGACAGGGATCTTGCAGCCAAAGCAAGGCAGCTCTATAAAATGACCTTTAAAAATCGTAAGCTCTCCATTAAGGAGGCAGCCTAGACCAGCCTCATAAGGTCATGCAAAGAAAAGGAAACTAGAGGCTTTGGGCAATTATGAATAGAAAAAGGCTAATAGAACCCAAAAGTGAGGGGCTAGGGACTAATATCCATGCAGACAGCTGGATCTACCAATTTAGAGGCATCTGCTCTTTTGATAATGATTGGAATATGTTCTCAAATGAGGCCCACCCCCTTTCCCTTAAACATCAGGTTTAACCTTGAAAAGCTAATAACTGCCATCACTACCAGTCCATCTAGAAAAGCACGTGGCCCGGATTGAGTCCTAATGGATCTCTACCAAGCGAACACTGCGCTGTCTGCCCCCGTTATTACTAGCATCCTGAATGCTGCCGTATCCTGTAGGACTCCTGCCAATTGGCAGCAGGCTGTTATTGTCTAGATGTTTTTTTAAAAAAAATAGGCAGGACCCCCATTGTTATTGACCAATTTCACATCTGGATTTGGTGGTTAAAGTGCTTGGCCGGATCATCTTGCACAGGATGGAGGCTTGAGTCCAACAGTCTTGTGCCCTCAGTAGATGCAATACGGCTTTAGAGAGGGGTTGGGGACTCAGGAACAGTGTCTTACCCTTAGTCTATTAATCAGGAAATATACCATTGCCAAAATGGACTCCCCGTACTTGTGCCATCATGGATTTAAGCAGTGCATTTGACTTAGTGAACCACTCTAAATTATGGCTCATCCTTACCCAGATGAGCATGTCATAAACTCTGGTGGATTTTTTATGAGGATTACATTGTGGGGTTTCAGCAACGGTCAGGTACAGCACGGATTAGAAGTGCACACCCACATTTGGTATGTCCCGTGGTGTTCGCCAAGGGTGTATTTTGACACTGATCTTGTTTCTCTTATATATAAATCTGTTCCTACCTACCAAGGTAAAGACCTACCATTGGTGATCTCTATTCCAGTGCCAGCTAACTTTACACTGATTAGGAGGTGTTGCTTTCTCAAACACCTAATGGATTACAGGTTTTAGTCGAGAACTTTGTACTTTTTATGGATAACTTGGACCTAGACATGAATACTACTAAAACACACAATACGGTATATGGTTCCCAGAGTAGAAAATGTAGGCCTATCTCTATAAAGGGTAATAACATCACTAGGGTTAAGGCATTCTCTTATTTAGGGGTGACCTTTGATTCTCGCAACAATGTCCTGCCTTGTCTATCCAACCACTGTCTTCGCGTTAATCACTCTACCGGGCCCTGTTTGATGTATTATCCAAAGTAGGTAGCTAACCAATACTGCCCCTGTTGGAAATTTATACGTTGAAATGTCTACCTGTGTTAACATATGGGGAAGGAATATGGAGCTTTTGAGAATGTGCTCTTCTTCAGTGGGAAGAGAACTGTTTCTGCAGACACCTGTTAGGTCTGGGTCCAGATAGCCCTCATTATTTTTTGCATGAATGTTAGAACTGGGATTCCCAGTTGACTGAGGTATGAACCTATGCCAGGCAGGAACCACCACTCTAGTCAGTGTAAGCACACACTAAAAGATAGCCTGTGCTCACCTTCTGGCAGCTTGGCACAGAACAGTCAGGCTTATCTAAATAGGCAATGTGTAAAGTATTTGTGCAACACACACACAATAACACAATGACTACACCACAAAAGACTCCACACAGGTTTAGAAAAATAGATTATTATATTCTGAACAAAACGAGACCAAAACAACAAAAATCCAATAAATGGAGATATTCAATTTAAAAAGAATAGGTAAAAAATAGCACTTAGAAGCAAATAACGCTTTAAGGGTTACTTGGGGTCACGCTGGACTAGGGCAAAGTCAATGTTTGTGCCAACCGTGGTGGAGCGCCATCCGGCTAGAGGACCCATGCAGGCCCCGGTGAACAAAGTACCTTTCCTGGTCGCAACCGCGAGATGAGTCGGGAGATACGTCGATGTAGATTCCGCAGGTCAAGGATGCGTTAATTCTTCTCCCGGCAGGGACGGCAATGCCTCAATTCTGAATTTGAGATGCTGGGCCTAGATGCATTGATTCTGTAGAGAGATGCACCGGGTTTCCCCACACAGTCCAAGCTGCTGTGACAGTGATGCACGATTCCGATGCATCTGACTCTTGAGGTGCTGCTCTGGTTCAGGGAGAAAAGCGCTGATTTTACTCCTGCATTCGGGTCGATGCGCCAGTTCTGCTTCTTGTAATCAGGAGATGCATTGATGTCCATGTTGAATGTATCTGGGTCCACTTCCAGTGAACCAGGCACAGGAGCAGGGGTAGAGACTTTGATATCTCTGAGCCTCAATGAGCAGGAGGCAAGCCAACAAGAGCTTGGAGTGCACTTGGAGAAAAGGCAGAATCCAGCTCTCCTTCAGCAAAGTCAGAGAGCAGCAGGCACCAGGGCAACAAACAGAAAAGCATGCCTTCAAGATCAGCAGTCCAGTTCAGTCCTTTAAGCAGCTCAGCGGTTCTTCTGACAGAGCTTCAGTTATAAGTTCAGTAGTATCCTGTGCTGGTAGGGTCAAAGGCCAGTATTTATACCCAGTTGTGCCTTTGAAGTGGTGGCAGCTTCAAAGCAGGCCCTTGAAGTACCCAGGTGCCCCTTTCTTCCCAGCCCTGGCTCCAGACTATCAGTAGGGGGCAATCTGCCCTTTGTGCAGGAAACAGGATACTGCTTATTGAGGTGTAAGTGTCAGCTTCCCCCTATTTTCCTGCTCAGGAAGAGCTTTCAGAATGCAATGAGTTCTCTGTCACACCTATCCTTCCTGTGCTTGTGGCTGTCTAGAGGGAATGCACAAAATGTAGCTGTCACCCACCCCAGATGTGTTTTGGAAACAGGCTACGGGCACACAGAGCAGTAAGAGCAGAGAAATGTCCACTTTCTAAAAGTGCCATTTCTAAAACAGTAATGTTAAATCCAACTTTACCATTAAAGGGGATTTACCATTTCCATTTCAAAGATATAAAACATGATGCAGCTAGTCCTTTCTAATCAGAAATTACATCTTAAAAGTGTATTAAGGAATGCCCAATGCTAGGCTATGAGAGGAGTAGGCCTCACAGTAGTTAAAACGAATGTAGCTGTTTGTCACTACCGGGACATGCAAAACTTAAAAGTACATGTCATGCCTTTTACTTGAACAGCACCCTGCCCTATGGACTACCTATGGCCTACCTTCGGGGTGACCTGTGTTAAATAAAAGGGAAGCTTAAGGCTTGGCAAAGGGTTTCAAATGCCAAGTTGAAGTGGCAGTAAACTGCACAAACAGGTCCTGCAATGGCAGGCCTGAGGCCGGTTTGAAAGGCTACTTGTGCGGGTGGCACAATCAGAGCTGCAGGCCCACTACTAGCATTTAATTTACAGGCCCTGAGTATACGGTATACCTCTTTACAAGGGACTTACAAGTAAATTAAATATGCCAAACAGGTGTAAACGAATTATACCATGTTTAGAGAAGAGAGCACATGCACTTTAGCACTGGCTAGCAGTGGTAACATGCTCAAAGTCCTATAGCCAACAAAAAGGTCAGAAAAAGAAGAGAAGGAAGTCAAAAATGTTTGGGATGACCCTTCAGAGAGGGCCATTTTCCAGCAATGAGGAATTGGGCTTGGCCTATGGTACTGATTTCGTGGGGCTTGTACCACTCCACCTCAAGATCTCAATATGGAGCAATCAAGAAACAACATTAAATCACAAAACTATAGTCAATTGTCTGGCATACGATTTTGGGCTAAAGAGCCTGTGGCTAAATTATGCAAAGAAAACAGTGGAAGCTTTAGGAAGACCGGACTTATTTTCCTCACCTCGTGCCATCTCAAGAGAGGAGGGTGGCAAGGTTAAGGAGCTTTGTCTGAGGTGGGCAGTTGTTATTAGGGAGGACAAAGAGATTATGAAACCTAACGTGAGGGAGTTGGTTACCATTCAAACTGTTATATGTGTTGAGACATATCTTTCTTATGTAAATAATGTTTTGGAAAGGGTATTTCTGATACGCATTTGCATGGGGAGTAATTTCGCATGGGGACTATTAGATATCATCTCTGTTTCCCTACAGGTCAATTTGATTTTTAGTCCTTCTTACCCTGTCCAGGCGATGAATCCTACCTCCAAACGTTGGCTCACATTCGATTTTCTTGCAAATTTTATCATTCATTTGCATGAAAATATTTAGTGCTAGTTCTTAAAACTTGTGGTTTTTACCAGTACAAATGTTAGAAATGGGATTCCTGGTTGGCTGTGGTATGCCCCCAGGCCAGGGTGCAGATGAATGCAGATGAATCCCCTGTCACACCCAGCCCTTCCTGTGTTGTGGCTGTCTATATGGATTGCAAAAAGTGTAGCTGTCACCCACCCCAGACATGTATTGGAGACAGACTGTCAGGCACAAAGAGTTATAAGCACAGAGAAATACCCACTTTCTAAAAGTGGCATTCCTAAAATAGTAATGTGAAATCCAACTTCACCAGTAAGGACAATTTATCATTACCATTGTAAACATACCAAACATGACAAAGCTACTCCTTTCTGATCAGGAATTACCACTTCAAAGTGTATGAAGGAATTCCCAATGCTGGTCTATGGGAGGAGTAGGCCCCACAGTGGTAAAAAACTAAATAGGCTGTTTGTCACGACCAGGACATGTAACACATACCGGAACATGTCTTACCTTTTAATTACGCAGCACCCTGTCCTTAGAGCCACCTACGGCCTACCATAGGGGTGACTTAGGTGTAATAAAAGGGGAGTTTCAAGCTTGGTGATAGTTTTAAATGCCAAGTCGAAGTGGCAGTAAACTGCACACACAGGCCCTGCAGTGGCAGGCATGAGGCAAGTTGGAAAGGCTACTTCTGTGGGTGGCACAATCAGTGCTGCAGTTCCACTAGTAGCATTTGAAGTACAGGCCCTGGGTATATAGTATATCACTTTACAAGGGACTTACAAGTAAATTAATCAATTTTGCCAAACAGGTGTAAACCAATTATACCATGTTTAGAGAAGAGAGCACATGCACATTAGCACTTGTCAGCAGTGGTAAAGTTCCCAGAGTCCTATAGCCAACAAAAAGGTCATAAAAAGAGGAGGAGGAAGGCAAAAGGTTTGGGATGGCCTTTCAGAGAGGGCCATTTTCCAACATCAAGCCTGCACTTTGTTTTCTTTGTAAGTTGCCTGACCATTCTGTATGCCATTATTTTTGTGTCATAATTTTTTATTTGAATAAAACCTTACAGCGTATGCACATTTTGGAACAGAGGTACATAAACAATAAGCAATACAATGCAAGTCGGGGGGAGGAGAGAGTTACGGGGAAAAAGGCATGTTACACATATGACTAATGGAACCTATAGTCCTATAGTGCCGGAGATCCCCCTATATATCGGGTATCTAAGAGCCAAAGGGCCAGAGGCCCACTTGAGGGGAGCAAGGGTCCAGACTGCCAGTCGCCGTGGGAGGGAGGGGAAGGATGCATCCCTGCCAACCAGATGGTATGGACAGTAGGGTCATGGGTGAGCGCTGGAGAAAGGAAAGGAAGGGACCCTGTGGAACCATGCCAGTGCGTTCCATGGCTCACCGTTAAGAGAGGAAGGATGGGTTTTCCTTGAGAGTGCGTGGAGGGTGATGGTGATTGCAGCGGTGTGTCCCCACATCAAAGGGGTCCACGTACCTGTCCACATACCTACGTGTCCAGGGGAAGGAGAGAGAGGGGTGTGGAGGGGAAAAAGCGGAGGTGGGGGGCAGGGGGCGTATGGGGGAAGAGGGACATGGTGGGGAGGATCATAGGAAAGGTGGGAGACCAAGAAGTAGGCAGGGAGGGCATAGGAGGAGGCTGGGAAGGGGTGTAGGGGAAAGAAAGAAAGAGAGAGAGAAAAAAGGGAGGAGGGTGGGGCATGCGCAGTGGGTAGGGGGGAGGCCACGATTGGGGGTGGAGGCAGGAAGGTGTAGCGAAGGGGGGGAGGGCGGCAGTGTGTGTGTGTCGAGGGTGGGGTACCACAGGGTTTCCCAAGTGTTCATCCTGAGTCGTCTGGCGCTCGGGGTGAAGTGCAACGGGGGGTAGAAGTGGTATTTCTCACTTCAAGGATCATCTCGTAAAAAAGGACCCCACATCTGCATGAACACCTCTGTTTGGTTCTGAAGATTGTAAATAGCATGCTTATCCGATGTTGTTCGGATCATAGCCACTGTCCAGTCCTCCTGAGAAGGGGGCACGGGTCACCTCCATTGGCAGGGGATGCATATTTTGGCAATGGCCAGGCCCGTGTGAATGAGGCGGCACTGTGGGCGAGAGAGGTCTGCAGAATCTCCGGTGTCGTGGAGGAGGATGGTGGGAGGATTTTTAAAAAATGCCTTACGCTGTCGCAAGTCTATTGACTTTTAGCTCCTTTTTAGGTTCATATGCTTTTGAACTATTTTTAGAGTTTTTTTTAATTATCTATCGAATTTGTATTGCACTGGAGCCCTTTATTTGTTACTGATTTTATTCTGTGCACAGTCGCCTATGTGGAAGTTGGTTGAAATACAAATTGTACGGTTATATGGCATGATTACGGCTCCATGAGGATTTTATGTAATTTTCTTGGATTTAAATGAATTTTTATATTACGCATGCTCTTTTATGATTATATGCTTATAATCGAATATAGAAAGATAAGCAAGTAACATATTATCTTATTCTTCAGGTTGCATAATGGTTCATATATTGATACTTTCATTGAGATGTAACTGCAATCTGTTCTCATTTGCTGTTAAACATGTTCCAGTCTCGGATGCTTACGGGGAAACCATGGACAGGACGAATCCCCCTCGCATGTCTTCTCCACTCTCCTCCCCCTTGATTTAAAATGAGTTCCCTTTCCCCTCCTTATGTTACCCCTCATCCTGTTATATTGTTCCAGTGTCTTCTGGCACATTTTACTGAAATGCCATTTCTATCTCCTTTTATCAGAACACGGTAATGTTTTCTTTTTATTGGTATGTTGTACCTCATTCAGCCAAGTGTATTGTTCAAAATAATGTAAAATACATGTAAGAATAAAACAAAGATCGTTTTAGACAATATGATTTTCTTCAATTTATATTGTCAGGGCATAGTCCTCAGATAAGACGGGCCCTCCGGAAATTTCATTTTTAGTCAGATCAATGTTTTGAAGATAGCAGGCCTTTGGCGAGGCAGTGTTGCTTTAAATTAGAGGTGAGATTATGCAAACTATAGGTTAACAGAATGTTCCATCTACTTATACTTTTTTCTGAAATAAAAAAACTAAGAGAACATTGTTAGAATGATGCAGAGACAATGCAGTTAAGACTCAACTGTGTTTATGGGTCTGGGGGCGTACTAACAAAATGTACTGAGGTATAGATAGATCTTTGAACCCTTAAACATCTGAAATAAATGCAAGGCAATAAAGACATGCCTGTGACTGAGGCAACAGAGCTGTGCACGTAGCAGTGTTATAGTCTGGCGGGGATTTAAGAAAATTTTAGGTTTTGTATTTAATAGGATCCAACTTATATTATTAGGTTTTATAACTGAGTTTCCTTAATAGCTGTTCGAAAATGAAATGTTCTGCATTTTAAAGAATTATATTAATATATTTTTCCTGGAACACGAACAAAGAATTGGCAGAAGAAAGGTATGAAAGGCCGACTATGTCAGAAAGGGGGTAGTGATTAATACATTCTTAGAAAATAAATGCCAGGTCTTTAACCATGAATGCTCTCTCCCTGGGGAAGAATGGCTGTCGACTTTCAGTTGTTTTGTGCTATCAAACGATGTCATCCTTTGGTGTTTAACCATACACTCTAAAAATCCGTGACATCTTTCAAACAGTTCTCACTAACCTGATTCCCCTCCCCTAAATATTACCCATTCCTTAACGGCTCGAAAGACCTCACCCTTTTTATACTCTAAACACTTAAAACAAAACTGATTGTTAATTTCCGAGAACTATTCCTTTGTTCTGAATCCCCTCTAATTTCTTGTCCAGGCTCCTTACACTAGGCTGACTTCCTCTAATTTCTTTCTTTATTAGATTCTTTTTTTACTGCTTCTCTTTTACAATTCATCCCTTCTATCTCTGCCTTAACTTAAGCTTTCATGTTTCCATCTGTAAAGCCATCACCTTTATGCCCCCTTGCACATGTTTTCTCACACCACTTCCCCAAAACGTTCATCAGCATAATCAAGTACATCCTGTTTCCCAGGCTGGAAAGATTTCCCCCGGTCTAATTTACATTTCTCACTTGTAGCCAATATCGAGATAGCGGATCACCCCTATGTTGCTCGATTTGCAAAATCATGACACCTCTCTGAACACCTCTTTTCATGCTCTATTAATAGTAAGCTGATGGTGTGCCAATCTCCTCAAGCTCCTTGAAAATAGTTGTGCCTGGAAAATGTCTATATAGGCGCAATCCTACACTATTTTTAAATCCCTTTCCGTCATTTTGAAGAGTTGCAGAGCCATCAGCTGTACCATGTCATTTTTACAAAACTGTGTGTATCAGTAATATGTGAACAAGGACAGACTCTCACTGTACTCCCATATCATGTGCATTAATGTTCTTCATCTTGTTCCCTTACATTCATGCCAGTAAACCACAACCTTTTCCTTATTTACTCTCGTATGTTGGTAATATGTTTGCCTCTTTGCATTGTCCCCTGCTCACTTCACTACTGAATGGACACAGATCCGAGTTCTTTGTTTCACGACTATGTCATTCCCAATGGTGCCAACATGAATAAGCTCCATTAAGACTCCCAAAACCTCTAGGCCTAACAGAGCCCCAAACCCATCCAGATCTCCATCTCCCAAACTGCTTCAACTTACGCTTCCCCATTCTAATGTCTAACCTCTGCTGCTGCCTCTATCTTGAACAAATGGGTACCAAAGCTCATCAGCTGCCAGTCTCTTGCCTCTAAGCACTTCATCATCCCTAACACTGGCTCATTCCTCACCCTGCTGCCACCCTCATTCCTACGAGCTCTGCTATTTTCCTTATCTCACAAAGCTACAAACTTGCCACAAGCCCTGACCTGGATAATCCCCTTCCACCTGACACGATTAACATCACCTTCATGCTTCTACCCTTCTGATCAGTCTTTCTCCTGAAAATTAAATGTGTAAACATTCCATGTCTTTCGTCAAGTCCCCCACTGGTAGCCTCATGCAGTAGCGGCTGTTAACGGACCTGGGCGATGAGGCAAGGGGTTGGGAGGGGGGTTGGAATGGGACAAAAAAAAGAAAACATTAAAAAAAACACACTTACCTGATGAAACGGCCACCACCTCTCCTCCGTTCTCCGTCATCTTTTCTTTAGTGCAAATTAGCAGATGGCCCTGAAAGGGCCAGGCCCATTAGTTTTAGGCCTGTTCTAAAGACACACTCCGATGTTTCTTTTTCATAGCATGAAAGTGTAAAGGGGAGAACAACTTGTTAATTCACAACCTATTGGCCATTAACTCTTTGGATACATATTAACTCACGGAAAACTATATAAGGTTAGTTAATTTATTACAAAGCCAAAAATAACTGGACATAGAGACACCTCAACACGAGGGTATAGAAATACAAAGGATTTAGCATGAAGCCAAATCTGCGTATCCAATTCAAACGATGTAGCATAAACAAAACTATTAGTTGAAGAAGTAGGATACAGAGAATCAGAAAGCATGAGTCCAAGTTCCCCTGCATCGAGGGTTGATGAGCAAAAACCATTAATTCTATCCCTACTCTACCACTAAGGTGACATCCCTGCATAGGATTTCCCGTGGAAAGGATAAAGGTGTCAGTGCGTGGAGTCTTCCTAAGAAGTCTCTCCACCATCAAATGGGTCAAGCAGCATAAGGTCACTATCACAGAAGAAAGAGCTCGTTCTGAGATGCTGTCCTTCTCAAGGCAAAGAAAAAGTGGTCTGCTTTCCCAAATTCCAAACACTAATTATCTACTGGTAGCTCTCCCACAATGCACAGTGCACATCTTGGTTCACAATAGGCACGGTCATAGGAAACCTTCCACGATGTTCTTCGCATTCGATCCTTGCAACAGTTTGTCCTTGGTTCTCAGGCCTTCTCCGTGTGAATTGGTCTCCGCCTCTATCACCTTCGAGCAATGTAACTGTAACTTCTTTTCTCCTTTACCAGCTCCTAAACAAAGACATTACTTTTCCCTAACGAAATAACTTTTTCCACCTGCAATGCAAATGTGAGAAAGAACATATTCACAGTGCACATGAAATTCCGAATGTTACTTCTAATGCAAGAGTTTTCAGGGACTTGCATCCAGGCCTACAATTTAGCTAACATAAGAACACATAACTTAAACACTACAAGTTAACAGAACTCTATTGCATTTTAGATTAGTACATCTACAAATTATAGGTATAACATTGTTAAACACATTTAGTATATGTGTGATGTTGAATGCGCAACACAAGTTCTTCATGTTAACATTCTCTGCTAGTTACATCCATTTCCTACGTTAATTTTTCCTTACTCCTTTGTCAGTACTCTAAAACATATCACGAAATTACATTAATACAATTGACACTTCTAACACCCCATGTTTCCTAACACAAGATTATATGCGACTGCGCTTCTACACGTGATTATGATGCACCCCTACAATGAAATTCGATTTCCGCTACATCAGCCACTAAGCTGTGCT
The DNA here is from genome assembly GCA_963921515.1 of Calotriton arnoldi. Taxonomy (NCBI): domain Eukaryota; kingdom Metazoa; phylum Chordata; class Amphibia; order Caudata; family Salamandridae; genus Calotriton; species Calotriton arnoldi. Next base: position 691,745 of record CAWUFW010004404.1, on the reverse strand, counting down.
AGTATGCCCATAGAAGGCAAATTTACTATTGTTGACACTCTCCCTGCCTTTGTGCTTGTTTTGCGATGACCTCTGCCACTCACCTGTGTCTCGTCTTTACCCCATACTTCCCACAATTGCAACTATACTCGTATACTGGGCTATCTCCATGCCCATGCTTTCTGCACACTTCGGTTTCAATTTATTGGCCTTCCTCCTCTCCATAGCCCACCTATAAATGTGACATCTGCCTCTTTTCCCTCACGATATCATTTTGCCATGTGCTGCCACTTCGCATATCCTCTGGCTAGCCTTCCAAACATACTGCTAATTTTCCATAGTTTTCCCCCTTTTCAGTTGCAGTATTACTATTTTGGAAGCTAATTGCTGCCAACCCTTTCCTTACCTATCTTTGTCAACATGTGCCTCCCCTTCAAACTTCTCCAGACTTTCCTCCTTCGAAGATGCCCTCTCCAGCACTTCTGTGACATCTTTGCTATCTGCCACTCATCCTGACAACTGTTCCAAAGCAGCCAGATGGGCCTGAAGCCTCCATCCCAGGTCTGCAAACCATAAAACGTGCCTCAGCTACTATTGTCTCTGAGGTGATGCCCCCATCCTCATCTTCAGACCTGTGGTTGCCTAATGCCCCTCCCTTCCTACTCATCTTTACTGCTGTTTGAAACGTCAAATGTCTTAGGATGAAGGGTACCCTGCTGCATCTAATCTTCTTGACTCAACTCAGGCAGATACAGTATGCTGCTCTTCTTTCTCCTCCATCACACAAGCGGGTGTCCTGACAAGCCTGCCCCTTCTCCCGGGGATCCGTGACTGGTAACAGGTGCAACCTCACCCTAAAGTAACCTCTCTGATGTGACCCTGCTCCAAAAGTGCTCTCCCTCATCATTGTTCTCCCACTAGCACTTTTGCATTTTTCTCCTGTGTAATATGTCCTAGTGGCATGCTCCCCCTTCCTTCTTCTAGTCTTTGTTGAGGGTCAGCACCAGTGACCCTGAACGCCTCCTGATTAATCAGTTCTGATTCTTGAATGACTGGGTGTGGCCAAGCTGCTTGTGGTCCCACTTCACCTCGTGCCTTGCTTTTTCATTGTGTCTACCTCACTGTCCCAAGCACTCTCACTACTCCTCAGTAGTCTGTTTCCCTGTACTCTCTAGGTCCAGCCTCTCCAAGTTTGGTGGGGGGCCTCTATTACCTTGGGAGATACCCTACACTTACCATGCCTTGGGGGTAACAAACATTCCATTACTAGTGAAAGTACCTCTGTGGGCTCTACCCTTCTGGGCCTAAGTGTTGATGCTGGTGGCACCGGTGTCCTGTCTGCACCGGCAGCCACCTCCCGGCTGTGTCTAGAGCCTACAAGGTGTCCTTGTCCTCTTGCTCCAGAGCTCTGTTTACAGCCACCTTCTTCATCCTCGGGCAGGGAATAAATAAAATCCATTCAGCGTATGTGCAACACGCAAAGGCATAACAGACATGCAGCTAGCAACATGCTACACAATTGTGCCAACGCCTACTACTCCCATTGTCCCCACACCAATAGGGTTTCTCCTTCACATCGTAAGGGACTTCCTCTCTGATCCAATTAATCAATCAATTTTGAAGTGTGTTCTCGTGTAAAAGTCCCTTACTATAACACAAGCAACCCTAGGAAGAATCGTGCTTGGGAAGGGGAGAGAGTAAAGAAAATGCTATAGCAGAGAACCTGCTGGAGCAGCCAAGAAGTGTCTTGGGGGAATGCCATAGTTGCCAAAAGACAGCATGACTCCTTGCTGACTGTGTGACTACAGGAGCATGCCCCCCCTCACCTTCCTATGTTACACTATACGATCCCAAGTAATGATTCTGGAGAGACTGTTCCAACTTTAGGGCGAGTTGCCCTCTGCATGTTATTCATATCTGTGTGGTTGGTCTGTGTGTCAGACTAGACTTAAGTAGGGAATTGACAATATAGTAAAACAAAGGTTAATATTCTTTTTTGAACTGGCTTAACCATTATTCCGGGGCTCTAGATTAGTCCTGATAAAATCCAGGGGACCCTCTCAGATATTTACCTATTAGGGCTGAACAATGTTGACTCGGTTTGGGGTGTAGGGTCATAAAATCCTCTTCATCAACCACAATAAGTGTTTTTATTCATTACTTTTGCGATTTATTCATACCTGAAACACTCTTATTAAAGGACCCTGGTAGACAATTATCTAGCAAAGTGCTCCCTGGAATACGGTAGAGTCCACCCTGGTTTTTAGAGACCAGGATGCGCCCCGATGATGAAGCATGCCACTGCTAAAGTCGGTGAGGGTTACTAAACTAAACGACTAAGGTTTGTTTGTTTTTTGGCCCCCGCTGAACTGTGCTTCTAACACTAATTTATTCTACTGATCCTTCCATTATGGAGGCCAGGGAATTTGAAGGTAATTGGACAGCTTGCTATGTGATACAGGTGTAAATGCCGACACTGGGTGGTGGACTGACTTGTAAAGGCTGGGTTTATTCAGTTTCAAATACTATGCATAAAAAATATGAAACAGGATTCTTCTTTTAATGCAAGCATATGTGTGATTAGTATGTATTGTGCTGCAGTATTTATATAGCGCTTGCTAACCCTATGTGGGGGCACTGAACTGCTTGCCTACATTAGTAGCATGCTACATCATGTAGGGTGTGTGGTTGGAAAAAGGTTGTCTTTGTTTTGAACCTATGTGGAGGAAGTGTTTCCATGTCATGCGTGATAACCACTGAGGTGCGTCAGCGCACAGCAGTGTGGTGGATGATGAGATGTGGGAGGCAGACAAGCAGTTTTATGGTTTTCTGTATGATAATAGCTTTGAACAGCTCTGCAGGCCCGTCCCTTTGTGGTAATTCACATTTGATAGTCTGCTTAGATGGTTACTGTACTGTGTAATGTACTAAATGCAAATACATTTGACTTGATTGACTCGATTGATATGCGGACATCTTGTTAAGTTCTGCAGTGCATGCACACTTACCTGTCCATGCTATCAGACAGCGGCAACTGCTCACTGTAAATAATTGAGTGCCTTATCTGTCAGTGTAATAATCGGCTAAAATAACGCATTTTTTTACTTGTTTTCATTGTCTCGTACTCTATGCTGCCCAAACCTCTCTTCATCACAATCTATGACGCACATAAAGCTAAAAGAAAACTACTTTGTCATTCCTTGATAATCTTGAATAGATATTTAGGTTTAAAATTAATAAACATGATTTAAAACGGGCAATGGCTTTCCTCTTTCCAGAAACCTGCGACATTTACACACTGTATAAGAGTTTTCTCGATTGGTAACAGTTCTAAACGTCTGCTGTTTGTTACACAGACAGAAACAAAGCATTTCACAGTGTCTGCCTCTGGAAAGGTGCACTGCGCAGTCACTGAAATGGCTCTTGTCGGTCCACGCAGCCTTTGTCTGTCAAGGGCTGTCACGTAGGCTGCGCCCTCCTCGCCTGACTCAGTGCTGCATTGCAGTAGACAGATTGGGAATGACGCCAAATTTCAGCAGAGGAATTAAACCCTTAATCCTCTGGCTCAGGGGAGAGAGAGGCGAGCGGATCTATGCTGACGCGCAGTGTCCTTTGCGAAAAGTGTAATGCTTTTCAAAGCTCTCCCTGGCTGCTTCTTGCCAAAACCCGGCACTGCTAGGATTTAGAGCACTTCACCTGCTCTGCTGAAAGTGACTGAAGATGGTGTTGCAGGAAAGATATATTGCATGCGAACATATTGTCAGACGTGCCTGAACAAGGAATCGAAATGAAAATATTAAAAGGCAGATGTGTTTAGAACTTTAGACCGTACAAACGTTTCAGCATGGCTCACGTATGACCAACTTTCAAACATGAGCCGCTAACGTGTTCGCTTTCATCAGCTTTAGGAAGGAAGCAATTTCTTAACACAGAGCTTTGTTTTCAATGTGCATTCAACCCAGCTGGATAATGCATTAGCAAAGCTTATAGCTTTTGCGAGCATATGTTGCCACGTCATTTAGAGGGAGAGGGCGTTCACATGTCATTTCGGGACGAGTAAGAATATATTGACTTCTTCTTTTTTAACTTTCAACATGATCCTGGCTTTGCTGGTGTTTGTTTGACAGGCTGTTACACCGTGTCATATCTATTCATGCCCTGTCATGATCGCAGAACGCACCTGTTTCACGTACTGACCATATAAAACGACTTCTGATTAGCCTAATTACACTGATTAGTTCAGATTAGTCCTATGAAATACCACTTAGCATAGGTTCTGTTAACGAATATCTACACACACATCCAAATCCGAAAGGGCTTATTTACAGAAAGAAAAAAGGGCCTGGTGTACAAAATACGGGTAGCAAAACACTGGCTGCAGATTTCCCATTTCGAATCTTTCGCAATCTGACGTACTTTATGAATATTATTGAGGTAGGTCACAAATGTACTGTGATTGGATGCCAGGACAGGGATGGTGGCAATGCATCAGCCTTCTTCAGCCACTGGTTAACTTCACTTTGAGTTACTGCTTTTTGCTCTTTCACAAAGAGCACATCCACACACAAGGCAGTTCCCTTCAGTGCCAGTGTTTTTTTATTTTTAATGTATAATTACTTTAGTGTTGCCTTTGGGCTCAGAGCCTGTGGTGAAAGATGTACCTTTCTACTAGATGTGAGCACAGGCCACATTCCACGCTTTATCAGTTTCTGTCTCCTGCAATGCTGTTGTAAATTCCTGTTGAAGTGCCCTTTGTTTATCTGACTGCTAGCATCTCACAGCATAAAAGTTTGCGCCCATTGAACCTATATTAAGGTATTATCTTTTTACTTTGTATGCAGTAAGCAAACTGAAAGCATCAATTTCATATATGTGAATTCATAAGTGGACAGTTCTCAGGATCACATATATTCTGGACTCAATTCCATCAATGGTTATTTAATAGACTTTGCCCAGGGAGAAAATCAGCCTTTATTGTGTTTTGTTTTATATTCATTTTCCTCTTCCTTTGTTTCTTGCTTTCTGTCTTCATTTTTTCTTTGTTTTTTCTTCCTTTGCTTCTTCCTTTGTTTCTTTCTTTTATCCTTTCTTTCCTTCTTTCCTTCCTCCTTTTAATTTTCTTTCTTTCTGTCAATCTTTCTATCTTACTTTCCTTCTTTCTTCCCTTCTTTTCTTCTTTCTTTCCTTCTTTTTTGCTTTTTATTTTCTTTCTTTCCTTCTTTCTTTCCATCTTTACTTTTTCGTTTCTTTCAATTTTTACTTTCTCCTTTCTTTCCATCGTTCCTCCATCTTTTTCCATCTTTCTTGCCTTTTTTGCTTCTTTCATTCTTGCTGTCTTTCCATCTTTCTTGTGTTCTTTACTTCTATTGTTCTTTCTATCATTCTTTTTTCTTCTTTCCTTCCTTCTTGCCTTCCTTTTTCCTTCTTTGTTTCATTTCATTTTCTATCTTTCTTTTGCTCTTCCTTTCTTTCTTTCTTTCTTCCTTTCTTTCTTTCTTTCTTTCTTTCTTTCTTTCTTTCTTTCCTTCTTTCCTTCCTTTTTTCTTTCTTTCCTTCTATTTCCTTCGTCCCTTCTTTCTATCATTATTTCTTTCCATCTTTCCTCCCTTCCTGCTTTACTTTTTGTCATTCCTGCCTACTAGCCTTGTTTTTCTCTTTCCTTTTTTTCTCTTTCTTTTTTCCTTCCTTCTTTCTTCTTTTCTTTCCTTTCTATTTGTCTTTGTTTCTTTGTTTCTTTCTTTCTTTCTTCCTTCCTTTCTTTCTTTCTTTCTTTCTTTCTCTCTCCCTCTTTCTTTCTTTCTTTCTTTCATTCCATCTTTCCTTCTTTGTTTCTTTCCATTTGTTTCTGTCTCTGTTTGTTTGTCTCTTTCTTTCTTTCTTTCCTTCCTTCCTTCTTTTTCTTTCCTTCCTTCTTTCTGTTTTCCTGAGCTTTCATTCATTCTTTCATGCTTTCCATTTTTCTTTCAATCTTTTTTTCTTGTCCTCTTTCCTTCTTCCATGCCTGTTGTCTTCTTTTATGCCTTCTTGCCTTCTTTCCTGCCTTTTTGTTACCTTCTATCTTTATTTCTTTCTTTAAGGCAAGAGCTGGCAGCCAATGGCAGAATAATTGGCTTGGTTAGTCAAGAACTTTTGATTTTATCAAAATTATATGCACAACATAGTTACTTATAGGGGTTTTCAGCGACACCTCATCCATGTGGCTGTGGTTGTGTCATTCACCCTTTTGTCCAACCCACTCAAGCATGCATCAAGGGAAAATTTGTCAGCACACTTTAGCCATTGACTGACTTCACTATGAGGTACAGCATGCTGTCCTTTCACAATGAGCACATAGACATACTAAGTAGTTCCCTTCGGAGCCAGGAAGAACTATGGTAATGTGTGCTTTTTGAAACCAAAAACATTTTGCTTTTGGTCAATGTTTTTTTTAGAATGACAAGCACAAGGCAGCTTCACAAACAATAAAGTTTTGCAAACCTCACGACAAAACAAGAATTGCCAAACACCTTGTGGACCAATCCAGACCTATTGGCTTTTCTAATGCTTTTTTTATGCAGACAGATTTCCAAAAACAAAACAGCGCTGTGTTTAAAAAAAGGTTCACTTTTCTTAAACATTTTGTATGAGATTTGGCAGTCTATGGCCCACTGCATACTTCCCAACAGAAATCCCTTCCCTTTTGCGTGTGGCTTACTATCCCAACCTGGGAGTCACTACATTTTCAATGCTTTACATTCAGATTTTGGCTGCAAAGCATTGATAGGGGCTCCTACAATAAGCCCCTTATAAATACCAATTGCATATGTAGTTGCAAGCTTAATTTAAAAGTTGGTACACTTTAGTGACTCCTAAAATAGGGTTTGTACATTTTAAAAACAATGGGGCATATTATCAAGGGCCATTTCGCCGCTTTGTTGGCTTTAAAAGCCAAAAAAGCGGCGAAAATGACATCACCCTATCTACAAGGGGATGCTAACATGCATTAGCGCATGTTAGCACCCGTTTTCCCGACGCCTCGCTTTGCATCTCTAATGAGATGCAAAGTGGGCGTCACTGGGCAGTACTCCTTGTAAATTATCGCTGATGTGCACATAGCGATATTTACAAGGAGGCCCACGCATTTTTGCAGATGTTAGTTTTTGGCGAAAACCGCGGTTTTCGCCAAAAACTAACGTCTGCAAAAATGCTGACTTAGGTATACTTACCATTGGGGGTGGATTATGCTGATACGACCACAGGGTCGTATCAGCAAGGTTATCGCCGTTTTCCATGGAACATCGCTGAAAAACCAGCGATGTTCCAGGAAAACACCGCTATCGCTGGAAAATTATCGCCATTGCGCTATGCGTTGTTGATACAGCGATAGCATGGCAATAATTGCCAGCGATAGCCGGCGATAAATAATTTCTTGCTAAGAGCGGCCAGCGATAATTATCGCTGCCGCTTGATAATATGCCCCAATATTTTTACGTTCTCAAACACTCTGAATCTCTGTTTGCAACAAAAAAACATTTTGTAGATCAGATCCTTAGTTATCTGTGAATCACAAGATTTGTTTAATCAGGGCGTTCACCAGCAAACTGTGATAGAGCGAGCTCTGCAACAAAAAGGCAGGGCACATATTTTTGGGGTTCTACAAATAGACAGAGACCATTAATGATCACATGATTTTGCAATAGAAAGAGAGTACACCGGTTGTATGAGTCTGAGATCATAAGAAAGGAAAGATAACCTTTTGTTGTAACAAGAATGCACACTTGTTCAGCAGCGCAAGCTAATCAACACTTGTCAGGAACCGAGATGTGAAAGAGAGGCTGTAAATGTCACTTCCTTTAAGCATGGTAGGCATGAACAAGCAAACATGCAGTACTTACTGTTTCACTGAGATAATAACTCATAGTTCACCATTCCTATTTGCACAATCTAAGACACATCAATGATCATTAAACAATTCACTTCCAGTTCGATATCAGAATTAAACCATTCTAAAGAGCCATAATCAAATCTCCAGTATAATTTAATCAGCATCATCATCCCACACTTCATTTTATGTTATGTTATGTTATCTTATTGATGGAATGTGGTTTATTAGTAGGAGTAAGTAGGTACCCAACACTAGTAATAAGGCCACAACCCTAATATAAGGCCCAGTCAAGGTCTCAATAAATGATTCCCTTGCTCAACCCTTGGTACCTGGCTGTAAGCAGGCAGGCTTAACTTAGGAGACAGGTGTGTAAAGCATGAAAAGACACCAATATGTTAAATAAGTAAGACACAGCACACAATAAAACTCCAACACTAATTTATAACAATAGGAAATATGTTCATGGTTAAAATGAAACTAAAATGACAAACATCTAATGTAGGGAACCAGAGATATGAATTTTTAAAGATTAAATACTTTCTAGTGCCTTAAAACAGAAAGCGACAACTTGGGACATCTGGTCGCGCTAGACCGGGACTAAGTCAAAGTTTCAGGCTGACCACGATGGAGCGTGGATCAGATACAATGAGCGGTAGGCCCCTGTCAAGTTTTTACTTTATGAGGCAGTCACTTTTTTGGAGCTTTCTCTGTCGACGTCAAGCGAGGCTCCTCTTCAGGCCGGGTTTTGAGTAGATGTCGGCAGCGTGGTTCAGCGCACAGCCTCGGTAAAATCTTTGAAGTCTTGAGCTCTGAAGTTTTTAGCGGGATGAACCCGAAATCCAGGCTGGGTCCGACGTCGGCAGCTTGAGTCTCGAAGACAGGTCAGTCAAATTCTGGAGCTTTTTATCAGAAATTTTCCAAAGTTCTCCAAACTTCTGGAACTTTTTCCAGAAGGTCCTTTTGGGATACCAACGTATCAACAACACCAATACAGGGTTCCAGAACCTCTGTGGTGCTCCTTGAGATATTGGGACTACATTTCTCACAATGCACCCAGCCAAATTCTTAAAAGTACACTGGACGCCGTCCAGGTGGGTTCTTCTTGGTGGAGATGATGCAGGTAGAGCTTTTTAAACCTGTTTCTTACAGGGAGTCTACTCATTCAACTTTCCAAGCAAAACAAACTCCTTTTTGGGCTGAAGACCAAAGTGTGCGGCATGTGCAGTACTTATGAGTGCAGTCCTCTCTTTTGCAGTCCAAGGGTTCAGCAAGGCTGGCCTTCTTCTTCTGGCAGTTTCAAGGCAGGGATCTGAATTGCTGGGCAGCTCTTACATATTTATCCAGTGTTCCTGGGTGACAGGCAGGGGGGAACCCCTGACCAATGGAGTATACCCAGAAGTATGACAGCTTCCTCCCAAGTATGACATATTCTTGTCCCAGAAAGCACTATTCCTTTAAAATCCAAAATGGAGAAACTTTTTTCTGGAGGTTAAGATCTGGCTAACACTCCCCTCTGCTAATTCAATTACAATGGCTCCTGTCTGGGTGGGGTGCAGGAAGTGGGGGTGAGCCTGTATCCTGTCCTAACTGTCTTTCCCTCTTTGAAGACCAGTTTGGCTACCCAGCCCCCTTCCTGCCTTTTGCTCTGCAGCTTGTGGATCTCCTCCCACCTGATGTCCTTTGTCTGGAGGCCCCTTCACACTGCATCCGTGCTGTCTGGATCAACCTGCCCAAGGCTGGTCAATCAGGAGAGGCTGCTAAAAGGCTGGATTTTAGTTCATCCAAAAAGAAATTTATATAACTTCTTTTCTGTAATAGTTATAATAAATCTAACCTTGGTAAGTTGTTGGATTTTTTCTATTATACTTTGAAGTATATTTTTAGCTGGCTCCTGTCAATATTTACACTTTGCTAAAGTATTCCAATGTTAGTCTATGGAGCCAATGTGCTACAAGGTGGAAGCATGAAATTTGCAGTTTTTCCCTCACCAGAGCAGATAAAACATCATTTAGAATGTTCCTGCTTATAGTTACAAGGCACCCTCCCAAGGGGCACCTAGGAGAGACATTTGGGATGACTTATATGTAAAGATAAGGTAGTTTAAGACTTCGGAAGTACCTTTAATTCCAAAGTCGAATTTGCATATAATTTACTTTTAAAAGTAGCCTGCAAAGCAGGGCTGCCTTTAAAATGACAGCAGGCAAAACATCAGTGCACACTTCAGTACATTAAATCTGCTTGGCCTCTAAACCTACATGCCCTACCATATACTAGGGGCTTACAGGTAGGTTGTCATACCAATTGTAATTACACCTAATTACCATATACCTTTTGCACAGAGCATAGGCCCTGGGTCTGGTTAGCAGGGCCCAGGGTAGAATCAGAATCAGAAAAACAGCATCTAGTAGTCAAAAAGGAGATAAAAAGTGGGGGGAAACTGCCAAAAAGCCCTGGTTTCTCACAGGTATGTAATATGTTATTGTTAGACCTGACAGCCTTAGGGTGGTCTTACCCCAAACGTTTTGCCTTACTCCACTGTTTTTGTTGATTTAATTTTTGCTGACCTTAGGACTCTCTGCACTTTAGCACTGCTAACCAGTGCTAAAGTGAGTGTGCTCTCTGATCTAAACATGGTAAAATTGGCTTACATCTAGTTGGCACATTTAATTTACTTGTGAATCCCTAGTAAAGTGGTACTGCAAGTACCCAGGGCCTGTAAATGAAATGCTACTAGTGAGCCTGCAGCACTTAGTGTGCTACCCACTTCAGTAGCCCTTTATACATGTCTCAGGCCTGCCAATAAAGCCTGTGTATGCAGTCTTAAACAGCCATTTTGACCTGGTATAATAAACATTTTACCAGGACTAAACCTTCCTTTTTGATACAAAAACATCAGCCCTAAGGTAGCTCCTGAACAGCCCATAGGACAGGGTGCAGTGTATTTAAAAAGTTGGACATGTGCTTTTAAGTTTTACATGTCCTGGTAGTGAACAACTCTTACATTTCCTTTTCACTACTGCAAGGCCTACCTCTCTAAAAGCATAACGATGGGTTAAATAATTACATTTAATAAGTGATAACTTTCAACTGGGAGCAGGTAGAAATATCGAGTTTGGTGTCTAAAGAATTGTAATTTAAAGCCTTTTTTAATGGTACAATCGGATTTTAAATGACACTTCTGAAAATGCCACTTTTGGAGCCTGTATCCTGCGTCACATGATTAAGTGTAGCTGGCAGCTGGTCTTTGTTTATTTCTCCCAGACAGTGAGACAAAGGAGAAATAGGTGTTGGCAGGATGGGCCATCTCTGACTTGATGAGGGGGGGAGGTGTCACCTACCACACCTGCACGTCATAAAGGCTCTGCCTGGGCACACTCACAAAGGGTTTGACACAAGTCTTTTATGACCCAAGACAAGCTGGAGACAGGGCAGAGAGGCAGAAAATTCCAAACACTTCTGGTGGTGGAAACCTCCAGAACCTTCTCCTACTTCATAGCTGGCACCAGGCATAAGTAACGTACCCTCAAACCTAACTCTTCGGTAGTCTCTCGACCTGTGGAAGAATCAGGACTGCTGTAGTGCTCTGCAAAAAGGAAAGCTCTTCAGCTGTTCTGATACCCTGCTCCTTGCTGCTCTACTGCCTGAGTGAAAGGATTGGACCTGCATCTTGAACACAGGACCCCCAGCGTAACTTCAATAGCTAGTTGGCTGACCTCCTGATTAGAGCCACAGGGACAGAAAAGGATCCAACCACCTTGAACCCAGCTCCTGGACTCTACCAGTTGTGAGCCTTGTCCCCCAAGTAGTGACACCCCAGTCCTGCACCCCTGGAAGTGGGCCTGAAGGTGCTCTGCCAGCCTAGCTGTGGTCCTGTGGGCAGAACAAATGCAACACAATGCATCTCCTCACAGCTCCGCTTCAAAACCACCATAGTTCGATGCATCTCTGCCACCAGATTGCATATTGCAGTCCACAGTCTCCTCGGAACCACCGTTGCGTGACGCATCCTCAAGTCAGGCCTTTGCATCGCAAGTCCTTCATCAACAGCATCCTCGATAACAAAGCAGGACTTTGCATTGCAGCCCCATAGCTTTTTCGGAACACCTGCTGTGTGACACATACTGGACGCCGGTCTTTGCATCGCAAGCCCCTCAATGACGGCATCCTCAACAATAGTGTAGGACTCCGACCTCAGCCCCCCAGCTCCCTCAGAACTGCTGCTGCCCAACCCATCCTCAATGTGGGCTGCCGCAATGCTCAGCAGACCAGGAATTAAGACACTTCGTTCAGTGGGCCTAATTTGGTCCCTGTATTCGTCCCATGCTCCATTGCGGTCAGCCTGAACTTGTGACCTTGTCCAAGTCCCATGGGACTAGATAACCACATTTGGTGTTTTGTGCTTCTAGGCACTGTTTTCACTTGAAGCTTTAACATTGCATATCTCCAGTTCTACTGATTAGATTTTTGATGTTTTGATCTTGAATAATTTATCTTATTCAAGTTTTCTAAATGTATGGGATTTTTCTTGTGTTGTGTTTCACTTTATGACTCTTTGAAGTGCTGTATAAATACTTTACAAATTGCCTTTAAGTTAAGCCTGACTGCTTTTGTACCAAGTTACCTGAGGGTTAAGCACAGGTTAATTGGGGTTTGCTTGTGTTTCACCCTGACAAGAAATGTGGTTGCTGCTTGAGTAGGGTTTCACCCCCTCAATCAGTAACCCAGACAATGACATGTCTGTGCAGTGCCATACTGTGATTTTATGTTACACTAAAATCCCCAGATAAATAGTTTGAGACTATTTGGAGTTTCTTTTAAATTCTCCTTGATTGGCTCCTTTGCTTTTTTTCAAATTCACCTTCATTCTACCTGACAACCACAGTGGATAGGAATGAGGAGGGTCATATGGATGAGCAGGAGCAGGGCCTGGATGCAAGCCCTGAGATGCAGCACTCAGGGGAGGGAATGACTCGTCCCCTGAAATGGAATTCCCTACCAGGGCAGAGAGTGTGTCTTAACAAAGCCTGTCACCAAAGGAGCTGGGGGACCTGCCTGAGGCACAGGGAGAGTGTCCACCTGTGTGTGCTGGTGGTACCCCAGTATTACAGGGCCCCCAGTATTGCAGGGCCCCCAGTATTGCAGGGCCTTCCTACTGGGGTTGGCTCATGATATACCCCTGGCATGACATCTGAGGCAGGACAATACCTTTGCCAAACTTGTCCCTCACTTCTATTGGCCCCGAATGAAGAGAGCCTCATATACATTGTGTAGGTCTTGTGCAAACTGCCAGGCCAGCAGGAAAGCATGGAAAAAGCTGAAGGCTCCCTGGTTCCTTTTCTGGTTATTAGGACTTCCCTTGAAAGGATGGGTATCAACATTGTTGGTCCCTTGGACTCTAAGACAGCCTTAGGCAACTGGTTCATCCTGGTCTTGGTGGACCATGCCACACAGTACTCAGAGGTCATCCTTCTGAGGTCTGTGACTGCACCTGCGGTGGTTTGGACCATGATGGGGATCTTTACCTGTGTGGGGTTCCCCAAAGAAGTAGTGTCTGACAGCGACACTAACTTCATGTCAGCATACATGGCATCCATGTGGGATGAGTGTGGGGTAACCTATAACTTCTTCACACCACACAACCCTCAAATAAATGGGGTTGTTAAGAGATTCAATAAGACTCTGAAGGGCTGGCAAGGGGCCTACCTGAGCACATGAGGGGGAAGTGGAATGTCCTTTTTCCATGTTTGCTGTTCTCCTAAACAGAAGTGTCACAGAAAGGGGTTGTGTTTAGCCCATTTGAGATGCTCTATGGACCTCTCAGTCTTGTGAGAGAGGGATGGGAGGGGTGGGAGCAAGCTCCCAGGAAACCCCCTTATGATGTAGTCAGCTACATGCTAGCTCTCTTTAACCAGATGCAACGCTTCTGGAAAAAGGTGAAAGACAATCTTGAGGCCAGTCAAGAGGTCATGAAACTCTGGTATGACCAGACGGCCGCTCCGGTGGAGTTTCAACCTGTCCAGAAGGTGTGGGTCATGGAGCTCTCCAAGATCATAGGATAGGCCCATATAAGGTGAAGGAGTGAAATGGGGATGCCACCTACCTGGTAGATCTCAAGACTCCTAGAAACCCTTCGGGTGTGTAGGAAGCTGGCTCTGTATATAGTATACAAAAGTGAGGTATAGTGTGCACAGAGTCCAGTGGAACCCAAAAGGTATGCAGAGGTAAAGTAGATAGCACCTCACTCTCTATTTGTGGTAGTGTGGTCGAGCAGTAAGGCTTTATCAGAGGACAGTGTTGAGCATTTGTTATGCACACTCAGTCAGCAAATGAATTCACACAGTCAAAGACTGAACTTCAGACGAATTGTTTTTGTATAAAAATATTCTTTTAGTTATTATATTTCCTAGAACCAAGCAAGCCGGGCAAAGGTAAGTGATAAATACTTTGCAGTAAATATACAGTTGTAATACAGTTTGGATTGTAATTGTATATGCACTTTGTTTTGACTTACAGTATTGTTACTGAGAAATGCAATGCTTTGTAAATACAGTACATATACTTTGAATGGGCTTTTTAGTAAAATGACCAGTACATTACTTTCAGATTACTTTTCTTACACAGTGTAGTATACCTGGATACTACACTGGGACATTTCCTGTAAACAGGTAAGTAAAAGCGTTTTTGTTAGTTAGTACAATTTTAAAGAATTTCTTTAGGTTTTCCAACTCCACACTTAGAAACTTTTCATAGAAAAAACAGTCAATGTTATCCTATGGAGGAAAATAGTGTTATTGTTGTTTTTGTATTTTTTATTTTATTCTGGTCAGTCAAAGAATACAGATTTCCTCGCAGTGCATGCAAGTATTTGCCAACGTCCATACATAAAAAATCACTTTAACATGTTCAAGCAGTATTGTTACATCGTTGGGCATTCATTTGTACACAACTACTTCTTAGGAATTTGCCTTGATACATCCGTAACAGACTTAGTCCACAGTATTAACATTCTGCTACACTCAGCCTTTTCAACCCCATCTACTGCGACACACTTGAATATAGATGCCAATGCAGTGTGGATTGTATTTTTACCCACCATAGTGTATGGTCAGTCTTCTGTTTGTGTGGATCTGAGGTATTGCACAAATGGGTCCCAGAAGTCCCTCGGCCGGGAGGCTTGTGGCAGTTCCTCCGCATATGTTTCCAAATTCTCCTTGCAATATGTCATATCTGTAACCCAGTCTTTGTACTATGGTTCACGTTTGCTCCCCCATCGCATTGCTATGCGTCTCTTGGCCAGTAGTAATGCCACCGCCAGGAGTTTGCGTCTACGAGCTAGTCTGACCCTGTAGATGCCCAGTAGGCACACCAAAGGCTCACTTGGTACCTGTTCCGCCAGCATGATAGTAAGAGTATTGGTCACTTTTTGCCAATATGGTTGGAGCTTAGGACATGACCACGCCATGTGTAAAAAGTCTGCACTGGGTGCGCTACATCTGTGACATCTATCATCTATTCGTAAACCATATTTATGTAACTGCACAGGTGTATAATATACTTGATGTATAAATTTAAAATGTATAAGCGCAGATTGCAGTTGGGTGTGAGCATTTGCATCTGTGTGCAACTGTACTCCCAGTCTTCTTTTGCAATGGTATTGCCAGTTGCTTCCTCCCATCTTTTTAGAGGTTTGTTTTGTTCTCTGAATTGTTCACATTGAGCCGCATTGTAGAGGCGTGTAACTAAGCGTTGGCGTGTCGGTGATGTCAGTAGAATCTGAAGTGCATTATGTGTCGGCGGTTCATCTGGGAATGTGGGATATAGGTCCTTCACTGCCATCCGCAGGCGTAAGTACGCAAAAATCTTTAAAGGTGTGCGGTGTGCACTAAGGGATGCGTCAGTTTGTGCTATAAACTGTCCATGTGGGAATATATCACCCATGTTACAGAGGCCCATCTCTTCCAGCAAACTCCCATGCTCCTTTCTTGCATCACCGTTATTTGTGGATGATGATTCATGGGCAACGCTGGTGCATATGCTGGGAGTTTATGTGCACACTTCGCCAACGCATGCCACGCTCTCGAGGTGCAGTTAACTGGATGGATTTCGGTATTCAGGGTGCTCTGTCTCGGTTTTGATATAAAGGTAATTAGAGGGGTCGGTTTCACGCTCTCATGCTCTACTGCTATGTGCGGTATCTGACCGTGTGGGTGTAACCAGTAGTGGGCGTGTTGCGCCTGTGCGCAGTAATAGTATAGCTGCAAATCCGGTGCTCCGAAGCCCCCTTGAATGTATGGTCTGGTCAGTTCCCTCCACCCTACTCTTGCTTGCTTGCCTGTCCACGTTAGCCTAAGCATGGCGGTGCGTAGTTTAGCAAACAGTGGTTGTGTAATCCATATCGGTATATTCATGAATAAGTAAAGGAATCTAGGCAGCACCACCATTTTCTGTATTGCGATCCTATCAGCTAGTGACAGCCGTAGCTTGATCCACATATCTATCTAGTCTTCTAGTTTTGATATGGCTCTACCATAATTTTCACGCAGCACCAGCTCTGGTTCCCGGTGTATCCAGATGCCTAAATACTTCACTGGTTCTGCCTGCCATTGCAGTGGGTAGTCAAGTGTTGGTTTTGTTGTAGCTGGGGTGAGCGGGATCACCACGGATTTATCACAATTTATACAGAGTCCTGAATAGTGTTCGAACCTGATATATTCTCTAATAAGTTTATTTAAATTAGCATCCGGGTATCTTGTGTAGAGGACCATGTCGTCCGCATACAACGATATGCTGACAGGCCGGAGTTGAAACTGCAGTGCGGTGTCTGCATGCCTTTGCCTTATCTTACATGCTAATGGTTCCAGTACTAGTGTAAATAAAAGTGGCGACAGCGGGCATCCCTGCCTCGTCCCTCGGTATATATTAATAGGTTCGGACGTATTGCCGTTCACTCTTATTTGTGCACACGGCTCCTTATATAGTAGTGCTATCCAGCGCAAGAACGGCTCTGGGAACCCCATCCTCCTCAGCACTGTAAACATATATGGCCATTCTACAGAGTCAAATGCTTTCGCTGCGTCCAATAAGGCCGCAGCGGCTGGCAGCTCAGGGTTCAGCTGGTGAAACATAGCAAATATGGTCCTCAAATTTTGCGTTTTTGATCGTGTCGGTATAAAACAAGCTTGATCCGGTAGTACCAGGTTCCGCATTAAGGGTTGTATCCTTAATGCCACTATTTTTGCCAGTATTTTTGCGTCTATATTTATTAACGATAGCGGGCGGTATGATTCGCATTTTACGGGGTCTTTATCTGGTTTAGGGAGAGTAATCAACAGTGCCTCACGTAGTGATGTCGGCAGTATGCCTTCCTCATATGCCTCTTCGTACATTGCAGCTAGATGTGGGATTAATAAGTCTTTGTATACCTTATAGAATTCCCCAGGTAACCCATCCATACCAGGGGCTTTATTATTGGGGAGGAAGTTTATTGCCTCTCTAATCTCATCCTCTGTGATACGGTGGCTAAAATATTCACGATGTTCATCAGATAACCATGCCAAGGCAATGTCATCCAAATATTGGTTTATCTCAGTTGTGGTTGTGCTCGACCCCGCGGAATATAAACGTGCATAATATTCCGAGAAACAGCCTATAATGGATGGGGTGTCATATTTAGGTGTAGCCTGCGCGTCTACTATTTGGGTGATGTGGGACCCCGTGTGCATGGGACGTATCCTACTGTCAAGGGCTCGTCCCGGTCTGCCACCCTCCCCATAGATGCGTGCCGTGTGCCTGTGTGAGATATATTTGATTTCGCTCTCTGCGAACTCATGATAAGCGTCAATCTTTTGCCTAATTTTTGCCAGAATCTCGGGATCTGAAGTGTTCATGTACTCTGATTCTAATTGTTTGATATCACTTTCAACCATGTACAGCTGTCGTTGAATATCTTTCAGTATGCCAGCATGTTTGCCTATGCAGAACCCGCGGATTGTTACTTTGAAAGCTTCCCAAAGCGTTCTTGCGCTGTCCACTGAACCCACATTCCTCTCAAAGTAGTCTACAATGGCCTGTTGCAATTCAACTCTAAACACCTGATCTAACATCGCGCTTGGTTGTAGACGCCACGTGTACTGCCGCGGAGTGTGCGTGGGGATTGCGAGTTCGAGGCGGACAGGTGCATGGTCCGATAAAGTTTTGGGCATATGTGCTATTGATGTAGTCCACGTGCAAACTTCAGCAGTGGCTATCCAGAAGTCAATTCTGGACCATGTGTTGTGAGTGGTAGATATGCAAGTACCTTCTTTGTGTCTTGGATGGCGTAATCGCCATATGTCTGTCATTGCATATTCCTACATACCCTCTCTAAGCGCTTTTGCGGACTGTTTCCCATATCTGTCGCTGCATGGGGACCTGTCCATGGATGGGTCAAGACAAGTGTTAAAGTCTCCACCCCAGATTATTGCCGTCGGTGTTAGTGTACGCAGTTTGGCCCATATTTGTGCGAAAAAGGAGAGATCATCCGTGTTCGGACCATATGTGGTGACAATGGTCAGAGCCATTCCTCCGAAGTTTCCCTGAATTATGACATATCTGCCTTGGTCGTCTTTTATCGAGTTGAGTAGCGTAAATGGTGTGCCTCGCTTAATAAGAAGCAGTACTCCCCTGGCATATGTAGAGTAGGAGGATGCTAATCGGTATGTGGCCCATTATGCGCCTATTCTACTCTCTGTAGCGTCAGTGAGATGTGTCTCCTGAATACAGGCTACGTCGACTTTGTGACGATCTAAGTATGCTAGGACTTTACGAATTTTCTGCGGATTTTTCAGGCCTCGTATATTCCATGTCATGAGTGTCAACATTCTGGTGGCTTGTGGTCTATGATCCATTCCCTGTTAAGGTGATCGATTGGTCAAGGCAGTGTCTAAAGGATATGTGTCTCGTAGTGTGTGTGGTATCTGTCATCCCTTCACCAACCATGTTTCGTAAATTTTCACCCCTCCCAACCCCCTCCCACTTCGCCATCCCAATTACAGCGAAGACAATCCTAAAAAACTTGTTCCAGTCCCCCCACCCCCCAAACAATCCCGTAAATAAACTCTACTACGTTGTGGTTCACACAGGTTGGCAGGAGCTGCCAGCCGGGAACCCTGGTGAAATCATCACTCGGGGGGTCGCCTGTCCTAAGCATAAAAAATAATAATACAATCGTCATAACCTGCTAATTTCAACAGGCAATCGGCTCACTGCCCGTGGCTTAAGTCCCAATGCTGTTTGCGCTCCTGCACTACGTATGTGCACATTTCGCCCCCACAGCCCTGTTTTAACCATAAAGCCAAGAGTTCGCATTTAGCACTTATCTGTGTCCATATGGTGCTTTGACTGGGGTAGTTAGTGGTCGCAGTCCCGGTGACAATGAGCAGTTTGGAGAGAGCAGTTTGTTATTCAACATCGGAGGTGCCTGCCTGTTCTTCTGGGTCTCCTCTGGGTGACCTTCTGCGCGTGGTCTGGGAACCCTTTTGTTGAAGGTATTTGAGCACCTCCTTGGGCTCATTGTATACTGTACTTTTGCCACCATCTGTTACTCTCAAGGGGGCTGGGTAGATCATCGCGTATGGGATGTTTTGGTCACGTAATTTCATTTTTACTGCCAGGAATTTCTTTCTCGCCTCTTGGACTTGCGGTGTGAAATCCGGGTGGATAGAGATATCCATCCCCTCGTGTTTCAGGCTGCCCAGTTCACGGGCCTTGCGAAGCGCCGCATCACGGTCCCTATAGTTCAGGAGTTTCGCAATGATTGGTCGCGGCCTAGCCCCGGGCGGTGGCGGTGGAGCGAGGGATCTATGCGCCCTCTCAATGATAAAGACGTCAGGAGAAGGTTTCTTTACCCAGAAGCGTTATCAGCAAATTCTCGATGTAGCGTTCCATGTTTCCTGTGTTCGTCGTCTCCGCTATTCCCATGAAGCGCAGATTAGTGCGTCGAGATCTCGCTTCCAAATCTTCTGACTTCGCCATTAATACTGTCAAAGTTTTGTCCAGTTTCTCTTGTTTAGTTTCCAGTTGGTGCTGTGCATCTTCCATATCTGAGATACGGTGCTCTGCCATGTCTATCCGTTCCGTGTGTCTGTCCAGACGTTCAGACATGCGGTCTACTTGGTAGGTTAAGGAGTCTATCTTCCCATCGATGTTTGACAAGGTGGCCTGGATTGTTGAGAACATGGATTGGAAGTCCACTGTATTTTCGACGCCCGCTGCCGTAATGGCCATTTGGGTAATAGGCGGGTCGTTTGTGCAGCTTTCAGGCATCTTTTTTGACTTCTCAAAGTGTAATTTAGGTTGTGTTCTGTCCGTTTTCCCCATTGTCGCAGCGCTGCAAGTGCGTGGGAACTGCTCCCGATCCTCGCTGTGTGAAAGGTGGAGCCCACTAATTTTAGGTAGTAGATGTGGCCGATTCTGAGTCGTAGTAAACTCTTTTAGGGCCCGGTCTGCAGGCCGCAGCCTTCGATAAGTGCAGGTGTTCGTCTAGTGGATTCCCGGTGGGTAGGCTGCGGGCCCTGCCAGAAAGTGGAGGCTGCCAACGTTGGCGTGGAGTTATGCGCCACTTCAACTGGGGCTTTGGTTTCACTGAGCTGTGCAAAATCAGCGCTGTTGTGCTGTAGTCGCTGTGGGAGCACCGTATATTACCCCGGGAATATGTTATTTGTAGCTCAGCAGTACACCGGCAGGTAGAGACAGTACCTTCAGCATCAATTCCAGTCACGGCCTCCTCCCCTTTATTCTTTGCACTGCAGATCTTCGTCTGTGCAATTCAGCACGTCGCAGGCAAGTTCCGGCTCTTGTTCTTGGTGTGGTCTGCACCTGAGGGGCGATCGGGACGCGGCCGCACGTTCGACGCCCGAACGCCCCGTGTCCGCTTCAGTGGCCCAGTCCGCCTCAAGCAACGCACGCCAATGGGTACAGCGATCTTCATATGCGGGCAGCTTAGCCGCGGCCGCGCCCCTCCATGCGCCCCCGTGCCAGCCAATATTTATTTCACCAGCTTGCCTGCAATCAGTAGTAACTTGCCGCAGCCCTGTGGTTTTGGATCTCTTGCTCTTGCGGGCCGCTGCAAACGTGCTTCAGGACGCCCATATCAGCCTAAGGCTGAGCGCAGGGCCGCTCTCTCCGTCGTCTTGTAGTGTGCCAGGGCCCGGCAATCTCTGCCTATACTCTGCCTCAGATCTTATACTTTTCAAGCGCAGCTAGGGGCAGGTCGACGGTGCCAGTGATACCAGCATTTCACAGGTAGTGGGTCCGCTTCGTGCAGGGCAGAGTCTCCACCCCGACTTCACACTCGCAGTCGCCTCGAAGTCTGCGTAGCAGGCCGGTGGGCTCACGTACGTGCACGCTCCGCAGGCCGCGCCTCGGCCTAGAAGGTACGGATGATTTTCCCGTCTTCGGAGTTAGTGCTGGCAGTAAAAGCAGGTTTCTCGGGAGGACGTTAGTTTCCGGTGCGTTTATTTGCAGGTTTTATTGCATTTTGCAGGTTATGGACTCAGGATAAATTAAGGATTAACAGGCGACCGAAGGAGCTCGCTCAGGAAGCGGATATTGGTTTAAAGGTAAGTACTTTGTTGTGGGAGTTGGTGTTCTGGGGTTAGACTCAGGGGTCCCCCAGGGTCAAGGATGCACTCTTGTTACACCCTCAGCGGCACTAGGGCGGCCGGGTGCAGAGTGCTGAGGCCCAATGTTATCCAACTGGGGATAGGGGGCCTCCGGTTGGTGGCTGATGACGAGCAGGCCACTGGGTTGTGGGAGCAAAGCTCCTGGACTTAAGCTCAGGGCAAATGGGGGTTTAGGCCAGCACAAACGGTGCACCCTCAGCGCCACTGGGGTGGCCGGGTGCAGAGTGCTGTTTTGACGTCGGAAGTCCTGTAGCTTTTAATGGGGAGTCTATGGTTTGCAAAAGCACTGCAGGCTCGGGGACGAAGGTCTTCTGGGTGCGACCACCACTTGGAGAGGTAAGTTGGGATTTGGGGGTTGGTTAGGCACCATCGGTTGGGCCACCCAAGGCCGTGGGGCGTCGGGTGCAGGGGTGCCTTTTAGGGTTGGATCTTCTTACCAGCTTCTGGTCGCGGTTGGGGGGACCTTCCGGTTTGAGGCTGCAGGCATCGGCTGGAGGCTTGAGGCAGGTCAGGGGTCACCGGATCTTGGGTCAGAATTGCCGGGGAGACCTCCTCTTGGTGTTGGGCCACTCGAACTTGGGCCGTGGGTTTTTTGGGTGCAGAGTGGTGCAAACTCACGGATGATTGCGGAGCTGGAGTCTGTTGTTTGAACAAATCCGGTGTTCACGGGAGACAGAGTCTTTGGAATTGAAGCAGGCAGGTCCTCTGGGTGTCTTGAGGTTGCTGGCTGCAGGACCCACCGGGATTTTGCTGGAGCAGGTTTGAGGTGGGGACAGGCCCTGCTGTTCGGTCCTTCTTCTTCTTTTCTTCTTCTGGTTTCTTGTCTGAGGAAGCAAGGTTCAGGGGTGTCCCTAGATACTAGATTTAGGGGTGATATAGGTAGATAAAAGGTTGGGACCAATGGGTCCCTTCCCTGGGGTGGGTACACCCCCTATTATGCCACCCTCCAGTGGGAGGGTGGCATAAGCCTTTCTCTGTTTGGCTGGGTCCCCCATCTGCAAGATGGCGGGGACTGAGAGTTGTGCTTCGCCTCGCCTCCCCCACTTGAGGGATGGAGTTGGCAGAGGTGGGCACACCTCTCTTCCTCACTAGTTTTACCCGCCGGTTCTCCCGCCCAAAGTGGGGGTCAGAACCAGTTGCTGAAAGCAGCAAGTGGCCTGGGAAAGCTCACAAAGGCGGCAAGCCTTCGAAACTTCCCCTTCGTGGACCCTGCCCATCCTGGGGGAGGAGGCTTGGCACCTCGTCCCAGGATGTGCATTGTTTCAGACCCCCGAGAGCAGCAGGCACTCGACCCAGGGGTCCAGAAACATGCCTGGTGGTGGCAGCTGGACACTAGTGGTAGGTCGTTTTTCAGGGGGCATCTCTAAGATGCGCTCTGTGTGCATCTTTCATTAAATCCCACACTGGCATGAGTGTGGGTTTAATGTGCTGAGAAGTTTGATACCAAACTTCTCAGTTTTCCGTGCAGCCATTATGGTGCTGTGGAGTTCGTAATGACAAACTCACAGCAACATATACTCTTAATGGAAGCACTGCACTTACAATGTCTAAGAATGGACTTAGACACTGTAGGGTTACAGGGTTCATGTACCTGTACCCTCACCACTGGTATAGTGCACCCAGCTAGAGGGGTGACTGATCTATGCCAGGGCAGTGGATGTAAAAAGAACAATTGATGGACAGAATGCAGAACAATGTCATACATTCACCCCAGTACAGAGATCTGGGCCTAAATCCATCGTTTTTTTGCTCACCATGCCATTCCAGTTTGGACCCAGCCATATGCAAATCAGTCTTGACCCTGCGACCAATGGGGACAGTCCAGCCCGAACTGCCAGGCCAGGTCCTCCCTGGACTGGAAACAAGCATCCTAGGACTGGTTTCGGGCTTTCAGCCCTCATCAGCCAGGATAGCTTGACTCCAGTGGCATGGAGAGCACGGGACCCACGTCTGGGCATACCCGTCCCACTCAGGGTGACAAATGCAAAAAGAACAATTGATGGACAGAATGCAGAACAATGTCATACATTCACCCCAGTACAGAGATCTGGGCCTAAATCCATTGTTTTTTTGCTCACCATGCCATTCCAGTTTGGACCCAGCCATATGCAAATCAGTCTTGACCCTGCGCCCAATGGGAACAGTCCAGCCCGAACTGCCAGGCCAGGTCCTCCCTGGACTGGAAACAAGCATCCTAGGACCGGTTTCGGGCTTTCACCCTTATCAGCCAGGATAGCTTGACTCCAGTGGCATGGAGAGCACGGGACCCACGTCTGGGCATACCCGTCCCACTCAGGGTGACAAATGCAAAAAGAACAATTGATGGACAGAATGCAGAACAATGTCATACATTCACCCCAGTACAGAGATCTGGGCCTAAATCCATTGTTTTTTTGCTCACCATGTAGGCATGGCACACAGGGATGTGTTCCATGTCGACTCTTCACCTTGTTCTGCACCAAAATACGCAGCCTGCAAAGACAGTGTGTGAGTGTAATGGTACAGGGCCTCTAAGGGTGGCACAATAAGTGCTGCAGCCCTTAGAGGTCTTCCCTGGTCACAGTGCCCTGGGTACCTGTGGTACCATTTACCAGGGGCTGACCTGTGGCCAGAGATGCCAATTGGGTTTTGTTTTTAATGCAGGTTTTAGGGAAAGAACATAGGCCCTGGGCACCTGATTGGCAGGAGCCCAGGGCACACTCAGTCAAAGCACATCAGCACTTCAGCAAAAAGTGGGGGCTACCATGTAGAAAGAGGGCACTTTCTCACAGGGTGCTCCACATAAACCGCCGCAAACCCCACTTTGAGAGGTCTGAAGGCACCATGCTGTTAGTGACAGATGATGTAGTGGAAGAGAAGAGTGAACCTCTCCCTGACCTCCTGTCTACCCAGGAACACGATGGGTCAGTGATCGGGTGTTAACCTCTCCCCTACTCTGACCCCAGAACAGCAGAATGGCTGTCACCAGTTACTGGGATAGTTTTCTTTTCCGTTCTCCCTCACCCCTGGGCTTACACATTTGTGTACCAACAACGTAAGGTACAGGGGACACTATGCCTGTGAAGAACAAAATTTACAGGTTGTTGGAAAAGGTGAGAGTTAGCATTAAAGAGGAGGTCTCCAAGATGCTGGCCTTAGGGGTGATTGAGCCCTCCTGCAGTTCCTGATGCAGCCCAGTGGTGCTGGTACTGAAGGCTGCCCCAGCTTGCATCATTCCAAAACCTAGGTTCTCTGTGAACGATAGGGGACTCAATTCAGTCACCAAGACCCATGGTCACCCCATCTCCTGAGCTGATGAGCTCATAGACAGGCTGGATGCTGCCAAATTTCTCAATACCTTTGATTTCACAGCAAGATACTGGCAGATTGCTCTGACTGAAGGGGGCGAAAGAGAGGTCTGTGTTCTCAAACCCAGAGGGCTACTTCCAATTCGAAATGATGCCCATTGGCTTAAGGAATGCCCCTGCCACCTTCCAGAAATTGGTGAACAGGGTCCTGGCTGGGAAGGAGGCCTTTTGTGCCACCTACCTGGATGACATAGCTGTCTTCAGCTCTAGCTGGAAGGAACACCTGTGCCACCTCCAGGAGGTGCTTCAGGCCTTGCAGCAGGCAAGCCTGACTATCAAGGCCAGTAAGTGCCAGACAGGGCAGTGTATTGTGGTGTACCTGGACCATGTGATGGTGCTGGGGCAAAGTGCAGCCCCTCCA
Source organism: Calotriton arnoldi (assembly GCA_963921515.1). Lineage (NCBI taxonomy): Eukaryota > Metazoa > Chordata > Amphibia > Caudata > Salamandridae > Calotriton > Calotriton arnoldi. Next base: position 666,533 of record CAWUFW010004404.1, on the reverse strand, counting down.
GGTCAAGATTGAGACTATACTGGCCTTGCAACCCCCTAAAACTCAGACTGAGTAAGAGCCTTCCTGGGCCTCACAGGATATTGCAGGAAGTTTGTTAAGGGATATGGCACCATTGTTGCCCCCTGAGCTGACATCTAAGAAGCAGACCAAAAAAGTGATCTGGACAGAGGCCTCTCAGAAAGCCTTCGACTCCCTCAAGGAAGCCATGTGTACAGCACTTGTACTCAAGGCTCCTTACTGGTCCAAGGAATTCATTGTGCAGATGGACACTTCAGAGCATGGCATCGGGGCTGTCTTAGCACAGTTAAATGAGGAGGACCTAGACCATCCTGTATCCCTTCAGAGAATGGAGTTTATGGTGAAACACCGTCATTGGTTCAAACCATGCCAATAATGATGGTCTCTCCAGGTTCTTCCAACTTAGTGATGAGAAATCCCAGGAGGTTGGGTAGCTCTCCCTACTTTCAGCTGGGAGCACACATGTTAGACATGACAGCCTTAGGGAGGTCTGCCAAACCTTTTGTCGTACTCCTCCATTCTTTCTGATCTTGTTTTTGTTGGCCTTGGGACTCTCTTCATTTTACCACTGCTAACCAGTGCTACAGTGCATGTGCTCTCTCCTCTAAACATGGTAAAATTGCCTTATACCCAATTGGCACATTAAATTTACTTGCAAGTCCCTAGTAAAATGGTTATTCATGCACCCAGGCCCTGTAAATTACATGCTACTAGTGGGCCTGCAGCACTTATTGTGCCATTCACTTAAGTTGCCCTTTAAACATGCCTGTGTGTGCAGTTTATAGCTTCCATTTCGACATGGCAAAAAAACCTTTTGAAAGACCTAAACCTTCCTTTTTAATACCTATAAGTCACCCCTAGGGTAGGCCCTAAACCGCCGACAGGGCAGGGTGCAGTGTATTTAAAATGTTGAACGCGCTTTTATGTTTTACATGTCCTGGTAGTGAAGAGCTCTTAGATTTGTTTTTCACTACTGCAAGACCTCCCTCTAATATAGGATAACATTTGGATAACTTATTACATTTAATAAGTGATAACTTTCAACTGGGAGGAGGTAGGAATATTGAGGGTGGTGTCTAAATAATTGTAATTTAAATCCCTCTGTAGTGGTAAAGTCAGATTTTAAATCACAATTCTGAAAATGACACTTTTAGAATGTTGCCATTTTCATGTCCCAACCATTTGGTGTCTGCAGCCTGTATCCTGGGTCACATGACTAGGTGTAGCTGGCAGTTTGTCTTTTTGTATTGCTTCCAGACTGTGAGACTAAGGGGAAATAGGTGTTAGCAGGATGGGCCGCCTCTGACTTGATGAGGGTAGGAGCTGTCACCTACCACACTTGCACATCACAAAGGCTCTTCTTGGACACACTCACAAAGGGTTTGACACTAGTCTTTTGTAACCCCATACAAGCTGGGGCTTGGGCAGGGAGGCAGGAAATTCCAAACACCTCTGGAGGGTGAAACCTCAAGACCCTTCTCCTACTTCAAAACTGGCATCAGGTATAAATAATGAACCCTCAGATCTAATTCTTCAGAACACTTCTGGACCTGTGCAAGACTCAGAAGGACAGCTGTGGTGCTCTGCAAGAAGGACTGCTACTTTCCTGCCCTTCTGCCTGGGTGCAAGGACTGGATCTGCACCTTGAACCCAGGACCACCAGATTGACTTCAAGGGTTAGTTGGCTGGCCTCCTGATCAGAGCCTCAGGGAAAGAAAAGGCTCCAACCACATTGAACCCAGTACCAGGACTCTACCAGATGTGAGTCTTGCCCCCCTAGAGGTGCCATCCCAGTCCTGGACCCGTAGGCAGAACTGACACAGAGCACCGCATCCATTCATAACTCTGCTTTGGAACCGCTGCAGAACGATGCATCGCCGATGGAAAACCTTGCATCGCAGCCGGCAGTCTCCTCAGAACCACCATTGCGCAACGCATCCCCAACGCTGCCCTTTGAATCGCAAGTCCCTCCTTGCTGGCATCCTCGACGACGCAGGATTTTGCATTGCAGCCCCACAGCTTCTTTAGAACCACCTCTGCGCAATGCATCCTTGATGATGGATTTCGCATCACGGGCCCCTCGTCAACATCATCCTCGGCAACAATGCAGGACTTCGCACAGCAGCCCCTGAACTCCCTTGGAACCACTGCTGCATGACACATCCTCGATGTGGGATCTTGAAACGCTCCGCAAACCAGGATATTCGGTCCTTTGTTCAGTGCGGGTAACTTGGTCCCTGTATCTAGCCAGTGCTCCATCCCAGTCAGTTTGAAAGTATGAATTTGTCCCGGTCTGGCACTACCAGATAACTACAGTTGACGCTTTGTGTTTCTAGCTACTGCTTTCACTTAAATCTTTAAAATTGCATATCTCTGGTTCAACTGATTGGATTTTGGTTGTTTTGATCTCAAATAATTTATTACATTTTACTAAATTAGTGTGGGAGTTTTCTTGTGTTGTGTTTCACTTTATTGCTGTTTGAAGTGCTGCATGAATACTTTACACATGCCTCTAAGTTAAGCCTGACTGATTTTGTGTTAAGCACAGGAAATTTAGGGTTTGCTTGTGTTTTTCACTGACAAGAAATGCTGTTGCTGCTGGAGTGGTGTTTCACCCCGCTCAACCAGTAACCCCATTTCCAACAGTTATGTTATATTATGTGCATTTGTATAGCACACAACTCACGTGGGAGGCTATCCTGGCGCTGAAGCAGGAGCTGTTTGGGCCAAGCCAGGGTCAGGGCTAGGTGAAGAGCCAGATCTTCAGTTTCTTAAGGAATTCAAGAACTGAGGAATAGGCTCTGGTGTTCAGGGGGAGGCAATTCCAGGCTTTAGGAGTGAGGTAGGAGAAGGCACGACTGCAAGATCTGGTTCTACATATGCAGGGGATATGTGTAGGTAGGGGACCAGCTGAGAAGGTGTCTGGTAGGTTTGTGGAAGTTTATGTGGTTGATGACGTACGTGGGTCCAATCTTGTGTAAGGCTTTGTATATGTGCATGAGTAGTTTGAAGAGTGCTCGTTTGTGGGTTGGGAGACAGTGGAGCTCTTTGAGGTAATGTGTGATGTGAGTGTAGATTGAAAGGTTGAGGGTGAGCCTGCCCATAGAGTTTTGTATAGTCTGGAATCTTCTGGTCAGTTGAGCATTGATTCCAGCATAAAGTGCATTGCCATAGTCCAGCTTGTGATGATGGCTTGGGTGATGTGCGAAACTGCGAATATAGTTGCAGAACTATTTGAAGATCTTCTTGATCATCTTGAGTGTGTGGAAGCAGGAGACGGAGACTGCATTCACTTAGTCGGTCATGGGGAGTTGGTTGTTGAGGGTTGCCGGGAGGGGTGCAGGTCCGAGTTCGGAAGGCCACCAGGCAGAGTCCTAGGGCAAGGTGCCTTTTCCAAAGATCACTACAGTAGGTAAGATGGAGAGATACCCATGCTTCTGTTAAGAGTGTTGATGGAGGCAATACAGACTCAGACAAAGTACAAGAACTACAAAGAAGAGCAACATTTTAAGAATTTTCAATCATTAACCTCCAAAAATACTTTTCACCCAAGACAAAGTGCTGCACTTTTCTGAAAACATACAGTCATCTAGCTTTTGTAAGGTATTCATATTTTCACGAACCTGATCAATCTGTTCATGTATGTCTAGATACAGGGTTTCCAAAGGGTTGCTAGGGAGCTACTGGTAGTCTGCCAGTACTCTGGAAGTAGCTCTCTGAAATGTAACCCAGCCCAGAACATAGTTCAGAGGGTAGAGAAGACTTTGATCTGAAATTACAACATTCTGCAGCTACGACTGCACAAACTACACCTTTGGCCTATGACAAAATAAAGAGGCATTCCTATTTGTAAAATTGCAATTCGTCCAGCCTCCAACTGATCACAAATCAGTCCTAAAGCCATTGTAGTTGCAATCTCTTCTTATACTTTTTGCTTTGAAATCACTCTGGGAGTCCTTTTTGGAAAAGAGGAAGTTTGGCATGAGTCTGTCTTATAGAAGTTACAACATAAGCAGGATAACAGGACCAAGACCAGTCCTTTTGTAAATAGGAATAGCCCCGGTTCATGCACATGTAAAATGCCTACAGATGATCACTGTTATGGCTACCGGTATAGAGTATCCATCTTGGGAGTTTAAAAGAAATAGGGACATAGTTCAGAATCAGGCCGAGCAGGGAAGGAAAAGCCAGACTCCCAAGCCCCCCAAAGATGCTGTCAATTCTAGTTCCACATGTCCGTCCATAGGCAGTGCCCTCAAGATGAAAAGAAGGGGGTGAAATGTGCAAGATAGGAAATTGGAAGTGTCCTGTTAAAAGGGGAATGAGGACAGTGGGGTATCACATTCAGGGGGGCTATGTCCATGCAAGTACAAGTCAAGGCATTGTTCTTCGTTGAAAGGGAGAGGAACCTAGGGCACTCCACCCTTGGAATTTGTTGGTAGGTGAGGAAATATGGGGCATGAAGAGAGGTTGAGGTTCTGCTTGTACTGTTATAGGAAATGCAGGAAAGTATTGTCAGAATAGAGTGAGTGTTTGTTTCAGAAGTGGGCAGCAAGCTTAGTGCTGTTTATTTCTTCACATCTGCCACCTGTCACTTCCAAACAAAGCCACACAATGAGCCAACTGACAAGGCTCGCAGTGAAGAGGACTGACCAGACTCATCAAGGTGATTGTAGTGGGAGGCTTCCCACTACTGGCTTTGCCAGCCATAGCCGTGGCCAGGAGGAGGGGCTGCATCACAGTGAGGTCTGTGGTGCTGGGCAATAGTAACAGTAGCACTTCCAAATGTTAAAGCGTAGGCACAGACATCTGCTGGAGCATGAACTGGTACAGAGGTCGCTTGGTGAGCAGGTGTGAAGTTACTCACTTTCGCGGTCAGCTTGTAGTGTGATGCATGAATCCAAGTGTGCAGTTTGTGGGACTTCATAGCAGTGTTTTAGGTGAACCAAATCTGTTACGGACCTCATCAATGCAGTGCGAGTGCTGAATTCAGTGGCGGCTCGCAGAGGGAGTTCTGCGGGGTGGTGGGGCAGGGCGGGGGAGGGGCTGGGTGAGGGGGTAGTGGAGTCGGACATACGACGGGCAGGAGTAAAGTAAGTAAATAAATAAATAAAACTATTTACCTTGCGCTCGCTGCATCGCCAACTCGGCGATGCAGCGAGTGCAAGGTAAATAGTTTTATTTATTTATTTACTTACTTTACTCCTGCCCGTCGTATGTCCGACTCCACTACCCCTCCACTCAGCCCCTCCCCTCCCCCGCCCCGCCCCACCACCCCGCAGCACTCCCTCTGCGAGCCGCCACTGACTGAATTCCATTATTGGATCTACACATGCTCTCAGTCAGCAAGTTGTAAATGATGATAGGATCCAGCCAGGCAGGCAGGGAAGCTTCAGCCTGAAAATGAAGCTGTTGAGAGTGAATAAGTTGTTTGCAATACTGCCAAGCCACATTATCAATGAAGTGCAAATCATGGAAAGCTGGCAATATTGGAGAGGTAAAAGCAAGTATGTTTGAGTGTCCAATTATAATTTCCCAGGGGTTCAGTTTAGCTTTTTGATTAGGAGTGGATCGTATCGACCAAAGTGGCAAAGATAGAGCATAGGGCCACTTACATCATGCTTTTTTCTGGTAACCTTTCCACCCTCCCTTAAGAGTCAGTTTGGTAAGCACAATGAAAATGTTTTTAATGACTAAATCCTTACATAGGTCTTGAGCCACAGGTCACATAAAGTCAGTACCGTTGTCATTCCCATGCAAAATGGAATACCAAACCCAGGGATATCTAAGTATTTTTGTGGCTACAGTGATTGCACCAGCTCAAGTACATGAGTAGGCTTCAATCTATCCAGAAAACAATTATACCAGAACCAAAACATAGACCTTAGAGCAACATTAAGGCATTTGAATGAAATCAGCTTTGGTATGGATGAAGGGCCCTGAAGGAGATAGGTGGGGATCATAGGTGGTTTTGAAACCCTTTCCAATGCTGTGAGCTTGGCACACAGCACAGCAACAGCGATGTGAGTTACCCATGCTGCATCCTAGGAAGCCTGCATTTGTGGGTGACCCTAAAGACATATTTGGAATCATGAATGTAATTATGGGAATCAAAAAGATAGCTACAGGATCAGTTATGTGGTGAGGTTTACATGTTGGAAATGCAAACTGCATCAATCATTGCACCCAGGACAGGTACAATTTAGGAGTTATAGTGCAGATCTACTAGCACCTGTATCAATAAGTCATGAGGTTACCTTTCCATTAACAACACATAATATGTATGGCCCCTTCTGAACTACAGGATTTAAAGTATATACAGAGCAGTCGGCTTCCCTCGAGGTGTCCTAAGAGATAGAGTTTTGGTCTTGTCAAATCTGGGTCAATTCATATTGTCCAGGCTAAATTTAAAAATTCCTAAATTTGACGACTCAGCTTTGACACAAAAAACTCAATCAAGCACATGAGGCATCAAACAACTGGTTTTCCATGAACATAAGGCCATAAAATAGAATGACGTTTGAAGAAATCAAATCTCACCATAAATAGAGAGCTCTGCAGTGCAGTTCCCCCATAAGGATATAACAGAAAGCAGTTCAAATAGACCAAGAAAAATTATTATGTGCTCTTAATCAACCAGGATCCAATCCAAATGTTCTTTTTTATATTGTAGGAGAATCAATAAATTCAACAGTCTTATAGAATACCACAGTCATCACTGACCAATTCACTTGAAAACTCTGGAAAAAGTGAAGCCAGGAAGTTACGAGCTGAACCAGACCATGCATCCAGAACCACCTGCACCTACTTAGCAAAGACATTCCAATATATAAACGTTTCCCTAACTGGGCATAGTTCCAGAACCACTAAAACAAGCTCTTATCACACCCTTGTTAAAGAAACAGCAGCCAACCCTCTTGAGCTTGACAGCTACAGGCCCATTTCAAACCTACCATTCATTAGTAGATCATAGGGAGAGAGATAATACGCCCACTAAAGGACTTTCTGGAGAGGAATAATGCTCTCTGTGACAAATAATCAGGAATCAGACCAGACAGTGTAACTGAAGCCTTCATCACTGAGAGCTACTTAACTCTCTTGATTCTGTTACCCCAGAAATCATTATCATTCTTGATCAATCAGTAGTCCATGAGACATTCAATCACAAAATCCCCCTGGAACACCTGGAAAATTGACCTGTAGTTACCAAAATAGCTCTCTAGTGGTATTCATAATTTCTCTCTGACCAAAGGGAACAAGTCAATATAGGTATCAGGTCCCACTAGGCTCACCTAGGTCTCCTCTGCTCCTTAACATCTATGTGAGACTGTTGGCTCAGGTTATCTCCTACAACATTCAATTCCAAATGTATGTAGATGTCATTCAACTACACATCCATATTGGCAAGAAAAACAATCCAGGTTTAGACAGAAAATGGAAGGAGACAGAATGGTCAGTGTAATGGATGTACAACTCTGCAACTCATTAGGCCTTGATCTGAGAAGTCAACGAAACCTGATATCCTTTAAAAATAATAAAACCTGCCTGTTCATGGAAACCTTCTTGGCCCTTCCAGACGATGCTGGGACTATTGTGATCCTGATGAGGAACCGAACCCACTCTCCATTGATACTGTCTTGGAGCCTAAAGAAAATACCTGCCAACACCATATCCAGTTTGTCTCCTATCTCCCTTATTGCCATCAATTGATAGAATACATAGGGCCATATTATCAAGAACGGGCAATATCATTATCGCCGCTTTAGCGGCAGGAAACTGCCGCTAAAGCGGCGATAAGGGGCTGGATAATATGCCCTATAGAATTCCAATAGAAGCCCAGGTTCTGGTGTGAAGGACATCAAACCTGGGCTTCTATTGGAATTCTATAGGGCATATTATCAAGCCCCTTATCGCCGCTTTAGCGACAGTTTCCTGCCGCTAAAGCGGCGATAATGTTATCGCCCGTTCTTGATAATATGGTTCATAGTCTGATAATCTTTATCTCTAGCACAGGGTTCTGGCCATTGGACAGACGTTATGGTGATAAAAACAATTGCATCAGTAATAAGATTGAGGATTTTGGATTTCAATCATAAAGTATTTTCCACTACCAACCTACTCCAATGTAGCCACCAAGTATTTTTGTTTGAAATATTCTCTTTCACAAGACAGCAGGGTAAAGTCACTGACACTAAACATTTGAGGATGCACAATGCTAGGGTATTTTATCGTCTTGAAACCAGCTGCCTGAAGATATGGGCTTGATTTAGAATTTAGCTGCAGAATTTCAACCCACCATTGCAACAGATTTTCATTCTATGTCAGGACCTGAGGCGAGGATTATGCTATTCTTTCTCTTTCGTCGCTGCTTGCAGCCAGATAAGTTCGATTTTCCCTTTCTCTCAAAGTGTTATGCCAGATTGTATGGTTCTTATTAGTTGGCAAGTCCAGATCGTTGTTGGTTCATTCATTGTATGATTCATTCGCGCTTTAGCACACTCCCTTGTGTTTAATAACATTTTAGCTGGTGTTTCATTGTATTTGGATCGCCTCATCAACCGTTCGGTACCTGTCAAGCACGCCGCGCATTCATTGCAGACGCGCGCCCGTCCGACTTGATTTCTCCTTTGTTTGTGGCGCGTTTATTATGCCTGCGCGTTTATTATTCCTTTCAGGTTTTCTGCCTGCGAGTCAGCCGCTACTCGGCTGACTCGCGCCCGGCCATGGGAGTGTTCGGCTCCCTAGCGGCCGTGTTCTGTGGTGCGGGCTCACGGTGCTCACCTCTCGCCGCTAGAGGGCGCCCGTGTGCGTCTCTCGCCCGCGGCGTGCGTCTTGACATTCTGCGCATATTTCCCAGTCGAGTTGCATCGCCGTGGGAGAGCTCTGCCTGCCGGATACGCCCTTGGGTCTGTAAGTCTGCCATTTGGCAGCTTTCACATTGTGCACGCCCCTGCTTGAACGCCCACACTGTTGTGGGTCTGTATCTGCCATTAGGCAGCTATCTCGGCGGTCTCCCGCCTGGGGGTCTGTATTGTAGGCAGTTTCCACGCTCTAGCACAGAGTCAGTATTGCAGGTGTTATCCTGCTGGGACCTTTGCCGGCAGGCTGCCCGTCTATTAAACCGCACCAGGGCTTTGGGTCCCAGGCGTCTTCCCCACTTGAACGCGAGCACTGCCCACATAAAGTGTAGGCTGCCCCCCATTATCCTGAGGTACACCCTCTGCCATACTTACCCACTTACCTGTGCGGCACTTTCCTCTCCTGGCCTAATGGAGTCCTTCCAGGAGAATGCCTATCAGGACGACATGTGGGAGGAGGACCCACTTACTGCCCTTCAGTGGGATGAGGTTTTTTACGATGCGGTAGACGCGTCCATTCACAAGGCGGTGGTGCAGGCCATGCTGCCCTTGGAAGACCGCCTGTCCCGCTGAATTGAGCAGGCTTGCGATAGGCTAGCCAAGGCCTCTCAGACCTTTCAAGCCACCTCTCCCCCAAACAGCGGAATGCCCGCTGATCCCCAGCCCCCCCCTTCCAAACGTCCCAGGGACTCTGGGGTGGATGTGGATGCTTTTGATCGCCTAAAACAGGCTTTCCTGGCGCAGAACCCCCCTCCAGTGATGCCCACTGCTCCAGGGGATGGTAATCCAGAGGATGATGATGATGCCGGCCCATCCCACCCCTGGCGTCCCTCCCGGCCCGAGCCTAGTTCGGACCCACAAAGCATATGCGCTGACATGTTGGACCCGGATGATGTCGTTCATCCTAGGTCTTCTGACTGGGCGCCTTCAGACAAGGTCGCCCAATACGTCGCCAGCAGGATCCGCCGGCCGTTAGAGGCCACAGCCCGCAACTGTCTCAGGGCGGAGTGCCCCCGTCACTCTCTGGAGGGGAAAGTAGCTGCCACCCCCGACATCGACCCCCGCATGGCGACGTTCCTTCAAAAGTTCGTCAAGGACCCGAAGAAGGGTATTGACAGGTCTTGGCGGGCTTGCCAAGACAAGCTCCTAGACGCCCTAGGACCAATAACCAAAATCCTCGACATGGCGGAGGAGGCTAAACTGTCAGGGTCCCTGATCTCCCCCGAGCACCTCTCCTCCTGGGCCCAGCGCGTAGTGGTTTTCTTAGGGAATGCCAACTGCGCTATCTCCACAAAGCGCCGCAGGTCCTTATTGATTAAAATAGACCCCAAGCTTGGGGACCTGGCCGATTCCAAGGCGGGCTCCATTGCGCAGGGCAGCCTCTTCGGAGAGCCCTTTATCAAAGAATTAGGGAGGTTTGTAAACAACTTTACGACCTTAGACAAGGCGCATTCCTCCATCAGACGGGTGTTTCACCTTCGGGTTTTCCGAGGGGCCGGACGAGGCAGGGGCCGCTCGTCTGACCGCCCTAACCAGCACAGAGGGCAAGGCTCCAATCATGGACAGTACCAGGATTCGGCCAGGTTCGGCAACTTCTATCCAACGAGAGGATGTCAGGGCAAGAACAGAGGTGGCAGAGGCGGTGGCACCTCCAGCTCTTCCGGTGAGTGTTCTCCCTTCTTCCCTTCTAAAAGTGGGGGGCCGTCTGGCGCGTTTTTTCCAGGCCTGGACTTCCATCACCGGGGATGCCTGGGTCCTACAAACCGTCCAAGGGTTTCGCATCGAGTTTCACGGGGAACCTTCACAACCGGTCCCTCCGCGCCCTCTCTCCTTTTTGTCAGCGGACGCTGCGTTGGTTGACCAGGAGGTCCACTCTCTTCTGGTCAAAGAGGCAATCGTGGAGACGCTCCTCCACCCCAGAGGTTTCATCAGCAACCTCTTCCTGGTGGACAAGACGGACGGCAGCCAACGACCCGTCATCAACTTGCACGAGTTCAATGAGTGGCTGGTTTATCGCCACTTCAAGATGGAGGGGGGATCCATCTTCTTCACGATCTCCTCAGGCCCAACGACTGGATGGCGCGCCTCGACCTCAAGGACGCCTATCTTACGATCCCCATTTTCCCTCCGCACCGGAGGTTCTTGCAGTTTCTTTGGCGGAACAAGGTGTACGAGTTCACCGCTCTTCCATTCGGCCTTTCTTCCGCCCCTCGGTGTTTCACCAAGGTTCTCCGGCCAGTGATAGAGCGGCTGAGAGCGTCCGGTATGAGACTCATCGTATACCTGGACGACATTCTTTTGATGGCTCAGTGTCCCATCACTCTAGCCCGTCACCTTCAGTCGGCCGTCAACCTCCTTCAGAGCCTGGGCTTTGTGATCAACGAGGCAAAGTCCACTCTTGTCCCAGCGCAGAGGGTTGTTTTTCTCGGTTTCTCGATCGACTCCGTGGAATCTACTCTCAGTCTCCCATCTCGCAAGATGACGAAGATTCGTCACGAAATCAGGAGCGTTCTCTCTCAGTCCCAACTCTCCCTCAGGCAACTAGCCCGTATTGTGGGTCTCCTGTCGGCCTCGATTCAAGCCATCTTCCAGGGCCCGCTCCATTACAGAGCTCTCCAGCGCCTCAAGGCACACCATCTACGCAGGGGGCTCTCGTATAACCCTGGGCATAATACTTTGCTACGCTCACGAAGCATGCAAAGTTTGTGCTACTACGCACTACGCAAATTGCACGTAGCAGAGTGAATAACTGTACTAATAAACGTAGCGTAGCAGGAGTATAATAAACTCCTTCAAATGCTTTGATAAAGCAATTTTTTATGCTAAAAAGCATATAACCAATTCACAAAAATGAATGTTGACAATAAAATATCAAGCAATGAGAGAGGTGATGATTTTGGAGTCCCCCTAACCTAGGGGGAGGACCAAGCAGATGCCTTGAACACAAAAAGCATATCATGTGAACGATTCAATGGTGGTCCCTTCCTCCTAGGACCACCCCAAGCACAGTTATGGGCAAAAATACAATCCCAACCAAAGGCCCTGCAAAGCATTATGGGACGAGATTAGCAGTGGGCAGTGAATATTATAGTGTCCAATATCAAAATAATTCTACAAAGAGCTGCAGTTCAACTAGTCGTCACTGGGTGTCGTCCCTCAAGAGTGAAATGCAAAAGTATTGAAAACCTTTCATGAAGCTTTTGCATTTGACTCGTGAGGGACGACACCCAGTGACGACTAGTTGAACTGCAGCTCTTTGTAGAAATAAACAAAGGACGTATTTAAGGGGCAAGCAGCCCTCCCTTTGTTCGAGTGTGATCCTGGCTCTGGATCCTGGCACCTAAAGCCAAATGCAATGGAGGGAATCAAAGGCACACATCCTTTTATCTCTTCACAAGCACTTAAGAGAAACATTGGAGGCAGGTTTTGGACTTTGTTTAACCCCTGCATAGAAGCAATATTCATGCACTGTAAGAATGTCAAAGGTATCTGTCTGTATGAGTACTTACACAAATAATATAGGGCCCGATTCAGAAAAGTAATCTGAGACAAAATCCTAACTTTACGACTTTCGGTATTCACAAAAGGCATTTAGAAGTAGTAAAGTTAGGATTTTGTCTTAAGACCAAAACTTAAGACAAACTTAAGACAAACCCCTAACTTTACTACTCCTAAATGCCTTTTGTGAATACCGAAAGTCGTAAAGTTAGGATTTTGTCTCAGATTACTTTTGTGAATCGGGCCCATAAAGATCACTTGCTATTTTTTATTTACTTCTTTAATAGCACTACTCATCGCAATGTAGAGTATAAGAGTGCTTAACACCTCATGCACACATTATACATATATATTGACCATAAATCTCAGGTGTGAAAATCATTGTACAGAATATGTTACATAAGGTAATGAGCGCTACAAGGTGCAGAAGTCACATAATTTCTTTACTGGTAGGCTTATGTTAAGAGTGCATGGTCGGCAGAAATACTCAGGCCCTTATTTATGAAGGCTTGTGATGCTGCAGTGGTATAATCAATGCACCACACTGCGCCCTGATTGAGTGGAAATCCGATTTCATTTGTAGGGGTGCATTATAATCATGTGTAAAGTGCACCCGCATATAATCACTTACTGTATTAATGTAAAGTGTTAGACTCGTGAAATGTATTAACCTGAAAACTTGACGTGTTTCAGGCCATTGAAAAGTAACATGGAGAATCAACGTAGAATATAATGTAACTACTAGAAAACCTTAACCTGAAAAGCTTGTGTTGTGCAACTGACAATTATTCTTGTATTAAATGTGCTTAGAAATTTTGTCATTTCACATGTAGGTAAATGCTTTAGTTGAAGCTGACTTAATGCTATGTGGATTTGTAAAGCTTATATGATGTTTTTCTTATGGTAGCTGAAATTCGTAGGCCTGAAATGCAAGTCCCTGTAAACTTTCGCTTAAGAATTTACAGTTGAATTTCATGTGTGCTCTGGAATCTGTTCTTTCTCATGTTTTGTGTTGCAGGTGAAGAAGCGCTCTTGTTAGATAGAATAATGTTTTTGTTTTACTAGTTAGGCATGGAGAGAAGAAGTTACAATTGTGTGGCTTGAATTGATAAAGGAAGATCGTTGTGTTTCACACAGGAGAAGGCCTGGGAACCAAGGACAAATTGTAGTGAGGAAGGTACACTGTCAACATTGCAGAAAAATACCTTCAGGACTGTACCCAGAGCGGATGGCGTGATTTGAATTGCACCATGGGATTGCTACCTGTGGACAACTGGTTGTTGGAATTAGGGATAGACCCCACCTCTTTCTTGCCTTTAGAGAGAGAGCATCTAAAACAAGCTCTGTCTTGGTAGCTCTATGCTCATTGACCCATTGATCAGGGGGAGACTTCTTAGGAAGACTCCACGTGCTTACACCTTTTATTCTTTCTGAAAATGCTTAAGTAGGGATGTCACCTTAGTGTTAGAGTAAGGATAGATTTGATGCTTTTCACTCACCAACCCGTGAAGCAGTGAAATTTGGACTCATGCTTCCTGATTTTCTGCATCTTGGTTCTTGAACTAATTGTGCTGTTGATGCTGCACCGTCTAAATTGCATGCGCAGGTGTGGCTTCATGCTAATTCATTTGTATTTGTAGACCCTCGGGTTGAGGTGTCTTTATGTCCAGTTAATTTTGGCTTTGTAATAAATGAACTAACTTGAAGTAGTTGTCCGTGGGTTGTTTTGTATCCAAGAGAGTTATTGGTTAATTGATTGCATTTCTAACATCTTTTCTCCCCTTTACACTTTCATGCTGCGAAAAAGAGTCATAGGAGTGTGTCTCTAGAACAGGTCTAGAACTTATGGGCCCGGTCGCAATGTAGAGTATCAGAGTGCTTAAAACCTCATACACACATTATACACATACATTGACAATAAATCACACGTGTGAAAACTATTGTACAGGATATGTTACATAAGGTAATGAGTGCTACAAGGTGTAGGATTCACATAATCTCTTACCTGGTAGGCTTATGTTAAGAGTGCATTGTCAGAAGCTCAGGCCCTTATTTATGAAGGGCTTGTGCTGCCGTTGCGTCACTTTTTTGTGATGCTGCAGCGGCATAATCAACGCTCCACACTGTGCCCTATTTACAAAGTGGCGCATCTAGGCAAATGCGTCACTTGTAAAGGCCTGCACTACATTAAACCTGCGTCAGGTATAATATATGCAGGTTGGGTGTTCCCCCATAAAAAAGCCTCGTAAAAGTGGTACAGTGAAATTTAAGAGATTTCATTATGCTACTTCTACGACTTGACTGTGTCAAAATCCTTATGCCTGCTTCAAGCAGGTGTAAGGATTGACGCAGGTCTTTTTACATGGGACTCGCCCATGGGTTATGACAGACTGAAACAATGCCTCACTTTTGCACCACCAGATACGTCAGAATTCCTGACGTATCTGTAAAATCCTTGCGCCATGGAGCACCGTATTGTAAATACGGTGCATCCATGGTGTTGCAAGGTTGGCGCTATGAAAAGTGACACATCGCTGTTTTTGCCCAGCAATGCGTCACTTTTCCCAAATGAGGCCCTAAGTTAGGATTTAAAACACATTGCAGTGCTTATGGTCGTCTGTGGTAATAAGACTTTATCATTCCGCAAATCAAGTCTTTTTAGAAGTCCTATAATAATGACAGATAGAAAAAACATAATAATGTTCTTAACCCAGGAGATGCAGTTTGTATGCAGCTCCTTGATGCTAGGAAATAATTTGCTGTGTTATATTCGAGGGATAGCAATTTATGAACTACAAGTAACAAAAGAATTTCTATGTCAAAAGCAGTAACCAACTTACCTATCTACATAAAATAAAAATCTGTGATCTGCATGTTACATAATGTGCTTTGACGGAGACAAGTTAACCTTCTATGCTACCTTATGAGTTTAAACGGTGACTAAATAAAACAAAGATCTCTCCAGCAACTGCATTAACCACTAGAATTATCTTGCCATTATTATTACCCCCTGAGATTTGCTTGGCATTCAAGGATCTCCACAGCAGGTGCTTTAACCCCATAAGATATTTTACAATTCAGCCTTTGTAATCAATTAAGCATGAACAGATTTATTGTCGTGTTTGTTCTTCTTGCCAATTTCTTCATGGCAAAGTTTTTTAAAAAAATGCATATGTTGACTGTCAGACTGTTTTTCGTGACCCCACCCCTTTTCATTGCCCCACTTTGACCCCCAATTCATTGGTTCGCGGAGTACTTTTATTTCAAATACCAGCGCCAACTTTTAGCTCTTCCTGGGTGTTTTAGAGATAATCTGCCTATATGGTATACTGCTTGCCTCATCACAGACACTATTTATGTGAAGCAGTTTTTATGCACACCCTAATCTGTGCCAGTACATAGACAAATAGACATAGTGTAGGTCTGTAGTGCTTACTGAAGATCTTTGGTGCTTACAGTGCATTACAAATTGCCCTATAGTACAGGTTTGAGTTACTTAGGACTACAGGTTACATCAAGGTACTAATGTAGGGGCAAACATGCAACCTGAGAGTAGATTTATGGTCCCTGACATCATACATACACTCCTTATGGCAGTGATGGCAGTGTAATAAATGTCATATTTCATTGGCTCAGCTCATCAGATTCCAGACTTGTGTTCCTCCTGCTGTGCCAGGTGAATTACTCCACTCTCCAGCAGGAGGATCAAGGGCTTCCCCACACAACAGAGCAATTAACAGTGCTTGACCCAGTACCTCAGAAATGAAGGGTTGTGGAGAAAATGTACATATTTTAATAATCTTGTCACGCAGCACCTGGGCTGGGACAGCTGAGGCCCTCAGAAACAAAAGAGCAGTGTCAGACGTCTGTAGCCAAAACAGGAGAGGCTCACCTTTGAAGTTTTAGTAGGAAGGGATCAAGCAACGGGGTCAGCTACTGGCAGTGCTGAGACTCTTGGGAAGCTCTTTTCACATACAATGTGAAGTCACTATGTTTGTTTTTCTCATAATGCTGTGCTGGAGGTATTTCAAAAAGTATCAGGTTGCTCTGTGTTAGAAATGGGGTCTCTAATTGGCAGAGGTAGGTACCTTTGTCCAAGTAGGGACCCTTCTTCCTAGTCAGGATAAGGGAGTTACACTTCTAAAATAACCCCTGCTCACCCCCTTGGTAGCATGGCATGAGCAGTCAGGCTTATCTCAGAAGCAGTGTGTAAAGCATTTGCACATAACCAACAGTAATACAGTGAAAGTACTACAAAAGGACACCACACCAGTTTAGAAAAATATCCAATATTTTTATATAGGCAAAACAAGACCAAAACGATAAGAATCCAACATACAGTACTTAAAAATATATACTTAGCAAGATATCCTAACATTTGCAGAAATATCTCAAAAACACAGTTCTTATGAGTCGGTAGCTCCGTCCGGGGCTGCCACAATGCTGAAAACAGTCCAACAGTTCCAGCCGACCGCGTCTGCACGGGCCAGCGAAAGCGTGGACAGACTTGTGAACACTACCTTTCTCGTTGCAGTGGGCACGTTGGGGCGATCCAGTCATGGCAACCGTCGCAGTGCGTTGCAAACTGGAAGCGGTGCAGGGTTTGGTGCCCTCACGATGCAGTGCAGGTAGCGGCTCGGCATCGATCATCCAGACGGCATCGGTGAGACCAAAGGCTTACGGTGCAGGGCAAGGCGTTGCTCGATGCAGTGCTGGCAGGTTGCGGTACAGGCAACAGTGCAGGTTAGCGGGGGCTGTCATCGGTCGGCCCAGATGGCTGTGTGGGATGAGGCGTTGCATCGTTAAACTTACGAGCGGAGCCCTTAGCCACGATGCGGTCACGATGAAAGAATGAATCATTACTGGCCGTTTATTCGAACGCCTCAAGACACTGACCACTGAGGCGGTCGAATACACGGCCAGTAATCATTCATTCTTTCGTCGTGATGATGCATCAAGACAGCTACTAGGTCACTGATCACGGTGGACTTGAGGGACTTTTTACGCCTGCACTAAATAGAAGATCCAAACCCATGATGAAACGCAGTTCTTACCACTGGGCCATGGGATACGGGGAATTTTAATCAAATCCACAGCTACATTGTAGCTTCCCTGTTTCCACACTAATTAACCACTTATTCGTTGTGTGTCCTCTCCACTCGCCTCCATGACGCTAGAGCCTAAAGGCCCTCTCCTTTTGGAAACAACCGCCTGATTTATCTAGCCGATCTCTAATGGTGTCTCCATTGTGTCCTGATGAAGACCCCAGTATAAGGACTGACCAACCTACACACAACAAGGGGGTCGAAACGTTGACGGTCTCTCTTAAACTGTCAAGTACAGACAACAGAAATTAATTGTCTGTGTCATGAGGATACTATGTTCACGTGTAAAATTCGCCTTTATGTGGCTGGATAGGTTTCTATCAGTCTTTTGATGTATTTATTGCACATCGCCTTTCCTCTTCTACAACCCTCACAAGTATACACCTCTTCCTGAGCACCCTCTCCTCCCCTCTTTCTGGAGCACCTGTTTTTTAGAAATGTGCAGACAGTCAATGCTGTCCGCTGAATATACCAGCATATTTTGAATATTAATAAATTGTACCAATTGATTTATTATGGTGATCTTTTGATTTTTATGTTAAACCACTTTCCACTGTGACCATTATTTTCTTACTGTACTTTACCGGGGTCCGGTGGTCTTTCGGGTTACCCCATTGTTCTATAACTCATATTAGTGCGAAAGGCATTTGTAAATTGTTAGCCCCTGTTTGGCATAATGATAACATCTCTAAGACAGCTGCGCATTTGGGGAAACATTGCGTGATCTGTATGAAACATAATCCAGGGAAAGGTACCCCTACACCGCCTTGTAATTTTGCACCACCCACTTTCCAGTTTGAAGTCCTTCAAATGGATTTCATTGAATTAGAATTATGCAATTATCTTAAGTATGTTTTAGTGGTCATATGTGCGTTCAGCAAATGGGTTGAGGCTTACCCCACTAAGGACAATATGGGCATTACAACTGCAAAAGTACTCCTTAAAGAGTATTTTCCTCGATTTGACTTGCCCCCAATTATCTGGAGTGACAACGGGTCTCGTTTTAATGGGAAAGTGATTTAATTGATTTCATGCTGCCAATCACCCGCAATCAGCTGGCCTTGTTGAGAAGTACAGTGGTACCCTCAAACTGAAATTGGCAAAAATCCAAGAAAAGACAGGGTTGCAATGGCCGGATGCTCTTCCATTAGCCCTTTTGTCAACTAGAACAAAAGCACACTCTAGAACTGGGTTGTCTCCGTTTGAGGTGGTTTTTGGGCGCCCAGCGAATGTTTGGGGTGTTCCCGACCTAAACATTTCTCAGAGATTAAATATCCTGTGTTGCTTGATTATCTTGGCCTGTTAACAGAAAGTTTGCGTTCTATTCACCAGCAGGTACGTGAATCACTACCTCCTATACCAGAGGGGCTCGGCCACAACATTCAGCCTGGTGATTATATTTTGGTTAAGAACTTCCAGAGGAAGAAAAGTCTGGAGCCCCGCTGGAAAGGCCCTGAGCAGGTTTTGTTTGTGACATGGACGGCTGTAAAGGTTGCTGGTCGAAAGAACTGGGTAAATGCCACCTATTGCCGGAGGATTCCTTTGCCATACGACCAGTGGGTCAAGGAGGGTATTGGCGACATCTAATGTGAGCAAGTGCCCAGGTTTGTCCCCTTCAGCGATGCTCAACTGACCTGGACACAAACAGAGAACGAAGATGTTTTGAACGAGGTGAAGCAGGGTCTATTTTTATCATATAGTACCCCAGGCCCATTCTGTCCACACCTGTAGCATTAGACCCTGATAAGACCCCACCAGCCAGCATACAGAGTGGTGTTAAGTTGACCATACTGTCTCAGTTGTTCTTTTAATGTAGTAGGCCCAAAATGCCTCTCTGCTAAAATACAAGTTATTTCTTCTGCGACACACACGAAGCCCCAGCTCCCCCAGGCCGCCACTCTCTCCTTGCACAAGATGAGCTCGTCACTTCTCACTTATTGAGAGATAGCTAACCACAAGAACACAGAACATCTCAAGCTAAGAGGAACTCTTATAAACTTATACAAATTTCCCTGAAGTGACGCAAATACTGTTCGATAGATGTTCAATTTCATTATGATTTATGGTCAAACATCAAGTGACCTTTTGATAAACTTTTAATGTGGGTGTCACTTCTGTGTTCCTAAATATTTCCGAGAAGTGGCCAAAGTGCGTCATGGTCTGCAGTCAAGGCACCTGTTAATGTCGTGATTCTGTCGTCATTCAAGAGGGTATAAAAGATCTGCTCCTCAGTCCATTCGTCGGTCTACCTCGTAGAAGTGACCCTTTGGGTCGCTGACGCCTGTGTAGCCCCCCTCAGCCACCATCTTTGACTGAGGCTGGATGCGTGTTGTATTTTGAAATTGTCTCTTTCTCTCTCCTCTGCATTGCCATTGCCATTATTCAAACATTATTGCAATTGCATGTTCTTGCTCTCCAAGAGAATTTTCATTAAGGTTGCATATTTTCTATTTTCTAGTGTATTCTGAATGGCATTTCTCTTCTGCTCTCTAAGACAATCTTGACACTGTTGCATTTATTTAATATAGTCACAAATGTTTCTCTTCTTTCTCCTGCATTCACATTATTCTAAAAGTATTCCATTATATGCTTTTGCCATAATTCTAGTATGTGTCTTCTGCCATCTGGTCTTCCAGGCTCATTATTGAATTTTAAAGTGTTTCTTTACACTTCATGTTGGAAGTGGTTTCCTTGTAATAAAGTGCAAACAAACCTGATTCAACTTCTATCGTTTACACGTGTCTTTTCTCATATTATGTAGAGGCACCCCCTCAAATTAAGCTGCCCTGGTCTAGTGTCCCAAGACCATAGAAATTTGCCCCCGAACATCTGGCGACCATCGAACGGACGTACTAGGTTCCCAGCCGCATCCTGTGACGGCGGGCGGAGTACTTGCCTTCCGAGCCTGTTTCCTGACTGAGCAGACACAGCCATCCCTCGGGTAAGCCTAAGTTAAGAGTATATTTTTCTCTTGCACTTTTGGTCTTCCCTCGGGGTACTGGTTGCCTGTCTTGGAGGATTCTGTCTCTGGGTGTCCCTCTGTCCGCTAATCACAGTTCTTTCGCTGGTATCTTGCTACGCAAACGAATTCCTCATCTTTTATCACGTGTAAAAAGCTGTTGAGTCAGGTGCTGATGCACCCTTTTTATTTACAGTTTAAATACTATGGTTTTGAATGTATATATATATTTGATATTACGGAGCTATAGTTTTCATATATTTTCCTGTCTAAGAGGGAAAGGACGCCTGTGTGGCAAGCCTGTGTGGCTACGAAGATTTAGTTTTACGCCTGTGTGGCAAGCCTGTGTGGCTACAAAGATTGAGGGGTCGATTCCGATCCCGGTCGGAGGCGCACCTAATACCATTCGGTCGGGAAAAATCCAGGCGAATGCCTGTTTCCCGACCGATCCGCACATACGTCCGAACGAGCAAGTACGATGCGCACAACTGCCCAAATCCCGACCCAGTCGTACTCACCCAATACAGGACCTGAACTCAGACCGAGGCGGATCCGGAATCGTAGAATCGAGCCGCACGGAAGCAAAAATGCAGCCCCGTCCGGCCGGACAAGTACGATGCGCTTCCCGTACGCGCCGAACCCGTCGCTACGCACGGCACATCAAAGCATCCGGGAGAGGGGCACATAAGCTCCGATTCGCGCCACAACACGATCCACGGCTACGAGACGAACACGCCAGCGACGAGGACGAGGCGAAGCAAAGAGAAAGACGAACGAGACGAACCAACCATGAAT
Source organism: Calotriton arnoldi (assembly GCA_963921515.1). Lineage (NCBI taxonomy): Eukaryota > Metazoa > Chordata > Amphibia > Caudata > Salamandridae > Calotriton > Calotriton arnoldi. The sequence continues at coordinate 645,300 of CAWUFW010004404.1, read as the reverse complement.
CCCTTCGTGCCGATCCTACCAATATTCTACCTCTGTTACCGGAACAGGCACGGACGCGTACGGCGCAGAAGGTAAGTCAGACACCAACAACAAAAACAAACTACACGTACCCGACACATCACACACAGAGGGATGCAGAAATACCCACACCAGCAACAGCAGCACCATAGGGGCGGGATGGCCCTCACCAATGCCACACATACACATAGGGTCTGTATGCCTACCACTACTACCACCCCTACCCAGTGTGGGCTGGATGCCTGTCTCTACTACCACCTCTACCCATGGGGGGCTGGATGCCTACCACCACTACCACCCTTACCCAGGGGGTACCAGATGCCTACCACTACTACCACCTCTACCCAGGGGGTGCCAGATGCCTACCACTACTACCACCCTTACCCAGGGGTGCCAGATGCCTACCACTACTACCACCCTTACCCAGGGGTGCCAGATGCCTACCACTACTACCACCTCTACCCAGGGGGTGCCAGATGCCTACCACTACTACCACCTCTACCCAGGGGGTGCCAGATGCCTACCACTACTACCACCTCTACCCGGGGGGTGCCAGATGCCTACCACTACTACCACCCTTACCCAGGGGGTGCCAGATGCCTACCACTACTACCACCCTTACCCAGGTGGTGCCAGATGCCTACCACTACTACCACCTCTACCCATGGGGGGCTGGATGCCTACCACCACTACCACCCTTACCCAGGGGGTGCCAGATGCCTACCACTACTACCACCTCTACCCAGGGGGTGCCAGATGCCTACCACTACTACCACCTCTACCCATGGGGGGCTGGATGCCTACCACCAACACCACCCCCACTCATAGAATGGACAATGCATGACACAACCAGCACACTACAACCTAGGGAATGCAAGAAAAAGACATCCCCCCAACATCATGACAAGCGTGTGTAGACTGTGTCAAATGCCTACAACACTGAACATGACTTTGAACATACAATGTGACCCCCTATCACATGTGCCACACATATATGTGTGTGGCCCCCACAATGCAAGCAGGCCATGACCATTGTGGCAATGGGGATCAAAACCCCATCATCACAGTGAGCAAAATGTAAGTGTGGGGTCCATAGCTGAAGCACATTTTGAACATTGTGGCAATGGGGTCCAAACCCCCATCATCACTGTGACCAAAAGGTAAATGTGGGGTCCATAGCTGAAGCACATTTTGAACATTGTGGCAATGGGGTCCAAACCCCCATCATCACAGTGACCAAAAGGTAAGTGTGGGGTCCATAGCTGAAGCACATTTTGAACATTGTGGTAATGGGGTCCAAACCCCCATCATCACAGTGACCAAAAGGTAAGTGTGGGGTCCATAGCTGAAGCACATTTTGAACATTGTGGCAATGGGGTCCAAACCCCCATCATCACAGTGACCAAAATGCAAGTGTTGACAAACAGAAAGCTGCAACTGCCAAACTGCATGGATGATTCCTGGTCACAGAACATAAAACACATCAGTGGCAAAGTAGTGCATGTGTCCCATTGCAACATAGATTTGGGGAGGCAAATACTGCAGTGCAAATAAGACATACCTTTGGCCATGTGCAGACAAACATCACCCATGGGGGCTGACACTGTCAACATTCATCAATGACACAATGACAGAAGTGACCATCAGAATGCAGACCCACATATTTGCACCAATGGGCACACAAATGCAGATACCCTGTGGAGACTGTAGTTGTGAGGTGAACGGATACCATACCATGGCAGCAATGGGACACACAAACCATGATCATTGTGCTGACCGATGACCTAGGAGTCCCAGGGACAGCAGGGGAAACCCACCAAACAACATACAGCCAATGGCACACCAAAGATATGCCAATGCAGTGGTGCAGATGCACAAACACAAACAGGCAGACCCACACTGCACAACAAACACAACAGGTGAGGGGGGTGCCAGTGTCCCCAGGCAACCACACAACACATGAGGAGGCCTGAATACCAATTACACAGATGTGCATACAGTTCCACACAAAGGTAACTCATGGATCCAAATCCCCTATGTGGGCAATCAGGCATTGTCAGATGAGAGGGAGCACAAATCACACATGTCACACAAGCATGTAGGAACAGCAACTGACACAGCAAGACACAGACACACCACAGCACTACCCCCAGGGCCCCCACAATGTGGTGACCCTGGGCTGCATTACAATCCCACTGTGATGACAAAGCTAAATGTCGTTCACACTGTGAACCACAGTCATGTGTCCTGAGCAACAAACTACCATCACACCTACACAAGCACAAATCAATCAGCACGGCCAGTAAGCCAAGGCCAACATGGAGGCAGGGGTCTAGCCGGACAACAACTCTCATCTGCACACACTCAACACCACACACCTCGACCTCCAACAATGTGCAGCAGTGAAGCACACATGCACTGGTGACATTGCACATGCACCCATGACAATCCCAGGGTGGTGGGTGGGAACCAAGGTGCAGAAACACATCACACATGGCCACTCAACAAGACTCCTGAATGTCTGACACACTGCACACTACGCTGTAAATGGACATGACGGCAATACCACACCAACCAATGGGATCCCCGCCACAGTCACACATCAATGAAGAAGCCAAGGTCACCCACAAAGAACACACATAGACAACTACCAACATTGCTGCCCGGACCCTGAGGAGTGCCAGCAGTCACACACACAACGTGTCACAATTACTGAAAGATAACACAAACTGGAAATCACATGACAGGTGTAAACAACAAGTGCCAAGGGGAATCCTGACTGTGACCCATCTGCGTCTGCACACAAACTCAGCCCTGACAGCAAACACACCTATGGGTGACACCCTGATGACCAGTAATGTGCCATGCACCCACATCACAGAGAATCCAGGGAGAAGACTTGGGGGGAACATATTTTTATTTTATTTATTTATTTTATTTTTGTGTTTTATAGAGCGCGAACTTGACCCGTGAGGGTATCAGAGCGCTTTACAGAGTCATAGAGTTGTACAAGAGGCATGGAGTCACATGAGTATACCATAAATTGGGAGGGGGCGGGGTGCTGAGTACAAGAAGGATGGAGGGATACAATGTACAGTTTACATTACAGGTGCTGAGTACAAGAGGGATGGAGGGATACAATGTACAGTTTACATTACAGTTGCTGAAGACAGGCCCCAGGTTTCTTGGTGGGGTGAGAGGTCATCGGAAGGAGTCAACAGCCATGAAATGGTCAGGGTCCCTGTGGCGGTTGAGGGTAAGGGTTTAGACGAGGAATTTACCCATGAGGAAGGATTTGGCCTCCTTTTGAAACGTGCAAGAGAGGGATTCTTCTGATGGTGGGTGGGGAAGGAGTTCCATATTCTTGGCGCAGCCCCAGCGAACGCCCGGTTATACGTTTTTTTTTTCCGAAAGCGTGCAGGCTGGAGTAGGAGGTCTCTGGCGGACCGTGAGTCATAGGTGAGAACATAGGTCAACTCAGCAAGCATCACAAACAGGTACAACACTAGGGATCCCAGCATGCACAGCAAAACGGAAGTGAACACACAGACATGCACATACAACACACACCTTGGGCGCAGGCAATGTCACAGGAGTACACACTGCCATGAGGGGACTCCACTCCTGTGTGAGGAAAGCTGTGCCATATGTTGCCTCAGTAGGGCTCCATCATGTCAGCTGAGCACTTGGTCACACAGTCAACAATTAGCACCAAATGAAGGCTCCCGTCACATCAGCCTGGTCATGGGAGTGCCAACGAAATCATCAGCACAGATCCAACACACTTGTATAGCAATGTTGCACTGACAACACAGATGAGTCCTTCCCCATTGATGCCCAAACCTGCATGTCCAGTGGAGATGGCCACACGGTCAGGGAAGTAGACTAATTGAACAATGGCAGGCAAAACAGATGTGCAGGGGTGGAAGCCACAGATGTGAAATTGCTAATGTAAGTAGGAAATCCCATTGCCAAATATTGAACACATGACACCCTCAGATGCTGCTAAGGATGACATGGATACACCACAGGATGGGACACATTCCCCCTGGACCACATGTGTTCCTGCACAGTAACACTTCATTATCATGAGACCAAATATCACCATCACTGCAGCAAGGGCATGGTTAGCATCATCAACAACATGTACATCAGAAGCAAAAGCACTAGAGAACAGAAAGGTGCTTTATTCAGCATATGTGGGTCTAACAGTTGATGTCCAGCAAACAATTAACAAAGGCCAATGGCCAGTCGAACATGAAAGTCAAAACAGGGTGACAGTGGCAGATGTCACCCTACGCATGCCTGCACTGATGAAAACAAGGGACAATCCCCTCGGAGGGGCATACGGGGGGGCAGGCCAGGCACCGCAGGGACAGGATCATGGCTCACCAGAAGGAGGCAGGGAAGGGGTGGTGGGTGCTGGAGAGCCACTGACAACTGCAGTGGAGGTGTCTGACATGGTGTGTGCCGGCACAAGTGGGGGGCATGACTCTGATGGTGTGGGTGCCGGCAAGACTGCAGGGGACCGTGCAGATGGAGTGGACAGGTTCCCCACTGCAGTGCCCAAGTCAGACAGGGTGGTAGTGGACTCCACTGCAGTGCCTACCTCCAGGTGAGGAGAATGGGGATCAGGTAAGGTGGGCAGGACAGAGGGGAGGACACCGTCTCCACACCAGTGGCACAGACAAGCGCAGCGGGGGGTGTGGGGCCGGAAGAGCAAGTGGCAGGGGGAGAAGGCCGGATCCTTTTGGGGATGGTGTATCTGTGGGTGGGGGAACCTGGGGCAGGGTGTGGTGGGGGCACCTGTGGAGTGGGGGCCTGAGGGATGGAGGAAGGAGACTTGGTGCCTGAGCTGCAGGGCGGCGGTGGGTCTTGCTCTTCCGGGTCCGGGGGGACTTGCGGGTGGGGGCGTCAGTCTGTCTGCGCCTGGGGGAGGGTGTCCAGGGGCGAGGGGCACTCCGCTCCGTGTGGGTGGGCTTCCTCTTCCCCCTGAATGCTGTATCAGCTGGATCGGAGGGGAAGAGGCCGAGGTCACTGAGGAAGAACCGCTGGGTCTTTGGGGTTGCAGGTGAGGCAACGGAGGGGGCTTTGGAGGGAGAGGCAACTGTGGACTGTGCAGTGCTCGTGGATGCGTGTGTGTGTGACTGGGCCCCATCCCCTGTGAGTGTGGTTTCAGTCCCCTGACTGTGCGTGCGTGTGCGTCTTGTCTGTGGCCTGTGTGTCTGTGTGCTGCTCGTGTCTGTGCTGGTGTGTGCCTGTGCCGGTGTGTGTGTGCTTGGGACAGGTAAGGTGCTGGGGAGTGTGGATGGGGCAGAGACAGGAGGGGTGAGGGACTGTTGGAGGAGGGACACTGCTGCCGTCAGGGAGGAGTCCATGGACCTATTGCCCCTCTGTAGGGCAGACATGCCCGATGAGATGCCCTCCATGAACGACACCAGTTGAGTCAACAGAGTGGTGTGTGCATGGAGGACACTCAGCATCGCTGTCTGACCTACATGGAGCTGGCGAAGGAGGTACACAGACTCCTCACTCAGGGCAGCAGGGGACACAGGGGCAGGGGGTGTGGTGCCTGGCCCGAAGGAGACACGCTCCCGAACATGGGAGCCTCCACGGACCTCGGGAATGGGAGCCGATGGGAGGGCGGTGGTGGTGGTGGTGGGGACAGCAACACTAGCTGGGGTGTGGTGGCTGCTGACACCCGCCTCCATAAGGGAGTCATCCTCCGAGCTGCTGTGGTCCTCAGCTGAGGTGGATGGTGCTGAGGACTCCTCGGTGTGGCTCCCCTCGCCCTCCGTGCCACTGGATCCCTCCGACCACTCCTCGGCTGCTGACCCAGTCTGGCTTTGCGGCTCCTCCTGGTCCGTGGAGCTGTCCCCTCCTGTGGCCGTGGATGTATCTGCAAACAATAGGGAAACAGACAGACATCAGTCACCTGCACCGAACGCACTCACCACAGTAAGTACAGCACAATACAGAGCAAGGCCTGACATCCTTAGTTGAACATTGCTTAAATTGCCCAAACAGAATAGGAGAAGCCAATTGTCAGTCTGATCGTCAACCGTGGCACTCACATCCCACCTGGCCTTGCACCCATCTGTCTGGCGTCCGTTGGCTGGCAATACCCCAGTGTGGACACATGCACCACCTACACAGTAGTTGGACGGTGCAGAGAACACGGTGAAGCATGTGAACATGCACACATCACAACTCTTGCCACTGAGTCAGTACAGGTGTCCGGATGAAAGTGATGCCCAGAGTCAGATATATGAAATGCATGTGATGCATACCAGCGACAGACACCATGATGCACCCATGTGCTGATAGCCATTGCCACTATAGTGTGCATGTAGCACATGTCACTCCCCTGCAGGATCACTCATAGGAAGTCACATGCCATGGCACAGGCATGCCTGCTAAGTCATACATCACTGTCTCCAGTCACATGGGCAGGGCAGCCACACAACAACAGTCTGCACTGTCACAATAGTAGGTCATGGGGAATGCAAGTCCTGGAGCTGAACAAGTGCACATGTACATCCCCCACACACCACATCATCTGAACCCTTATCTGTCCAGGTCATACTGATTGGACATATGGGTGACCTGTAACACAAGCCTCTGAACCTGAGCACCTCACAATCTGCTGTGAATGGGAACCAGCTGCATGGACTTCACATTCGCATACCCCAGTCTGCACGGTCAGGTGTTCAAACACCTATGTGTCACACAAGTATCGTCTCCTATGGTCACATCTCCAGTGGCATGCTGAGCCCCAACCGATAAACACCCCAGCAGTCCTGACATCGAAGCCACAGCACACTGACACAGAGGCTGACACCTGAGGGGACGTATCACTGAGCACAACGTGTCAGCTGATACACGGGAGTGGGAGTACAGAGTGCATTGCATGGCCTGGAGTAGGCATGACTGTCCTGCCCCACATGAATGAGGGATGAACCCTGGACAGTAGGCAGCTGGCTAAGTATGTGTGACACACGTAATATACACACTCCTGGGGCCCAAACATTGTTCCCACCCGCAGCTTGGGTGTGTGCCAGTTACCCCAGGCACATGTGGTGGATCAGCTCAGCAATTGGACCACATATTAAAGTAACACGCAGATTACATGTCAGAACACAGGCATTGTGTAAGCAATGGACCCACCCATGATGCCCACCACAGTTAGGGGAACAGATGCTGTCCCCCACCTTGAGTCAAGCAAACTGCAAGGACACAGTACCCAAGTGACACAATTCCCTGACTGCAAGGGCCACACCTGGGTATCAGATGAGGAGTGGGCAGTGCACAATTGAGGGACATGGGTCCTGGACCACATGACTGATGTGCTGTGGAAGTTTAACCAGGCCAGAGGAGGGCACATAGCATGGCAGACAAAGTTCACAATGCAGTCATGAACTCACCCCCTCCGTGCTGCTCCCTGGCCTTCAGCTGCCCATCCAGATCAGGGAAGACCACCGCCAGGATCCTGAGCATGTGGGGGGTCAGGGTCCGGTGTCCGCCCCTCCTGCGAGGAGGCGACAGCTTCAGCTGGACCCGTGCGATCCTCCGGGTCCAGCCCCGAAGGTCCTGCCACCTCTTCTGGCAGTTGCGGATCCGGCGCTTGTAGTCCCCCATGGATCTCACTGCCCGGACGATGGTCAGCCATATCTTCTGCTTCTGGTGGGCATCAACCTGTGAGGATGACAAAGTGAGAATGCTATTACTACACATGCAACATATCCGTGCATTACACAGTTGTGTATACATGTCTCAATCACAGGGGCACATGATGTACACAGGCAGTGCAACGATGGCCATGGACCGTATGCCAGCAGTCACTACATGGTATCATTGCCTGGGAAGTAAAACCTTGTTTAAATGCACTGTCACTGCACTATACCTGTCCAGTGCATGTAACTACACACTATGGGGGGTGACAACTACTCAGTGAGCCTGCTAACCAGTGGCGTGCAGACTGTTAGCCTTGCTAGTCAGACAACATGCACATTTAGGAAGGCAGTGGACGGAACACTCACCTGCTCCCCTGCTTTCCCATACAGCTTGCTGTACTGTGGAAGGAGGCTGTCCAGCAGGGCCTGGTTCTCCTCAGTGCTGAAGGCTGGGGCTCTCTCCACAGTACGTGCCATTGCAGTAGCCAGAGGATGCAGAGACAGCAGCAGTGGTGGAGGCAGATGTCGTCCTGGAGCATGTAGTGCAGGCAAGTGAGCTCTCAGGGGAACAGCCAGCATTATATGTTGCTGCAGAGGCAGTTACTGTCCCATGTGTCCAAAGTGATAGGTCCAAGTCGTTAGCATCTTCTGAATCTGGCCAATCCATGGAATTGCACCACTTACACACGCCTACAGCATCCTTCAAAAGTTCAACTTCATGACACCCATGAATTTGCAACATTGTTGTGGGTGACCAACTGAATTTCCAGCATCAGACTCGTTCAAGATTTGAAAACGCGTCCGTTGCCAGGCCAGGCCATAGCCAATGGGTGCGCACCGATCGGTCCATTGCTGTTCAACGCGTACCTAGGATACAACGCGTACCCGCACACATTGAATGCAATGGGCCGGCCGGGCACACCGATCGGTCCATTGCTGTTCAACGCGTACCTAGGATACAACGCGTACCCGCACACATTGAATGCAATGGGCCGGCCGGGCACACCGATCGGTCCATTGCTGTCCAACGCGTATTGCGAATCCAACGCGTACCCGCACACATTGAATGCAATGGGCCGGCCGGGCACACCGATCGGACCATTGCTGTTCAATGCGTACCTAGGATACAATGCGTACCCGCACACATTGAATGCAATGGGCCGGCCGGGCACACCGATCGGTCCATTGCTGTTCAACGCGTACCTAGGATACAACGCGTACCCGCACACATTGAATGCAATGGGCCGGCCGGGCACACCGATCGGTCCATTGCTGTTCAACGCGTACCTAGGATACAACGCGTACCAGCACACATTGAATGCAATGGCCAATGTGTGCACACCGATCGGTCCATTGCTGTCCAACGCGTCCCTGTACATGTCACTGGCATATGTCACCATGCCTGTCACAGGTGAACATATGCCAGCCACATATACTTCCCAGGGAGTGAGGGGCACATCTACAACACCACAGCCTGTCCAAACTGTATCCTAAGGCATGTAAGGCTGCATTACCTATTCCGTGTATGGGGGTGAACATGTTGTTCTGTGGGTGTCACTTGGGGCAGCCACCCCAGGCTGTGCACGTGTTCATGGGGACAGTATCCTTGGTGTTTCGTGTACATGACCACTGTGATGTGCAACTGTTCATATCTGAGCATGTGGCATGGTCACATTTCACGGTGGTGTATGTGTATGTCATGTCACATGCCCCCTGAGTCCCATGTGGGATGGTATGTTTAACCCAGGGTGACCCATTGGCACAATAGTGATGGTCCTCCACAGTCTGTGTGCATGTTGTGTTTACAATAACCCTGGGCAAAGCACTACGCTACTCTCGCGTAGTTTGCGAAGTTTGCGCTACTTCGCACAACGCGAATTGCACGTAGCACAGTGCAAACACACGTAGCGTAGCGTAGTGCAGCGGTCATTTTTGCTTGCTCGCGGTCCTCAACGTCAAGTTGGCGACCGCGAGCAAGCAAATGACATCCGGCGAGACTTTTTCCTCGTTCGCGATCAGCAACATCAAGTTGCCGATCGCGAGCGTGGAAAATAAATCTCCCGGCGAGATTCTCAATGCGGGGAGGTCAGGTTTCTCATTGCGAGTGGTCACGTATGCTCGCGACCGCTCGCGATGAGAAACTACCAGTCCGCGTTGAAAGCTGCCGCTCGAGTAAAAATCTACTCGAGCGGCAGTAAGACAGCTCGTACTGTGCAAGATGCCGTTTTCAATGATTGCACAGTGCGGACAAGCATCCGGCACTGTGCAATCATTGCGAACAGTGCACTACGCAGTTCGCGTAGTGCTACGCGTAGCTCGCGTAGTGCGAACTGCACTTTGCGTAGCTTCACGTAGCGCTACTTCGCGAACTACGCCCAGGCTTAGTTTACAATGTCTCGGATTTCATGTGCACAATGGGAGACAGTCTCCACATCCACGTTGTTTGTGCATGGACTTTGATGTTGTGCGTGTGTGTGTCACAGACGTCCATGTCTGTCCTGCCGAGGCAACAGGGACCACTACCTGTGGGGGTCATGGTTGTTTTGCTGTGGTGTATACATGATATGCCATGTCATGCCAGTGTCCATGTGGCGATACAGGGTCCCTGGGAATCTACCTGTCGTTGAGCTGTGATGCCTGGGGCACATCTGTCCTCACATGTCACTGTGGGGTGTGTTTGTAACGTGGCAGCAGGAGATGGGAAATGTGACACGTCCTCATGATACCCAATGGCACAACCTGGGACTTATTGATGCCACTTGTTGAACTGTGATGTTGGATGTTGGCCATGTATGTGCCATACATGTCCTTACGGAACTGCACACATCATGTACTTGTGCCTCATAATGATGTATTGTGTGATATTGAGTGTGTACAATGCCACATATGTGGGGTGAGTGACAATCTTTCTTTCTTCACCTATGCACTGCAGGGCACCAGCTGTCCATAGACCATTCCCTGACCTGGCAACGATGGTGGAACGTGACAGCATCCGACGGTACCGCTTCACCAGGCAGCTGATTGATGATTTGGCAGTGCGCTTGGCACCACACCTGCAACCTGGCCGGCCATACCCTACAGCGCTGACCCCCAAGGTGAAGGTGATGGCAGCCCTACACTTCTTTGCCACCGGTACCTTTCAACACACTCTGGCGACTGCTGGTGGGATGTCACAGACCATGTTCAGCCGTGTGCTCCGCGATGTATTGGAGGCTATGTTGATATACCTGAACCAGTACATCTATTTCCCTAGACTCCAGCAACTCACTGACGTGAAGAGTGACTTCTATGCCCTGGGGAGGATGCCGCATGTCATTGGCTCCATTGATGGGACACATGTGGCTTTGGTACCACCACAGGCCCAGGAGCAGGCATACAGGAACCGCAAGCACTGCCACTCGGTCAATGCACTGGTGGTCTGTCTTGCAGATATGACCATCTCACACGTGTGTGCCCGTTTCCCCGGTTCTGCACACGATGCCTACGTGATGAGGAGTAGTCGCATCCCGAGGATGATGTCACAGATGTGGAACCAGCGTGCCTGGCTTGTTGGTGTGTACTGACTTTGTACCATTGTGTGTGTTCTGCAATGTAGTGTTCCACCCTCTTTTCCAACTCAGCTAATGTGCAATTGTCTGTATGTAGGTGACTCCGGATATCCCAACATGCCGTGGTTGCTGACGCCCCTCAGGAACCCTGTTCACCAGCCCAGATGCGCTACAATGAGGCACATGGTCGGACCAGGAGAGTGATTGAGCGGACATTTGGTCTCCTGAAGAGCCGCTTCCGCTGCCTGGACAAGACAGGAGGGTCCCTCCCATATGCCCCGGCAAAGGTGTGCAAAATTGTCATCGTCTGCTGCATGCTACACAACCTGGCAGTGCGGAAGGAGTTGCCTCTCATCCTGGATGACGATGACCAACGTCCGCCACCTGTGGAGGATCCTGGCCTGGACCACGATGCCAGTGATGATGATGATGATGATGGTGATGTCCGCACACAGCTCATCACCAACTTCTTCAGCTGAATGTAAGTATCCAGAGATGTCATGTAACTGATGTGAGTTTGCATGATATGTGTTGGTGGTGCTCTGGTGCTGTTTGAGTGTGTCCATGTGCTACACGACTGTATGCGTGTAGCGATGTGTCCTTACAGGTAGTCTGTACTCCCCAACAGTGTTGACATGCTAACTTGGTTCTGGGTGGGTATCTTGTGACATGTATTGGGCATGAGTATTGCAGTTCTGTCCTGTTCTTCAGTGCTTTTGACTGTGTGTCATTTCTGTCCTTCACAGGGTACTTTCAGAGTCGTTTGGTCAACTGTGATCCCCGACACCGTGATTCGACTTCCAGGGTGGTAGCTGTCGTGTCCCTACAGGTAATGTGCACCACACCCATGGACTTCCTTCCTTCTACACTTGTTGACTGTGTGCCCGCTGCCAGGTGGGATTACCTTGCATCTCTGGTGGTTACAACATTTTGCAAATGTGTAATAAACCTGTGCTTCACTTTGTGATGTGCGTTGTCTGTGGTCACACATCTGACTGACATTTGCTTACTGCACCAGTGGGCTTGTTAACACAGACTGTGAATAGGTGTTGGGTCTGTGCAATGCCACGTATTTCCTGGCAACATCAGTGTAGGCGATGAGTCAGATGGCCATGGTGTGTATGTGTTGTGTAGCCCTGGTGATGTGCCTCCCTCATATGTGTGACGTCGCCATGACTCACATGCCGGTGTTGTACTTGCTGTAGCAGTTAGCATGCACAGTGTCATTTCCCAGATCATCATCGCCACTTCAGAGACAACGTAGGAATCACAACAGAGGCAAGTATGGTGTATTAGTGAGTTTATTGACATACATGTGTGAGTATAGTGCACAGGATGATGGGTGCTGTACATTGTGATTGTAATCCAAAGTTCCTAGATGATTTGGAAGTCCTGGTAGCAGAAATGTCCAGAGTAAAGTCCACAGTCATCTGAGACATTGGTCCAACTTGAGCTCCCCATGTCATGTGGGAGAGTTGTGTTGCAGTCAACAGGGTGAACAGTTTGCGCACAAAGGTGATTATCCAGAACAGGTTTTGGCTTCCTGGGGGTTGCACATGGCCATCGGCCTCTCACTTGCCCCTCCTCGGACGGCTCCTCTTCTTTGGGGGGGACCCTCAAGTGCAGGCTGCTGCGGTGCAGGGGACTCTCCGCCAGAGTCATCCTCCCTCCCTGTGGCAGTTGCAGTTGTTTCAGCACCAGATGTTGTGGGCACACAGGGAGGTGTTGACTGGTTGCTGCTCATCTGGCGGAGGCATTGTAATATGTCCCTATGCACCGCCGTCATCTCTTGCAGTGTGTCCCACTTGGATTCTACGCGGGATATGTGTGAGTCCAAGCGGGCATGATGGGCAGCCTGCTGCTGTTTAATGTCCCTGAGGAGCCCCACTACCTGGCTGAGCTCTCCGGTGCTGGACTGGTACGCATCGGCTATGCGTGCCAGTTGTGGGTCATCATGCAGTCCCGACCCCTCTGCAAGCAGCGACCTATGTCTCCCACCCCTCCCACCACCCCTGGCGACACATGCAGTACCTGAGGTGGCACGCACAGGTGACCCTGGGCCCCCTTGGGGGTTGTTGGTGGTGTTGGTGTCCATGGCCCCACGTTGGTCCAGGGTCCCTGTGCTGGTGGTGGTGGTGCTCCTTGGTCTTTCCATGTCGGCAGGGGTGGTATGTGTGTTGACAGTCGTTGGAGGGGTGGGTGCAGGGGGTGCAGCTGGTGGTCCTGCTGGTGCTGCATGATGACTTGCTCCGGAGGTGCCAGGTTGGTCTTCTTCATCCGAGGAGGGCAGAGGCTGTTCCACACCAGTGAGCTCCGTATCCTCTTGCGCCTGGGACGGGGACTCCTCAGCGTCTGCTGCTGTGTCCCCATCATCACCTATTTTTGGGAGACACACACAATGTATGTTATGTTTCTGCAGGCATCAATGGTTGACACACCTGACAGTTGTGACTGTGCCTCTGGATGCGGGCCAGTACATTGCATTGTCCTAAGTTGTCACAGTCAGGGGTTGATATTGGTGTAGCACATTGTCCTGCATTATTTGGGCATTTCTATGTGAATGTTGGGGTGTGTACATGGTCTGCATTGGTTGTATTTGGTTGACATCCGGCCCTCCTTCCCACCCAGCCAGATATCCCACCATGGAACGTGCTTCCATTGCAGGGAGTGCAAGTTGTCTTTCAGGATGTCAGTTAGTGGTGTCCTGCTGTTGGTTGGTGCACAGTTGCCAGCAGGGCCTTGTGCTCCCCACAGCAGTAGCCAGTGTCAGCCATCTTGTCAGTTGTTTTCCACTCCCTGTGATGTGGGCATGGTTCATGGTGGTGTTGATGTGCGCATTGTGAGGGTGAGCAATATCTGTGACTACCACTCCCACCATGCTATTGCCTCCACCCCCTTCCCAGCATGCCCATACTTCCTTCCTTTTGAGTGTACTTCACTGTGTGTGGGTGTGACAGCAATGGCAAGATGGCTGACAGTGGTGTCCTGCTGTTGGTTGTTGGCCAGTTCCCAGCATGGCCTTGTGCTCCCCCAACAGAGCACCAGTGTCAGACATCTTTGATGGGGCTTTACACTCTCTGTGAGGTGTGCATGCTTCAGTGTGTGCTTGCTGGGCCATGTGGGGGGGGGTGTTGAGCTGTGACTACCACTCCCATCAAGCTATTGCCTCCACCCCCCTTCCCAGCATGCCCATACTTCCTTCCTTTTGAGTGTACTTCACTGTGTGTGGGTGTGACAGCAATGGCAAGATGGCTGACAGTGGTGTCCTGCTGTTGGTTGGTGCCCAGTTCCCAGCATGGCCTTGTGCTCCCCACAACAGAGCACCAGTGTCAGACATCTTTGAAGTGGCTTTTGACTCCCAGTGAGGTGTGCATGCTTCAGTGTGAGCTTGCTGGGCCATGTGGGGGGGGGATGTTGAGCTGTGACTACCACTCCCATCATGCTATTGCCTCCACCCCCTTCCCAGCATGCCCATACTTCCTTCCTTTTGAGTGTACTTCACTGTGTGTGGGTGTGACAGCAATGGCAAGATGGCTGACAGTGGTGTCCTGCTGTTGGTTGGTGCCCAGTTCCCAGCATGGCCTTGTGCTCCCCACAACAGAGCACCAGTGTCAGACATCTTTGAAGTGGCTTTTGACTCCCTGTGAGGTGTGCATGCTTGGGTGTGTTCTTGCTGGGCCATGTGGGTGGGGGATGTTGGGCTGTGACTACCACTCCCATCATGCTTTTGCCTCCACCCCCTTCCCAGCATGCCCATGCTTCCTTCCTTTTGACTCAGCTTCCCTGTGGGGTTCTGTGCCTGTGCTGACAAGATGGCTGACAGTGTTATCCTGGGGTTTGTTTTGCTACAAGTCCCATGTGTGTCCCTGTGCTTCACACTGCATGACCCAGGCTTGTGGTTCTTTGTGGGATATTTGATTGGTGTGTGAGGCAATGCTTTCTCCCAGGTGAGTTGTGTGTAGTTTGTGTTAGGGGGTGTGTGGGTGGAGCTGCTGGTGACTATGGTCAGTGCTGTGAGTCCTCCTTCACACCCAGCCAGATATCCCACCATGGAACGTGCTTCCATTGCAGGGAGTGCAAGTTGTCTTTCAGGATGTCAGTCAGTGGTGTCCTGCTGTTAGTTGGTGCACAGTTGCCAGCAGGGCCTTGTGCTCCCCACAGCAGTAGCCAGTGTCAGCCATCTTGTCAGTTGTTTTGCACTCCCTGTGATGTGGGCATGGTTCATGGTGGTGTTGATGTGCGCATTGTGAGGGTGGGCAATTTCTGTGACTACGACTCCCATGATGCTATTGGCTACACTGACTTGCCCAGCATACACAGTATTCCTTCCTTTCAGTGAGCTTCCCTGTGAGGTGGTGTTGTGGTGGTGGCTACATGTCTGACTGTGTTTGTTGGTTATATTTGTGCCACTGCCTAGCTCTATTTGTTGTTAGGTTTGTACATGTCATGACACAGTTACATTTCACTATGAGCTGGCATGTATTGTGTTTATCTGGCTGACATACACATTTTGGGATGATGTGTTTTGGTTGGTGTGTATTTGCTAAGGGTGCATGGTTTGACTCTCCCCTTGACAGTGATGTGTGTGTATTGTGGCACAATATTGTGTACATTTGTTGTGTACTCACCAGGCTCTGGGATGTTTTCTAGTCCATAGACGCTCACTGGTGGTAGGATGGCCCGCACCTTCTCCTCCCAGGGCCTGAGGTATACTGGTTTGGCAGGAGGGCCACTGCCGGTGTGTTGGCTCACGATGTAGTCCTTCTTCAACAGCTCCTTAACCCTCCTGCGCACGTCATACCACCTGTTCTGGATGTCTACCTTTGTGTGCAAACATGGTGATTGTGCGTTCACCCTGTCGACGATCCTCTCCCACATCTTGGTTTTCTGCGCCATGGGTGTCTGTTGGACCAATGTACCAAACAGCTGTGGCTCTACCCTGAGGATCTCATCTACCAGGACTTCCAATTCACTATCTAGGAACTTGTGATTCTTCTTTGGGGGCATGGTGTTGGGTGGTGCTGGTGTGTGATGTGTGTGTTGGTGTGCAAGTGAGGGTGTGTGAGTGTATGTTTTGCTGGGAGTATGTGAGGGTGCTATTTGTTGTGGTGCTGCTGGTGTGTGGCTTGTGTGATGGATGAGCTGTGAGTGTGTGTGTGGTTGCTGTCTGTTGGTGTTGAGTGCTGGCAGGTAATTTGAATTTGCAAAGGATCATGGTAGGGATTTGTGTCCTTTATATGGGTGGAGTTGTGGGTGTGTCTTTGTTCCCTGTTTCCCCCCCCAGTATTTATTTGCATTGTGATTGCTTGTTTGGCCTTTTTTTGTGTTTTTTATTCCTTGGTTCTTTTTGTGCATGTGACCGAGTCGGACCCTCCAGTTGTCTCGTGCGAGCCTCTCAGATTCGTTCACGCTGTGTTTGTGCTGTTTTCTGTGCTGCGTACGCGCCGACGCGGGGTTTTGGGTTGCTTCGGCTCGCAGTTTTGAATGCGTGTCGGTCGTGCGGCTTGGGCTCCGTGCGACTCGGTCGTGTTTTCCACGTGTTGCATCGTACTGGCGGGTAGGAGTTCGCGGGTACGTTTCGTTCGGGATTCTTCCTGGTGCGTGTCGGTCGGTTCGATTCGCGCGCTTTTCCGGCCGTATGGCTGTTTTCCGCGCGGCTCGGTCGTTCGGCTTGTGTTCCGTACGAGTCGGTCGGATTTAGCACGCTTCTCATCGTACTTTGCGGGTCGGGCTGCACCGGTACGTGTCGGTCGGTATTTATTCCGGCTCCGAGTCGGTCGGTACGTTTTCCGGCCCGAATCGGAATCGGCCCCATAGTTTTACGCCTGTGTGGCAAAGCCTGTGTGGCTACAAAGATATAGTTTTGCGCCTGTGTGGCAAGACTGTGTGGCTAAGGGATTGCGTAGTGCAGATCCCAGCTATTGCGGATTTGGAGTGGGTCCGAATCCCGGATAAAAGTTTGCCAGTTTACGTCTTGTGACTGGCACCTGAGGATTTATGATAACTGTTATCAGACTTCTTCAGCTTTCGCGAGGGACTGTCAGTACACATATTTTATATTGTTAGGACAGTCAACAAGAATACTGTGTGATTACGGTTTGTGAAAACTAAAGTGGGGAAGAACAGAAATACCTTCCTCTCTGCTTAGCTACCAGAGAAAGGAAGTGTTGCTTTCCTGTTCTCTTTGTGTTTAAGTGAAACGTAAGGACGTTTATTTTTTGCAATGTTATTTTAAAGGCATCATCCTTCTGTATGCATTTATGCAGAAAAAGGGGAATGCGCAGTTTTTCTCTGTTTTGACATAGTAGACGTGTAGATATTGTGCTTCACATGTGCATAATTGAAGTGTAATTATTCTGTGGTTTTGCTCTGCATTGTATATATAAATATATCTTGTGGCTTTTTCGCATGCATTGTGGTTACCTTTTTTTGAAAACGTATCTGTGCCTGGTGCACCGATTTTTATGTATCTAGTGAGATCAACAATAACTAGAATTGTCAATGTTTTTAATATGAATGTTGTTGGATTATTGTGAACAGTAGTATTATACAGCTACCCCTTGCCCCTCCCTGGTCCTGTCTCACCCATGTGGCGCAGTACCACATTTAAATAGCACAAGTCACCTCCAGATAACTGACCACGTAATGAACAACAACCAACACCAAATTGTTGAATTAGTTTTGCACACATTAAATAACTGACATGTGTCCGTGTATAATAGCATAACAGATACACTGTCCCCTATAAGCCAAAATAACGGTGACCTCATTTCAATTGTATGGAACATATTGGGAGTCAATTTCACCCCCACATCAGAAGTTAGGATATCCACACTCGATTTAACACAACTTCCCACCATATGCAGGGCTCAGTCAAGTGGCAGAAAAAGGGGGAGGAGGGATTTCAAAGGCATTCACACTGAAGATTAAACAAGCACGAAATACTGCAGCACGAAGCAACTTAAGCACCAAATAATTTACTCCTACCTGCGTCCAATTCAACAACAGCCCAAGCAGTGGAGAATGTGCCACCTCTCCAGGCACGAGCAGGTAGCCCGAATGCTAGGGCAGATCCAGGAAGTACTGCCACAGAGCGCACACAGTTGGAGTTAGCTATTACAAAATGAGGTTTGGAAATTTTGGCTCGTGGCCAAGGAAGATAGTGACACTAGACTTAGAGCAACGTAAATGTCGGAGCAGATGGTAATCATTAGAGAGAAGAGGGGAGACATATTGATGGAATGGAATGCACACTACCTACACAAAAGTTTAGTCTTGGATAGCATATAACATTTCCTGGCTGGAGATTCAATGACACCGATCCCCTATCAACAACAGTACGCTTCTAAATATAGGTCCAATACACTATTATAGGCCCTTAGGAGCAAGAGACTAGACAATACGGCGTATTACACAGCATGCATGACACATAATGAACGTGGGTTGGGTTTGTGGGAGCCTGTGTTTGACTTCATGGTCGCATGTTCCAATGCTACCCGGTCTACTCAGCATTTCATCATTCTGAGGTGAATAAAAGAAGTACCATTGAGTTGAGGGAACAATAAAGATCTGCTATTTAGCGCCAAAATACCATTATGAGTGAACGTGCGCTTTACAAAAAAGGCATGTTATGTTAAAATATAATTTAGCATAACGTACACTGGAACACAACACTTGTTTTTTTTAGATGTTACGAGGTAACGAAGGGTTAATAGGTTTTTTCTTGGGCTGCCGTTAGGAGTAGCCTCCTGGCTGACCACAGATTCTGGGCGTTGGGCCAGACAGGAAGGCCATTAGAAATAGTTTCCTGTGGTTAGAAACGAACTGGAGATTGGAAAAAAATAGATAGATATATATGTGTATATAGTTGGCAGAGCATGAACAAGAGAAATAAATTGCCTAGGATCACACAATTTGGTACAGGGGAGAAGCCGAGATTGAATACAGGGTTTCAGGCTTAACGTTATGCAGTTTGTTGACTGGATATGTATAATATGTAAAATAGTGGGTTTTTGGCGGCAGCAGGAAAGTCAAATAATTCTTTTATCACTGCGTGCGTCACCACTGCTTGAGATAAAGTCAGCTGAGTGTACATGGATATATAAATATACGCATGTCCTACAGTGACACATTTTGCAGACTGCAACCATGAAAAAGTGGCAAAATACGGTAGGACAGGAACATGTCCAACGAAAGAGATGGGGACATCTCTTAAATTAATTAATTGTTGTTCTGAATTATGACACATTAGAGGCCATCCTAACTCAGGGTCACCATGAGTGCAGCTGTGTGGAAGGAGGGAAGGAATAAGCTGTGGGATATGCACAGCTGTGTGCAGCCTTCAAAATATGAGACAACGACCAGACATCAGTAGGAATAGATTACCACAGGTAGCCAACACACCAACTTCCTCCACACATGCCCCAGTGCTGGGAAAATACAAAAGAATAAATAATACATGCTGATATAAAGTAGATTTCAATGTTAAAGGACAGTAAGCATGGAGTAGCGATGCTCAGTATTGCAATATTGTAAGAATAATATGATTTCATCTATAGGCAGGCTACAACAGGAAAGGTTTGTCATGCCAAAGGCCCTACTACAAGTTTCTCACACATTTGGATCACAGATGGGCCATGTGTCCACTGTGATATTGGAACAGCAACAGATTTCAGCAAAACCTGAACGGACTGCTTAAAAATAAAGTAGGCAAGATAAGCGCCACAATTGAGGGAAGAATAAATAAATAAATTATTAATTAAGAAAAAGCAAAAATAGTTTATTGCCTATGGATTGCCCTGTTTTCACTCACAAATATCCCAAGTTCTAGTTACCACCTAACGGCCCATATACTTCTCATTGACCCACTAATATATGTATCAGTCACATCAACTAGACCTAAAAGTGAAAGTGAAAGTGAAAGTTCTTCTGAAATTATGAAAAATGAAATGTAAAAGTATTAGAGTTAACATGCACTGCGAAGTTTCTTTCTACTCAGGTATCCAAGGCGAAAGGAGAAGGGCCCCATCAATCCTGAGCTCTCACATATCCGTCCTGGAACACAGATTTTTGTTCAGAGACATTTTAAAATGATAGACTATTCACCAACATCTGTCTGCTTTGCCGAGAGGAAGACATTGCGTTTCCATTGACTGTCCAAGAAGAAGATGATCGTTCGGTGGTCTATGGACTTAGCCGCTGCCACACAGAAGTGTCTTATGTGAAGTTATGTATTTGTATTCTAATATTTAGGATTATTGTCAGAATGGCACTAGGAAGGTTTAATTAGTTCACTGTATTAATAGAAAGGCTTGTATCCGTCAAAATGTTGAAGTTGCCAATACCACTGTGCACCCCATGTCACCTCCCAAAAATCCTGCTGGCACATGTACTGGAAATGGTCCCCATAGTAATGCAAAAGGTTCCACATCAATAGGCCAGTACAGTCAGCACCCCAAATATATATGTGCACCCTGTGTCATCCCCTTCCCCTGTTAGAAGTATTAATGCAATAATGCAATAATGTGAATACTGCCCAAGCAGTTAGACAGCATGCTGCTCATGACTCCCTTCAGGACAACATATGGTACAGTCAGATGACAACAATAGGTAGACAGAAAATAATGAGTTCTGTTATTAAGCTCATACATTCGCCATGCAGTAGGCGCAGATAGACTGATTTTCCTAGGGAAATACTACCACACACTGTAGAATATCTCCTACACCTGTTTCTCTACAGAATACAGGGACAAGTTCAGATTTTTGAGGCCACCTTCTCTGAAGTGTTTATAAATAGAACAGTATGGGACCACACCCCAATGATGCACAAGGTTATCAATGACAATTACAGAATAGAAGGGAAGTTAACAAGGATATTTTAGATAGGTGTTCCTGATATGGACCTAAGTGTAGCTTTTGTAGGAACAATGGGTTTATGATAACAGGATCTCTATCAGACTGTAATGGCTCTTTGCCCCACACCCTACATTGCCCATGCCAGAATAGAACAGCTTTACGCTTCTACAAATTTACCTCCATGACAAATGGAGTGCTCCAGGTTACTTGAGGTATAGAGCAGCATCCTTAGGGCCACATAGGGTAGACTAGGATTATGAAGATGGGATAGACTGGAAGTATACTTGGGGTTGGGGAGGAAAATGTTCAAAATTTTAAAATGATCACAAAATAAAGTCACCTCTTCTCTGTTTTCTAGGCACTGTACCTGTTGGGCGCAGCTCTTGGAATGCAACAGCACCATTTTAAATTCGACATTAAACATGGCACCTCCAGCCTAATGGACTTTCACTGGGCCTGCGGAGAACGTCTCTATCTCCAACAGCCCTCACGAAGGAGCAACATGTGCTCACTAGAACAATGCACAAAGTGTCCCTGATCAAGAGGAGGGTATGCCTTCGGATAGGGAGTCCGTGCTGCACATTGCCAACAATGAAGAAAATGGCTCCATCACCAAGGCCATTGAGGACTTGAACAAGATAGAAAAGAAAAGGATTGCTGGAGGAGGTGCCATAAGCAGACACAGCCACTGATTGGATGAACATTGACTGGATACCTTTGTGGCTGTCTGCCATTCTAATTTTTTTTGCTGTTGCTCTTTTTGTTGCGTCCTACAGATAATATGTCATTGTTTGAAAAGATTAAGTACTGAAGTAGTAGGGATGAACAATGCCAAGATAGGGATATACAGGAAGTAAATACGTAGGGTCAGTGGGCCAGGGAATAGGGAACATTCATAAAGCCTATATATATAGGAAAAAAGGATAGAACAAGGAATGAGAATAACTTAGCACTTATAGAAGTTGTAGAAGTAACAACAATAGGACTACACTAAATGCAGCCTGCTGCCATTACCAAATGCCAGGTCGATAGCGCCCAACTCACCACTAGTAGATACAAACTGAGATAGGATTTAAATATGGATCTACCATCACCTACACAGACACCATATACATCCCTCATTGACATGCCTGAAGGAGAGTATATAGCGTTAAGGAAGATACAGGAGAGCCAATGTTCTAATATGGATGACACCCCTGGGATACACCAACTAGAAGGAAGGCCTGAAAGGTATGCTGTAAGAATTTTGTTCAAGAATGAACAAGAGGAGGGTATGAAGCAGGGTCTATTTTTATCATATAGTACCCTAGGCCCATTCTGTCCACACCTGTAGCATGAGACCCTGATAAGACCCCACCAGCCAGCATACAGAGTGGTGTTAAGTTGACCATACTGTCTCAGTTGTTCTTTTAATGTAGTAGGCCCAAAATGCCTCTCTGGTAAAATACAAGTTATTTCTTCTGCGACACATACGAAGCCCCAGCTCCCCCAGGCCCCCACTCTCTCCTTGCACAAGATGAGCTCGTCACTTCTCACTTATTGAGAGATAGATAACCACAAGAACACAGAACATCTCAAGCTAAGAGGAACTCTTAAAACTTATACAAATTTCCCTGAAGTGACGCAAATCCTGTTCGATAGATGTTCAATTTCATTATGATTTATGGTCAAACATCAAGTGACCTTTTGATAAACTTTTAGTGTGGGTGTCACTTCTGTGTTCCTAAATATTTCCGAGAAGTGACCAAAGTGCGTCATGGTCTGCGGTCAAGGCACCTGTTAATGTCGTGATTCTGTCGTCATTCAAGAGGGTATAAAAGATCTGGTCCTCAGTCCATTCGTCGGACTACCTCGTAGAAGTGACCCTTTGGGTCGCTGGCGCCTGTGTAGCCCCCCTCAGCCACCATCTTTGACTGAGGCTATAATGCGTATTGTATTTTGAAATTGTCTCTTTCTCTCTCCTCTGCATTGCCATTGCCATTATTCTAAACATTATTGCAATTGCATGTTCTTGCTCTCCAAGAGAATTTTCATTATGGTTGCATATTTTCTATTTTCTAGTGTATTCTGAATGACATTTCTCTTCTGCTCTCTAAGACAATCTTGACACTGTTGCATATATTTAATATATTCACAAATGTTTCTCTTCTTTCTCCTGCATTAACATTATTCTAAAAGTATTCCATTATATGCTTTTGCCATAATTCTAGTATGTGTCTTCTGCCATCTGGTCTTTGCTAAGACTCCAGGCTCATTATTGAATTTTAAAGTGTTTCTTTACACTTCATGTTGGAAGTGGTTTCCTTGTAATAAAGTGCAAACAAACCAGTTTCACCTTCTATCGTTTACACATGTCTTTTCTCATATTATGTAGAGGCACACCCTCAAATTAAGCTGCCCTGGTCTAGTGCCCCGAGACCATAGAAATTTCCCTCTGAACAGAGGCTGTCCCACCAGAAATACGAGCTATCCAGGAGCCTTTGTTCATTGATCACACAGTTCCTGGGGCTGCCAGGTACAATTTGCGTCCTCAGCTGAGGGCCACTGAATCTAAGGAGAAAAAAGATTAGGGACAGACTGCACAAGATAGGTAGTACTGAATATTAGTACCAACAAATAACGAAAATAAGTGAAAATTCTGTATTTTATTTGCCTTTGTTGTTTGAACATTAGTCAGGGAAGAAAGTATTCTTCAAAGTATACCACCTTTATCGACGTGGGATAAAAGAGCTTAGGACAGAGCAAGCTCCATCGCTGGTGTTCAAGAGCGCCAACTTATTGATGAACAATAGGAGCCTGTACCAGTGAGGCTCTAACGCACACTGGGAACTTATATATTTTCTTGTATTTTCACGATGCATCCTTTTTGGCAGGAAGGTTGCCAAGGAGGAGCAGCCAATGGTTACTGCAAAACGTAATATGATGTGGTCAAGGAAAAGTAAAATAACATGCGTTGTTCTTTTGATACTGGTGATAATAATACTGTGTGAGGTGTCAGGGGTTTTGGAAGATGCTCAGAGCGTGCCTCTACGCAGTACGGGTAAGGATATTTTCCAGAGACGAAATAAAAGAACTGCCCCAAGTAATGTCTTCTTGGAAACACAAAAGAGGTTCTTTGGTGAAGGGACCACCTGTTACCCCACCCAATCTGTTACGAGTCTGTGGACTGCATATCCATTGTCACTCGTAAATTACACATATACTCGGCCACCTCAGTTTACAGAAGTGAAAGGAATGTTTGGTTTTTGTTATCTGGGGCCATGCCTATAACATAGAAAGCCACTGGGAGTGGGTTATCCACGTTGTGATAACAATACATATTGTGATAATGTTTATATGGAAGAACAGAACGTAACATTAGTGGGTTGGCATTACAAGGATTTGACAGTCCCTCGACAGGCCGGTTATTACCCTGCTTGTTGCCCCATTGTGAACAGTACGGATACTTCATTGTAGATAAATTGTTCAGGAGTAGTGTTGTACAAACATACGGTCCCCTTAGTGAATAAAGAGGACACAAGTACTTTCAGAATGAACTCCAGGTCCGCTGCAGTGAATTACGAGGGGCCGATTTATGCACACCCAGGGTTTTTCTTCTTGTCTAATGGGACTTATTCCAATGTCTATAATAGTACAGGCGA
The DNA here is from genome assembly GCA_963921515.1 of Calotriton arnoldi. Taxonomy (NCBI): domain Eukaryota; kingdom Metazoa; phylum Chordata; class Amphibia; order Caudata; family Salamandridae; genus Calotriton; species Calotriton arnoldi. The sequence continues at coordinate 620,565 of CAWUFW010004404.1, read as the reverse complement.
TGTAGCCCTTGGAATGGTATTGCCTTTGGGTGTGCCCTGTAAATATGCCACGCCTAAAATAAGATGGGTTAAAAAGACATTAACGAAAGAATTCTGTGAGGGAGTGACCAATATAGAGGTCAATATTTACAGTAATGGTATCACCTTTGGATACATCCTTTCTTCTATTTTCACATTGGGTGGTACTTCCATGGCCAGGGGTGAGAAGGCTAGAGAATACTTTGGATGCAAGCTGCAAATTCTATCTAATACTACAGCGGCAGCTTTGCGCGACATCACCACTCAGTTGGAGAGTATGCAGATATATTCGGAACAGATTAGATGTGCAGTGGATTTTATTCCAGCCAGGAGTGGTGGTGTATGCGCGGTAGTTGGCGATCAGTGTGTGGTCGGGATCAAGAATATGTAAAAGAATATTACCAAACACATTTTAGATATTCTTGAAAATGTCAAGAGAATGGAAAGTGGGAATTGGAGTTGGTCCCTTTTCGGCAGATGGGGCTGGATTCTTGAAAAAGTGATTTATCCTATTGTGGTATTGATGCTCCGCTGTGTCCTCGTTCAGTGTCTCCCCTTTTGTTGTTCCTATTGTACCACTGGTTTCACGCCCAAAAAGAAAATATCAATTCATGACACAAATGCTGCTATAATGCTTCAGAAAGATATTGACAATTTGATGAATATTGACGAGGGAGTATTTGAGGATTCATCTCCCCTTGCTGTATCGCTTTCTAATGTTGATGGTATGGAGTGCTCATAACTGCACCCTAATTTGATACTTTATTTATTTATAAAGTTTTATATAGCGCAAACGTGACCCAGGCGGGTATCAGAGCGCTTGACAGCTGTACAGAGGTGAAAACAGAGTTGCAGGTAAAACAACAACAACAATGATAAGCAGGGTACTGTAAACGATAGAGGAACAGTAAAATATGCATGAGGAAATAATGTAGCATATACGAGCAACAAACCAACAGCAGTTGTCGCTTACAATTTTGTTCTTCTTTGCTATAAGTTAAAAAAATGTTTTAGCTCATGCTAAAAGGAGGGTCTGTTAGAATAGACCGGTGAATGCTTATGCAGTGCCCTCTATAAGTAAGCATTCGCAGCACCATTTTCTGTTTAGACGCCATTTTGAATGATGATCGAAACTAATCCTTTACTGTTTCTGAGAAAAGCTTCTGTTGAGTTTCGTTTCTGCAATAATGAACTGTTAGTGCCAGTGCATAGCTTTTCCACTAGATAGAGGTCCTCTCACACCTGTCTGGTAGTTTGATCATGGCTCAGGGTGTAACGGCCTTGGACTGTGCTGCGTTGTGAAGATATGAGAACAGAAACCTTTTTTTTCCTGTATTCCACTGTCCAGCTGCATCTGCCTGGATATTCCATTGTGGGTGTGTTCTGAGTTGACTAAGAAATGAACATAATGTATTGTTTTGCTTGCTGATCTTCAGTTCCCTCTGTACCACTCTTCGAGACTGTACAGACGGGGCTCCACTCTGAGTGTATCTGAAGAAAACAATTATTGGTATATTCTCCATAGTTCTTCTGACTCTTCATTTGGTATGGAAGGCTGAGAGGTGTCCGAGGTGACCCGGGTGGCCCCAAGCAGGTCACTTCCTTCAAACCTGTGGGGATCAACAAAGTTCCTACCACCGAGCATTCTTACATGTCTCCTAATAAAAACAGTACCTCAGCTGTGTGGGTGGACCTATGCCCTCACCTGGAAAGGGCCCAAAATGCAACATGGATAAACCAAATGTTTCCACTCAAAACCAACCCTTTTTTTGGCAATTTGGGTGGCTGTGGTATTTTGACCCTAGCTCAGCCTGCACCCTGGGAAACTTACCAAACCCAAACAGTTCTGAAAACATCTGCAAGGACTCCTAATGTGCCAGGTTGGATTATTTCCTGTCATGAGTACTGCGCCCAGCCACGCAGGTGGTAGTTTGCTTATCAGGACAAGTGAGGGGCCTCTGGGGGGTAGGATTTTTGTGGATCCCTGTAGATTATGGAAGCTTCTATCACAGAAATACAGGGTTGTTGGGCAATGTGGTCATGCACACCACCCTGAACTTCCCTGGGGTCTAGTTGTCAGAAATGTCTGGGTTTGGTAGATTTCCCTTGGTGGCCGCAGAGGCCATGCCTAAATACCACAGCTACTTCTATTGCTAAAGGCTCCACTCTGCATTTTAGGACTTTTTGTATTACAGGCGCTAGGCTGAACTACATAAGTGGGGCACTGTTTTAAGAAATGTCTGGGTTAGGTAGTTTTGGCCGGGTGAGAGACAACCCTGAGCCTGAATCGTGCTGCCATTTAGCATGGCAAGTAGGACAACATTAGGATTTAGCCCCACTCTTCTGGCCATATGTAAAAACAACACCCAAAAGAATCAAAATTTCCTCTCAATTGCCATAGGGGGGGGGATGCTTTAGCCCCCAGGTGGGCTGATAGACTTTTGAGGGTTTTCGGTGGGGTCTGATGTCAGGATGGGCCAAACCCCACCCCATCATTTTATAAAAAATATTCCTGACATCCAGTGGGATTTCTACCCCTCCCCCATGGGGTATTTGGGGCAAACACCTCTCTGCCTACTGGTAGTAGAAAGACTGGATTGCCCCTCTTGGGGTGGGGCTATGGCCAATTGTCAGGTTGGGATGCCCCACACGCCTGTCTTTTTTTTACCAAAATCCAAACTCACTGGTGTCTATAGGGCTTTCAATCACCTCCAGGGTACATTTAGGGCAACCTCGTCAATCAGGGGAAATTTTGCATCTGCCCTCTGGGAAGGACAGCCTCTATTGCACCTTCTGGGGTTGTAGCATGACACCCTGCCAAGGTGTGCGGCTCCCATCCTATTATTTGTTTTAGCCCCATTTTGAAATCCCTTGTGTCTAGTGGACTTTCTGCCCCCAAGGAGCGAATTGAGGGAAAACACCCTCTCTACCCAACAAGGGAACAGAAAGACTTGTTTGCCTATTCTGGGTGGGAGGTAAGGCCCCATGCCAGGGTGAGACACCTGCACCCCTTTGTTTTGCCCAAATTAAACATCTTGGATTTCTAGTGGGTTTTTTGCTCCCCTGAGAGAAGGGCAAACCCCCAAATCTACCTCCTTGGAAGGAGAGAAAAACTATATTCCTTTTATTCCCCATTTTGTAGTGGGATATGGACCTATACCAGGGTGGTTTGTCCTCAAGCCTTTGTTTAATTTTCAATCAGTACAAGCCCTGACATATGGTGAGATGTCTACCACCCCAAGTGACAAATTGGGGGCAAATCCACCAATCTGCCTCGAAAGGGGGCAGGAAAGGTGTAATCCCTAGTTTGAGGTGGGGAATGGCACCTTGCATAGTGGGCTGCCCCCTACCACTTTGTTTTATTTTTATTTTTCCTGTGCTTATTGGGCTTTCTCCTCCCTGGGGGGGGACAATTGGAGGCAAACTCCCCCAAACTGTCCCCTATGGGGAGCAAAATGCCTGTATTGCTCCTTTGCTCCTTTTAGGGTGGGGTCATGGCCCTATGTATCTGGACTGCAACCACCCCTTTAATATTTTGTTTTGTTTCCTTTCCATGGTAAGCTTTCTGATTGGAGGCAAACATCCCAATCTGCCCCCACTTGGGGGGGTGGGTGCAAGATAGACTGCAATTATTTTTTGGGCAGAGCCCTGTGCATGGTGGGCTCCCCTACACCTTTGGTTTTTTTCTGATCTTGGTTGTTTCTTTTCTGATTTTCCATGGTGTCTAGTGGATTTTCTTCCCTCAGGGTCATATTGGGGGTAGGCCCTCCCAATCTGCCCACTGGCTGTCAGAAAGATGGTAATGCCCATTTGTGGGGCCCTGTGGAAGGTGGGACACCCAACCTTTGTTTTGTCAAATTATCTCTAGTGTATAGTGGGTTTTCTGCCCCCCCGCACTCCCACCGCTGAGGGATGGAGATTGGGGACATACACATAGAATCTGCCCAACACAGGGGATAGAAATGTAGTAAGGGCATTCATGGGGTGAAGACATATCCCTAGCCTGTGAGGCGCTCTCCTTTAGCCTCTCTATTTCTGATCACCATACTTTTAAGGGTATTTTACTATACAGACCCCCTGGGTCCAGAAGCAACTTCCTTGCTTCTATTGGGAATCTGCTAGAAGTAGGTCTGTGTACTGACTCCTTCACGATCCTGGGTGATTTCAATTATCACCTAGAAGCACTCACAGACCCTGACACATTGGCTCTCACAGATATGATGAAGAGTGGGGACCTTATTCAACAGGTGACAGGGTCCACTCACATAGCAGGGCACACCTTGGATGGTATCTTTTCAAACCATCCACAGCTCACCTGTATGGGCGTGTTACCCCTTACATGGACCGATCATGCAGCTGTATTTTTCAAACTGACCTGTCCCGTTCACTGTGTTGGCAAGAGGGGCACTAAGAGTCAAGTTGAGAGCAGGGCATGGAATAGAATTGAGGGCAATGACCTAGAGGTGGCGCTTACAGCAACCGCTGGGCCGTTACCTACAGGAATAGACGAGGCGACCACCTTTTACACAGACTGGGTGGGTACAGCATGTAACAAACTAGCTCCAATAAAACTCCGATTTCCCAAAAGATCTAACCCAACAGCTCCCTGGTATACGGAGGAGCTGAGGAAACAGAAACTCACGTGCAAAACCCTGGAGCGGAATTGGAGAATAAAATATGAGGAGTCAGACAAAAAGATATATAAACAAAGTCTTGCCTCCTACAAGCTACTGATATTTAATGCTAAGCAAAGCTTTTTTTCAAATCAAATCAGTTTAGCAAAATATTCGGCAAAAGAAATCTTCAAAACTGTATCAAATCTGGCCTCCCCCTGTCCAGCAAAAATTGAGGCAAATCAGGATCTGTGCGAGGACATCGCAAGGTTCTTCCTGAACAAGGTGGAGGTCATTTTTTCAGCATTTGACCTCTCAAGCTCCGCGGAGCCTGAGGTTCTGCCGGAAAGAATGAGACCAATTAAGGACCCTCCCCTTGTCTTTGACAAATTTGCCAATATACCATTAACGGATACTAAGAAACTCCTCATGGCAGCGAGATCAGGCTCTCCCTTTGACCCCTGCCCTGTCTCGGTGATTAAACGCGCCCCAGATCCCCTAGCCCTTGCACTCACCTCCCTTTTTAATGCAATTTTTGAAACAGGGCATTTCCCAAAATTGTGGAAATTTGCTTCAGTTTTACCCCTACTAAAGAAGTCGAGCCTTGATCCCAAGGATCCAAATAACTTTCGACCGATATCCCGCCTTCCGCTACCTGCGAAAATGATCGAGAAGGCAATGAATATGCAACTTAGTGCCTTCCTACGTGAAAACCAAGTGTTGGACCCTACGCAATATGGTTTTAGAGAAGGTCACAGTACCGAGTCGCCACTAATTAAATCCACGGAAGAGATTAGGGAAGCCCTGGATAAGGGAGGTAAGGCCGCCCTGGTCCTGCTCGACCTGTCGGCAGCCTTTGATACGGTCCATCATGATCTATTGATGGAAAGTTTGTTGACATGCGGGGTTCAAGGTAAAGCATGGAAGCTCCTAAAATCATTTTTATCTGGGCGTTCACAAATAGTTACACTGAATAAATTTCACTCTAAACCATTTACCCTGCCTTGCGGAGTGCCGCAGGGGTCTTCGCTTAGCCCCTTACTTTTTAATGTGTACGTTTCATCCCTTGCCTCACTGATCAGCTCCTTTGGTTTTAATCTGACGTCCCACGCTGATGACACACAGATTGTCGTGTCGCTGCGGCCTGATCAGGGATCTGAACTAGTTAATCAGTTCCATGACTGTATGGAAGCTGTGGGGAGGTGGATGACACAAAATTGCCTAAAATTAAATTCAGGCAAGACAGAAGTCATCCTTTTTGGGAATGATGCCAGTTTTTGGACCTCTAACCTGTGGCCAATAACATTGGGCACTCTTCCTACACCTTCAAGGAAGGTAAAAAAACTTAGGCATCATGGTTGATGACAAGCTTAATTTTGGTGATCAGATCAATACAATGTCATCTGCCACCTTTCATGTGCTTAGGATGATCAAAAAAATTCTCCCCTTTTTACCGGCTGACAGCCAACGGACAGTGGTCACGGCGCTTATCCTCTCTAGGCTCGATTATTGTAATGGCCTCTACCTGAGCCTACAGGAACGCTTCATGAACAAACTCCAACTGCTGCAAAACGCGGCAACGAGGTTGCTTTCGGGCATACCTAAATTTGCGTCGATTTCTAAGGAAATTAAAAAACTTCATTGGCTGCCAGTCAGGAAACGGGTGCGCTTTAAAGCCCTGTGTATAGTTTTCAAGGCTCTTCAAGGCATAGGCCCTGAGTATCTGAAACAGCGTATACAATGGTACTGGCCTAAAAGAACCTTGCGTTCTATGGAAGCCAAGCTAGTGAAAGTACCACTGATAAAAAAAGCCTCTTGGGGTGGAAGAAGCTTTGTCGTGTGCGCTACAAAAGCTTGAAATGACCTTCCTTTTTACCTGAGAAACAGCACAGATCTCCTGACATTTAGGAAGAGTCTAAAGACTTGGCTTTTCAACCTGTAATTGCAGTTTTCCATTTCTTTACCCAAGGGATAATAACTAGCGCCAGGACACCTCCGGGTAACCGTTGCGCTCTATAAGTTCTGTTAACATAACATAACATAACATAACATCCATGGTGGACCATCCCAATCCCTTTAGGTGTTTTTGTTCAATTCTTCCTTGGTGTCTTGTGGACTTTCTGACACTCCCTGGTGAAGACAGAATGGAATAAACCCCCAACTATGGCAGCCAGAGAGGGCAGAAATACTGCAATTGCCTTTTTATGGTGGGGCTTGTCCTGTGTTTGGTGGGCTACCCCACCACTTTGTTTTTTTTTATAGTTTCCCTGGTGTCTTGGCAGACTGGGGGTAAACACCCACATCCACCCCCAGTGGAGGCAGAAAGACTGATACTATTTAGGGGGTTGCAGTTTAGTGGAAGTGCCAGCAGTCACATCCCACTGTGATCGCCTGCCACTTTGAAAGGCGAGGGAGATGTCACCGGGAGCTGAGTTTCTCATCTTTCCATTGATACCTCCTTTTGGCACATATCACCGTATCATTGAGAAAGGGGCTGTTTGCAAAGCTCTCTGTGCTCCCAAGCTAACCAGGAAGCCATGTCCAAAATGCCAGTCCTGCTAATCAGGTGATCATGTCACTGGTGTGATTGCATCATTGGCAGGACAGTCACACCTCCTTGAGCTGGATAAAAAGGGCCTCTCGCTCCACCCTAGGGGGTGTGAAGTGGGGCTCCGGAGAATCACACAACAGCTGCTGCTCTGGTGCTGGGTCTGTGGATGTGACCTTCACGTCCCTGGTGCCTGGTTGTAAACGATATGGACTTGAAGGACATGTTCATAACACCAAAGGGGTTAATCTCAAGAGTCTTGCAGCACAGCAATTATCTTGGAGAGCTGGACAAATCTGGTCCAATTTTTCAGCTCTCAACGATCCATACCCAAGTTACAAAGCGCATGAGACAGTAATGGCACGAGACAAGGAAGGCACAAGGAATATAATGCACGAGACAGGGCAGACAAGTAAGGTACAAACTAGGGAAACAAAGGAATGTGCATCTACCACAGTTTACTTTCTAAAAAACCTATATTGCCATGGCATATAACAGGTTACCCTCACCTGATGAACTTAAAATATTACTAACAAAGCCTGACTGCCAAGCGGGAACCTGTACTTCCTTCAGTGCTTGACAAAAACTCCTAAACATCTGACAAATCCCTAAACATCTGAAATTAAATTATGATTAAGTTCCTCCTTAACTATTGACAATGCCATGTTACAGAAAAATCCATTTGTTCACTGCTGTTTCTCAGACACAGGGCAATGAAACCTGATGGCTGAGAAATGCTTGCTCATGTCACCCCTGTGCCTTGAAGAATATGCCACTCAAAACTGGGTGGTAGTGAGCTAAGCTTGGGGGAGGGGGTTAAATTTAACTCTTCTGCATATTTTGGTTATATTCTACACTTTCATATGCCTTATGATGATTTTAATTACCTCAGGTGGGATGTTGTACAAAGTGTGCATATGAACAATGCGTTATCCAAAGATGATCACCTTTCTTCTTTATCTTCAAAGTTTGAATACTGGCCTTTCATATAACATAACACTAATTTTTCAACTGTGGGGTGGCTCCATGAAATCTAGTGTAGTCCTGCTGAATCACAGTGAGTGCACATCTTGGAACAGACCAGCATTTCCCAAACTGTAGGTTGCGACCCACTGGTGGGTCGCCAGCCAATTTCTGGTGGGTTCTTAAAGAGTAATAAATAAGGAAGAGTTCATAATTTGTATTTATCTTGTCACATTTGCTGTGCTTCAAAGACAGTGGTCGAATTTCAGGCGATCTCTTCTAATGAGTGCTTAGGCTTAACATGGGGATTGGCATTTGCTTTTCTTTCTCTGACTGCAAAGTGAGAGGAGTCTTTGAATCAAACTATGTGACAATCTTGCTGGGGTACATGCAATGTGAAAGTAAATGATGTAGGATGTCATTTTTGTAACACACAACATTTAAATGCTTGCAAATTAACTATACAAATATTTCAGAATATATCAGCAGTTAGAAAAGCAAAAATGAAGCATCTTTATTTTAAATTCTGAAGTGTGCTGGAAACAAAGGGCAGATTTACAAGCCCCTTTCACCACTTTTGCGTCACTTTTAACATGGGAAAAGTGACGCAAAAGTGGCGCAAGAGCTTGTAAATCTGCCTCAAGATTCTAGTATAATCAATACAAATTAAGACACTTTTGTTGGGGAAGCACGAATTATAAATATTCACTGAAACTCAATTTCCACAAATTATCATTTGTGTGCTACATAGTTTTATTAGTAAACCTGTATCTCTCTGCAAACTTACTGCCCATTTCAATGGAGAATGTGCTGTCTGTATATAACAGTGCACCACTGCACAATGTTTTAGTAATATATTTGTGACAGTGTGCTCCAAAATGTTCCACTAGCTACATACTACACCCATACCACTCTCCTGTAGACTATATTTGCCACACTTTGTCTGAAGCTATGATGTTTCACAATCCTTATGACTTTAGATGGAGCAAGGATTCGAGAAAATGAAACTTGCTCAGGGAAATCCTCCATTAACTTTCATTAATCATTAAAACTGTAGATAAGACGAAATTAATATACACCAGACACCGACACATGGAGAAAGATGTTTACGCATGCCTAAACTAATGAAGAATAAAAAGCAACGCGACTAAAACCCACTTTAATTTGCGAAAACGCATTGCGCATGTGCAAATCCGAATTACGTAGAGATAATGTGACTAACTCGCTTTGAGAGGGAAAACCTGCGCAAGAAAAACTAACACGTGGTCTTGAGATACTGCGTGCCCGGCATCTGCTTGCTTGAATTTAAAAGAAAGCTGCTGTTGTTAATGCTGTTGTTAATGCTTTTCCCTAAGAGAGATAATAACAACATGGGATAGAGTAGAAGTGGGTGGTGAACAGTGAGAATCATATGTCTAAGAAAATAACATCTGTTTATGATTCCTTTATTAATAGTGTATATTCGGGCCTGCTAAGAGCTTCACAGAAAAAGAAAATGGCGATGGATGACCAAAAGTTGCGCATGCTCAGAGAATCCATGGTGTGACCCGGTGACCGAAAGAGCTGAATGACTGCCAAGAATCAAGGACAGAAGACATGAGAAAAAGAAGACATGTATCATTCGTCTATGTAGTCTGTATTGAATAAATTATTGCGAATGGCAACAATATATGCATGGGAAGAGGACAATATGAATGAACTAAAGGGGAAGGGCTAGCTAACAATAAATGTCTTAATAGAAATGAATATGTCAGTATGGTGTGATGAAAGCTCCCCTACCCCCGTCCAATCATATTCCGTATTTTAGTGAAATTTGCAACTCTTGAGGGTGGGATATGTAGAAATAAAGACTATAACTAGAGTAAGTTGAGTTAAGTTAGCAGATCGATCGTCATCGACGTTGAGAGAGAGAGACGAGTATGCTGCATCGGGAGAGAGCATCATAGAGAGAGAGAGAGAGAGAGAGGCGAGAGCAGACTGGGAAGATTTAGATCCGAAACGACAGCCTGATATGATTAGAATATTTTGCAGAAGAAGATCGAGGAGGGAGATAGTGTAAGAGAGGGAATCGCCCTGGTGCGTCGGGTTTGTAGAACAGTCTAGTAAGAATTAGCCCTGTCCTGATCCTGTCCTTTAGTCTTTGTCTCCTGATCCTAAGTCAGGGGACCTCCACTATTCCTTTGGCCAGAGGGTTGGTTTTCCAGTCATCTCTTATTAGGTAAATGATATTCTATCTCAAATTTGCATATTTCTTTGCAAATGTACGTTAATATGTGTCATTTGTCTCTACATCTATCCACTCTTATGCATTGATTTTTGTTGAATGAGGTTGTGTAATTGAATGTATTTTGCTAAATGAAATTTCTCTCTCTCCCATTGAAGAATGATGGAATTTGCACTGTGAATCTGTAAAGATGAGCGTTCAACTTTATGACTGAAAATTTAGATAAAGCTTATAAATCTTACTCAGAGTCTGTGGTCATTTCACTAAGAGCTGTGAATTAGTTAAGAAGTTGTTAATATCACCATCAACTAAGTCAACTAATGGTCCATCGACCAGAGGAAGAGTGTTGATTCGTGAAGATTAGTTAGGCATTGAAATGTCAATTTAACCTGATTTGTGGTTACAGGGACATAACTAATCAGAATTTAAGTGAATTATAAAACTTGACACCCCCCAGCGGAGCGTCCAGGGAGTGTGGATGAACATTTTTGGATGAATGTATATGGGCCCATTGAAATATTCAGTTTTGTGAAATATTCAACCCTGGGGGCTTCCGCTGGATCAGTTTTTCTGGTAGCAGAGTTATGGTTATTATTGATTAGTTTGGTGAATATTGATTATTGATTATTGATTTTAACTACATGTTTAACACTAAGGGTTAGTGTCACGTTTTATGTTGTCTGGAAGTACAGGTACAGAGATACCTGGGAATCCCGGGAATGGAATTTAGAAGAGTGTGGTAAGGAAATCACACTGCAGAAGGTTACTTGTCTGTCGTCATAATACCTAAAAGCTACGGAGGGCTGTAGGTGTTATATTAGGGACTATATCGTACAAAAGTAGAGTGTGAGTGATAGCGAAGGGTCCACCTGTGAAACTTGGGCCTTACCCAAAGGAGGAGTATCCCTAAAGGAGTAATAGGTCCTCCCCGAGCTTAAGTGAAGGGTAAACAGTGGTTTTTACTTGCAGTGTAAGGAAGTACTTTCTCTTTGAAGCAAGTGAATAAACTATCTTTGGATTAGTGGGGCAGACAGAGTAGCGCTGTTTTAACGCTGTAACTAACAGAAATGTATAAAGAAAAATTTAGAAAATGCATTGTCGTATTACCTTGTGAAGAGAGGATCAGTAGCAGGAGTCATACTGACGTCACAAAGAGCTGCGCTGGTATTGGTTGAGACAGCGGGCGTGTAACAAGTGCAGATTGTAAAGGGAGGGTCAGTAGTTGGAGTCATACTGACGTCACAAAGAGCTGCGCTGGCATTGGTCAGACAAGTGGGTGTGTTGAAAGCGCTGATTGGTTGGTAGACAAGGACCGTGTTGGTATTGGTTGCAGAAGAGAATACATAGTGAGCCCTGATTGGACTGTTGGTGTGAGACGCACTGGTATAGGACGAGTGTTGGCAAACAGGATACGTGAAAAGGAGAATACGGAAGAGTCTCTAGTTTTAGCCTGCTGAAAATAATTAGTCGCAGGGATCGGAAGAATGAAGTTGATTAATAAAATCAAACATTTCTTTAAAAAAGATAAGCGTGTAGTAACCAGAGAAGGAATTCTTATGTCACCCCCTAACACGCCTGCTTCCTTTATGATGTTGGAACGAGGATATCATACTTGTGGCTGGTTGGAAAATTGGGAAGAGTATACGAAAGGTGATGGTGTTCTAGCTTTTCCTGAACATGGTACATTTAATGTAAGGATTCTTCAGAATGTGAGAAATCGGATGAATTCATTAGAACCAAGTCCTAGGTTAACGCAGTATGAAGCTTTGGAGGAATGGGAAGTTGAGGCATTTGAATGAGAAAAATACAGAGGAGGTAGAAGAATAAATAGAGGTTTTTTACCCAGATATCCGTTTGAAACTCGAGGAGATCAGATGAAAAGATGGAGAAGAGCTGTAGTAATGGAAGGCTTGTATCCAGTGTTGATGGCTGAGGATCAAGTAGGGAGTAAGTGTAAAGAAAAAGTGAAACACATAGGTATGTCAGGAACAGGATGTGAAGAATCTGATGATGAGTTATTAGAAGACCTTTTACTCAAAAGACCTCCACCGTATCAAGAAAATGCTAGAGATACAACTCCAAGTGCACCAATGATGGGAACTCCATTAGTTCCACAAGCTTTACATGATCCAACAGTCACCCGAGCATTACAGGAAAAAGAAAGGAATGCGTTGAATAAGACAAAAGAAGAGAAAATTCAGAAAATAAATTAGTTAGGTTTGAATGCTGAAGCCTTGACAGTACCGGTAACAATTGGTCCTGTTATTCCATTGTATGGTGATAAACGAGATACCCCGAGATTACAAACAGTGACAGTTCCACAGAATAATGCTAGGAAAGAGGCAGATATGTTAGAAGATCAAACTAGTGAATGTGATTCGAATATCTCGTTACTAGATCTCCCTAATCTTGAAACAGTGACTGAGACCCCGAAGAGAATTACGCCAGTAAATACAAGGAGAAAAGAACCACATATCACTCCAGTAGCAGGGAACTCTAAAGGATTTTCACCAGAAGACCTAGAGGAATGGGCAAAAGGATTAGACAAGAAAAAACCCCAAACACCAAATATAGATGTAGGCAAGGTAAAAGTGGATTTAGAAGAAATGATTATTGGTACTATAAGCTCAGACAGATTAGGTTCATATGGAGATGATGAATTGTTGTTTTTGTGTAAAAGTACAACCTGGAGAGCAAAGAATCTTCATGAGAAGATAGTAGAAGTGGCTTCAGAATTTGGAATAGATGTAGAAAAGTCGAAAATATTGCTGAAACCATATAGGGCAGAATTTACTGAGAAGGATTTAGAAAGTTTGAATGCGTCAGGAAGAAGATTACAGATAAAAGAATTAATGTATATCTTGAAGAAATGGGGAGATGCAGATCGATGGAGAGATGGACAAGAAAAAGGGATGAGGCAGCTACAAAGGAAACATCTGCATTCCCATTAAGAGAGACAGAACAGGTTGAAAAAGTGTGTCCAATGAGGGAAGTTCCTGGTGGTGGATATGTTCATGTTCCTTGGTCAAGACAGGATATTTTGTCTTTTACAAATGATTTCCCCAGATTGAGAGAGAAACCAATTGAATGGTACAAGCAGGTAGAAAGATTTGTGAAAGTTTCAAAGGTATTACTAAAGGATTTGGATGGCCTGTTTGACATAGTGGTACCAACTGATTTGTGGACAGAATGTAAAATTACTATTGATTGGCCAACTGAAGAGTATCCCAGAGACGCAAGGACAGGTGCGCCTTCAGATGAAGTGATGAAAAAGTATCAACAGGCGATTACTTTCTTGAAAGGGAAAATTCCTCCAAAAGAAACAGATTGGGTTAAAATAGATAGAACAACTCAAGAACCAAAAGAGTCAGTACACGTGTACTACGAAAGGCTGTTGCAAGTATTTAAGCAGTATAGTAGATTTGAAAATATTGGTGACAAGGATATGGGACATTTTGTGTATAGGTTTGTGTATGGATTGAGATCAGAAATTAGTCAGATGATTCAGCAACATATGCTTTGCTGGCAGAGCAAGCCCATTGATGATATCTTGAAGTATGCAAAGTATTGTAGTGATGATATTGATGCAAAACACAAGAAACTGAAAGAAAATATGATGTGGGCACAAGTGAAGCTAGCAGAACACCAAGAGGCACATTCTGGTTCTCAAAATAACAATCAGATGAACGATCAGAATCAGAATAGTCAAGGATCAAATGGAAATAAAGGAAAAGGACGAATGAGTAGAGAAGAAGCGAAAAAGAAGTTTCCTTGTCATGCGTGCGGAAAGCATGGACATTGGAAGAATGAGTGTAGAAATGTTCAACAGAGTAATGGGGTAAATCAAAATGTAAATCCACAGATGCAGAATGAGGTGGTTGTGAACCAGCAGCAACAGCAACAGGTAGCTACTCCGCAATTACAGGTACCACGAGCCCCTATGCTCAACCATGTGAATGCTCAGGAGCAGAGATATAGTGTGAACACCGGATTTCGTGGAGAGAGTGGTAAGAATACACAAACGATTCAACAATATTGGATGCAAAGTAATGAGAGTGATTCAGATGCTTCTCAATTACGGTGCCTGAGGGGGGAGGAAGAATGCGTACTTGGCGCATCCTTGGCGGTAGATCAGTCAGGTCCATTTGTTGATGGAAAAGTGGAAGGTAATGACATCACTTTTATAGTGGATACTGGTGCTACCCGTTCTACTGTGAGAGCAGCAGAAATTCCAAACCTACCCCTCTCGGGAGAAACTATCCAAGTTGTAGGAGTCTCAAATAAGCAAATAAAAACCCCACTCACTAAACCAATAGAAGTGAATATTGGGAATTTCAAAGACATGCATCGGTTTGTGGTATATGATTCAAGTCCAGTGAATTTGTTAGGGAGGGATTTGTTGTGCAAAATGAACTGCACCATCTATTGTACGCCTGATGGTATTGCTTTCCAAATACCTGATAAAGATATTGCTTTCAAAATGATGCTAGCAAAACAAGGAACAGAAGTGGATGAGATGTTTTCACTTCTTACTGAAAATGGTTTACCTGATGAGCTGAAAAACACAGTGAAATCAGACGTGTGGGATTTTACAGGAAAGAAATTGGTCTGATGGCAAATGTAGACCCAATTAAAATAATGGTGAAAGAAGGTGCAATTTATCCGAACACACCCCAATACAGAATGAGCCCTGAAGTAAAAGCCGGAGTTGCTCCAGTAATTGATCAAATGATTGAACAAGGTATTTTGAGAGAGATAATGGGCAGTCCTTGTAATTCGCCAATCATGGGGCTTAAAAAGCCTAGTGGCAAGTATAGGATAGTGCAAGATTTAAGGAAAATTAATAAGATAGTAGTACCCTGTTGTCCACTAGTACCAAATCTAGCAGTGATCCTTTATCCGATACCTTGTGATGCACATTGGTACACGGTGATTGATTTGTGCCAAGCATTCTTTTCGATTCCGTTACACCAGGATAGCCAATATCTTTTTGCATTCCGGTTCGGAGACCGTGTTTTGGCATGGTGTCAGGTTCCTCAAGGGTACACAGAGAGTCCCTCAATTTTCAATCAGATCCTGAAAAAGTGTTTGTAAACATTGATTATGCCAGGAAATTCAGTTTTGGTTCAAAACATTGATGACCTATTAGTGGCATCAAAGACACGAGAGGCTTGTGTCAGTGACACAATTGCCTTACTGAACCATTTGGCAGAAGGTGGACACAAGGTGTCACCAGAAAAATTATAGTTTTGCCAACAAGAAGTCCAATATTTGGGACACAAGATAGAAAAGGGAGTCAGGAAAGTGACACCAGAGAGAATAAAAGTGATTTGACAAATGAGTCTGCCTAAAACTAAGAAAGAAGTACTAATGTTTTTGGGAGTGATTGGATATTGTCGTCAGTGGATTTTCATTGCTTTCAAAGCCTTTACTAAGATTGACATGAAAGGATGTGACAGACCCGATTGAATGGGATGATGAAAGTGAGGATGCATTCATAAAATTGAGAGATTGTCTGTGTCAAGCACCAGCGTTAGGAATGCCTGATTATACAAAAGAACTTGTTTTGTTCTGTTGTGAGAGAGAAGGATGTGCACTTTCAGTGTTGACACAAAGACATGGATTGTCACGACGTCCAGTGGCATATTTTTCTGTCACTCTGGATCCAGTGGCTGCGGCATTGCCTGGCTGCTTAAAAGCAGTAGCTGCTACCTGTGTGAGTCTGGAGCAGAGTGAATCGATTGTAATGGGACATCCCCTAAAGGTGTATGTGCCACATTCAGTCGAGATCCTTTTAACAAGGACTCGAACTCAGCACTTGACCCCCAGTCGGCTGACTAAGTATGAAAGGGTGACCCTGGGTGCTGAAAATGTAAGTGTGACAAGATGCACCACAGTAAATCCAGCAACCTTGCAGCCAGATCCATACTGTGAGGAAATAAAAGAGGAGGCTGATGGGTCATGCTTGCGAAAACAAAATGGAGAAATAAGTTCTGCCTATGCTGTATGTACTGTATCTGCTATTTTAGAAGCATCCTGTCTAAGAGGAGTCAAGTCTGCACAAATAGCCGAATTGATAACTTTGACAAAAGCATGCAAAATTGGGAAAAAATTGAGAGTAACCATATTCACGGATATTCAATATGGTTTTGGGGTTGTGCATGACTTTGGCCAATTATGGATGCAAAGGGGATTTCTGACTTCTTCAGGTTCTCCTATCAGGAATAGTAAAAATGTCAAAGAACTATTGGAAGCACTGCAATTTCCAAAAGAAATTGCAAAAGAAATTGCAGTGGTCAAATGTGCTGCACATAAGTCAGGAAATGATTATGTGACACAAGGCAACAAATATGTTGACCAAGTTGCACAATTATGTGCTCGAAATACAATGTCTTTAAACAGAGGGTTGGAAAAGAAGTTACCAATTGCCAACTAATGTTTTTCTCTGCTTTTGAAACATGGGATGAAGTTAGACAGTTACAGGATGAGGCAGATGTAAAAGAAAAAGAATTCTGGATCACCACAGGTTGCACAAGAAGAGCAGATGATGAAGTATGGGTGTGTCCAGATGGTAGACCGATAATGCCAGACAGTTTATTATCACAAATGGCAAAGAGTATATCATGGAGCTGCACACATTGGGAGGGATGCCATGATTAGACATTTCAGGCAGACATGGTACAATCCCAAATTTAGGCTAATTGCAGAGAGTCTCTGCCAGTGATGCTTGACATATCAACAGCAGAACCCAGGTAGAAAAACGTTTGTCAGTTGGGGAAAAATCGGAAAGGCAGAGGGACCATTTACAAGACTGCAACTTGACTTCATAGAGCTGCCGCTGTGCAATGGTTTGAAGTACGTCCTTGTCATTGTGTGTCTGTTTTCTCGTTGTGTGGAAGCCTATCCCATGAGGAGGAATTACAGTCTCACAGTTGCCAAACTACTGTTGAGAGAACTCATTCCCAGATTCGGATTTACAGTCACGTTGGAATCAGATAGAGGACCTCATTTTAACAATGAGATAATTCGATTAATTTGTACAGCTTTCAAAGTTGAGCAGAAACTACATTGTGCCTATCGACCAGAAGCCTCTGGAGTGGTTGAGCAGCTCAATGGCACAATAAAATCCAGGTTAGGGAAGGTGTGTGCATCCACTTCACTGAAATGGCCTGATGCTTTTCCCCTTGTATTGATGAGCCTTAGAAGCATCCCTGACAGAAGGACGGGATTGAGTCCTCATGAAATTCTCATGGGAAGAGCAATGAGACAAGCATTTGTACCTGGAAACAAACTGATGAATATAACTGATGATCTAGTATTGGACTATTGTAAAGGACTAGCTGATCTGGTACGTTCTGTGTCTCACCAGGTTGGGGAAGATGCAACTGCAGCACAGCCGAATCAAGCTCATGATTTGTGTCCGGAAGACTGGGTTGTGGTAAAGAAGCACACAAGAAAATCGTGTTTAGAACCCAGGTGGAAAAGACCTCATCAAGTTATATTGGTCACGACGACAGCAGTGAAGTGTGCTGGCTTGCCAAACTGGATCCATGCCAGTCATACCAAAAGAGTCCCAAGTCCACCTGAACGACAAGAGCAGCAACTGGTAGAACAAAGAGAAGAACCAGAAGCTGAAAGTTGTGAAGTCGAAGAAAACAGAGAAACAGACTCTGAAGAACGTATTGATGATGAACAACCAAGTACAAGTCAAGGAGGGTGGGCACCAGTTACTGGGTCTCAAGAGGCTGTTGTAGAGGCCGAGGAAGAGCAAGGAATTGAGAGACCAGAACAAATTGAAACGTAAGATCCAGATCAAGCTCAATCAGATGAAGAAAAAGAAAAACTGACAGGTTCAGAACAAATTCAGTCAACAGAAGAATCTACTACAGGAAAATCAGATCAAACTCAATTAGAATTAGAAAAGGAAGGATTTAAAGATCAAGAACAAATTCAATCAACAGAAAGAGAAAGATCAGAAAGTCCAGAACAATCTCAGTTAAAAGAAAGAGAAAACAAAAGAACGCTAGAAATTGGCGAAGAAGGTGAAAAGGCAGTACAAATAAAGAGGATCAGAAAAGGTGATCACTGGCCAAGTGGAGTAAAAGGACTGAGATATGTTTTGAGAAGAAAAACAGGGAAAGAACTAGAACAAGTAAACGAAATATCAAGTCAAACCGAACAAGAACATCCAAGAAGAAAATATTTACGAAAATCAAAAAGAGTGAGAATTCCGAGCAGAAAATATAAGGCTCCTGAATGGACATATATCATCCTCGAGGACTTTGAGAATCTTGATCTGATTGAAGAACAAGAAGGTGTTGCTATTGAAGGAATTGATGAAAGCAAATTGAGGCCACCTTAAAGGAAAAATACTTTGACACAAAGGGTGGAAATTGACAAGAGAAAGAAAGAAAAGAATAAAGAAACCAAAAAAGAAAATAAAATAAAGACAAAGGGAAACAAAGACAAAAAGCTCTTGAAGTGTGGGATCACACAAAGATTTTTATATATTTTTAATTTTTTAAGAAAAAATTTAGAATTTAGAAGAAATAATTTAGATATTGGTCAATTTTAGAACACTAAAAATGGCAGAAACGAAAGTGACTGAACATTCGAAATCTAGTTTAAAAACGAAGATGTGTTAAATATTGTTTGTGCAGCGTTTTAATATTAATGTTAATGTGGTTGTTGCTAACTGTTGTGATACCTATTCTGATGGTAAATAATAACAGAAATAACACTAATACAAGTGATCGAGTGAATGGAGTTACTAAAAGAACAACTACCACAAATTTAGAGCAAATGGATGAGATCATGTATCATCATGACAAGTCAAATAGTGATTCGTCATTAAATGTATTTACTAAACTTCTTTACGAATACGTAGATACAATGGATGTGTGTGATTGTTATATTTGCATGAAATTACCTCCGTCTGTCTCGGAGGGGGTGACATATCACCATCTTCCTTTAACATATGATGTGTCATGTAGTGTTGTGTCCAGTTTGTTCTATGTAACAGGCAAATTGCAGTATTATTATTCGAATATGGATTTAGTATTTTCAGAAATCCCTATTCGAAGAAAACTGAATCCAGTGCTTAGTGGTAAAGATGCAGAATTCATGGGTGAGTTCTTCTTAACAACAAACCCAATAGACATAACATATGCTCATAAGAATAATCTAACATGTATTTTGCGTGATGAAGAAAAAGATTTTCTAAATTTAGTAGAGGAAAGAAGGCAGGATTTCCAAAAGAAGGCTGTTGAACAGAAGTCACATGTACCTCCATGGGCTAATAAGGAAGAGGGCTATAAGAAAGGCAAGACTCATGCTGCAATGTCCCTAGACTTGTCAAAATTGGGAAAATTCTGTCTGCATAGACTAAAAACTGACTATAACAACATTTTCATTGGTTCTAGTGAATGTGAACATACCTTCCAAATAATGGGGGGATGGGGACTAAAAGGTGGAACTGATCCTGTTTTTCCAGGGATTTATTACGTGTGTGGTAAAAATGCCTATTATAGGTTGCCTACGCAATGGTATGGTAGTTGTTATGTTGGAATAGTATTTCCAAAGGTATATCACATTACTGAGAACAATGAAATGGATGTAGTAAGTCAAGGACTAAAACAAACTAAAAGAACAAGCTTTTCAGAAATAGTAGGTGATATATTTGGAGCACTGATACCGACAGTTGGAGTCATACTGAATTCACATAAAATACGAAAGTTGTCAACGATAGTTGATCGTCTATCGACAAATACTGCTGGGGGATTCTTAATGATTAATATCGAAATGGTTGCAATTAGATCTATGCTTTTGCAAAATCGACTTGCACTTGATATATTATTGGCAAAAGAGGGCGGAGTCTGTGGCATGTTGAAAGTCCAACATTGCTGTACATATATCCCTGACAAAAGTAAAGGTATTGAGGGATATATTAAGAACATTACAAAGATTCATGAAGATTTGACCCAACTAGAGGTTGACGGTGTCTGGGAAAGACTTAGTAAAAGTATTTCTGCTATAGGTAGTTGTTTTTCCAATTTAGGGAATAGTCTATTAGGGAAGATCCTAATACCTGTAATTTCGATAGCAATAATAGCTCTGATAATGAAGATGACATATAAATGTTGCAAGAGTAAAACAAGAGAAAGAATGTTAGCAGAAATAAAGAATAAGAGAATGGGAAGAAAGAGAAAAAGGGAAGAGATTGAGCTAGAAGAAAGGAAAGGAAGTTTATATGATAAAATGAAAGAATTTGACATGAAAAAGAAACCCGAAGAATTAGTAGAAAGAGAGGAAGACACTAAAATTAAATGAATGAAAGTTGGCACTTGGTAATGATGGGTATTTTATGATGGCTCAAAAATGCCATCAGAGAGGGGATTGATGGAGCAAGGATTCGAGAAAATGAAACTTGCTCGGAGAAATCCTCCATTAACTTTCATTAGTCATTAAAACTGTAGATAAGACGAAATTAATATACACCAGACACCGACACATGGGGAGAGAGGTTTACGCATGCTTAAACTAATGAAGAATTAAAAGCAACACGACTAAAACCCGCTTTAATTTGCGAAAACGCATTGCGCATGTGCAAATCCGAATTACATAGAGATAACGTGACTAACTCGCTTTGACAGGGAAAACCTCGCGCATGCGCAAGAAAAACTAACACGTGGTCTTGCGGTACCGCGTGCCCACCATCTGCTTGCTTGAATTTAAAAGAAAGCTGCTGTTGTTAATGCTTTTGCCTAAGAGAGATAATAACAACATGGGATAGAGTAGAAGTAGGTGGTGAACAGTGAGAATCATATGTCTAAGAAAATAACATCTGTTTAGGATTCCTTTATTAATAGTGTATATTCAGGCCTGCTAAGAGCTTGACAGAAAAAGAAAATGGCAATGGATGACCAAAAGTTGCGCAAGCTCAGAGAGTCCATGGTGTGACCCGGTGACCGGAAGAGCTGAATGACTGCCAAGAATCAAGGACAAAAGACATGAGAAAAAGAAGACATGTATCATTCGTCTATGTAGTCTGTATTGAATAAATTATTGCGAAAGGCAACAATATATGCATGGGAAGAGGACAATATGAATTAACTAAAGGGGAAGGGCTAGCTAACAATAAATGTCTTAATAGAAATGAATATGTCAGTATGGTGCGATGAAAACTCCCCTACCCCGTCCAATCATATTCCGTATTTTAGTGAAATTTGCAACTCTTGAGGGTAGGACATGTAGAAATAAAGACTATAACTAGAGTAAGTTGAGTTAAGTTAGCAGATCGATCGTCATCAACGTTGAGAGAGAGAGACGAGTATGCTGCATCGGGAGAGAGCATCATAGAGAGAAGAGAGAGAGCAGACTGGGAAGATTTAGATCCGAAACAACCGCCTGATAAGATTCGAAGATTTTGCGGAAGAAGATCGAGGAGGGAGAGAGTGTAAGAGAGGGAATCGCCCTGGTGCGTCGGGTTTGTAGAACAGTCTAGTAAGAATTAGCCCTGTCCTGATCCTGTCCTTTAGTCTTTGTCTCCTTATCCTACGTCAGGGGACCTCCACCATTCCTTTGGCCAGAGGGTTGGTTTTCCGGTCATGTCTTATTAGGTAAATGATATTCTATCTCAAATTTGCATATTTCTTTGCAAATGTACTTTAATATGTGTCTTTTGTCTCTACATCTATCCACTCTTATGCATTGATTTTTGTTGAATGAGGTTGTGTAATTGAATGTATTTTGCTAAATGAAATTTTCTCTCTCTCATTGAAGAATGATGGAATTTGCACTGTGAATCTGTAATGATGAGCGTTAAACTTTATGACTGAAAATTTAGATAAAGCTTATAAATCTTACTCAGAGTCTGTGGTCATTTCACTAAGAGCTGTGAATTAGTTAAGAAGTTGTTACTATCACCATCAACTAACTCAACTAATGGTCCATCGACCAGAGGAATAGTGTTGATTCGTGAAGATTAGTTAGTTTAGTTTAGTTTAGTTTAGTTTAGATTTATACAGCGCGTAGCTGCCCCAGCAACGGGGCGTCCCAGCGCTACCCAAAGTACAGGTGGCTTAAAAAGAATAAATAAATAACGCCCAGCCCACATGGAAAAGAAAAATTAAGCCGGGAAAAGCCAGGTCTTTACGGCTTTACGGAAAGCCAGATGATTCTGGAGCCCTCTGATGGAAACTGGGAGGGAGTTCCAGAGTTTAGCTGCCAAAACTTTGAAAGATCGACCACCCGCTCGCGCTCTTAGGATTCGGGGGTACAAATGAGTCCCTGGTTAGCTGAGCGTAGAGAACGACTCGGAACATACGGCACAAGTAAAGCTGCCAGGACCGGAGGTGCTTGTTGAGTCATAATTTTATGGGCAACACACAGTGTTTTAAACTGGATTCGTTTTTCTACAGGTAACCAATGTAGTTTAGGTAGAAGTTTGGACACTGAGCATGATTTTGGGAGGGCCAACACTGCGCGGGCTGCAGCGTTCTGGATTCTTTGAAGGCGCTGAACACAGGATTTATTGGCACCCAAATATAGAGAATTGCCATAGTCTAACCTAGACAAGATTGTGGCCTGGAGAATGGTTTGACGAATTTTAGGGTCAAAAAACCCCAATAGGGGTTTTAGCCCCCTCAGGAGTCCAAAACAGGACCCTGCAACAAGTTTAGATTGAGTGTCAAAAGACAGGCCATTATCGATCCAGAAGCCTAGGTTTTTGACCACCTCTTTAGGCAGTGGTGCAGGTTTTAATTTGTCAGGCCACCATTGTTCTGACCACATGTCACTATCTTTCCCAAGCAACAGTATCTCAGACTTGCCTGCATTAAGCTGAAGGCAATTTATTGTCATCCAGTCCGATATCACCTGCATATCATCTTTAAATTTAACAAGATTATTAAGACGCTCCTTAGAGAATGTGATGACCAATTGGGTGTCGTCGGCATAAGACACCAACGACAACCCTCTGCTTTTAGCTACCACAGCCAAGGGTTGAACGTAGATATTAAAAAGCATAGGGCTCAATATCGAGCCCTGAGGTACCCCAAATCCAATAGCATGCTCCCGGGAATGGTAGGGAGGTACCATAACCTGGAAAGATCTGCCTTCCAGGAAAGAGCGAAACCAGGCTAGAGCCAAACCTCCGACCCCAATCGCCTGCAGCCGCCGTAACAGTAACTCATGGGAAACGGTATCAAAGCGGCGCTTAGATCTAAAAGAACCAAGGCCGTAGAGTTACCAGCATCCAGGCTACTGCGAATCTCTTCAATCACTGCCAGCAGAGCAGACTCAGTACTATGACGAGATCGGAAGCCATTTTGTGAAGAGTCCAAGATATCATTTTGCTCTACAAACTCGGTAAGAATGCAGTTAACATGGCATTCCGTGATTTTAGCCAAGAAGGGCAGCTGAGAGATAGGACGGTAATTACCTGGCTCCGAGGGTTCCAAAGATGGTTTCTTTAAAAGGGGTATGACTTTAGCATGCTTCCAAGAAGAGGGAACAGAAGCGGATGACAAAGATAGATTGATCAGTTCACTCGCCACTGGAAGAACAGGATTTTGAAATAGACGAATTTGAGCTGGTCTTAAAGGATCAGCTGGAGAACCTGATTTTATTTTCAAAAAAGAGATTCGGTCTCATTAAGTGAAAGAGGAGGAAAGGAGCACTGTATATTTTGTGTGATACAGCCACTATCCTCAGACCTATCCCCTATATTGGTACTGGTGGTGGCCGTAGAGAAGCTATTATAGATATTCTTTACCTTGTTCACAAAGTACTCAGCCAATTCATCACACTGCAAATTTGAAGTAATAGGTGAGTCTTTTGAAATGGGGCATTTCATAGTCTTAAGAAGGGAGAAAATCATTTTGGACGGATTATTACTGTTCGAGATTTTAGCAGCAATATAATCTGCTCTAGCTCGCCGGACCAACTTATGATATGATTTAATTGAATCTCGATATTTGGTTTTTACTTCTGAATCATAAGCATGCCTCCAGGCCCGTTCAAGTTGTTTGCATTTTTTTGCTTTGGTCAAAGATTCGTTAAACCAGGGATTGGACTGTCCTCTTTCTTTATTGGAGCTAAATTTGGCCGGGATACAGCTGTCAAGAGCTTGAGTCAACCAATCCTGAAAAAGCATAGTGGCGGATTCAATGTCAGGAGGCAACTGGGGTTTATGGCTGAGCAGTAGATCCGTAAGTTGATTGGCATCTAACTTATGCCACGGTCGTTTCAGAGATGATCGTGAGTGATGCTGGGCTGGCTTACCTAACCAATTCAAAGAAAAAGGAACAAGAAAATGATCGGTCCAAGCCAGAGGGATTGGGGGCACAACATACAAGGAACCTAAATTGGAGAATATAGGATCCAACAAGTGCCCTGCTGTATGGGTGGAGTCTGAGACATATTGAATCAGCTGGCAGGCTTCTAGGTCAGCTATGAAACTCGAAATGCCCATCTTACAATTGTCTTCAAGATGCAAATTGAGATCCCCTAGAATAGTAAAGTTGGCTGCTTTACTAGCAAGAAGAATGGTCTTATTCACCAATTCATCCCTGAAAACTGCAGATGGCCCTGGTGGGCGATAAATGAGCAATCCGGAGATCGTCAAATTATTATTTAAGGTGATTTTAAAAAACGCGCTTTCACACTCAGGAATATCCTCTTTCTTAAAACTGCACTGATAGAGCTCCTTGTGGAGTATAGCAATACCACCATTGGCATTGAAATGTCAATTTAACCTGATTTGTGGTTACAGGGACATAACTAATCAGAATTTAAGTGAATTATAAAACTTGACACCCCCCCCAGCGGAGCGTCCAGGGAGTGTGGATGAACATTTTTGGATGAATGTATATGGGCCCATTGAAGTATTCAGTTTTGCGAAATATACAACCCTGGGGGCTTCCGCTGGATCAGTAACACTGATGTCAGCACCTCCACTTTGAAAATTGTTCTATACAGCACTAGTGAAAAAGTGTTGACCTATGTCCCTTAGTCCAGTTTCAAAACAACCCTTGCAAGGATTCACAAGCAAGACTCCGGGTGAAACTTTCAGTAATTTTTTATTTCTGTGTTTTTACTTCACAAAGCCATTACAACAGAGAATGTGTTCACTATATGTGCTCATACATAATCACCCACTTGTGTATAATTTAAAAACATAAATGGATAAATAAGGATGTGGACGAATGGCATAGCTGCTGACTTTGGGTCTAGGGAACCAGGTTTGAGTTCTGGCGTTAGCTCTGTCCATATTACTTAATCTACCGTAACAAAATGAATCTGACCTTATGCAATGTAATCTGGTGCTCATGTACAGCTCTCCAATTTCCTTGGGCAGTGTCTGTGCTATATAAAACTGCACTCTGCCAGTAGGTAGTTATAGTTAGGAACTAGTTTCCATAGGGAAAGCGTTTTTTAACTTGCCTATATCTTTGGCGTCCGTTGACGAATCTTCACGAAATGTTCCACAAAAAGTGCCATAGTAAGTCTTTTTATGCGTAATGCGTAGCAAGTTTCGGGGTGATCCTTCGAGCGGGGCTGAGAAAAAGGGGGCTCAAACAAAGTGTGTTTTCCCATGTTAATTGCCATAGGACACATAGTTGAACCTACCGCCCGAACAGCTGGGCGGAATTACACCAAATTTGGCAGAAGGGTAGATGTTGTTACGCAGACTGGGCTTTTTGTTGTTTGGTGCAAATCTGTTCAGTAGTTGGGGAGAAATTGAAGGGAAAAAATATATATCTGTGGTCAGAAGCCTTCGCGAAAAAAGATGAGTTTGTGCAGGGAAATACACAGCTATGATTGGCTGCCAACACTTCAACCAGGAAGTGCTGACAGCCATCTTGGGGAAAATAAATGTGTAACTAAAGAAAAGGGAATAAGGTAGGAATACCCTGATCCCCAAGCCATGGTGCCTCTGGGACCCCACCATGCAAAAAAAACACGAGGTCATGACGAATTTGCTGTAAAAAATATCATGAGCGGGGGCTCCTGGCTTATGTTTAAAAAAGCCCCTGGGTGGGCCAAGTCCTGGGGGCTTATGTAATTTTTATGCAGGGCCCCCCCGCAGACCCAGGGCCACCACCTCCGCGGGGCCATGAACTATAGAAATGCGGGGGGTCACGACCCCCCTGAAGCCCCGGGGACCGCCACTTCCTTGGGCCAAAGAATTACAGAAATGTGGGGGACCTGCAAGCCCCCATGGCAGCCCCGGGGACCGCCACCTCCCCAGGGCTATGAATAATAGAAGTGCGGGGAGACCGCGCAGCCACTCCACAGGCCCAGGGACTGCCACCTCCCCGAGGCAATTAACATAGAAAAGTAGGGTGCCTGCGCAGACCCCCGCAGCCCTGGGGGCCGCCACTTCCCCGGGGCTCACATAATATAATGGAGGGGAGTCATTTGAGATGTCATCAATGATGTCATCAGTGATGTCACTGACCATGTCATGAGTGATGTAATATGTGAAGTCATAAGCAGTGCATTGCAGGGGCGTAAGTTATAGTTAGCCTAGGTAACTATAGCTGCTGAATTTCACTGGTTTTGTACGAGTGAAATCTGAGCCTAACTATAATGTCCCTGTAACCTTTGGTTTTCTCAATGAATGTATATAAGTATATATATATATATGATTTCTTCCGTTTCTCTTCAAAACAGAATGGCACTCCTCGTAGTGCAATGACTTTGATTTATTTAAAGTTCATATGGCAGATACAAAAATGTATAGCCCCCAAGAGAAACTGAAGAAATCTTATGTAAATAAATCCGGGTGCGGGCTTTCTATGGGCACCCCCGGTGATTCGGCAGCACGCCGCCATACGCAGACATCCAAGGAGATAATATACATATATTCTACATTTTTTGGAGTTCCTCTCTAACAGCAATTATTTGTAAATGTCACAACCTTGACCACGCCCTTCGATATGTTTTTATCGAACAGTGGCCAAGCTATTGGTCTGTCCATAAAAGTGGCAGATAGTGAACTACACTGGAGCTGGAACAGACATTAGAGTGGGGTGCTGGCCTGTGGCAGCTTCTGTTATTTACAAGAGTTGACAGTCGTGGCACACACTGGTACACCAAGCTCAAACATTAAATCTCCACTCCTGATTAGATTAAAATCATCTTCACACTTTTCTATATGTAGAGTGCGGCTCCGGTTATGAGTTTCGGCAAGAAATGGGATACAAATCTCTCGGTTTTTGCTTGCTGAAATTTTTCCACTTGCACATAGGGCAAGCAAATAGCAAATGTGCTGGTGATAAACCTTGGAAAAGCGGATTAATATTCACTATTTTCACCTTACTCCATAATTTAAGGTCCCAATATTTGAATTGGTGGATACTCCCAGAAGCACAATTTGGGCTGTGTTTCGGACCTGGAAAGAAATCAGCGACTAAAGTTCTCAGCATTGAGTCTTCAACCGCAGCAGTCTTCTGTTACGTCCTTAATGACTTGTGCCCATGTGCAACTACATTCTAAGCACCATGTGCACCTTTGTAAAGTAGAGAGGGAGCATTTCCCCTTTGACATTGTATGACAATGTTTGAAAATGAAAAGAGGAGAAAGGACCTTAATATGTTGATTTGACAAAGGTAGCCCTTTGAAATATTCAATGTTCTTCAGGTTAGCCTAAACTGATATGGAACAGCAAACCTCATATTGCAATAAACTTCATCTGGGTTAGCAACCTTTTATTAATTCTGCTTGAATTGGGATCCAGGCTGTTCACTTGGAAATCTGTGATTATGTGGTTCACCTCACACACCACAGCAACACAATAAGACAAGGCTTCTGCTCAGTTAAATTGGGTAAAACATTTGGAGCACGGCACTCTTCTCATTACGAATCCATAAGAGGGATCCTGGCTAGGTTTTTAAATAAAAACACCACCATGGAGGAACATAAATTATCGTACCCAGGCAGGCTAAAAAGCTATTGCCAAAGCACCCTATTTAAATGAGCTTTAAACAACTTTATAAATAAAAGGTTTTAGCATCGAATGTTATAAAAGTTGTGCATATCTTTGAATTACCTAAAGGGGTTTACAGTGTAGCACTTCCAAATAGTCAGGGACCATGCAAAGTCTTTGCTTTCCACATCTGAATCCATGATTTCAATTTTAGAGAGACCTAAAGCACCTGCAGAATTTGTGAAAGGTTTTTTCAAACATTCATTGAAAGATGCAAAACAAGAACCAGGTCAAATAAAATGATCGGGGGGGGCAGTTGCTTTTTTGTGGCATCTGTTTTTTGCCAGATTCAATGCTCATTTTCTTATTTACAGAGACAGAATCCGAATGTAGACAACAAAATGCCACAAACCAGCTCAGACTACCACATAAACAATAGGACAAAGAAACAGGCTCTTACAATATGGAGGAGTATGGCCGTGAATGCGCTTCGGTCCATACTAGCACAGAACAAAAATAATTTACCACACCAGTTAGCATATGAAATCCAACCCAAATAAATCCTCACTTGAACAGCATATTGCTTCTACTATTGCACAGTGTGTTATGCTGATTCTAAACATAAGGGGGGGACAGAATTTGTGAAAATAAAACATATTGTGATTCTTATATGTGATCGTGTAGTGTACTACATACATGTTTCAAATCACAATATTAGTTGTTATCTGTCATCCATGGTCTAATGAACACCCACAGAAAGCATTTTACCTACTGTATATTATCAACAGCATATTGATTTTCCGTATGTTCTTTATATTTTGACTGTTACTACAAACTATCCTGGTCTGTATATATCTTTCCCCTCGCACAGAAGCATCAGAGATAAATATGTAGAAGAATTTGTTCGCTCAGTGTGACAACCTCATAATTTTGAACTCATCAATTTTCTGCAGCCACAACATCTCCGCTGGAGAATTCACAGCTTCCTCCCAACATCTTTGGAGGCAACGTGACTATTTTGGCATTTACTGTCTCCATATGTCACATTAAGAGGTACATCTGTTAGGCATGGCTATCATTAATCTCATCAGCACTGCATGTCACCTAAAGTTGTGGGTCTCCATTGGAGCCCACAGGTCTCTGCTTGTGGACTGGAAATATGATGCAACATGCACAGGCGGGCTCTATAAAACAGACAATACTATCAGCAACATTCATCGTCAAATAGTAAAATTGTGCTGCTGATATATACATTGCAAAAAAAGAAATCATGAAAAATACAGGCAAGCATGCAACCAGCAGGCCTGATTTAGAGTTTGACTGACAGGGTATTCCTCCACAAATGTGGTGTAGTACCTTGTCTGCCAAACTGATGGTTTACCCACTGTATTTCAAGTCAGTTGGAATGTCATATTTCTGATGGTGGTCCCCCACTAACTCCGGAAGTGGAAACCCTACTCCAATGGCTGACGGAGTTGGTACCATTGATGTAAGTATATCAGATCATCTTCTCTTTTTAGAGTGGACGGACTGATGTATGTTTTTTCTGTTCAGAACTGCTAGGGAAAACCTGCTAGACACAAATAGAAAAAAAATAAGATGAACCCCACACCATGGGAAAAACCTCTGTGAGTGTCACTTTGGGAGTTGATTTTGATTTTTCAACAACAAAAAGTTTGCTGAGCATCTGCATGAAACATGGTAGCCGCTCAGCAAAAATTCACTTCTTTTAGAGGAGCTGCCCTCCGGGCAGGTAGTGATCTCTAAATATATGGGCAGTAGTACAGACAGGAGGTAATGCCCTCACCTCCCCATAAGCTCATATAGACAGTATAGAAATCCACTGCTAGCACAAGGAGTCCAGACATTTTGTCTGAGAGTACCAAGAAGATCTTTCTAACTTAAAACAGAGACTGAAGGAGCACTACCCAAAAATATCTGAACAAGTGTAGGTGAGTTTTTTTTTTTTTCTTTTGCATATTTATATAGCGCGAACTCGACCCGAAGGTATTGGAGCGCTTTACATGAGCACCGTATTTACATTACACATTCAGGCACGGGGAGATTAAGTGATTTGCCCAGAATCACAGGATGTGGACGCGACCCGAGGCTCGAACCCTGGTTTCCAGCACCAAAGTCGGCAGTCTAGCCGACGGACCACATCCTCTCCCCTGTTGAGTTGAGGGGTGTGTGCCTTGCAAGTGCCTCCCTCTTGTGCCAACATTTGCTTGTTCAGCTTTGTGGAACCCAACCATGCTCCTTTTCCACTAGCCTCTAGCCTCCATTCCTTGTGGTGTTGAGCTCAAGAGTATCACCAGTATTGGTGGCCTGTGACTAGAAGTAGAGTCCATAAGCCACACTTGTGGTTTCTCTGTTCGACAGATCCAGACTTAAAAAAAATATCAAACTTAATATTTGTGTTTGCCTTTTGTGTTTTATGTTCACATCTCACTTTCCCACAGAGAAAGGGGTAGCCCAGTCAAATGCCTGCAGTGCTAAAAGATGTTCTTCCAATACTTGGAGCTCATTGACCTGGTGTCAAAAGCATCTTTGGGTTGCAAGATATCCAACTGGTAGTAAGCAAGTCTGGAGGTTTATGTTTAGGGGTTTTGTAAAGGGCATAGCTGCCCAGGGGCTTCCCAGCGCTGAGGATCAGAAATAGCAGGAGGATCGGAGCATTATCCAGGAAACAGCCATGTCTTCAGTTTTTTCCTGAAACCTAATTCATCTGTGAGCATTCTTTGTTCTTTGGGCATGGAGTTCCAAAGCTTTGGCACCAAGTGCGAGAAGGCTCTTCCTCCCATCTAGATCTCTTTATCCTTGTGGTCTTAATAAGACGGTCTGAAGAAGATCTTAGAGGTCTTTCAGGCACATATGGTGTGATGAGTGCTCTGAGAGGGACTGGGCCCTTGCTGTTCATAGCTCTGTGTGCTATACATAGCAATTTAAATTTGACCCTGTCCTGGATTGGCAGCCAGTGAAGTAGTCTCAGTGCGCCTTTCGCTGATTCATGCCTGGGAATACTTCTAAGTAGCGTAGCTGCTGCGTTTTGTACCACTTGTAGTCTGATCATTACGTATTTGGGTGATCCCAAGAAAAGGGAATTCCCGTAGTCCAGATGTGATAGCACCAAGGACTGTATCACTATTCTCTGGGTCTCCTTGGGAATAAGGCCTAGGATTTTACGGAGCATACGTAATATTCCAAAACACGTGGCAGCTTAATTCCTTGCTTGTGTCTCCATGAAGAGGTTGTGATCCAGCCCCATTCCCAGGTTCGTTATGGAATTTTTGTGGCTGGGGGGGTATCCCAGTCCTTTTGGCCAGCTGATGGTGGCTCGTGATGGTGAATTATTTCCTAGAAACATTAGTTCAGTTTTATCACCATTCAGTTTCAACTTGCAGCTGGTCATCCAGTTTGCAACTCTTTCCATACAAGGAACAACTTGGTTGTAATTTGACTTGGGACCCTCTGCCACAGATACTACCAGTTGGGTGTCATCGGCATAGGTTACGATTGACAGCCTGAATTCCTGGACGATCTCCGCCAACGGTTGCATGTAGAGATTGAATAGAGTGGGACTAAGGGTGGAGCCCTGTGGTACTCCGTAAGCAATCTCCAGAGCATCTGAGTAGTGTCCAGATCTGTCTTTTAGGAATTATACTAACCAACTTAGGGCACTATCCCGGATCCCTGTTTTCTCCAGACTGTGAATCAGTGTCTTGTGGTCCACTGTATCAAAGGCTGCACTAAGGTCAAGCAGCAGGATTGCAGCCGAGCCTCCATGGTCAAGGATCCCCTTGAGTTCCTCCATGACTAACAACAGGGCTGACTCGGTGCTGTGAAGCGGTCTAAACCCCATTTGGGTCTGGTGTAGTCCCTCGTTCTCCTCTAGGAATTGGGACAGTGCCTGGTTGGCATGTTTCCTAATAGGTAGGAGTGAGATGGGACGGTAATTCCCTAAGTCTGTTGGGTCTAGGTGTTTTTTTTTTAGTAGGGGTCAGACTCTAGCATGCTTCCAAGCTTTTGGAACTCTTCCTTGGGTAAGGGATAGTGTTAACAAATCTGTGAGGCTAGTCACAATGGCGTCCCCACCCTGTAATAAGATGTGTTGGGGAATTGGGTCTTTGGGGGAGCCTGATTTAATGTTTTGTAGGATCAGGCTTGTTGATTCCTTACTTAGCACCGGAAAGTGCGTTAGTGCTGGTCCTGCAGCCTTACCCGTTGGGTCCATGGTTCCCCTGGGTAGTTCTCTGTTGTCATTATTTCCTTGCATAGAGTTGTAGATGTTTTCTACTTTATTTTTGAAGAAGACTGCAAGGTTGTTACATCTCTCCTTTGATGAGGTTTGTGGAGATGTTTCTTGTTCTATGGACATTAGGGATCTGACCACTTTGAAGAGTTCTCTAGAGGAATGGGTGGCAGAGTTTATTTTTTCCTGGAAATGCCTGGCTTGGACTAATTTAATTTCATCATGGTAAAGTCTGTCTGCTTTCTTGTAATGGTCCTTGATGATTGGGTCATATGCTTTCTGCCAATTCCTTTCAATTTTTTTGCATGTTTTTTTCAAAGATGAAGATGGTCGTTAAACCATGCTGCTTTCCTCTGTGTGTGGTGAGTCCCTGTCCTCTCTTTCTGACTCAATTTTTCTGTAGTTTTGTTGAGCCATTCGGCCCATTGCATGTCTGCATCTTCTACATCCCCTGTCAAGAACGGGATATTCCCCTCTAGGGACTTGATCATACTGTCTGGAATGGTTCTGTGCCACTTCTTGCCTAGCTTCGGGGCATTTATTCCTATGTTTTGTGATTGCATTTTGGCCAGAGTGAAAGGAATAAAGAGGTGGTCTGACCTTGGGACTGGTATGGGCGTGTCTGTCTTTAGATTAGAATCATTAGAGAAGATTGCGTCAATGGTATGACGTTTTTCATGTGTGGCCGATTGAACATGCTGTGTGTGTTGCATGGTTTCCATGTCTTGAATTAGTCTGATTGTTTTCTCTGTCAGGGCTCCATATATCCTATGAGAAAAACAAGACTTCAGAATAAAATTATAATAATGCTATCTCTGGTTTGGGACCAAATATTGAAAAAATTGAAACACCATTTGTAATGCTAATTAAAAATACAATTCAATAGTGAAGATAGATATTTAATAAATATTTAGGAAAAAGTACTTTTAAAAAGTGCACTTTACGTGCCTGAGCTTCCAGTAGGCTTATTAGCACCAGACTGCTGACAGCCTGCTGTTAACAGTGCTTCCCCTAATGAGGTGTGAAAACTGCTCCCAGAGTAGGAACAATGGCTTTGGCCTTTTCACAGGAGGACTGGGTGTGGAGTAGGTAACAGTTATCAACTCAGGAAGGATAGCTTTGGAAAGTTCTGAGCCTTCATTAACTTGAAAGAGAGCTGGGGAAAGCAAATGTGCTGAAGAGAGGGAACTACTCATTTCCCTTAATACACCTCTGGCAGACCTACAAGCTACCTTCAGGGACAGAAAGATGCTGCCATTTTGCCGTTGCCTCAGTACATGCACTGTGGGATAGTTTGCAGGAAGGTTAACAGGATGTTTTTCACAAGTAGGAAGGGTTGCCCCGGGAACCATTTTCCATTGGTTAGGGAGTGTCCAGGAGTCACCACCTCCCACTGGCCAGTGAAACCTACAAAGATGGCACCTCACACACAGCTCACCAGAATTTTCTTGGAACCACAGAGGAACAAAAGAGTACTGCACCTGCTGTTTTAGACCTGTGTGGAGATCGTCAGGGCTGTACCTGCTCCCACTTCAACCCAGGACTTAGAGGAAGACTCTAAGGGTCACTTGGCTGACCCCCTGTGTTGCTACAGGGACACAAGCAATGATACGCCTTCTTGCTTAAGTACCAACTAATGCGTAAAAGCTGAAACTGCACTGGACCCTGGGGGTGGTCCTTGTACGAGTGAGGTCTGGCCCCTAAGTGCTGTCTGTGAGGTCATCTGATCCTTAAAAGTGGCCCAGAGGAGCTGTTTGAGAAACTCTGAAAATGTGTGACTTAGAAAGTTGTTGGACCTTCAAGGCCTCCAAAGTGTCAGCAGGACCTCACAGTAAAGGTGTTTGATTTCAATGCAACATGCTCTGATTATCAAAAAGGAGAACACAACTTTAATGGATACAGCTTCAGGTTGCCCTGCTGGATACTTTTGAGACCCATAAAAGCAACCATGTTCGCAGTTAGCAATCTTGACTGGATGAAGGTGCGAGAAGTATCTGCCCTACAATAGGAGTTCATCAACTGCCAATTTAAAATTTCCCCCACTCAGAGTTTTTCGCCCAAAAGAAGCAGCTTCAGTGGGACCTCATCCAGTCACTGTCTGTATTTAAGAGGACTTTGGTGGATACAGCCTGAAACCTTGCCCTGCTGGAGGATTTTGACTTACATTTCCATTTTGGAGACTAACGGGCTGTTAAAAATCCAAAGGAAACACTTCAATTGACAAGTTATAGTGTCCTGAGCTAACCATAGTTTGCATCCCCACCATGCACTGCGTATGACCTCACATATTACACCACTCATGCCATGTTAAATGACATCAATCACATTATGATTTTTTTTTTATTTCATTGACTGAAGAGGCGCAAAAAATGTTCATTTGGCCATCTTGACAATAACAAAATAGCACTGCTCTGCAAGTGTTGTGTCATGAAAAAAAATATTCCACAGCCATGGGGGTTCCACTATGAGAGATGCCCAATCCTTCAGAGGGCTAGGAAGCATCCTGAGGATGAAAGAATGCACCTTGAAACCCCCAAAATCCTGGTTCAAAGTGCAAGATTCATGCGTTAACTTCCTACTGGGCAGAGATAAACTACCTTACCTTACCTTACTTACCACAAAGGACATGGAATAGCACCAGCCAGAAATGTTTTCTGTGGGCCTGCACCTGATGTGTACTGGTGGGTGCCAATATCAAGACTGAATTCTCCATATATGTGGCCAAAGCACTGACAAGTCACCTGGTTCTTCCTCGACCAACAAAAAGACTACTTGAAACCACTGCTGTTATCTTTCCTCCCAAATACATCTGTCCTGCAAAAGCCAGGAAATGTTCAATATGAGAAATTGAGTTGATGATCGAGAGTCAATAAATTAACCTGGGCTTAACCCGCTGGTAATTTGGTTCAAAAGCAGTCAGGCTTAATTTAGAACCAATATGTAAAGTATTTATGCAGCACTCAAACAGTAATAAAGTAAAAACAGAACACAAAATAAAAATCCCAAACTATTTTAGAAACATAGCGTACATTTTAATAATTTATTTGACACCAAACTGACAAAAAGCCAATCAGTAGAAACAGAGTTATGAATTTCCAAAGTTTAAAGTGAAAACTACACTTAAAAGATCAAAGTGCCAATCGCTAACATCTGGGTGCGTGAGAATGGGGCAAAGTCAAAAGTTGTGGTCAGTCGCGATGGAGCACCGTTCAGATACATAAATTGTCTGAGAAGGTAAAGTTCAGTGGGGCAAGGCAGCCAGTGGTGTCCGAGGAGGAGGTGGCGTTGTCGGGGAGCCGCTGGGGAGAGTTGCAATGAAGATTCCTAAGTCTGGACTTAGTCTCTATTTTGCAGGTCAAAAATCTCCATCAAGATGATGCTGCAGGCTGTAGCCAATGAGGGATCCATGAGGCCGGATCCCCTTTCTCCGAGGAGCCATGGAACAGATAAATAACGTATCAGGAGTTGCTTCAAGTCAGGCCCACCAGTGATGCTCCTTGGACTTATCAACAAGCAGGTAGGTCCTGGTCTCATCGCGGTTTTTAGAGCACTTGTTGGCAGAAATGTCCCAAGATTTGGATTTTTGCTATCTGGGCACCTTTAGTACCACTTCAAAGGGTCAAGGACTGCAGAGGCACCACTTAGAGGATCAGGACTCACTCAAGCAAGGTCCATGAGTGGGTTCAAGATGGTTGGACCCTCTCTGTCCCTGAGGTTCTGATTAGGTGACCAGGCAATTAACCCTTAGAGTCACTCTGGAAGTCCTAGGTTCAAGATGAAGTGAAGGGCTCAAGCAGCAGGGCAGACCCCTGGTTTTCAAGGCAGGCTTCAGGCAGCAAAGGTCTCATGCCATCTCTGGTGCAGCAGAGCAGTCTTCTGGACTGCATAGCAGGCCACAGCAGCAGACAGTCCTCTGAGAGTTCTTCTGCAGGTCCTGAAAGTAAACTGAGAATGGGTCTGAGGGTTCCCTTTTTATACCTGGTGCCTTTTTTGAAGTCGAAGAGCATTCTGACGGCTCCCCCCCTCCAAAGATGTGTCTAGAAATTTTTGCCTCCCGGTCCTGGCTCTAGTCTGGGTTCAGGCACAAAAGACTAGTGTGATTCCTTTGTGTGAGAGCGGGGCTCAGCCTACTGTAGTGCAAGGGTGGGGGGTGCACCCAGCTCCACTCCCATTCTGCCTGATATGGCTCATCCAAAGGAGTAGAGCACACAAATGGCAACATTCGAAAAGTTATCGGGTAAAGATACTTAGAAAGGATTTTATTTAACAGGCAATTTCATTCCATTGCAGTATTACTTATGAATGCCCTAATCGTGGCATCAAAAATGAAATATCTTAAACATAAATTCAATCAAATCAACAGTAAATAAATCTCAACAAAGCCGGGTGTATTGCTTTTTTAAAGTTTACATTCAATAGTACAAAATTAAGGGTACAAGTTTTTCTCATGTGCAAGGAGACAGAAATCTACAATCATATAAAACAATTTGTCCTTGTCACCAATGTACTATGACCCATTTGAAATAATTAACTTAATGGAAACTAGCCTATATATAGGACATAGATTTCTTACAAATGAAATTTCTGCTACAAAATAGAAAATGGGTTAATGCTTCGACGTTTCAGTCTTTTATGCTGTCCATCTATAAGACCATCTTCAGGACACACATTCACAAGAAGAACAAAGACCCTTTGATAAGCAGATCAATCAAAATACTTGTTGATCTTGTTGTAAATTGATACTTGGGTTTAATGTATCCGTATGCTGTCACCTTTTGAACGCTGTGTGTAAAATCAGTGGGTTGTTCTGTTCAAAGTGTGATGTGTCGCGTTCCTTTAATACCTTTATAATATCCACGTTCAGGCATGGCGTTTCATCCACAGATCTCAATCTGTGGATGAAACGCTATACAGGATTGCTGATTCTAGATGGCAATATACAGAGTTATTAAAGGAACTTTGGTCTTTGTCGATCTTTAAATTCAAATAATACATAAAAATTGTATTTGTGTTACATAGTGATAAAACAATGTCAGGAGTGGTTGCTTGCAATTCTCGCATGGATCTGGGTAGTGAGACAAGTTGGGACACACTATATTGTCTGCAGGTGTCTGGGCATGTGTTTTACTTGTATGATTAAGGTTTACATGCGCGTCGGGTCATAGATTTGAGAAAGGTGTACGTGTAAAACTGTCTGTCTGGTCAGGAGATGATTGGTACCCTATTTGTTTTTTCACTTTGATTACTTTGACTGTGGAGTTACATGCAACCTGTTTCCTGTTAGTATGCTTGGTGGTTTAGACATATCCACCTGGTTATTTGGGGAAGGGACGTATGGTATACTGTTTTTTAGTGTGATGTCAAGCGGTTTTATCTGCAGTGAGTTCATTATGTGATCTTGATGTGAGTGGAATAAATTTTGTTTTGTGTTGCTTGTGCAAATGAAAAATGCATGTGTGAATATGAGGTGGGTGTCAGGATACACAAATTTCAAAGTGTTGTTGAAGGAGACCGATTATGTATGAGATTGTGGTCATAAGAGTTGTGACTTTTGAAATAAATTACAGGTACGCTTTCCATTATTGTTGTTTGTGCCATGTATGTGCAGGAAGGTGATGACAAGGAAGTCTCACAGATGAAAGAAGGTTGAGGATGCCATGTGATGGAAAGTCCATCACTTTGTCCCTGTGTGTATTAATGTGTGAGGCAACCATAAGGTAGGAGTGATGTAATCCTTATGTTATCTGCTTATGGGCCCCCCATTGCATGAAATAAATTACAGAGTGGCAGTAGCCACTCGATAGTTCTAGTTATGGTTGCCAGAGATAGAATTCACTGGATTTGTGACCTTTAATTACTTTACGCCCGTTTGCTGAATCTCCACAAACCTTTGCAGACCTATTCATGTTTCTACATTGGGGGATGATGCAAAGTTTCATGGTGATTGGTGAAGGGGTGTAAAGATAAAAGGGGAGTGCCAAAACATGTTTTGGCACCAATGCATTTTCTATAGACTTTGTACTCAAGTGTAGCGACCAAATGCCCAGTCAGATTTCCATGCAATTTGGGAGGATTGTAGATTATCAAATGGTCCTTTTTGGTATTACAAGTAAGAGGGGCAAGTATTTTTAATATTATAAGGCATTTAAATTGAGTGATATCTGAGGCTGCGGTAGTTTCACAAACTTTTGCAAAATTTCTTGAAACTACCACAGTAGATGGTAATGACAAGTCATTATGTGATTGGCTATTGACTGCCTTTACAAAGGTTAAAAGCAACCATGTTGCTTTAAGGCCACATTCCCTGTGTTCTAGGTTAGGGGCTCAGATATAGGTAATTATTAGGTTTTATAATTTTTTCCTACCTATTACCACTTAACTAAAGTCGTAATAGGTAGGGAAAAATGATATGTAGTTTCTATATATTCTTTAAAAATTCACAGAGTACCATGATACTACCTAGGACATACTGCAGCCATCAAAAAACTCTAAAAAAAATAAAATATTGAACATTTGTTTAAACCGTTGTATACTTTAAAACAACATGGAAAAATATAAATTAATTTCCATACCAAATAACACTTTAATAAAATGGTAATAGATAGGGAACAACAATAAAACCTATTACTTACCTATATTTATGGTCCTAAACCAGAACACAGCTAGAGTGTAGTAAAAATATTATGTCTGCATTTACATTTTGTAAAGGCAGGCATTAGCCAATTATGTACTGGTTTGTCATCGCCATGTACCGTGGTCAACCCAGATGTTACCAGAGTATACCATGACACAATATATCAAGAAGGGACAGATCTATTCTTAGATTGTGTTACTGTCAGGCCCAGCTCCGCAGGATCCAGTCGCAGCAGAAAAAGGTCCACCTCCTGATAGTACCAACACCCCGGAAATCAAATACGTACAGGGTATTCGAATGATCAGGCGAGGGAAAAGGAGAGGGAAGGGACAGCAGTGGAACAGAACCTGAAACAACAAACCACATAGGTATCAGCAGAGATTATGATGTCTACTCTCATTAATATCTCGCTAGAGGATTACACGTATATACCTGAATATCAATGCTGTAATTGGTACAATTAAAGGGCATCCTCTAGTAGTACGCAAACCAAGCACAGAACCTGTAATGAAAAGACTTATAACATTAATGCTTGCAGACTCACACAACTCACAACCCATATGTGCCAACACAGACTTCCACATACCCTACGGTCGTCTTGTATTCAGGCATGAGACCTTTGAAATCCTGCAGTGCACATAATAACCTTTCCCCTTGTACTGAAATATTACGCCAAAGCCAGTAAGCAGAATTGTGCATAGCCCCTTCCCATGGAGTAGCTGCAAAATGAATCCTAGATACCAGTCAGAGGTGTCTTCCAGGTAAGATATATATCACACACCAGACCGCACCACTGTCCAGAGTAAGTATGTACAGAGAAATACAAACGGTAATATGCAGTTACCGCACCGCTATACTCCGCTGTATGAATAAGACTGATAGGGCAGTTCTAAGAACCCTCACGGCAATACGCGGTTAATCTCACCGCTGTATTCCGCTATCGGGCTAAGGCTGAAAAGGACACTGTGGTATTCCCCAAACGGCAATACGCGGTTAATCTCACCGCTGTATTCCGCTATCGCTGACCACAGAACAGAGCACTCGGGTAACGTTTTCCCGGGAAGCCGATCTCCAGGCTTCTCGACCTTCCCCACTCGAGTACTCACGAAATGCCGCTGCCGAGCTGAGCAGCGGCTCTGTAGAAACAGGGAACCTCCGTTTCAGGAATCCCCGACGGCGCTTCCTTCCTCCGTTCTCTCTCAGCCGAGAGAGAGGAACTCCAAAACTCCAGAATCACGCGCAACGTCCTGCGCTACGTCCTCGCCTAAATCCCATTCCGCAACTGGCATCATGGGAATTGTAGTTTTCTGGTACTCGGTAGGTGCTGCAACGCCCGGTACCTGACAGTTACCCTTGCATCAGACAAGTAACTCAAGGACACCATGCATTGCCCTGGAAAGCCACTCCAGTCTACACCACTCCACTTTACAGTATTCCACTCTACACCACTCCACTCTATACAACTCCACTCTACGTCACTCTACG
Source organism: Calotriton arnoldi (assembly GCA_963921515.1). NCBI lineage: Eukaryota > Metazoa > Chordata > Amphibia > Caudata > Salamandridae > Calotriton > Calotriton arnoldi. The sequence goes on along the minus strand of CAWUFW010004404.1, from coordinate 579,896 downwards.
TCACTCCACTATACACCACTCCAGTCAATGCTATGCCACTGTGTGTTAGGCCACTCTACAACACTCCACTTTATTCCACTCCCCTCTTTACCACTCCAGTCAATGCTATTCTAGTTCACGTCACCCCACTCTATGTCACTCCACTCTATCCCACTACACTTTACGCAATTCCAATCTGCGTCACTCCATGCTATGCCCTTCCACTCTATCCCATGACATTCTATGCCACGATACTGCACAGTACGACACAACACTGTATTACACTGCAATGTACGCCACTCTAATCTATGGCAGTGCTTTCTTCTCTGCTCTACAACAGTCCCCTCCAATCTACGATACTCTACACCCCTCCAGTCTAACAAAGTCTACTACACTGTATCCCACTCCACTGTCTTACTGTATTGCAGTCTATTTCACTGTACAACACTCTACTACAGTTGTTGCCACTGTACGCCTCTCTACTTGATTGTATGACACTTTTAGCAACTCCCTCTATGCCACTGCACCCCAATTTACTCCACTCTACTCTATGACACACTGCGCCACTCTACTCCACCAATCCATTCTATGCCACTAAACTCTACATCACTCTATTCCAGTCAACTCTAGAACACTCTGTGCCAATCCACTCTACCACACTCTACCAAACTCTAGTGTACTCTATGGCACTCCACTCCATGCCACTCAACTCTACAACAGTTTCTGACACTCTATGATACTCCACACTACTCAACTGTATGACATGCCCCTCCACTCAGTGACACTACACCACTTCACTCTACTGTACGACATAGCACTCCACTCTAAGATATTTTAGTTCACTGTTCGCTACGTCACTCTACTCAACTCCACTTTACGACACTTAACCCCATACTATGCCACTTCACTTTACACTGCTCCACTCAACGAGACTCTCCTCTATGCTATACAAATCCACTCTACAACTCTCTATTACATTCGATGCCACTGTACATCACTATATGACACTTTATGCACCTACACACCACTGTACAACACTCTGCTCCCCTCTATGCCACTGTACAGCACTCTACTCCACTGTATGCTACTTCACAACACCCTACTCCACTCTAGGACACACTACACAACTCCCTCTATGCCACTACACCCCACTTTCCTCTACTGTACTCTATGACACACTACACTTTACTCCACTGTACTCCACTACTCCACTATACACCACACCACTCCACTTCACACAACTCTACTCTACTCCGCTCTACAACACTGTACTCCACTCGACACTCTGCATCCCTCCACCCTACCACACAATACTCCACTCTATATCACTTCACTGTATAACAGTGTACTTTAGTCTATACAAGTATATGGCAGTCTAGTTTACTCTATGGCACTGTACGACACTGTATTCTACTGTAATACACTCAACACAAATCCCTCGATGCCACTCCACCCCACTTCACTGCATTCAACTCTACAAAACACTACTCCACTCTACTCTACTGTACTCCATTACTCCACTCTACAACACTCCACTCTACGCTCCTCTGTGCCACTCAACTCTACTCCACCCTATGCCACTCCACTCTACCACACTGTATTGCACTGTGCTCTAGTCCACATCACATCACTCCACTATACAATACTCTAATCCACTCTGTGGCACTCCACTCCACTCTATGACACTTTCCAAGAGTCTACGGCATGCCATAGCAATCTGCAGTATGACACACCTCTCCACTATGTAACACCTTATTCCACTGTATGCTATACCAGGCCCCCTCTGCTCTATTGCACGCTATTCTACTCTACAACAGACACTCCACTCTATAACACTTAATTCTACTATCTTACGCGACTCCAATCTATTCAACTTCATTCTAATCTACCATACAATACTTTACCCCACTCTGCGCCACTGTTCCACACTCCATTCTATACCGTTTGACTGTATACTCTCTCCTCTACTCTTTGCAACACCACTCTACAAAACTATTCTACCCTCTATCTCACTCTACGAGACTCTACTCCACTCTATCTACTTACACTCCACTGTACAACTCTGTACTCCACTTTATCCCATTAGACTCCACTATACAACACTCTACAAGAATTTACAACACTTTACAACACAGCACTCCACTTTACTCTACGGGAGATCAGTCTAATTTATGATACTTTACTCAACTCTACTTTAAGTCACTCCACTCTACTGCATTCCACCCCCTCTACCTGTATGAAACACCCCACTGTATGACATGTCACTCTACTATACTCCACTGTAGTGCGGCGAGTGAGGTGACAAGACTGTGTACGGAGGTGTGCTATTTACAGTAAATTGAAGGTAGGGTGTAAATTATAAATTTAGGTTATAACTGGTGGTTTGGAAATTATAAAAGCTTATAACTATAGCTTTAGAATTACTAATGTTTGTATAGGTTAAGATGGGTTTAACTATAACGTAACCTTTGTTTTTTTCATTCATTATAAATATATATATCTGTATAAAAAAATATACATATTACCTACTGTCGGTCGCCAGTAGGTAGTTCTAGTTGTAGGACCTTGTTTCTATTCAAAAAGCTTTTTTTCTTTTGCCAATATCTTTGGCACCGTTTGACGAATCTTTGCGACATTTTCAAAACTAATAGCTCACTCACTTCAGCTGTTGTGTTGAAAGTTACGGGGTCATTCATCAAGCGGGGGCAGACAAAAAGGGGGTCCCAAAATGTGTTTTCTCCATGTTAATTTCCATAGGAAACTTTAGACACGGCTACAGCCTGAACTGCTTAACGGAATTACATCAAATTTGGCAAACAGGTAGCTCTTGGTTCAGAAAGTACTCTTTTTGTTAAATGGTGTAAATCCGTTCAGTAGTTCCTGAGAAATTTAAACATTTCTCAGCTATCCATATATTGACTCAAAGGATCTGCGAACCCTCCCGATCTCGAGCCTACTATCTGATTGGCAGGCAACAGTTCCAACCAGGAAGTGTTGGCAGCAATCGTGTGACTCAGTTGAACCGAGTCACAAGGAAAAAGGTTGAGAAACATAAAAAATTGAGAAAAGGGGGCAGGGTAGAAACACCCTGACCCTCTAGGCCTACTGAGGGGGTTCCATAGGGACCCCAGGGCCAAAACAAACATTTATTGAAAGTTTTCGGCAGGAGTCGCGTTGGGTCCGCGAATCTCACCGAATTTGTTTTTAAAAACGAAGTGTGGTCTCCCGCACTTCATTTCCTTTAAGCCCCCGGGTGGGCCAGGTCCCGGTGGCAATTATAAATAGATATGTGGGGGCCCGTGGGGCCCCACAGCCCTGGGGACTGCCACCTCCCTGGGGCTATTTACAAATAATTATGTGTGGGGCTCCTGCCCCCCCAAGCAGCCCCGGGGACAGCCACTTCCCCGGGGCTAACTTCAAAATAATGTGTGGGGGGACTCCAGCCCCCCACACAGCCCCGGGGACTGCCACCCCCTCCCAGGGCTGGCTCCAGCAATGTCCTGAGGTGACCACCCCCGGGACATTGCAGTTTGCTATGGGATGGCGGGAGCACTGTGCTTTTCTCCCCCAGGGAGCTGCATGTCAGCAGCTCCCTGAGGGTAAAAAGGAATGCCGACTCCTGCAGGAGGCGGGAGCCAGCCAGGACCGCGGGGGCCTTTAGGCTCCCCCCATGGTCCCTGACCATTTGGCCATGCCCAGGGGGATGGGGTCCTCGGGCCAAAAATGGCCTGGGAGGGGAGCTGCGTGCCCCCCTCCCTTAAAATAATATAATTTTTTTTTAAAAAGGCCTGGTCCCAGGGGACGGGGTCCCCGGAGCCGAAAATGGCCCGCCATCCTGCACACACCAATGCCTTATCTTTCAACATGCATCAATTACACATTCTCTCCCCTCCACAATGTTCTCCTGCTCCATCATTATGTATATGCCTTTAGTCTTGCTATCCCACGTGATCAAATGCATAAAGCAAAAAATACAACTTTTGTCTTTCCTTTCCGAAATATGATGAATTTATGATTATTTTATTTTTTATGAATATATACTGTGTATCGTTTCTGTATTTTGTAACAGCACTGAAGAAGAACAGTGTGCATGGAACACATGTTGGCTGTAGGCTGTATTTGCTGCATAAAAAGACACAACAAGTGATCCAATAAAGAAAGAATAAAAGAAAAACTAGGAAAGAATGTGCATTGTGTGATTTTGGCAATATCTATATGTATGTGTGTGTGTATGTGTATATTATCTACTGGCGGCCGCCAGTAGGTGGCTATAGTTAGGACCTAATTTCTATAGGAAAAGTTTTTTTTTGACTTGCCTATATCTTTGGCCCCGTTTGACGAATCTTCACGAAAGTGTCCCAAAAAAGTGCGGCATGACTCTAAAAAAAGTGAGTTTCCCATGTTAATTCCCATAGGCATTTTAGACACGACTACAGCCTGAATCGCTGAACATAAATACATCAAATTTGGCAGAAAGGTAGCTCTTGGTCCAAAAAGCAAACTTTTTCTGAATTGGTGTAAATACGTTCAGTAGTTTGGGAGATATTAAAGAAAAAGCAAACTTGTATATCTAGGGACGCGCAGCTCCATGAACCCTCCTGATCTCGTGCTGGGATCTGATTGGCTGCCAACGCTTCAACCAGGAAGTGTTGGCAGACATTTTGTGACTCAGCCTCAGCTGAGGCACAAAAGAAATGAGAAATGAAGAAAGGGGGGCAGGGTAGGAATACCCTGAGCCACTAGCACTGGTCCTGGGTTTCCCCTGTGACACTGCCAGGGCAAAAGTTTTTTTAAACATTTGTTGCAAAATTGTGATGGAGTCGTGAATCCGTGGCATTTTATTTTTTTAAAACTAGCGTATTTTAAAAAAAGCCCCTGGCTAGGCCAGGTCCCAGGGTCACTTTAAAAAGAAAGGAGGGGCGCACTAGGTTGCCCTCTTAAGGCTCTTTGAGCCCCAGGGACTACCACCTCCCCAGGGATTTATGTAAATATTGTATTGAGTGGGAGCACGGAACCTAGAATGAAGAGGCCAGGACCCGGGGACCCCTCCCCCATTCAATTTTATCTGAGCCCCTGGGGATGGGGTCCCCAGGGCCAATATCAGTCGGGGAGGGGGATCGTTTGGCTGTCCTCCCCCATTGAATATCGGCTAGACCCCGGGGGATGAGGCCCCAGGGGCATTCTGGCCCTGATGCTCATTTCACAGAAATTAAACCTCAAATGGAAGCACTTACAAATATAAACATGTATAAAGCTCCACTTCTGTAAAGGACAAACAATCCCAAAAACTGGGCTTGGCGTAGGGAAAGTGAGTTTCTCGGTCCATATTGAAAGACAATCTAAAATGCTTTGTGATGGTGAATGCATTGTTGATCTATTGGAGCGTACTCTGTAGTGATTGTGACGAGTGGGTCCTTTCTTATCCTTACCTGGTGAGAGCATAGTCCATGGTTCTCCCTTTAAATTCCTAAGAGTATTCAAATGTACAAATCACTTGGAAGCTTTGCTGTTTGGCCCCACCCACCTTAGTAGTATGCAAAGGTCTTCCTACCATTTGCCGTGATGATGGACAGCTTATCAAGCACCCCCCAAGCACGTTTCCTAAAGAATTTGGTGAAGCGTTCCTGATGGCAAAGACAATGAGGACATCTACACCAAACAAAGAAGCACTTGCCTCATATAGTTAAGAAGAAAGACACTTATTTGATGAAGATCTACCTCTTTGTAGTCTCATTGTCTTCTATATGGGTAGATTCATGTTATCACATATTTCTGGATAAAGACGCACGAGGAACCATCACATTGCTGAAACGCACACACGGTTGCTGGAGATATTTCCTCGTGGCCCATTATGCAGCTGTACTGTAGAATACAGACTGGACATTTACCCAGGAGTTAGCACTTAGTATTTAAACAGTAGCTCCACATGGGTAGATATTTTTTTTCAAAACTGTGGACTCTTGTTGGATAAAGGGGCAGGTATGATTCCTTTGTGGCTGAGTCACTCACACTGCTATTGACATACCTACACAGACACTTAGATACCCACTCACATACTCCGGCACTCACTCACATACCCACTGACAGACCCACTCAAACACTGATACACCCACTCACAGACCCACTCAGACACTCACATACCCACTCACAGACCCACTCACACACCCACTCACAGTCCTACTCAGACACTCTCACACACACTCATAGACCCACTCTGACACTGATGCACTCATTCACAGATGCACTCAGACTCTCCCACACCCACTCACTAACCCACTTAGGCACTCATGCACCGACTCAAAGAACCACTTTGACAGTCTCACAGCCACTCACAGACCCATTCAGACACTCATGCACCCACTCTGACACTTAAACCCACTCACTGATCCACTCAGACACTCATGTACACACTTACAGAACCATTCATACTCTTTCACACCCACTCACAGACCTACTCAGAGACTGATGCACCAACTCAAAGACCCACTCAGAGACTCATGCACTCACTCACAGACCCACTCAGTGTCTCACAAACCCACTCACAAAACCAGTCAGACACTCATGCACTCACTTACAGACTAACTCACACACTCATAGAGACATTCACAAACCCACTCAGATGCTCTCACACCCAATAACAGACCCACTCAGAAACTCACTCAGATACTCATGCACCCACTCAGATACCAACTCAGACACTCATTTACCCACTCACAGACTCACTCAGACACTCACGCACCCACTCACAGATCCATACAGCCACTCACACACCCAGTCACAGACCCATACAGCCACTCCCACTCCCACTCATTGACCTCTACAGCAACTCACACACACACTCTCAATGGTTACATGTCACAGTTAGGAAATACAATTAAGAATACCTTCAAAATTCAGAGGAATGTTATGGTTAGGAAATAGAAAAGAAAATCTTAAAATTCACTGGAAAAAACAAGGTTATAGGGATGTTATAGTTAGGCTCAGATTTCACTTGTACAAAACAAATGACATTCACTAGTTATAGTTAGCTGAGCAAACTTTAATTTACGCCCCCACAATGCACCACTTATGACCTCACATATTACATCACTCATGACATGGTCAGTGACAACACTGATGGCATTACTGATGACTTCTCAAATGGAATCACTGATGACATCATCCACAGGACCACTCATGCATCCAAACACAGACCCATAGAACTGTTCACATACCCCCTCACTCATCTACAGAGCCAATCACACACCCACTCACACACTCATACAGCCAGTCACAGAGCCACTCACTTACCCATAGAGCCACTCACACACTAAGTCCTACAGTCAGTCACACACTCACTTATATACCCATGCAGCCACTCACACATGCAGACACTCATCCATACAGACATTCATACATGCACTCACTCACCCATACAGCCACTGACTTACCTACTAACTGATCCATGCAAGAACTCAGACACCCACTCACTCACCCACTCACACACCGAGTCTCACACCCATAAAACCACTCACACATCTACTCATACAGCCACACAACCACTCACATACCCACTCACATAACCAGTCACACCCCGCAACCACTCACACACCCACTCACTTTATATCTCGTCGTGGATAGCACTGTGCTAATCTTATGCTTAAAGATTTTGATAGAAAAGCAGACATTTGAGGTAAGCAAATTTAGAGTGCCACTGGTGTTGAGGGTGCTCTATACAGAAGCTGCTCTCCACCTGAACTTGGGAACTACCCAGAGTTCTCTGCTTCTTTTTTGCATAATTTATGCGTCACTCTATGCCTGAAAGGGTATTGTTTTGACTTATACTGGGTGCTCCCTTGTGTCTGGACAAAGCTAAACCTCTCTGAAGAGCTATAATGATAGTGAAACAGGTGTCTTGGGTTGCTTTTATTCATTTCAGGTAGGCTTGGTTGGTATTTTACCAATTTAAAGCTGTAATACTGTGCCTGGAAATGTTCAAAGGCTTTCGGCATTTTACAGCTCGGCATGGATATCACTGTGCTAATCCTATTCTTAAAAACTTTGCTCCAAAAATGGCAAAAAACTTTGTCACTTTCTATCTCAGCATGGATGGCACTGTGCAAATCCTATGCTTAAAGGTTTTGATAGAAAAGCAGACATTTGAGGTGAACAAATTTAGGGGCATATTATCAAGCCAGTTATCGCCGCGTTAGCGGCACTTTTGTGCCGCTAACGCATTTTTTTTTATCGCCCTATTACCAAGCTGTCGCTAACAAGCGTTAGCGACAGCTTTCCGGCGATAGCTGCCGGTTTTTCTATCGCCGTGCATGGCAGCGATAGTTTCCGCTAATGAGATGCAAAGTAGGCGTTCCCTCTCAAAATTTCACAAAAAAAGTCGCTAATACACCATCGCACTATTACCAATGATGTCCGGGACCCGCGAAAAAAAGTCTCGCTAAGACCCCTTAGCTGCTGGAAAATAAAACCTGAAAAAAACAAGTCTAAAAATGGTAAAAATGGTGATAAATGGAGGCATATAAGGGAGCCCAGACCCACATCTGAAGACCCACAGACGCCATGGAGGTACTAATCATTCAGCTTGGAGTCCCACGAAGGCAACAACCACCACCGCCACTGCCACCTCCCCCAGGACCACCACCGAGGCAGCGCCAAAGAAGACAACGGGCCCTGCGCAGACGTCTCAGCCTCGCAGACCTGACGCCAGAGGATGTCATTGCCCACTACAGGCTCAAAAGGACATCCATCCAACACATCCTTAACCTGATAGGCCACAGGTTGACGCCACAAGCACAACGGAGAACCAACATCCCTCCGCAGACAAAGCTGCTGGCCGTGCTGCACATGTTGGCCTCTGGGACCTTTCAACCAACAATGGCCAGAGTCGGAGGAGTCTCACAGGCAGCCATTTCAATCTTCCTCCCGACTGTCTTGGATGGCATACTCAGCCTGATACCCCAGCACCTTCACTTCCCCAACACTGTGCAGGAACAGATTGAGACCAAGCAAGGATTCTATGCCATAGCCGGATTCCCACAGGTGTTGGGGGCAATTGACTGCACACATGTCCTATTTGTGCCCCCTGCGGACAGTGCACACATATACCGCAACAGAAAGCACACCCATTCAATGAATGTGCAGGCAATAGTGGACCACCGGGGACTAATCACCAATGTCATAGCCAAGTTCCCAGGTAGTGTGCATGATTCCTACATCTTCCGACAGTCCATCATAAACCAGCACTTCCAGGATGGCACATATGGAAATGCAGTGCCAGTCGGTAGGTACTAACGTGACCCACCACATGCCTCAAATTCACAGAGATGCAAATCATAAGTGTGAGAATGTACATGTCACAATCACACATACAACATGGTAATCAACGTGCCCACATACCAGACACAACAACACCAGGAACTGTGTGAACTGTGGCTAGCTATGTAGACAAACCATCCTCAAATGCTTAGCCCCTCTGCCACTCATTAGCAAATGTGGGGAGAGGTATGAATCATGTATGTGCGATGGAGGCACCCGATCCATAATGGAAGTATGAACACAAGGCCCAGTGTGTAGGTGTTGTGCTGGACAGTCGGGACTAATCTGACCGCAGACATGCCCATGTGGGTATATAGTGTGTTTCCGTAGCCCAGCCTGATGGCAATGACTGTGTGGGTCACTGTCTCACCCGACAATGGGGGGATCCATTGGAAGGTTGCATGGAGGATGCAGAGGCAGGCGAAGCAGCTGCAGGCCACTGCGTACACCTGTAGGTACATGGAGAGGGAGGAGTCAAATATGGGGCCTAGGTACCCAGAGTTGGGGTCGGGGCATCCGAAGGCGTTGGCCCACCAGGTGATGCCACATGCTGATTGTTCTTTTACGAGGATGAGGACTCATGTTTCCCCTGCGTATAGCATGCCCCAGCTGTTGACCATCCATGTTGCAACTCACAGCAATCCTACCTGGAAGCCCAGTTTGGTGTGTGGGCGTATTGTTGATGGTGAATATGAGCATCCTGTCCGTGTCGGTGGTGGTGTTTACTGGTATCCCCAAGCTTGCACCAGCTCCTCTCCATGTGTCAGCAGATGCATCAGCCAACTTTGAGGTTGATGGTGACCAAGGTGGCATTCATTGCCTGCTGTATATTGCAGTTGCATAGTGGGACAAGGGTGTATGCGCAGTTGGAGATACATGTCTGTAAAATGCAGCCTAGCGCCATTGGTGACGACTGCAGCGTTGTGGGTGTTGCTGTTGATGGTGGTGTGTAGCATCTCCTCGGTGACTGAGCTACACCAACTTTGTGGGGGCCTGCATGTGGTCAACAGTGTCTTGGGGTACTTCAACAAGGTGGTGCATGCATAAGTGGTCAATACATGTGCGTTTAGTGGGGTCGATGAACTGGACGAAGTCTACACATGCAAAGAAGCCGTCAAAGTGTGCCCTGCCTTGTGGCTCAGTGTGGTGAAGATCTGGGGCAGTCTGATGTCAGCAAACATTTCCCAGAGTCAAATGGATCTTGAGTAGTCGTGGCATGTGAGTTGGAGGCTACACACACGAATGAGTACGTAGTCCAGGGAGTGGACAGTGTTTTGTCTGATGATGCTGATGGTGTGGGTGAAGCGTTCCTGCCCTCAATGGGCCCTGCATGCGAGGGGGCTGCTGACTGTTGATTTGTGGCAGCTCGGGACAGGAAACAGCATGTGTTGTGCGGTGGGGCAGGTCTGGCAGCAGCAGCAGCAGCTGAACTGAACGTGAACCGTGTCTGGTGTGGCCTATTGCCATTTAAACGTTAACATGGCATTGACTGTGAGGAGGGTGGATGAGTGCCATCGATAGACGGTAGAAGAGCCAGTCATGCAACCGCGCAGCGCACACAATCTAATTGGCTTGGGGGAGGGAGTATCAACAGTGATGCTGGTAATCAGTCAGAAGCAACACATGGCTAACATGAAATCAACATAGCACAAATGACACACCACAAAACCATCAACACCAACAACACAGCCGGCACAACCAATAATGTACACATCTCGCTTTCACATGTTACAGGTGACCAAGGATATGCACTATGCCCGTGGATGATGACACCCCTCCGAAACCCTACCACCCAGGCCCAGAGGCAGTATAATGCGGCCCACAGACGCACCCGGTCCATTGTGGAGCGCATATTTGGCGTGCTAAAGTCACCTTTCCGTTGCCTGGACATCACAGGTGGCAGACTGCTGTACAGCCCTGAAATGACATGCTTCATCATCGGGCCCCACCAGGAAGGTCGAATACCTCCCCGATGTGCTTCAACGCCAGAATTACTGCGGAGCAGGTTAAAGTGACAAGTGCACGTGAATGTGAAGTGATTTAAAAATGACTAGGCTGTATCCGAAAATGATTTTATTCGCCGGTCAGTCAGGCACAAAATAAAAACAATGTGAGTGATGTGATCGCTGAAGAAATTGGTCAGCTAAATCTCACTATGTGTGGTCAACATGTTTCTGCCTTTATGATGCTAGCAGCTAGGCATTCGTCAGGACCAAGGTGAAGACCCCGGCGGTATGAGCACGCTAAGGCTCACCCTAACCTGGAGGTCAGATGCGTGAAAAAGTAGGAAAAGAATCTTTAAAAACCTACTATGATTGCGGGATCCTTCTTACTTTTGGAACCCGCAGATCTCTGAAATAAAAGAACAAGAACGAACAAACACACAGACATAAGTATATTCAGTAAGCATGTGGTCATGGGACGTTCATTGTTCCAATTTCAGCAAACAAAGTGCTCTTCTCGGAGTGCACCGAAAACTATATCTCAAGGAGCTGTCGTGCAATAGTGAGATATGCATGTGCACATATTTTAGAAAGTTATTGAAAGTGGCAAAAGCTGGAACCACAATAAACATAGAAGGTGTCACATTAGCGCTATTTTTACTTACACGCCTATTGTGACGTGGAAAGCCACAGGGCGTCAAAATCAGAAAACGCTAACGTGACTACAACGCGCTCATCCAAGCGGAATTGTCAAAAAGGAAGGAATGTCTTACACATAGGGTGATCACTAAACACACCCTGGGTCTCGGGAGGGGTGGTGGCTGAATGGCACACCCTATAGAAAGGTAGATATAAAACAGGAGATGCATAAATACATAGATATGAAGTTCGGTCCCGCAACAGCAGGCGGTCACTTATCTGTGTAGTAGGGCTGCTCGAAGGAACACTCACGCCGAGAAAGCCAAACACCCACTTGGTACCTGGTTGAACCCTCTGAAAACCGGACCCCGTCGATAGAAAGGCCGGTGTTCCACATGTTTATATAGGGGAACACAGCCAGGAGCCTCGGTTTGAGCATCGGTGTCCCGGAGAGCCCTAATTACTACGTCATTACGTATACGGCAACAAAGGGGCCAATCAGAATGAAGTAAAGGTAAATCAATTGGCCCGCAGCGTCAGCAGAAAAGACTGGGACGCTGACTTCAGTAATAGCGGTGCGGAAAAACCCGCAACAAAACTTTATTCACAAGCGATAGGGACGCTAAGTCAAATGCCAGCTGTGCTATCATACAAAGTGAAGACAGGATAAAGGGTATTGGTTAGCAGCAAAACCACACGCTTGCTTGTCATGTCATGTGCCTATACCAGTTCATAAAAATGTGAAACACTTCTATAGATGGTAGAATGTGCCAGGTGGTGTATCAGATATTGTCAACAGGGAGTGTCTGAACAGTACACACTCTGTGGGGGTCATGCGGCTGTACAGAAAAATTGGAACTAAGTTCTGAGTACTGTACTCCAGGGAATATGATCATTCAGCCCCTCTTTATCTGTGCCCAGACGATAGACCCACCTCTGTTCTTTCTCAAACAGAGACTGCGGTATGTTTCTACATGCGGTCACCTGTTCAATGACTGTCCACTGTAAGTCATTAGTGGTGTGATTATGGTGTATGTAATGTTCGCTAAGTTTGGTTGTTATTCTCCTGCATCGGATGTTACTTCTATGTTCACCAATACGTTGTTTCACCTTACGAGTCGTCATCCCCACATAACGCAGACCACAAGGGCAGGTGATCAAGTATACCACATTTGTGGAATTGCAGTTGGTGTGAGTGCGCTGTGTCCACGTTTTGCCTGGTTCAAGATTGAGGACCTTTGTGTGTGCAGTCAGATGACAAATACTACAGTTGGCGCAAGGAAATGACCCACTATTCTAGGTAAACCCCAAGCCGCAGTTATGGAAGGAGTGCCAATCAGTGTCTCAATTTTGGGTCGTGTGTGGACCAATGAGTCCCTGAGGCTGCGGCCCTTTTGAAGGAAAAAGAGGTTTCTCCCATAACCGGTTACTACTAGTGATTATTCTCCAATGTTTGTTAATTGCTTTCTTCACTGTGGTAGAAGCAGTACTGTATGTCGTAACACAGGTAAGGGGAATGTCCTTCTTCATTCGGGGTTGTCTTCCAGAAGAGCCTCCCTTGGTTGGTTCCGGGCCTTTTATAGCTCTTACTCAGAATTCTTTCTGGGTAACCTCGATTCTTCAGTTTAGAGGTGAGGTTAGCTGATTGGTTGCGAAAATCCTCCAATTTGCTACAGTTCCTTCTTAACCGAAGGTATTGTCCATACGGTAGGTTCTCCCGTAGGGGCCTGGGGTGAAAGCTGGAAAACTCAAGTAGGTTATTTTTAGCAGTAGGTTTGTAATGGGTCTTGGTAGAGAGGCCTCTCTCTGATTTTGTGATGACCACATCCAAAAAACCACCTCATGTTGATTACAGGTGTGGGTAAATTTTAGGTTCAAGTCAAGGGTGTTAATCCAGGAAAGGAAGTCATTAAGAACGCACTCTGGTCCTTTCCATATCATTAAGATATCATCAATATACCTTTTCCAAAAAACTATGGAAGAGGCATAAGGATTATCACCAGAGAGAATGAATCTGCGTTCGAAATTATAGACGTACAGACCCGCCACACTTGGGGCAAAGGTACTGCCCATCGAAGTACCAGTTGATTGCAAGAACAGATGATTCTTATACTCAAAAGTTTCTTTTGAGAGCCAGGGTGGCACACTTCAAAATGAAATCTTTAGGGTCTGATAGTCCCAGACTGTTTCGTCCAGTGCCTCACCCAGGACCCTGATGGTATCGTCCTGGGGAATGCTGGTATATAGACTCTCTATTTCAAGTGTCACTAGTACAGTTGAAGCCTCCTCAATGGTCACCTCTTGTAGAAGGCATAGAAGACTCTTAGTGTCTTTAAGGTACGTGGATGACTGCTGTACAAGTGGTTTTAAAAGAAGTCGCAGAACCGAGACAAAGGCTCGAGTAAGGAGCCGATACCCGAAACAATGGGCGTCCTGGAGGAGGTGTCCTGTTTTTGTGCGTTTTAGGTAAGGTGTAAAAATAGGGTATAACACCTTCCCCTCAGTCAGGAAAGCAGACTCTTTGCTGGTAATATAACCATTCTGTTCTGCCTCTTTCACCAGTTGCTTAATTTCTGTCTTAAGTTCTGTGGAGGGGTCAGTAGTGAGGGAGTATAGTTCTTCCTATCGTCAAGGAGACGTTGACACTCTTGCTCATAGTCCCCTTTATTCTGAATTACCACCCCTCCACCTTTGTCAGCTGGTTTAATGGTGATTGCAGTATTTGATTGCAAACCTTGAAGCGCTTGATATTCCATTTTGCTAAGATTTTTAAATGTTTTTCTTGAAATAGAGAATTTTGAAGAGGGCAACACATTTAAAAATCTTAGCAAAATGGAATATCAAGCGCTTCAAGGTTTGCAATCAAATACTGCAATCACCATTAAACCAGCTGACAAAGGTGGAGGGGTGGTAATTCAGAATAAAGGGGACTATGAGCAAGAGTGTCAACGTCTCCTTGACGATAGGAAGAACTATACTCCCCTCACTACTGACCCCTCCACAGAACTTAAGACAGAAATTAAGCAACTGGTGAAAGAGGCAGAACAGAATGGTTACCTAAAACGCACAAAAACAGGACACCTCCTCCAGGACGCCCCATTGTTTCGGGTATCGGCTCCTTACTCGAGCCTTTGTCTCGGTTCTGCGACTTCTTTTTAAAACCACTTGTACAGCAGTCATCCACGTACCTTAAAGACACTAAGAGTCTTCTA
The DNA here is from genome assembly GCA_963921515.1 of Calotriton arnoldi. Lineage (NCBI taxonomy): Eukaryota > Metazoa > Chordata > Amphibia > Caudata > Salamandridae > Calotriton > Calotriton arnoldi. The sequence continues at coordinate 564,811 of CAWUFW010004404.1, read as the reverse complement.
TGCCTTCTACAAGAGGTGACCATTGAGGAGGCTTCAACTGTACTAGTGACACTTGACATAGAGAGTCTATATACCAGCATTCCCCAGGACGATACCATCAGGGTCCTGGGTGAGGCACTGGACGAAACAGTCTGGGACTATCAGACCCCTAAAGATTTCATTTTGAAGTGTGCCACCCTGGCTCTCAAAAGAAACTTTTTGAGTATAAGAATCATCTGTTCTTGCAATCAACTGGTACTTCGATGGGCAGTACCTTTGCCCCAAGTGTGGCGGGTCTGTACGTCTATAATTTCGAACGCAGATTCATTCTCTCTGGTGATAATCCTTATGCCTCTTCCATAGTTTTTTGGAAAAGGTATATTGATGATATCTTAATGATATGGAAAGGACCAGAGTGCGTTCTTAATGACTTCCTTTCCTGGATTAACACCCTTGACTTGAACCTAAAATTTACCCACACCTGTAATCAACATGAGGTGTTTTTTTTGGATGTGGTCATCACAAAATCAGAGAGAGGCCTCTCTACCAAGACCCATTACAAACCTACTGCTAAAAATAACCTACTTGAGTTTTCCAGCTTTCACCCCAGGCCCCTACGGGAAAACCTACCGTATGGACAATACCTTCGGTTAAGAAGGAACTGTAGCAAATTGGAGGATTTTCGCAACCAATCAGCTAACCTCACCTCTAAACTGAAGAATCGAGGTTACCCAGAAAGAATTCTGAGTAAGAGCTATAAAAGGCCCGGAACCAACCAAGGGAGGCTCTTCTGGAAGACAACCCCCGAATGAAGAAGGACATTCCCCTTACCTGTGTTACGACATACAGTACTGCTTCTACCACAGTGAAGAAAGCAATTAACAAACATTGGAGAATAATCACTAGTAGTAACCGGTTATGGGAGAAACCTCTTTTTTCCTTCAAAAGGGGCCGCAGCCTCAGGGACTCATTGGTCCACACACGACCCAAAATTGAGACACTGATTGGCACTCCTTCCATAACTGCGGCTTGGGGTTTACCTAGAATAGTGGGTCATTTCCCTTGCGCCAACTGTAGTATTTGTCATCTGACTGCACACACAAAGGTCCTCAATCTTGAACCAGGCAAAACGTGGACACAGCGCACTCACACCAACTGCAATTCCACAAATGTGGTATACTTGATCACCTGCCCTTGTGGTCTGCGTTATGTGGGGATGACGACTCGTAAGGTGAAACAACGTATTGGTGAACATAGAAGTAACATCCGATGCAGGAGAATAACAACCAAACTTAGCGAACATTACATACACCATAATCACACCACTAATGACTTACAGTGGACAGTCATTGAACAGGTGACCGCATGTAGAAACATACCGCAGTCTCTGTTTGAGAAAGAACAGAGGTGGGTCTATCGTCTGGGCACAGATAAAGAGGGGCTGAATGATCATATTCCCTGGAGTACAGTACTCAGAACTTAGTTCCAATTTTTCTGTACAGCCGCATGACCCCCACAGAGTGTGTACTGTTCAGACACTCCCTGTTGACAATATCTGATACACCACCTGGCACATTCTACTATCTATAGAAGTGTTTCACATTTTTATGAACTGGTATAGGCACATGACATGACAAGCAAGCGTGTGGTTTTGCTGCTAACCAATACCCTTTATCCTGTCTTCACTTTGTATGATAGCACAGCTGGCATTTGACTTAGCGTCCCTATCGCTTGTGAATAAAGTTTTGTTGCGGGTTTTTTCCGCACCGCTATTACTGAAGTCAGCGTCCCAGTCTTTTCTGCTGACGCTGCGGGCCAATTGATTTACCTTTACTTCATTCTGATTGGCCCCTTTGTTGCCGTATACGTAATGACGTAGTAATTAGGGCTCTCCCGGGACACCGACGCTCAAACCGAGGCTCCTGGCTGTGTTCCCCCTATATAAACATGTGGAACACCGGCCTTTCTATCGACGGGGTCCGGTTTTCAGAGGGTTCAACCAGGTACCAAGTGGGTGTTTGGCTTTCTCGGCGTGAGTGTTCCTTCGAGCAGCCCTACTACACAGATAAGTGACCGCCTGCTGTTGCGGGACCGAACTTCATATCTATGTATTTATGCATCTCCTGTTTTATATCTACCTTTCTATAGGGTGTGCCATTCAGCCACCACCCCCCTCCCGAGACCCAGGGTGTGTTTAGTGATCACCCTATGTGTAAGACATTCCTTCCTTTTTTGACAATTCCGCTTGGATGAGCGCGTTGTAGTCACGTTAGCGTTTTCTGATTTTGACGCCCTGTGGCTTTCCACGTCACAATAGGCGTGTAAGTAAAAATAGCGCTTAATGTGACACCTTCTATGTTTATTGTGGTTCCAGCTTTTGCCACTTTCAATAACTTTCTAAAATATGTGCACATGCATATCTCACTATTGCACGACAGCTCCTTGAGATATAGTTTTCGGTGCACTCCGAGAAGAGCACTTTTGTTTGCTGAAATTGGAACAATGAACGTCCCATGACCACATGCTTACTGAATATACTTATGTCTGTGTGTTTGTTCGTTCTTGTTCTTTTATTTCAGAGATCTGCGGGTTCCAAAAAGTAAGAAGGATCCCGCAATCATAGTAGGTTTTTAAAGATTCTTTTTCCTACTTTTTCACGCATCTGACCTCCAGGTTAGGGTGAGCCTTAGCGTGCTCATACCGCCGGGGTCTTCACCTTGGTCCTGACGAATGCCTAGCTACTAGCATCATAAAGGCAGAAACATGTTGACCACACATAGTGAGATTTAGCTGACCAATTTCTTCAGCGATCACATCACTCACATTGTTTTTATTTTGTGCCTGACTGACCGGCGAATAAAATCATTTTCGGATACAGCCTAGTCATTTTTAAATCACTTCACATTCACGTGCACTTGTCACTTTAACCTGCTCCGCAGTAATTCTGGCGTTGAAGCACATCGGGGAGGTATTCGACCTTCCTGGTGGGGCCCGATGATGAAGCATGTCACCAACCAGGTTGGTGAGTGAGGGCTTTATAAGAATCAAATTTGATTCTCCACGCTAGCTCTTCTCTTGAGAAGGCAAACTCTTTTGTTGTTTAGACTACAATTTGGGGGATCAAGAGTGTTCCTTCTAAAAATTCCCTCTCTCTCCTATTGTTTATAGACAGCCCTGAAATGGTCAACAAAATCATCCTTGCATGTTGTGTATTGCACAATATATGTGTGTGCACCAATGCTCCATGGATTCAAGTGCCTGCTGCACCGGACGATGACCAGGATGATGATGAAGATGAGGCAGGTGGCGCCCACCCCACAGTAAATGCAGCAGGAACTGCCCGAAGGAACCGAATAATAAACAATTTCTTCAACTGAGCACGTCACATTGTGACAGTCCCCCTCCAATGTATCTCAGTGCAAAATGACCCCAATCACAGTTTGTGCCAATAAAAAACAATACACACATACCCTGTCTGCATGTTACTCTCCAGCATGAGTCCACACTCTGAAAAGTGTACGTTGCACAATAAGTGCAAAGAAAATCACAAAACTCCATTCATGCTTGGAATGTCTCCTCAGTACAGAGATGCTTTTCAGTGTGTCAAATGTGTAAGACTAGAGTCTTCATGGTGCAAATTGGGCTACCCAATTCAAATTTGTTGGGTGTCCTTTGTGTAAATCATTAAATATAGGTTGTCATCTGTGAATAGATGCACAATTGTAGTCTGTTGTCAGTGGTCAATAATTTATTGGAGTGTGTACGTTGTGTAAAATAATGAAACTTTGCGAGTGCAATGGGGTAAAAGATGAAAATAGGGCGTGCAATGGGGTAAAAGTTGAAAATAGGTGGTGCAATGGGGAAAATTATGAAAATAGGGGGTGCAATGGGGTAAAAGATGAAAATAGTGCGTGCAATGGGGTAAAAGATGAAAGTAGGGGGCGCAATGGGGTAAAAGATGAAAATAGGGTGTGCAATGGGGTAAAAGATGAAAATAGGGCGTGCAATGGGGTAAAAGATGAAAATAGGGCGTGCAATGAGGTAAAAGTTGAAAATAAGTTGTGCAATGGGGTAAAAGTTGAAAATAGTGGGTGCAATGGGGTAAAATATGCTTTTCTGTGTGTCAGAAGAAATTCGCTTGGAAGCCACATCCACCTCCAGATCAACAACCTCTACGACAAGTATGTGGACCACAAACTGGATGCAGCAGACGGACCACCAGCACCCCTGAGACACCAAACAGACCGCCATCCCCATATGGACACCAGGCACGGATGAAGACACCGCCTACGCTATGAAAGGCATCCACTCAGGGGCCCACACAGACCCCTGGCCCCCTCACATCTACCACAGAGCCGCATCTTCCATCGCACACGAACCACTACGCAACATCAACATCACCTTCAACACATGCACGTTCACAGACAACTGGAAGCGTGCCGAAAGTCATGACCCTACGCCTCGTGACCCCCACGGGTGAGTAGCACACTTAAAATGTCACTGATTGATTGATGATTCTCTTGTTAGATATGCAATTACGGTGTGACCTGTGTTGAATGTTGCAAGTTAGGGTGTCATGTGTTGTGAAACATAATTTTCATGGTGTCATTTGAGTGCTAACCAACCCTATCATGTTGTCACAGGGCTCTGACATGAATTTTGCACTAAGACTGCACATCAGTGTATTGATTTGCTCTTAGCGTGCAGATCTGGCCCAAACACGAAAAAGCGATCTATTTTCCATCCGCCCGATGTTAAAATACATCGCGCGACACTTTGTGCAATTCTAAAGATTACTCATGTGACCTTTTGCGTGCAGATTTTCAATGCTTACTCAAAAACGGGCCGCAAAGAGACAGGAAGTGATGTCTGCATGCTTCCTGTCTACTGGAGTAGTGTTCTGCACTTTCAATTTCTTTTTTGAGCACATTGCTGGTGATTGTGGACAGTGTTGGAGGTTTTTGGTGGTGTGTGCTGCAGTTTGGAGATTTTGAGAGTGTTGCTGTGTCCTGTGTCCTGTTGATAGTGTCTGTGAAGTGTTGTGTACTGATTTATTGTGTTTTACTGTCTCCTGTCCTCAATTTTGTCGGGTGTCTGTCTTGGGGTAGTACACTTACACTGTTGTTGGGGATATTTTAGAGGGTATTCTTTTTTTCTGGCTGTGGGCTCACAGGTGTGCAGGGAGATGCCGGGTGTGGGCAGGGAGGGCAGGATGTCCGAGGGGGCATTGGGGGGCTTCCTGTGTCTGATTAAATTTCACCTGCCCCTGATGTTGGAGAGAGGAGGCCGTATCCTGCAAGGATACAATGTGACTGTGCGGAAGATTAGGTGGGAGCGTGTGCGGGTGCATATGCTCAGGTTCTTTGGAGTGGACCATAACGTGCGCCAGTGGAAGCACCGCTAGCAGGATATGCTTGCACGTGAAGCTGACCTCTTGGACTACGTGGGAGTCATGACAGGCCTACAGGGTGGTAAGTACAAACTCCACATTTTATCGTGTAGACTGTAAGGAATGAAAATTACGACATGTGTGACACTGGTGTCAAAGTGAGAAATGGTTGCTGATTGAGGTGGGAGACGCAATGCGTTTGCGCATCATGTTGGCACATCCGAGACACAACGCAGCATCACATTGACAAGCATATGTTGCAAGTCTAAGTCACCCACTGCGCTGGACCAACACTTAGCACTGTACTGCCATAGCTGGCACACCTGCACAAAATGTGCGTGCAGGCAGAAGATTGTTTGGGTACGGCATGGGTGCCTGTACATGAACTATCCAGGGAATTGTCCATTTGAGCTGTGTGCTGGCCAAAAGGTAGTGTCAAAATGCTGGCCTCATTATTTGTGTAACGTTAGCTACGCTGCCCTGTGAACATAGTTGCTGTGTGACAAAGTATTGTATAGGGACAAATGGTCTAAGGAAAGTGGACATCTCCAGATTGTCATACACCAACAACCTCTGTGTAACTGCATTGTGCAATCTGCAGCAACTCAAACGTACAAAGTGCATGTAGAACATCATGATGCATGTAGTAATGGTGCCTTGTGGATGACTCACACTACGAGTATGGGCATGTAAGCTAGCATTACAGTCTTGTCTGTCCCAAATCAGCAGTCACAGGTCTGGTGTGAATGGCAGTCAAAGTTGACCCAATCATGTAGTCAACATGAAACGCCACACTACAGTTACGTAGCATTTGCTGTCATGGTGATGATTGGTATGAGGAATACGACACATATGAATTGAAGTCTAATACCAACACATATTTCTTTACTTGTCTCACAGATGGACGACCGCCAATCACACAGGGGGAAATCGACAGCTTCGAGGACCCACACGCCACTGGTGAGTTGGAACGTAATTGACTGGCATGTTGCGGTGGCATGGATGTCTGGGTCAAATGATCAACGTTGCAGTATGAAGTATGGGTGTGTATCACACTACCTTGCCTACAGTGTGATGATGTATTGTGGAAGTCAGCAGTGTGCACTAATCGGTAAGTGACTTTGGACAAATGCATTGGCTCACAGTTGTGACTAGGCCCATCCCCAGTCAGTGACACACATTGAAAGCAAGGTGCATATCATCGAGCCCATATCGCAAAGTCAACGTAACTGTCATCGAAGTTGTGTTGTCAATAGGGGCCTAGCATCATGATCGAAGCAGCGTTAATACATTCCACGTGTGATAAAGCTTACTTGTCAATGAGGTACACTGTCACGCTGTGTTGAGTGTGAAAGGGGCGTGCATTGGGGGTTGTGGTTGGCGTTCCACAGCAACATCCATTGTATTTGAAGCTGCCCCCTATGTCCAAGTGCGGCATTCATAGTTGGCAGTGCACAATTTACCAACAATGACATCCCAATTGTAATCTGGGCAAATGAGCAGGAATGCTTTTTGCTCACCATGTTTGCTTTTTACATGTGAGCTGCTTTGTGCAGCACACATGGCAATAGAAAATTGACATGGTGTGTATCAGTACAGCAAGGTGGCCCTTCCAGTACATACATAAACATACTTCATTATTCCCCAATGTATCTTTCCTGTGTGCTGCACAAAGCAGCACACATGAAAGTTACAAAATGGCATTTTAGGTTTGTTTATGTGCCGGAAGGAACTCCTCCCTACACATGAACAAACATCCCTGCTCGCAGACAGCCTTGCACTCTGGTGCAAGATTGCCTGTGTTGGCGCAGACTTGATGAACCGCACACATGTGCTGGCGGACACACTTGCCTGCACATGGGCATTGTACCTATCATGCAGCACTGTGTCACTGGAGAGGATGAGGGTGGGCTTCACACGGGGGGCTAATGCTTCCCTCCTCCAATTACTTGTACATGTCACCCTCAGCCCGGGTATGTAATGGCACAATCGTTTGGCACTGTCAGTCTAATGTGGTAGTGACAGTACATGTACCATGCCATGCACTGGGATGTCAGTCTCCCTAGCATGTAGTCACTGATCCATGCTGCAACATGTCGTTGTCCAGGTCACTTGCTGACTTCACATAGTAACGCTGGAGTGTAGGCTCACATGTTTAAGTGATCTTGTATTACAGATGTGTATGGAGGAAATTGAAATTGTCTAAGGGATTAAAATTTGCCTTTGTGTACATTTTACAGACAACATGACGCCAGGCCAACTACATGCCTTCCAGGTGAGGAAGGACCATTTCCAACATGTTAAGAAGGTTGCAAAGGGGTAACGCAACATGGGCAAGAGGTACCAGGAGGAACGGAAGAAGGGTACATGGAAGGCGGTACCCGAGCATGCCCAGACTGTCACACAGCCCATCCCAGGCCCCTCAGGCGTCAGTGGTGGGTCCCAGCCGGGACAGGTGGCACATCCCCCTACGGCCACACCCCCCAAGGCACAGTCCCACCTGCAACTGGGGATCAAGTGGTCCCATATACATTACGGGACAGGAGGCTCCTTCAGGACATTGTTGTGTCCCTGGCTGAGATCAGGCGTGAATTGTCTGATGTGAACAGACAAGTTACAGACATTAAACAACACTTTGGACTGCCATGATGGCTGGACCTGTTGGACCCCATCCCCCTCTTCTCCCTTCCCCCAATGTTTTAAACTATATTATTATGTAGTGTTAGGTTAGTAATTTAATTGTTAGGTAGTGTAGTTTTAGTGTAGGTTATAGTTAGTGTTAGCTTCTTAGGTAGATTTTAGATTTGAATTATTAATCCATATTTCCTTTGTATTTTTTTCATAATTTTTTTTCAAAATCCCAAAATATATATCTTTGTGTAGGTTACATGTGTAGTTAGTTCATGTATAGCTTAGATGTCTTTGTCCTGTCTCGTGGTGTGCCTTAAGGGGTGGAGGGGTGTTGATGTCTAGGATATGTTGTTGCGTGTTTAGGATCAGTTAGGGTAGATAGTTTAGGTAAGTAAGATTTTTATAGTTAGTTTAGATTTTAGTAGTAGTTATAGTGATAAGTGTTATTTTAGGTTACTTCAATATTTTTACTGTTCAAATAAAAGTTTGATACTTTGGATTTCTGCTTGCACTTATGTCAGGGATGATGTTGTGGAGTGTGGCTCATTCCATTGTATGGAACTCTTGCCATCACTGGACTATCCATTGGAATCGCTAAGTCTGCTCATGACATGTAAGTTTGCAGGATGTATTGTGTCAGGATACCTTAGATGTGAGCACACTGAACTTGCATGGATGACAGGATGTCAATTTGGATTTACGTCCTAGTCTAGGGACAGTCGTCTGTGACGTTCTACATCTTCAGTGTGACTCACGGATTTGGACAGCACATTGTTGCCCATTTTGCACACAACCTAGTAAGATGGCATGGCAAGTGAATACAGTTAGCTACTGTTATCCATCATGGAGATGGATGTATGCGCCAGGTTCCACAGATTCCGTCACACACCTGCATGTCAGATGCTCCTGGCGTAGAGTCCAACTACATTGCACAGACCTAGCCACACTTGCTGCGTAGTGCCAGTGTGTCCGCTTCCTTTGCAAGATATGTTCCTGTGCATGTACACTCACTCTCCGGACCAGGCATGCTATTTTAGGATTCAGTGTGCAATGTGTACAGGACATGGAACAACAGTGTTCCTAATTCACAAAAGCAATCTGAGAGTAAGTGATTACTTAACATTTTACGTTACTCACAAATGGCTTTTAGGAGTAGTGCATTTTGGTTTACAGAGTTCACATCTCCTAAATGCCTTTTGTGACTCACTGGACTTGTCAAGTTTTGATTTTGCCCCAGCTGACGTTTGGGTGGTGGTACACTATTCTGCTACACACAAGGGGGGAAATGTTGCATTGCTCCCTGTGGTGACAGTGTCATGGAGACTTGTCCCAGCTGTTACTTCTGCCATTGGCTCATGGTGATGCCGCCCTTGAAATGTTGGCAGTGCATCTAACTATATGCTGAGTGCAGTGCCACACACATCCCTACACACATTGCTCGATATGCTCGCAGTGGTCACAGCATGAGAGGGGTCCTATTTCAGGTTGCATCGTTTGTCGACAGGGAGGGGCTGACTGACGCCTTGCACTTTGGGATGAGCCCCTATTTGCTAATCTACTTAGCTGAGGCAGACATTGTGGTTCCGTATGTGTATGGTGGACATGTGCCCTTCCGTGTTTTCATCAATGTGAATATGCTGTGCAACGTTTTGGGATGTGACATGCAATGTGCACCATCACAACAGGCTTGGTCCACCATGTAGTGTGTGAGTAGATATGCCAATGGATATTTGTTTACAAGTGTTAAGGAGGACACAACTTGTGGCCTGCAACAGACTAGGACATTTTAGCACACATACCTTTTCCTTAAAGGACATGGGCTAGGTTGGTATATTGCTAGATGGTTGTTTTGGAGCAATGGGGGCACACCTAGTTCACACATACATCGCCATCTCATCTGCATCAGGTAAAACAGGTACATTCTCATATTTCCCTTGGTGTACCTAACACTTTTTACATACTTCTACACTTGATTGGTCAAGAACCAGACACATCTGTGTGAGTTAAACAATTTTATGTACGTTCAGAGGATGAAGACTTGACCAGTGCTTGGCCATACATGCCCACATTGCATGGATGCCCGTTGGAGGGGCTGACAGAGTCATTTGGTGGTAACAGGTCCAAGGGAAGAGGCATAGTTCAGTCTGCAGGCTGATTGCAGTGGCATTGGCAAGAGAAAAAGTTAACTGGCAGTCCATGTGGAGGTCCAAGGTGATTGTCGGGGGACAGTGGAAGACAGTGCAAGAAGATCTTCCATGGCATGATACTAAGCCTGGCACCAAGGAGAAAACTGGCCTTTTTGCGCCGATGGATGCTACCGCTTTCTCCTTAGCACAAATGCACTATCATCCTCCGCTTCGTCCTCTGATGTGTCATGTGCCTCCATGTGGGTGGTGGTATAGTGGGTGCAGCACTGTGAGGCACTGACACATCAGGTGGTGGAGCTGAGGATGTGGAAGCAGCAGCAGCATTCATCGGCGCCAGACCTTGTGGCAGAAATTAAGTTATGAGCAGGTGCAGGGCATGATAGATCCCTGCAACATCGCGCTGGTGTGTGGCCCTGGCAGCCATATCTTGTGCCTGCATCCGCTCCATGCTCTCCATTATCTGACAGATGTTGGCCAAATCCTGGCTGACATTGCTGGAGCCACTCTGACCAGACAGTTGTTGTTGTCTCTGGAGCATGACTCCAGCAATGTCAGCCATGGACCATTAGAGAGCATCGAGCGGGCTGTGGGTGTCCGTGATCTTCTGCACGTGGTCCCAGATGGGACTCAGACACCCACGTATGGCCTCAAGTTTGTCCGCCAGTCTCTCGAACCCCACCCGCACCTGTTCCGCCATCTCCCGCTGGACCTCTAGCACACAGCGTTGGAAGGCCAGGTGTGGGTCCTCGAGGTCCTGGGAGGCAGCTGTGGTGGGAGGTGCTTGCTGCAGGTTGATTTGTGCAGGGGGTGGGGTTGCCGCAATGCTGCTGGGTTGCCCTACTCCTGGAGGTGTGGTGCTGAAGGAGTCTAGCAGATGTTGGAGTTCTTCCTGATTGATGTAGGGGTAATCCTCCTCGTCATCAGTGAAGATTGGGCCAGTCTGCTGTCCAGGAGGTGATGTCTCTCCCTCTGCAATGTGATAGGGGAGATACAGTTTAACAGTGTTTGTCATGTACAATCATGCATTGGATGAGTTTACAAGCAGACTGCAGGACAGTGTCCATTCATACTGTTTTTGAGGAGATGCCTATTTGTTGCAGGATAGTGAAGATTTTGAGGACATTGCGGATGTGATGTTGTAGTTGTACATTGTCATCTCACAGTTTCCAGCTATGACAAATGTGATTGTACAATATCTACACACAAGCGTCACAAGTTGTGTCCTCTGTTCATTTGTGTGAGTAATGCAATTTGGCCCACATAGTAGTCAATGTTGATAAGCTCAGATTTGTCTGTGTGTACACTGCATTGTGTGATGGTGGCACCTGCAGCTTTAGTTTAGCTGCCTGTTATACCTTTCAGGCAGTGAGCCTTTCAGTTCTGTGCATTTACAATGCTGGGATGAGGCAAACTGGGTGGAATATGGGTCTTGGTCAAAGTTGGGAGAGTTGTGCATTGTTTGACATCAAATGTCTTGTTTACGCCAGGGGTTGTATGTACAAGAGGATGCGTCAGAGTGTGACTTGCTTGTTTAAGGATGTTGTCCACACTCAGCCACCTCAGTGAGGTGGCCTGCACCATGTTAATATGTTGGGCCTGAAGGCTTGCTATTCATCATGCACTGTCACTTGCCTTGTCACTCGGGCTCACGGACACGCAGCATTGCAGGGTACTGCACATGTGCATGTGTTTTGTGCAAGTATAATTATGTATGAGTAGGGCCAGTGCTTAATTTGTGCCGGTGCTTTCCAGTGCTCTGCGACGGCTCTTATTTCATAGGGCCGGGGCTATTGAATTTTCCCTCACTGGGGATTGGGCAGCCCTGCCAAGTAACACCCATTAGGGATTTGACTAATGCATTTATTGCTGGTGTCCGCATCACCGCACTAAAATGTATTAGTCACGCACTTACTCTGGCCAAATTGCATGCGCAATGAAGACTGCGGCCTGCACACAATTAAATAGGAAAAGCGCTGCTGTGCATCCATCAATTTGATTTAGCTGCCTCGGAGAACACAGGTGAAGGTGATGGCCTCAGGGGATTTGAAGTGTGTCTTTGACACATTGTTTTCGAAATGGCCGGGACCGGATATAAAAGACCAAATTTGCCTTGTTGAGGACCGACCTCTGCCTCTAGGAAAAGTGGATCCGGTGCATTCTCACCTGGAGGCGGAGATAGAATCTGCTCTGCGCAGGCCGGGCCCAGCTCACGTGGATTCGGCACTGCTTTCTGTTTTCCTACACCAGGCGCCCACTCCTGTTGATTGAAGCAGGATGTTTTCATTACAGATTCCTAGCGCAGCCAGCCCGAGCCACAAGGAATTGCTACTGCCGCTGGAGAAATTAAAGTAAGGAACATCCGTGACCTTTTTGACATGTGCTGCCCTCCCCTGCTCTTGAAGGGTTGCTGGGGGCTATGCCAGTCATGGTCAGTAACTCCACGGACTACAGCTACATCGACCATCCCGAGGCAGCAGGCATTATTTACCCACCACTGTCAGTGACTCCTTGGTAAGCAAAGATAACGTGGTGATTAATGTTCCTACTGCAGAGGGATCAGAGTTTTGTTTAGTGCAAGTTTTAACTCACCAGTAGCACAGGGGGCTAACATGTATGCTGCAAAGAATGTGTATTTTGCATATCACAAAACTGTATTTTATGTGAATAGTTCAGTGGGTTAGTGCTTTTGTAACAGAGATCCTTTGGTTACTTATAATTCATAAATTACAATCCTAAACCACACAGTGGCCCAAAAACTGTTGTTAGTTAGTTGGGTTAGAAATGCATTCTTATTAGTAAAGACAACCCCAATTACTGTGGCAGATTTTAAATCCTGAGTGCTTTTCCAGACCACTTTTACAATATACTGCCTACCAGTATGGATGACGTAATCCTACACCTTGTAATCCTCATTGATTATTTAACATTTCCTAGGGTGATTCATTGTGTCTGTTCAATGTGTCTGTGGTATAAAGTGCTCTGACACCCTGCACTGGTATGAGCAGCACTATAAAAACAAATGAAATGTTTGTCAGAGACGAACTATGGAGAGATAAGGGGCACAGTTGGAGAGTGGTAGTAAGGGAATCCATGGAAAAGGAGGTCATTGGACGGGGGAGGGCACCAAAAAAGTTTGTGCTAATGCCAGCTCTAAAAGAGTGAGTCAGTGATGTCTGTCACTGTGCTGTTCGACATTGTTAGTTTTGTCTAGTTGGGAAAATGTTGTACTTCATCAGTCAGTGGCGGAAGTAGGTGGAGCCGGGGGAAAGTGGGAGTCGCCTCCTAAAAAAAATTTGAGCACCTGCACTTAATATTTTACAAATTAAGCACTTTAGCAATGAGAGCTTACTTGCTGTACCAACATGTGCTGCACTATGTAGTACACATGGACATCCATGTTGCTTTGTCTATTGTGATTTGTCTTGTGTGCATTTCGTCCTTCATGTTTTTTCTTGCATGCATTGCTTACTGCCCTCCATTTGGCTTACCTGTTGTGAGTATGGTTCGGTTCGGCGTGAGTTTCGATTGTTGTTGTTGTCTGAACAGACAGGGGCATGTTACCAAGAAAGTGGCAGGGAGAGGCGTTAGCCATCTTGGCTTCACGGCTCTCGCCACCACTTTGGTGATGCTGTAGAAGTAGACCTCACCAAGGCCTATAAATAAATAGAGATTGGCACAGAAGCTGGAATATCAAAACAACAGTTTATTAAACCTCGTGAGTGGAACTACATCTATACAAAACCCTCAGGCAGTGTATGAGGTAGCACAAGTAACACAGAAACTGTGGGTCTTTTATACCCACTCAAGAGCTCAAAAGGAGGCGGTACAAGCACACACAAGAATAGCTATTCACATGTATGGACATACAGAAAATGCTCAGTCAACAAAGTAGGAGGAGAATGAAGTGGCTGACATCAGTTAGAGCAGCCTGACATTTACAGACTAAGACAGGTGCATGAGCAGCTACAGACTTTTCTGAGCATGTGCAGTGTTACATGAGCTAACTATAGATAGTTATTCTAGTAAAGCACAAGGGTAGGCAACAGCGAAGACAGAAGGAGCACATGGCGAGCACATGGTCAACTAAAATGGCTGCCAAAAACAAAATGGCTTCAGCTCATGCTAACAGTGATCTCTGCCAAATTTCCACAGACGACCCTTTTAGCATTAGCTGACGACATCTATAATCTAGAAGGAACAATAAAAACATCTTGTATGTCAATTTTCATCATTTCATTAACTTCTTGATCTAATACACGTTGGGCATTCACTTTCTTAACATTACATCTGGCAGGTATACAAGCAGTAATACAGAGGGAACAAATCATTGGACCACATTGTATACATAGGCAGCATGTCAGCAGGATTGCAAATAATATACATAATATTGTCAACAGTTTCCAGCCCCAGGTAGTAAATAGTGTCCATAGCCAACCGGTTAAAGTCCATGTTCCGGTATCGGGGTGAATCTCAGCAGCGATTTTATGCAGTTTAGAGATCGCATCAAAAACTGAAGGGGCATGATCAGGAATATAGACGCAGCAACTGCTGCCGATGATGCGACATGCACCACCTCGATCGGCCAGGACTACGTCCAAGACCATACGGTTTTGGAGTGCCACAATCCTCGCAATCTGTAGTTCTTCTGTGATGTTTCCAAGTGGCATAGCTGTTTGATTGGTTACAGCCTCTACAACACGTGTTAAACGTCGGATCTTCCGGCTGTTTAAGGCAGCACCAACAAAGAAGAACAGTCCCAAATTAAAATCAACATATTGCTGCAGTGTAGTATCAGTCTGATCCACCTCATCATGATTTGTTGTCCTCTTAAATCTGTTTTTGGAAATGTCATTAAACAGTTTATATTCCCTGTGATATGATGCAGGTGCCAGAAACACAGGTGGTAACAAAAAGGACACAAAACAAGTACCGGACCAGCCAATGGGTAAATTGTAATATCCCTTATTTCCACATATAAAGTAGGTATTATGCGATGACGTAAAAGTGCTGTTATTTACTCCGGTAATATTTAAAACCAGAGTACAGTCGCTTTTTCCCACGGGAATACTACCAACACTGTTCACACACAAGTCTGCACGAGCTCTAGTAACAGCTATAACAAAAGGTCCATTACCCTTAGCAGTTCAAGTATTCAGGAAAACATAGTGTGTAGAGGAATTTCCTCGGCAATACTCCTCCATTTCCCATACAGTTCCTTTGGCCTGTGGATCTCCTTCCTCATCAGGGTAACACACTTTATTCAACTGGTAGTTTAGTCTTCCTACATCATATTTAGTAATATATGCAACATGGGTAGCCCAGAGCAGCGCAAACCAAGCCCTACAAGAACCATTGTGTGAAAATGGCAGAGGAATGAAAGGTGTTCCTCCCTTTTTCTGATGAGCAGGCATCATTCCACACACCCAACAGTCGGTAATGTTCGTAGCATTATGTGTGTGGTGCAACATCTGGATGAACGTGTTGTTCAGTTAGGACTGTCTATGCTTCTGCTCATGATAAGGGAGAGTAAAGTAGTGGTGTTCAATAGGTGCTGGAGTAGTAGCAGTAAGTATTCGTCGAACAGGAGCCACTTCCTCTACAACCCAAGTTATTACTGCCATAATGATCACACTGACAGTAAACCCAACAATGCACATAATTTTCTTATCGCAGATTCTCGCAGCAGTCGATGTCTCTTTCATAGGCATGGTCATCTTGATGCTGAAACAACAAAGCAGATGGAGCTCTAAAGTACTGGGCAGCCGTTGGTTTCTTCACTGAGGGTTAAGATGGGTATCACTAAGCAAAAGATCCCCCCCCCCTCTTTAGCTCAGTCTCTCACTAACCCAGGACGGTTGCTCAACCAGTCTCTTTCAGCAATGCAGTTTCTCTCCGGGGTCGCAGCTGATATCGAGATGTACCAGGGATCGTGTGGTCCGGGAAGACTTCCTCAGGTTCCTCAGGTGACGTGGTTTGGCCTCTCTCGGTGTCCAGAATCTGTCGATAGTCGACGAGCGCAGCAGGTTCCACCAGGGCAGACGGCACTCTTTTGCAGTGGGTAGAATGGACCCAATTCCTCCGATTGGTCACTCGGACTGCAGTTCTCGTTGCCAAAAGTACCTGCTCAGGACCTCTCCATCTGGGCTCTAGGCTGTTCGACCTCTGGAAGACCTTGACCATGACGTGGTCACTGGGCCAAAGATCATGACCATCACCCTGCGACCTATCAGGAAGAGCTTCTCGAACCTCTTGATGAATAGAAAGCAAGCTGTCAGTCAACTGTGACAGGTAGTCACTCATCAAGACACAAGGTACATCATGTATGGGGCGTGGCTTAGGAATTCCCCAAATATTCATCGGCCTTCCAAATACCACCTCATACGGTGTAAGGACAGATCGTGTATGTGGCACTGATCTAATGGACAGCAATGCCAAGGGTAGTGCATCAGGCCATTTCAGAGATGTGGAAGCCTGGAGTTTAGCCAACTTAAGTTTGAGGGTAGAATTGTATCGTTCCACTAGCCCTGCTGATTGCGGGTGGAAGGCAGCATGAAACTTCTGCTTAATTCCCAATCCTTTCAAGACATACTCAACAACTTGCCCAATGAAATGGGGTCCGTTGTCACTCCACAAAAGTTTGCAAACACCAAATCTAGGGAAGAACTCCTTTAAAAGCACCTTTGCTGTAGTAAGAGCTGTATTATCTTTCATAGGGTATGCCTCTATCCACTTACTAAAGGCACATACCACCACTAGAACATACTTTAGCTTATTACAGCGTTCAAGCTGGATGTAATCCATTTGCAGAACCTCAAAAGGTGCAGTTGGTGTAGCAAACCCTCCTGTTGGAGTTCATGTCCCTTTTCCAGGATTGTACTGAAGACAAATCAAGCAGGACTGCACTATCTTTTTAGCTGTGTCGGCAATTTCTGGATGCTCCCAAACTTGCGTAAGCAACTTCGTTATTGAGGATGCTCCAACATGTGCCGGCCCATGTGCCATATGAATCATAGGATGTAAATAGGCTGTGGGCAGTCTCCATTTAGTCATGTCTTTATTCCTCCAACAGCCCTCATCATCCAATGTTCCCTCCGTAGACCATTGCTCAAATTCTTCTACAGAGGCAGATCGCTGCATATCAAGCACTTCCTGCCTAGCATCATGCCAACGTTCAGCCTGTGACTTCACCACATACATAGATGTGGTGCTTCGCTGCATTGCAGTTTCGCGGGCTATGCGATCTGCAAAGGCATTACCCTGTCCTATTTTATCAGTCACTTTCTTGTGTGCGCTACACTTAACAATCGCTATTTTCTTCGGATATGTCAAGGCAGTCAGGAGATTATGCATCAATTCTCCATGCACTATTTGCATCCCATGTGATGTAAGAAAGCCTCTTTCCTTCCAGAGTAACCCAAAATCGTGAGCCACTCCAAAGGCATAGCGGCTATCGGTATAGATGTTGACAGACAAGTCAGTACTAAGTTCACACGCCCTCGTCAATGCTATCAGCTCAGCTGCCTGAGCTGACTTCTGTGGAATGCGAGCTGTCTCAACTACCGCCTGAAGCGTTGTGATTGCATATGCAGCTGATGTCGTGCCATCTGGCAATCGCAAACAAGACCCATCAACCCATAATTCTCCATCAACATTTGAGAGGGGCGTATCTTGTAGGTCAACACGACCCTTTGTCTGTTCCTCAGTAAGGAATATACAGTCATGAGACTCTTGTGACTGGGATTGAGTAGCTGGATACGGCAACAGAGTAGCTGGATTAAGAGTTGAACATCTTTTCAAAGTGATATGAGGGGCCAAAAGTGTCAATTCATATCCTGTCAAACGAGCACTAATTAAATGCTGCGTTTTAGTTTGGTTCAAAAGGGCATCAACAGCATGGGGTACTAACACAAGCAATCTATGTGACAAGACTATCCCTTCACTCTGACGTATGGACACAGCTGCCGCTGCAACAGAACGAAAACACCCAGGCAACGCACAAGCGACTGGATCGAGGACAGCTGAAAAATATGCACAAGGATGCTGCTTATAACCGTGTGTCTGTACTAAAACTGAGAGTGCACAACCATCCCTCTCGTGTACATAGAGTGTGAAAGCCTTAGTGTAGTCTGGAGTACCTAATACTGGTGCAGAACATAGAGCTTGACGCAACTGTTGGAAAGCATTCTGACATTCAGTAGTCCATGGAAGGGGCATTGGAGTGTCTTTAGTCAGGAGGGCCAACAAGGGTTTAACAATATATGAGAAGCTAGGAATCCATTGCCTACAAAAAGAAGTAAGACCAATGAATGCACGAACATCTTTCTGAGTACTGGGCACAGGCGTGTCTAAGATAACTTGAATACGATCTGGTGTGAGTGCACGTCCCTTCTTAGACAGGAGGTGACCTAAATAGGTAACCTGCTGTCTACAATATTGCAATTTCTTCCGAGAAACCTTGTGATGGTGTGATGCAAGAAATGAAAGCAATGACATTGTTCCTTCTTCACACTGTTCAGAGGTATCAGCTGCCAACAAGATGTCATCAACATATTGTATGAGAGCCACCCCTGTTGGCACAGGGAAAGAATCAAGCTGTCTTTTGAACGCTTGGCTGTAAATACTAGGACTCTCTGTATACCCCTGTGGAGCTCTACAAAATCTGAAGGATCGATTATTCAAAGTGAAGCCGAACAAATATCGGCTATCAGGATGAATAGGGATCGAAAAGAAAGCATTCTTCAAATCAATCACAGAGAATGTAGTCGCAGTAGGAGGAACCATGGTAAGGAGTGTTGTGATGTCAGAGACTACCGGGTATTGGGGCACTACGATCTTATTAACCTCTCGCAAATCAATGATAAACCTGTATATTTTAGTATCGGTGTCTTTCTTCAAGATGGGAAGGATAGGACTATTGCATATATTTTAAGGGACTTCTTCCACTACTCCTACTTCAATCAAATCTTGAACAATACGTATTAGTGCCTCTTCACCTTCTCGAGAAATTTTATATTGAAGCAGTCGCGGCAATGAAGCACCCTTCTTCACTTGAATATGAACTGGTGGGATAACCATTTTCCCTACATCGATATCTGACGTAGCCCACAAAGTACTAGGGAGTGATGCCAAAGCAATATCTTCTCCAATGAGATAAGACTTCTCAACCATGGGATAGTTATCATTCAAAATGACACGCACGCCTTCTGGGGAACAATGTATCGTAGCTCAGAAATGCTTGAGCATATCAAGACCCACAATATTGTCCGGTGTGTTAGGGGAAAGCAAAAATGGACATGCAGCAGAGAATTTATCAACGTGAAATGCAAGTGGTTGTGACAGTGGGCTAAGGGATGGTGTCCCATCGCATCCTATTGATGTGATTGTTAAGCCAGACAGGGGAGCCCTTGGAACCAATTGTTTGGACACGGCGCTACGAGTAGCTCCTGTGTCAACCAAAAACCGATCAGTGGAACCCAAAACATGTGCGTTAACATAGGCACCCTTCTGATCTACTGGGACTTCAACTGATTCCTTACCCCATCGTAGGCATTCCTATGCATAAGCAGAATCCTTCAAATCAGCAGGTGAATAATCAGACATTTGATATTGGTTTCATCTATCAAAAGTATTAGAAGAATTCTGAGTATGCTTGACTGCCTCAAACCTAGTGCGATCATCCATACCTCCCCTATGTCCTGAATTCCCTGGGCGGCTTCTCATTTGTCCTCGACCACGCTGATACTGCTGAGTACGCAAATGTGGACATTCAACAGCCCAATGTCCAATCTCCTTACAATAAGCGCACTGATCAGAAGATAAATTAGCTCGGGGAAAAGAGGGTGCGCCAGCGCGATACATTGCACGTCCGCCTCTGCCACCACCTCTATAGGGTGGACCATAAACCTGAGCTAACATAACCTTCATTTTTAAATCCTTAGCCTTTTTATCCTCGTTGCCCTTAGCTTCCAATTCCTGATGTTCATAATACTGAGCCATAGTCAAAAGAGAGACTGGGGAAGACGTAGTCCATGAACTCTCGCTGGCCTTTAGGCGACTAGCTATTCCTGGCAACATGTTCGCGACAAATTTATCGACAAACAGATGCCTGCCCGTGTCATCTGTCAATGACTGGCCACTAAAGTCGTGGAATGTCTCCTCAAAACGTGTAAAGAAGTCAGAGACCGATTCATCTGCCTTTTGCTTACAGGATGCTAACATAGTCCAGTCTATCTCTTTAGGAAGAATGAGAGTTTTCAATTTAACTATTATAGCCTTTGGAAGGTCCAAAATTTCTTGTTGCGGTTTCTGTGCGGGTTCCCTTTCTGCATCTATCCTCTCTAGTTCCTTCCAAAGATGTCCAAAAGCTGCATGATCATCTACTTTACGAATAGACCTCCACATATCAGGGGGTAGTATAAGCCCAAAAAACATATCAATATCAGACAAAGTCATAGTACAAGAACTAATAGCTCCTTCAACTTCTTCATAAAAAGCAGCCGGATTTTTCCGCGGATCAGGCAAAGCAGCTTTAAGAGCCATAACATCCGCTCTACTCCAAGGAGTATAGACCCAATTATAAATAAAATATCCCTTCGCATCAGTTGAATCTTTATCGTCATTCGTGCCCGCACCCCTAGGAGGGACATACAAAGGCGCAGCTTCACGCATTGGTTTCCCATGAACTACAATATCCTTATCTGTCCCAGGATCGTCATCCTGTGGCACGGGGGTCCGAACTGTTTGTTCAGCTGTAATAGCTGCCTTTTTCTCCTCTCGCAAACGGAATGCATCAGCTCGCAGTTTAACCACGCGTCTAATTAAGTCAGCCACCTGGGAAGGGAGAAAAAGACCGTCACTCAACTGTTTATGATCATTTTTTATATCAACAGGCTCTAATTCTTTGGAATGTTTCCTGAACCTTTCAATTACTTCTCCAGTAAACGACTCTGTAAAATATAACTGCTCTGCCTCCGGCCATTGCTGAACTTGCGCTATAAGATCTGGAGCAGAAGTGTCACCACGAGCTGCTTTTCGGGCAGTAGATCTAAGAGTGGCCGCACGATCAGCCGTCATAAAAGAGCGAGTCTGTCGTTTAGTGTCTGATCCTGCCTTTTCCTGACCTGAGAGAGAGATTTCATCATCAGAATCAATCTTGGGGGCAGAGGGAAAAGTATAAGGAGGCGGAGAGCGATCTAATAGAATTGAATCGTCCTGTGGTTTATTAAGTAGAGGATAAAGGGGGCGCCGGGCAGGGTATTGGCCATTTACCTGTAAACGACGCTCCCTATCCTCTCTCTCTTTTATTTCCTTCATTTCTTTATTTTTCAGCTCCAGCGGTTTCGCATAGATATTTTTGCGCTGTTCTTTTTCTGCTAAAGCTTGCTCTCTTCTCACTCGTTCACGCACTTCTTTCTCCCACATTCGTACACAGTCAAACATATCTTGTCTACTTTTGCGCTTAAACATACATTGTTCCACATACTGAATTTTTCTAAGATCAAATGACCCATTTAGAGGCCATTGCAACTCAGGATCCTTGCTGGTATATTTATTCCATAGTGCACTATACATTATAGAAGAAATACTGTTTTTAATGTACATATCCCAATTTGTTGTCCCCTCAGGGGGAGCCGGCTGATTCTGTTCTAGTTCCATATTGGTACCTCCAAGAAATCAACACATTCTACAAAGTGTGCTTGAAACAGGCATGCCAAGAATATTGTAGCATATACAATATTATTCGCCAAGTGACACATAACACAATGTGTGCCGTTCAAGTTTTCAAAGTTTAGAGAAAAATCTCCTCATTACCTGCCTATATAAATTGCAATTTATATATATCCAAACAAATCCAAGATTTTGGCCAAACAAACAAGAAGTGTCGCATCAAACGACCTTACCAAGCAAAAGTCTCCAGCCTCCAACTGCCAAGTTCTGAATCGACCAAATGGTCTGTGCGCGACGAACGCCAGAAGGGATCTCAGTCGAGGACCGGCACCACCTGGAGGGTCAAATCGGGAAAATCGGAAAAGCACCTCGGCCTGCTAAGACACAGGTCTCCTCATGCAGTGATCATCCGTAGCGAGATTCCAATCCTCCGTCAAGACCACTCCGTCGGGCATCCGAGTCGCCGATGAGCCACACGTGACGGGCGCCAATTTGTAGAAGTAGACCTCACCAAGGGCTACCGGTGCTAGGGGTTCGCCCTTCTTTGCGCACTAGTCCTCAGACCAATAAATAGAGATTGGCAGAGAAGCTGGAATATCAAAACAACAGTTTATTAAACCTCATGAGTGGAACTACATCTATACAAAACCCTCAGGCAGTGTATGAGGTAGCACAAGGAACACAGAAACTGTGGGTCTTTTATACCCACTCAAGAGCTCAAAAGGAGGCGGTACAAGCACACATAAGAATAGCTATTCACATGTATGGACATACAGAAAATGCTCCGTCAACAAAGTAGGAGGAGAATGAAGTTGCTGACATCAGTTAGAGCAGCCTGACATTTACAGACTAAGACAGGTGCATGAGCAGCTACAGACTTTTCTGAGCATGTGCAGTGTTACAGGAGTTAACTATAGATAGTTATTCTAGTAAAGCACAAGGGTAGGCAACAGCGAAGACGGAAGGAGCACATGGTGAGCACATGGTCAACTAAAATGGCTGCCAAAAACAAAATGGCTTCAGCTCATGCTAACAGTGATCTCTGCCAAACTTCCACAACGCCAGGCTGCACCATGTTAACAAGGATATGGTGCAGCCTGGCGTTTCCCCCTGTGATGGCACTAATTTACACAGCTTAGCGCCAGCGCAGGCACCCTTGCACCAGAGTGCAAGGGTGTCTGCGAGCAGGGAGGTTTGTTTATGTGTAGGAAGTAGTTCCTTCCTGCACATGAACAAACATAAGAAGGCATTTTGTAACTTTCATGTGTGCTGCTTCGTGCAGCACACAAGGAAGTTACAAATTGGCATTTTGAAGTACGGTTTGTTCATGTACAGAAAGGGACACCTTCCTGTACATGAACATACCGTGGTATTTTGCTTTTTCCATGTGGGCTGCCCAAGGCAGCACACATGACACAAGCAAAAACAAGGAGATTCAATGCATTTCTCCTAGCTTTGCAACCTTAGGCACAGGATTTTTCTGGTGTTAAGATCAGCACTGCCACCTATTCTCGCCTAACTTGATAATGGATGGCAGCGTCAACTTCAATGGGTGCTGTGGTGGGACGCCCACCACAACACCCAGTGCACGCCCCCTTTCACAGAGAGTTTAGCGTGAAAGGGGCCCTATTCTCAAGGCAGCGTAAAGCCACTTAACGTGGCTTTAAGCCACATTAAGTGACTTGACGCTGCCTGGATAATGGTGCGCTGACCCTATCGCCACCACAACATCACAAATGAGTGACGTTGTGGTGGCGATAGGGGCTTGATAATATGCCCCATAGTGTCAACACCTATTACCCTCAAGGTTGAGCCCACGTGTGGTGCGTAAGTGGCCAGTTTTCTGATGTATGTGCATTTCATGATGCCTATTTATGGTGCTCAGGCCTGGTCACCGCCACCCTCACAAGAGATGCAAATGTGCGGGTGATGTGTGTTTGTGTATGTGCCACGCAGCTGCTGACATGGATGATACCTGCAGTCCTGGTTCTGGTATTCAATGCCTGGCTTATCGTGTGGGTGATGACTACCTGACTGCATATTTGTTCACTGACACAGTTGACTGACCAAACAGTTACGTTGACTTGCACTTGATGGTGTGATGGGCAACTCACGTCAGGACTGATGTGGAATGCTGTTTTCTGTATGGCAGATGTGTACACTTGGGGCTGGAGGAGTGCAATTTTATCTAAGGGTTGAGGGTGGCATTTGGGCGTTTGTCATTGTTTGTTTCAAATTTGCTATCCTTGCTTGTTGTCATACTTTGGCAGTGATACAGCTTTACAGGCACATTGTGGTTGAGCGAGTATGTCACACAGACAAGGCATGCAGTACATATTTGTGTGACACATTCCTGATCTGCATTGTCCACGTACTGTGGTGTTGTAGGCATGTCCCCCTGCTCATTGTATTCCATCGCCCTTTGAGTGAAGTGTGCTGTTAGTGTGCATTTTTGGATGTGCAACTTTTATCCAGCAGCCTACATGGTCAATTTGTTGTGACATTGCATGTGTGTGTGGTATGCACACTCACTAGATGTTTCCCCACTAGGTGTACACCGGACTGCATCTCATGAACAGGCAAGGGGGCACATTGCCTCGAAATGCAGGTGATGTCAGATTTTCCCCCTTGCCACATCACCACACACATACAAATTGCCAGCACAGGGACACATCTCTCTCTGACACCAAAATGCGGATGCATTGTGAATGTGACTGGTCATGTGCACGATAAGGCATGCCACCACCAATGTCAGCAAACCTGCAGCATAGTGCACATGTGTTTGAGTAGTGTGCAGGGATGTGCATGTGCATATAGGTGGACTTTACTGCGCATACACAACTTTGCACACTACTCAGACACATGTGCACTATGCTGCAGGTGTGCTGACATTGATGGTGGCATGCCTTATCGTGCACATGACCAGTCACATTCACAGTGCATCCGCATTTTGGCGTCAGAGAGAGATGTGTCCTTGTGCTGGCAATTTGTATGTGCGTGGTGATGTGGCAAGGGGGCCATTTTGCCACCCTGCCACATCTCAAGTTGTTGTGCCACTTTATCATTTGATGTAGCACTTAAGGAGTGGT
Source organism: Calotriton arnoldi (assembly GCA_963921515.1). Classification (NCBI taxonomy): domain Eukaryota; kingdom Metazoa; phylum Chordata; class Amphibia; order Caudata; family Salamandridae; genus Calotriton; species Calotriton arnoldi. Next base: position 539,909 of record CAWUFW010004404.1, on the reverse strand, counting down.
CTGACGTTGATCTTGGACTATGTTGGGCTTCCTTTTCTGTGCACATTTAGAAGTCTGTGTGCCCACCAATGTGTGTCGTGCAATGTGTTGTTTGAGAAGGGTGATATGTCCCTGTGCCACCATGGACCGGGGTATCCGGGACATGATCCACAGTAATTGTGGGTATGCACTTAAATATATTTAATTGTAAATGGGTGCCACTTGGCCCATCCACCCCCGTCCCCCCGTCCCTGGTTGATGCTCACCCTGATGTTGTTGTGTATGGTCAAGTTCAGCAGTATCCTGGCCCGCAACTCCAACCACCTTCTCGTCACTGATGACTCGGGACACCTGCTCCTCCAACTCATCCAGCTCCTCCTGTGGCGCTGGACTCCCACCTCCAGTCTGCTTCGCTGCTCTCAGGATGGCTGCTAGTTTCTCCTTGGTTTGGCGCTTGGTATCATGCCAGCGTTTCTTGCAGTCGTCCACTGTCCTCTTCCTCTCTCCGACAGCATTCACCTTGGACACAATGTCCTGCCATATTTCTTTTTTTCTTGCCAATGTCACTCTGGAGGTGACAAACAGTTCTTGTTGGTGTTCAGTCACCTCCGCAATCAGGACCTGGTTTTCCTGCTTGCTGAACTTAGGATTCCTCTTCCTCTTGGCCTTCACATGGGTCTCTGGCTGGTCCTCCTGGGTATTTGTGGGGTTGTTGGTGGCCTCTGCACTGGTCCCAGCTTCATCCATTGCTCCTCTGGTATTTTCCTTTTTTTTTTTTTCTGCTTGGCGGGCCTTTTATGGTGCATTTTCCCGCTGAACGCTTAAAATGCAGGCCTGGTGCTAATTAGCGATAGGATTCTGTTGCTGATTGGACCATCGCCACTTTTTTTACGTTAGCGTGAGGATTTTTATTGCCGTCACGCTAAATCTATCGCCGTCCATTTCCGCCAGAAAAGGTAGCTATCGCCTGTTAGCGGCGTGTTGCTAATACGCCGCTAATGCGGCGATGTATTCCGGCGTTCGGCGGCGATAAAAAAACTCACGTTAAACGCGGTTAGCGATAAATATCGCCATTTGTTGCTAATATCCCCCTTAGAGTGTCGCTAGTGTTGAGGGTGCTCTATACAGGAGCTGCTCGCCACCTAAACTTGGGAACTAACCAGAGTTCTCTGCTTCTTTTTTACATAATTTATGCATCACTCTATGCCTGAAAGAGTATTGTTTAGACTTATACTGTGTTCTCCCTTGTGTCTGGACAAAGTTAAACCTCTCCGAAGAGCTATAAGGATAGCGAAAAACGTTTCAGGGGTAGCTTTTATTCATTCCAGGTAGGCTTGGTTGGTATTTTATCAATTCAAAGCTGTAATACTGTGCCTGGAAATGGTAAAATGCTTTTCTCGTTTTACAGCTCAGCATGGATAGCACTGTGCTAATGCTATTTTTTAAAACTTTGCTGTAAAAACGGCAAAAGACTTCGTCACTTTCTATCTCAGCATGGATGGCACTGTGCTAATCCTATGCTTAAAGATTTTGATAGAAAAGCAGACATTTGAGGTGAGCATATTTATAGTGTCGCTGGTGTTGAGGGTACTCTATACAGGTGCTGCTCTCCATCTAAACTTGGGAACTACCCAGAGTTTTCTGCTTCTTTTTTGCCTAATTTATGCGTCACTCTATGCCTGAAAGGGTATTGTTTTGACTTATACTGAGTGCTCCCTTGTGTCTGGACAAAGCTAAACCTCTCTGAAGAGCTATAATGATAGTGAAACAAGTGTCAGGGGGTGCTTTTATTCACTTCAGGTAGGCTTGGTTGGTATTTTACCAATTCAAAGCTGTAATACTGTGCCTGGAAATGTTCAAAGGCTTTTGGCATTTTACAGCTCGGCATGGATAGCACTATGCTAATCCTATTCTTAAAAACTTTGCTGTAAAAATGGCAACAAACTTTGTCACTTTCTATCTCGGCATGGATGGCACTGTGCTAATCCTATGCTTAAATGTTTTGATAGAAAAGCAGACATTCGAGGTGAACAAATTTAGAGTGTCGCTGGTGTTGAGGGTGCTCTATACAGGAGCTGCTCTCCACCTAAACTTGGGAACTAACCAGAGTTCTCTGCTTCTTTTTTACATAATTTATGCATCACTCTATGCCTGAAAGGGTATTGTTTTGACGTATACTGGGTGCTCCCTTGTGTCTGGACAAAGCTAAACCTCTCTGAAGAGCTATAATGATAGCGAAACACATCAGGGGTTGCTTTTATTCATTTCAGGTAGGCTTGGTTGATATTTTACCAATAAAAAACTGTAATACTGTGCCTGGAAATGGTAAAAGTCTTTTGTCATTTTACAGCTCGGCATGGATAACACTGTGCTAATCCTATTCGTAAAAGCTTTGCTGTAAAAATGGCAAAAGACTTTGCCACTTTCTAGCTCGCATGGATGGCACTGTGCTAATCCTATGCCTAAAGATTTTGATAGAAAAGCAGACATTTGAGGTCAGCAAATTTACAGTGTCGCTGGTGTTGAGGGTGCCCTTTACAGGACCTGCACTCCACCTAAACTTGGGAACTTCCCTCAGTTCTCTGCTTCTTTTTTACATAATCTATGCGTCACTCTATGTCTGAAAGGGTATTGTTCATATATATATATATATATATATTGTACTAAGTGTGCTGCTTTTATGTATTAATAATTTTTAAGAAAAAGTCTTTTAAAAAAATCAACTTAAGAGCATCATGTGATAAAGCCTATACTACTCGATGTAAGATTTTAAACAGTGGCTGCTTTAGAATTAGTGAACCTGGCAATGTACAAACACAATGGAAATGTATTGAAATTGTGATTACAATAATTGGGGTTGCCAAGTCGGTATTTTACACCATCAATTTTGAAAAATTCTGTTTTAATCGTAAGCAGTCACTCATGCATTAGTAACTTTTCTATGTCCATATACCATGCACGATACTAGCACCTGTCACTTTAAGAAAAAGGTGAAAAACTGGTTTAAAAGCTAGCCATTACCTGTGAAACGCGTCATGTGATCAAGGGCCTACGGGCTCGAAACGCGTCATGGCTGCAGTTTGTAGTTGAGCTGCCAATAAACTACATTGAATTGCACGAAATTGTGGTCCAGGTTCCTGTTCTTCGCCGCGGTAATTGCACTACGAGAGGAGTTCCTGTTATATATTCAGCCGGTTCTGACTCCTCCGGCTATCCCCGGACCCCCTCTGTACAATTGGGCACAGCTGAATCAAAGGAGACGAGGCTCGCTCTAGAGCTTACAACCGAGTAATCCGGGAGGATTGTTTCCGGCTAAGCCCCCCAGCAACGCAGAAGAAAGAAACGGGACCTTGCAGTATTCGAAGGTAGGCGAACACGCGTCTTTTGACACGAAGGGCGCCGAAAATCGAGTATAGCAGAAGGACTGTCGATAATAACTGTAACGCTGGGTCAGAGGTGTGCACGGATTTCTTAGAGCTTCAGAAGTGCCAAGTTTGCCTTTTGCTCTGTCATCCGTACGAAAACGTTTTAATTACCAAGGCAGCTCACACGAACTCTTTGTACCATGTCAGCAGACGCATTAAGGGATAGGGAGGCAGCGGCAGCCGATATGTTTAATGACTTGAAAGCACCCACCACGCACTCAATTTCCCAGAATCCATCAGTGGGGCCACCAAATATCGGCCTCAAAGACAAAATCAGACAACTGGAGAAAATGATTAAATCAGAACAGAGCAAGTGGTGGGAGGCAAAATCCCTACAACGCTACCTTGATGTAGGGAGAATTCCAAGGGGCTTACGAATTTTAACGGCCCCCAGCTATGAGAACCCAGATCTAAGCCCGGGCGTAGTTTGCGTAGTAGCACTTCACGTAGCTACGTGAAGTACAGCTTCAACTACACGTAGCTATGCAAATTGCGTAGTGCGTAGCTGTGTGCTTGACTGCACTGTACAATAATTACCAAAAGCAAACTTGTACAGTGCAAGTTAAGATAAAATAAATATCTCTGTCTTTATATGCTAAAAATGCATATAGTCATTTCACTAAAGTGAAAACAAAAAGTTAACAAGCAGTGAGAGAGGTGATGATTTTGGTATCCTCACTAACTTAGGGAGAGAACCAACAACCAAGCAGATGTCTTGAAAACAAAAAGCACATCTTATTGAACGATTCCTCCTAGGACCACTCCAAGCACAGTTATGGGCAAAAATACAATCCCAACCAAGGCCCTGCAAAGCATTATGGGACGAGATTAGCAGTGGGCAGTGAATATTATAGTGTCCAATATCAAAATAATTCTACAAAGAGCTGCAGTTCAACTAGTCGTCACTGGGTGTCGTCCCTCAAGAGTGAAATGCAAAAGTATTGAAAACCTTTCATGAAGCTTTTGCATTTGACTCGTGAGGGACGACACCCAGTGACGACTAGTTGAACTGCAACTCTTTGTAGAATTATTTTGATATTGACACTATAATATTCACTGCCCACTGCTAATCTCGTCCCATAATGCTTTGCAGGGCCTTTGGTTGGGATTGTATTTTTGCCCATAACTGTGCTTGGGGTGGTCCTAGGAGGAAGGGACCACCATTGAATCGTTCACATGATATGCTTTTTGTGTTCAAGGCATCTGCTTGGTCCTCCCCTAGGTTAGGGGGACTCCAAAATCATCACCTCTCTCATTGCTTGATATGTCAAAATTCATTTTTGTGAATTGGTTATATGCTTTTTAGCATAAAAAATTGCTTTATCAAAGCATTTGAAGGAGTTTGTTATTATTATTAAGCCTGGGCGTAGTGCTAGCTGTGTGCTTGACTCACTGCACTGTACAATAATTACCAAAAGCAAACTTGTACAGTGCAAGTTAAGATAAAATAAATATCTCTGTCTTTATATGCTAAAATTGCATATAGTCATTTCACTAAAGTGAAAACAAAAAGCAGTGAGAGAGGTGATGATTTTGGTATCCTCGCTAACTTAGGGAGAGAACCAAGCAGATGTCTTGAAAACAAAAAGCACATCTTATTGAATGATTAGGTGGTGGTCCCATCCTCTTAGGACCACCCCAAGCATAGTTATGGGCAAAAATACAATCCCAACCAAAGGCCCTGCAAAGCATTATGGGACGAGATTAGCAGTGGGCAGTGAATATTATAGTGTCCAATATCAAAATAATTCTACAAAGAGCTGCAGTTCAACTAGTCGTCACTGGGTGTCGTCCCTCACGAGTCAAATGCAAAAGCTTCATGAAAGGTTTTCAATACTTTTGCATTTCACTCTTGAGGGACGACACCCAGTGACGACTAGTTGAACTGCAGCTCTTTGTAGAATTATTTTGATATTGGACACTATAATATTCACTGCCCACTGCTAATCTCGTCCCATAATGCTTTGCAGGGCCTTTGGTTGGGATTGTATTTTTGCCCATAACTGTGCTTGGGGTGGTCCTAGGAGGAAGGGACCACCATTGAATCGTTCACATGATATGCTTTTTGTGTTCAAGGCATCTGCTTGGTCCTCCCCTAGGTTAGGGGGACTCCAAAATCATCACCTCTCATTGCTTGATATTTTATTGTCAACATTCATTTTTGTGAATTGGTTATATGCTTTTTAGCATAAAAAATTGCTTTATCAAAGCATTTGAAGGAGTTTATTATACTCCTGCTACGCTACGTTTATTAGTACAGTTATTCACTCTGCTACGTGCAATTTGCGTAGTGCGTAGTAGCACAAACTTTGCATGCTTCGTGAGCGTAGCAAAGTATTATGCCCAGGGTTACCCAGATCCCGAAATGATGAGGAAGTGGGCTGAAACCAACTTGGACTCGTCCAGGAAACTGGTAACGATTTTAGTAAAATATGCTGAGAAGGATCGCCTAAAACTACAAGATGAAATTGACATTCTGAACTCTGAATTGGTTGGAATGGGGCAAAATGACGAAATGAGCAAACTTAAAGATGAAATGATGAAAAGGCTGAAGAAGGAGGAGGATATCATTAGAGAAAGAAAGGCGTTCAAATTTCATAGAGACCGGATGGACTATGAATGTGGTCGCATTTTTACTTTTGCGAGGAAATTCGATTCCATTAAAGCCTCCAAATACGGCGTATCTTTGGGAACTAAATCAAACATGACAAGCGGAGGAGCTCAAACAGATACAGTCTCTACCTCTGATCTTAGTTCCGCAATGGAAAGCGAGACGGAACAAGATCCTAGAAGTCATGGAGCACAACAAATACCAGCAAAAATCTCTCTGGTAGAAGAAGTAGATTTTTTATGTTGGGAGCGCAGGCAAACGCTGCGCCCCAGAAACCAAATGAAATCGCAACTAAAAAATCAACCATCAAACGCAGAGAGAGGAGAGCAGGAAAACACAAGCGCACCCAAAAAACAAGGACAATCGGATCGCAGGAATTGGAGACGACAGCACCAACAGTAGGCCCTACAGTAATCAATTTGGCAAACATAGATTTGACCAAGGCGGAGGAGCAATTATTATCGCTAGGACTGTCATTTTGTCCGGAAAGCTCGTTTAATTATGTCACTACTCGTATGGATATTTACAGGAGTATACGAAAACTAAAACTCAAGAAATACTTCATACAACAAAACAAATCCCCTGAGACAAATATGAATGAACATCAAGAGTTTTCGGCACAATTGTCTCCTCCTTACGGTCTAATAACATCTGATTTGCCAACGTTTCAAACAATGCAGGAATTGTTGGAGGAAAATATGACTACCACACAATTTGAAGAACGCAATGCATCTCTGAATAAGATAAAAGATCAAGGCAAGGAAGTAACACCTTTTAAACCTAACTCCAGTTTCAACCCAATTATGCCTCGTGATGCAATCGAAATATTTCAAGATCAAATAGTGAGTGATATCAAAAAATTGAATCATAAAGTCCAGAGGTCAATGAGAACGAAGAAAAATAAAATGGACAGTCAATATCGCTCACTGATGACGAAACTCAGATCCAATACGGAGTTGGTTATTCGCAATTCCGACAAGGGAGGAAATCTAGTTTTGTGGAACAAAACGGACTACAGTACAGAGGCAATGAAACAGCTCCAGGATAGGCACTGTTATCGTAAATGTGATCAAGTAACGCTCAAGACCACATACAATACATACAGGATGAAACTGATAGCCTGGAAAAATGCCGGCTTACTCACGCAACAGGAATATTTGTATTTAAGAAACGACCATCCAGTAACTCTGATTATGTATTTTATTCCTAAGATTCATAAAGATCCTGTTACACCGCCGGGAAGAACGATCATTTCGGCAAGAAACAGCCCCCTGGACATACCTCTGTATATGTGGACTATTTCCTTCAGGACTATGTCCAACGTTTACCCTCATACATCTGAGATACTGGAGATTTTTTATCTAAAATCCAGAACTGTGAGTGGAATAATGACTATTTTTTAATTACGTTGGATGTTTCCTCACTGTACACATCTATAAACCACCAAGATGGTATGAGGGCTCTAACTTACTATTTGGATCAAAGATCATCTGAGTTTTCACATCACAGCAAAATGCTTAAAGACATGGTCGAATTCTGTTTAAATAATAACATCTTTATTTTTCAGAATGTGCTATACCAGCAGCTACGAGGCGTAGCTATGGGGGCCAGCTTCTCCCCCAGCTATGCTTGTCTTCACATGGGATGGTGGGAGGAGCTGGTCCTGCTCAAAGATCATGAGAGAGTAGTCACCCACAACATCAAGGTTTGGCTGAGGTATATAGATGATCTTTTCATCATCTGGCAGGGGACCCGGCCAGAGGCAGAAAGATTCATCGAAAACCTCAACACAAACAAACTCAATTTAGAGTTCACGGCCACCGTAAGCAATCAAGAGGTCAACTTTCTTGATGTCCAGATTTACATTAAGGAGGGCAAAATTGCCACCAGACTACATTGTAAAAAGACAGCTGGGAATGCTGTCTTACATGCCAGGAGCTCTCACCCACAACATCTAATACGAAGTATACCGTATGGTGAGATGCTCTGGTTAAGACGCATTTGCAGCAATGACGATGACCTACATACAGCCCAAAAAAGCTAGCCAGAAAAGTTTTCTTGAAAGGGACTATGCCAAAAGCATAATTTCAACTGCTATAAATAAAAGCAATGCCATAAAAAGAGAAACCTTACTAACATCTAAGTCTAGGCCAAATGAAACAAGACCTAGAAGACCATTAACACAACAAGATAACTTGGACAATCCTGAAACTTTCCGATTTATCATTGGCTATAGCAAACAGGCGAGGGACATCAATAACATCATCAAGAAAAACTGGCCCCTTGTTTTGAGTGATCCGACAATAGGTCACTTGCTACCCACTAGGGCAGCAATCACCTACAGCAAAGCACCATCAATGAGGGACGAGCTAGTCCACAATGATCCTTGGAATTATACCAAATCCACTTGGTTATCCCAACGAAAGGGATTTTTTAAGTGCCGGGTCTGTAAGGCATGTAATTATGGGGTCAATAAATCCTCATATAAAACACCCTTTAGTCATGACGAAAAACCCATCCATAGAAGCCTTACCTGCAAGTCCGAATTTGTGGTCTATGTGCTGGAGTGTCCGTGTGACCTAAAATATGTTGGAAGTACTATACTTAAGGGCCACAAGAGGATACTCCAGCACATAAGGGCCATTAAGAACAATGACCAAGCATACCCAGTGGCACGTCATTTTAAGGATTCCCACAATGGGGATCCTAAGGATCTTACATACTTTTTAATTGACTCTGTGCCACCAAACAAACGTGGAGGCAATCAGGAAAAGGCCCTCAGAAAGTTGGAGACAAGATACATCTTGGAACTGGATAGTAAATATCCAGGGGTCTAAATGGGACAGAGGATCTTTACACTTGCCTCTGATAATCCGATTACAACAATAGCTGATGTAAATTCAATACAAGCCATAACATGGCATTAATTAAACCGCATATAGCCCCCTTTTTTTAACCATCACGGTGAATTTTATAGGTTTTAGCTTTTTCTCACACTGGTGAATTGCACATATCACACTATATATTTTATCCATTTGCACTTGCACTTTTTTTCAAACAATGCATTGGTATTGGAAATATTGTACTAAGGGCATTGATAAAACAATAGCATAATTTTGGGTAATTAATGTTTAAATCTTACAGTGATATTCAACAAATATGGATATTGCTTTTAAAGTTGGGTACCATTATGGTTCCTATTAATTGAATGTATGAAGCTTTAAAGTACATAAACCCATAGTAGTGATTTTAGGTATTTAAACCTGGACGTCTTTTGTACTAAGTGTGCTGCTTTTATGTATTAATAATTTTTAAGAAAAAGTCTTTTAAAAAAACTAACTTATGATAAAGCCTATACTACTCGATGTAAGATTTTAAACAGTGGCTGCTTTAGAATTAGTGAACCTGGCAATGTACAAACACAATGGAAATGTATTGAAATTGTGATTACAATAATTGGGGTTGCCAAGTCGGTATTTTACACCATCAATTTTGAAAAATTCTGTTTTAATCGTAAGCAGTCACTCATGCATTAGTAACTTTTCTATGTCCATATACCATGCACGATACTAGCACCTGTCACTTTAAGAAAAAGGTGAAAAACTGGTTTAAAAGCTAGCCATTACCTGTGAAACGCGTCATGTGATCAAGGGCCTACGGGCTCGAAACGCGTCATGGCTGCAGTTTGTAGTTGAGCTGTGTTAGATTTGGGGGTCTCTAGTTGGCAGAGGTAGGTACCTTTGACCAAATAGGGACCCTTGCGTCTAGTCAGGGTAAGGGGGTACACTCCTGAAATAACCCCTGCTCACCCCCTTGGTAGCTTGGCACGAGCAGACAGGCTTAGTTCAGAGGCAGTGTGTAAAGCATTTGTGAACACATACAGTAATCCAGTGACAACACTACAAATGGACACCACACAGGTTGTATTATAAAAATAAGTATCTTTTATATAGATTTACCACAAGACCATAAACGACAAAAATAATCCACAATACTGTACTTTAAAGATGGTAGAATTAGCTTAAGTCTCTTAAAATGGAAACTTTGCGTTCAATGTACCTGAGATGCGTAACGCGAAACAACAAAAAGAGGTGCAGGGAAGGTAATGCGTCGGTTCCTTACACGCAAGAACGGTGATGCGTCAGTTCCCTACTGATGCGCAGGGGACGGTGATGCGTCGGTTCTTCTCGGCGTGGGGAGGTGATGCGTCGGTTTCTTACTGCGCTTCTGTGGCGATGCGACAAGCAGCGCCGTGATGTGATGAAGATCTGGTGCAAAGAAACAAAATGGCGTCTTCTTGATGCTGCGACAACGAAGGGGTGATGCATGCACGCCTGACGGCCGTGCGGCGATTTCGGTGAATCTTTGGAGCTGCGACAGGCCCTGCGACACGCTTCCCTGGCGATGCGACGGCGTCTGATGCGAGGTCGACGATCTTCTCCTGGGATGCGCGGGTGCCTCGTGTTGCGATGCGTCGGCGTCTGATGCGAGGTCGATGCTCTGCCCCGGGGATGCGACGGCGTCTGCTGCGACAGCGACACTTTTCTCTGGTGCTGCGAGGCGCTTCGAAGGATGCGAGGGTGTCAGCGGCGCGCTTCTTCGGGGATGCGCCGGCGTCTGCTGCGACATCGACACTCTTCTCCGGCGATGCGAGGAGCAGCGGCTGCGGCGACACGCTTCTTCGTCTTGAGTCACGCTTCCAGCTCCCAGCGACACGCAAGTGTGTCAGAAGGTCCAAATTCCCCGCAAGGGAATACAGGGGAGCTGGTGGGTGAAGTCTGTTGTCCCTGAGACTTCAGCAGGAGACAAGCTCTGAAATCAAGCCCTTGGAGATCCTTCACAAGTTGATGAAAGTACACACAAAGTTCCCTTCTCCTTTCTTTGGCAGTCAGGCAACCACTGCAGGCAGATCCCTCTAGCTTAGGGATAGTCTTCTCCTCAGTTCCGCTCCTCAGCAAAGGTTTCTTCTTGTTTCCCAAAAGTGATCTAATTTCCTAGGGGTCTGGTTCTCCTTTTTATACACCTTTTCTCTTTGTTCTCTGAAGGCAGAGAGGCCTTTGCCTAGTCCAAAACCAGTTCTGGTCAGTCCTGGAGCACTTTGTTTACAGGACTCCTTCTTTCCTTTCAGAATGTGGGGCAGAGTGCTCAGCCGCCCGGCAGGAGGTGGAGCCAGCATTGTGGAAGGCAGGCACAGCCCTTTTCAGACCCAGGTGCAACTCCTCCCTCCACTCTGGAAGCAGATCTCTCTATTCAGCCCTGTGCTGACTCACCCTGTCTCCTGGAGTCCCCCAGCCCCTGTCACTCACAAACCCAGACAAGAAATACACAACCTAGCAGAGGCAGGCTTGGATAGTTAGGCAAGAAAATACATACTTTCTAAAAGTGGTATTTTCAAACACAGAATGTTAAAACCAACCACTAAAAGATGTATTTTATCATCCTGAGTTCAGGCATACTAAATTCGTTTTTCTACCATGTTCCCTGGGTCAGTTAGGATTATAAGGTGTAATAATCAAACTGCCCAGTCTGGCCTATGGGGAACAGGTAGCCTTGCAATAGTGAAAAACGAAAATGGCTGTAATTCACTATTAGGACATGCCACACACCAGGGCATGTCCTACCTTATACTTACAATGCACCCTGCCCTTGGGCCTACCATAGGGGTGTCTGATATGAAGAAAAGGGAAGGTTTAGGGACTGGTAAGTGGGTGCACTCACCAAGTCGACATGGCAGCCCTAGGCTGCACACAGGCTCTGCAATGGCAGACCTGAGACACACTTTACAAGCTGCTTCTGTGGGTGTCACAACCAGTGCTACAAGCCCACCAGCAGCATTGGATTTACCAGCCCTGGGCACACTCAGTGCACTGTACTAGGGACTGACAAGTAAACCAATCATCCAATCATAGAGTCACTAATACATAACACAACTTATCATAGAGAGCATATGCACTTTAGCACTGATCAGCAGTGGTAAAGTGCCCAGAGTCATAAAACAGCCAACAACAGGTCAGAAAAAAGGCTAGGAGGAAGGCAAAAAGTTCAGGGATGACCCTGCAAAAAGGGCCGAGTCCAACAAGCTGCCAATAAACTACATTGAATTGCACAAAATTGTGGTCCGGGCTCCTGTTCTTCGCCGCGGTAATTGCACTACGAGAGGAGTTCCTGTTATATATATATATATATATATATAAAAACGTCAAGGTTGCCCTAGTAGGGAGCCACACGCCATAGGAATCACACCATTCTCGCAGGCGGCAGTGCCATCAGCTCGCACCAAGCGTTCCAAATTGCCATACGCGTTTCGAGCAGAAGCTCTTGATCACTGGCATAAGGAGGCAGGAAACAGGTTTGTAGAACTGCGGTTTATTTAAACTATTGGAGTCCCGCCCCAGTGGGCGTGTTCAAAGGCATGCTGGTTATGGTACTCCGAAATCATTGCCCATGACTCTCAAAGTTCTCTAACCAAGTGGCCCCTGTCCTGCCACTCATTAGAATAAAGTTCCTTATAAGGAGGAATGCTGAAAGCGCCCCGCTGTTCAGCACCACCAATGTCGCCACGAGTGAGGCTCCATAGGTCCAAAGAGTGCCAGTAGATTCCCAGCACTCAGGATACGCCATCCGGCGTCGGGGCTCCCCGTGGCCGAGCAAGCCGCTATACACAAAAACGTCAAGGTTGCCCTAGTAGGGAGCCACACACCATAGGAATCACACCATTCTCGCAGGCGGCAGTGCCGTCAGCTCGCACCACGCGTTCAAAATTGCCATACGCGTTTCGAGCAGAAGCTCTTGATCACTGGCATGAGGAGGCAGGAAACAGGTTTGTAGAACTGCAGTTTATTTAAATAATTGGAGTCCCGCCCCAGTGGGCGTGTTCAAAGGCATGCTGGTTATGGTACTCCGAAATCATTGCCCATGACTCTCAAAGTTCTCTAACCAAGTGGCCCCTGTCCTGCCACTCATTAGAATAAAGTTCCTTATAAGGAGGAATGCTGAAAGCGCCCCGCTGTTCAGCACCACCAATGTCGCCACGAGTGAGGCTCCATAGGTCCAAAGAGTGCCAGTCAATTCCCAGCACTCAGGATACGCCATCCGGCGTCGGGGCTCCCCGTGGCCGAGCAAGCCGCTATACACAAAAACGTCAAGGTTGCCCTAGTAGGGAGCCACACACCATAAGAATCACACCATTCTCGCAGGCGGCAGTGCCGTCAGCTCGCACCACGTGTTCCAAATTGCCATACGCGTTTCGAGCAGAAGCTCTTGATCACTGGCATGAGGAGGCAGGAAACAAGTTTGTAGAACTGCGGTTTATTTAGGTAATTGGAGTCCCGCCCCAGTGGGCGTCAACGCAGCTCTGTGGGGCTTACTGGAGGTACCTGGTGGGCTAGTTGGACCCCAGGGACCCTCAGGACTCAAGGGGATTTAATCCCCCAATTTACAACGCAGCAGGGGGCGCGTTTCCACAGTGGTGCAGGGAGGGGGCGTGGCCTGATTTGAAAAGTGTGAAAACGCGCCCTGTGGCGCGTTTTAAGTTGGAGGATTAAGTCCCCTTCAATCCTAAGGGTCCTTGGGGGCCAACTAGCCCACCAGGTACCTCCAGTAAGCGCCAGGGAGCTGCGTTGCAGAGTGGTGGTCCAAGGCCACGCCCCCTTTTTATACCACTCTGCAATGCAGCTCTGTGGCACTTACTGGAAGTAGCTGGTGGGCTTGTTGGCCCTGAGGGACCCTCAGGATTCAAGGAGACTTAATCACCCAACTTAAAAAGCGCCACAGGGTGCGTTTGCACACTTGTCACATCAGGCCCTGCCCCCCTCTCTGCACCACAGTGCAAATGCGCCCTGTGGCGCGTTTTAAGTTGGGGGATTAATTCCCCTTCAATCCTGAGGGTACCTGGGGGCCAACTAGTCCACCAGGTACCTCTTGTAAATGCCACAGGGCTGCGTTGCAGAGAGGTGCTCCGAGGCCACGCCCTTTACACCACTCTGCAAACGCGGCTTCTGGTGCACTGCTGGTGGGGCGATGAGGTCCTCTTGTGTCCTGAGGACCTCAAGACACAAGTGGACTTCATCCTCTGAGCAGCAGTGCGCCAGAAGCCACGTTTGCAGCGTGGTGTAAAAAGGGGCGTGGCCTCAGAACACCTCTCTGAAACGCAGGTATGTGGCGCTTACTGGATGTACCTGGTGGGCTACTTGGCCACCAGGGACCTTCAGGATTCAAGGGGACTTAATAGGGATGTCATAGTTAGAAATTAGCATTTAAAAAACCTTTGATATTCACTGAAAAAACCATAGGTTTCAGGTACGTTATAGTTAGAAATTAGCATTTAAAAAACCTTAGAAATTCACTGAAAAAACCATAGGTTTCAGGGACGTTATAGTTAGCTGGACATTTCACTCTTACAAAACCGTAGAAATTCCACCGTTATAGTTAGTTGAGCTAACTATAACTCGCGCACCCGCAATGCACTGCTCATGACGTCACATATTACATCATTCATGACATGGTCAGTGACATCACTGATGACATCACTGATGACATCTCAAATGACATCACTGATGACATAACTTTTCATTCTGTTCACGCATGTTAATGCATATGAAGAGAGTTTCTTTGTTCAGTGGTTCTTTATTTATTTTCTTCTTATAAAAAATGCTCCAATGAATAATAGCCACAGTAGCCAATGCATTTCCTCCAGCAAGGACTTCTTCAGGGCTACGAAAGATATGTACAACACATAAGCAAATATTTACAATATATACAAACAATTATGACAGTTCACATTTATAGAATTAAAACAATTCAGACATTTAAAAGATATTGTGATATTTGGGCTTGGGCAGACTCCAAGGAAACCACAGATTTGGCTCACATGTATTTGTGCCAGCGCATATGAGCAATAACAATTTATAACATCTTTCTTTGTGGCAGTTTGATTACATGCCTGCAATTTTTCTTGTAATTTCAATGACAAGAATTCCAAATGACATTTAATAAAGCACAATAACAAAGAAATTAAATGTCATTTGCAATTCTTGTCATTGAAATTACAAGAAAAATTGTGAGTTTCGAATCCTAAGATGGATGCCACCACTGTTGAGCTCCATGGAGCCTCTGCGTCCCAGATATACAAAGTTTTTGAGCGTTAATTGCTCAAAAACTACTAAAACAATTTACACCAAATCACAAAAAGCACTCTTTCTGGACCTAGATCTAGCTTTCTGTCAAATTTGGTGTACATCCATTCAGAGGTTTAGGTTATAGCTGTGTCTAAAGTTCCTATGGGAAAATGAATAGAGAAAATGCATTTAAGGACCCTCCTTTTTTCTCGATGGATCACCCTGAAACTTTCCATGCACAAATTAGCCACAAAAGAACACTTTTTTGGAAAGTTTTGTGGAGATTCATCATACAGCAGCAGTTATTAGCAACACAAAAATGCATTTCCTATGGAAACACGATGGTAACTATAACTACCCAGTGGCGATCTATATATATATATATACATATATATATAGTAAAGAGGACGTTACAGTATGGTGAAAATGTCAGCTAAAACACACCATTTTAAACGAACAAAACTACTGAACTTCACCAGTCATAGTTACCGCAACTAATAACCACAACTCTTAGCCCCATCATGTACAGTGCTTCATCAATGATGTCATTTCAGACGTTGCAGTCATGTTATCAATGATGTCATAGATTATGTCACGAGTGATGTACTATGGTAGATAAATAGCTATGGGTAGTCATAGTTAGGACCGCGTTTCATAGGAAAAGCAATTATTTGGTTTGCTAATAACTTTGGTGCTGTTTGATAAAGCTTCTCTAAACTTTCCAAATTTAAGTCTTGTCTACTTCATCTCCTTCCTGGAAAGTTTCAGAGTGATCCTTCAAGCAAGGGCCAAGAAAAAGAAGGGTCATACAATGCTTATTCCCCATTCATTTTTCAATGGGAAAATTAGACAGAGCTACAGCATAAATGGCTGAACGGAATTAGACCAAATTTGTCAGAAAGCAAGAAAAGTCCAGAAAGTGTGATTTTGTTATTTAGTGTAAATCCGTTCAGTAGTTTTCAGGAAATTGATGCTCAAAATGTATAGATAGTTCACTTCACAGAGGATCCGCAGAGCAGAGAGATCTCAAGATAATATCTGATTGCCTGGCACCACATCAACAACGTAATGCCATCTTACGACTTGAGACTCAATCCAGAGTCCTAGGAAAAACATTTAAAAAAGATATTAGAGGGCAGGGTAGACATACCCTGCCACCCTATGTCTGGTGGGGAGGCCACCCTTGGTCAAAAACATTCTTTTTTAAATTTTGTGGTAAATGTGCGCTTGATGATATTCATTTATTTAACTGCACATATATCTTTTACAAACACGTTGAGCATTTAGTATGGATTGTATATGTATAACACTGAACATTTGCTTTTTGATAATTTGATAGAGCACCAATTATTCATTTATGACTAATAAGTTGTATGACTACATATATACATATGTATATATGTAGTCATACAACTTAAATTTTGTGACAGACTTCAGTGAAAGTGCAACAATATTAATATGTTAATTCCTGCATCTTTCAGAACTCCGAATGAGGCCTGAACTTTTTCAAAATAACCAGAAAACAGTTTTTAAGCTCAGTATTGACAAGTATTATGCAGAGAGGAATCTTTGACTTCTTGGGAGACTTAGTTTTTGTATGCTGTAGTTCTAAACATTCTCAGTGAAGGCTATAAGCTTCTTGTTGCAAGCCCTGCTTTATCAGCCAGCTTGGGAATGCCACAACTGCAATGCAGAAACTGAGCGTGACCTTCTCTAAGTACAGTGCAACAGGCTAATTGTTCAGCTAATATATGTGGGCTGGATGTCATCTCAAGAACCTCAGGCATGCTTGGTGCTTAAGCAGCTTAGCTAGGAGCTAGCAGGGAGGGGCTGGTCAAACATAGACAGATTCCTACTGCACATTATCTTCACTGGATTAGGACATACATTTTAATACAATTTTAAAATATATTCATAGTGTGGATTCTTGTGTGTGTCCATTCATGGTGAAAGAAGATCTGGAGATCATTAACAACAAATAACGATGTAAGTCTCAAAGGACTGATTTTTGCTTAGAATGGACCATCCTCATATAATGCACAGGTGGTTGTAGGTTACAGTGTACCAGGGCTCCTCTCTCTTGCTGGTAAGTTGGCATTGCATCAATATATAAGGGGTTTGCCCAAATCTTGAGCATGCACGTTGTCAGAGGGTTTAGGTGTCATAATTGGGGACTGAACTTTGCTTAAATTACATAAAAATGTATAAGGAGTATCTCCTATTGGTGGTGACTGCAAAAACCTCAAGTAATTGTACCTTGAGGCCTACAGTAACTATAACTCACGGTCCCACCATGTACAGGGTTGTCATCAATGATGTAATTTCAGAAGTTGCAGTCATGTTATCAATTATGTCATAGAACATGCCATGAGTGATGTAATATGAGAGGTAATTAGCCACTGGGTAGTTATAGTTAGGATCATGTTTTCATAGCAAAACTTTAGCTCTGTTTGACAAATCTTCACAAAACGTTCTAAAAAAGTCCCATTCCCCTCAGCTCCTTCCTGGAAAGTTTTGGGGTGATCCGTCAAGTGTGACTGAGAAAAAGGGGGTCCCAAAACTAATTTTCCCCATTCATTTTTCCAAAGGGCTGAGTAGTAACCTGGGACAGATAGTTTGTGAGCAGATGAAGACCTGACTCAATCTATACTGATGACGGTGTACCTAAGGGCTTAGGGCAAAAATATTTAGATCGCACCCCCAACCTGAGTGGTTCCTGTCTCATCTGTGAAGACCCTCTTTAGGTTTAACTTGATTTTCTGAAGCGACTATCATTCAGAGAGTTTGTGGAATTTTGAAAAATAAATCACGAAGATTGCGTGTTTGCAATCCCTCCTTCATATATTTTTAGTACAGTAACTTTTATTAGGCATTACAGTACTGGAGAAAGTGGATAAACTGCAGTGATAAACAAAAGTGTTATCTGTTAGTGCCAAAGCATATTGACAGAAGCACCGTAAATTAAACTGCACCGCACGCTGCATAAACTAAAAGGTTTGCTAAATTCCCTTTGGTGTCCCTGCCTACTGTGACCTTGGAAAGCGCTGTTAAACCAAAATAAATTTCAATCTCATCTTGTTTACATACATCATTATGCAGATCTGCGTTATTAATTTTTCTATTTCACTGGTAATTTGCTACTGTTTGCAAGAAAGATGGTGGGGGTGACGGACAGACAACAATTTATATTTTACAAAGGAATTGATTTAATGACTCCAAAATATTTATTTTGCTCACAAGTGGTTAGGCAGACCTAATCAGTTACCATTATGTATTGCACCATCCAGAATTTCATCTTCATGTATTAATATTGAAAATCTTTAATTAAAATGTTGCAAGAGGTCTTTTTTTAATGTTATTATTTTCTTTGACGGAGCCACACCCAACCCAGACTCAAACTTATGTACCTATTATTTTTAACGATATTTTGAAAGAGAACATTTCTTTTAAATCATGTGTCATTCAACTCATTCGTAGTTACTCACCATCCCTCTCTTTAGTTAACTTAGGGCCTGATTATGAGTTTGGTGGTGCCAGAGCAGAGCAGCACATCACTGACCTGCACCGCCTAACTCGACCACCCGCCAGATAACGAGTTTTCTTGTTGTCTGGTAGATGGGACTTTGGCGTTCCCACAGCGGTGCCTGTAAATAAAGGCACTGGAATGGGAACGTCAAAGCAAGTTTCTGCACGACATGGACTGTTAAGTCCATGCCATGCAGGAACTGGGCACACATGCAGACAGGAGAGCACACTATATGCCCCCCTGCATGCATCCCCATTGCCTGAGGCACCAGGGGGCCCTGTAGGGCCTTGGTTTCCTCACCACCAGCAGTTTCATGGCATGAACACCGCCATGAGACCGATGGCAGTGAGTAAACTCATAATATGCTTGGCACGACCGCAGCAGCCCCGCCAAGCATATTGCGACTTCACACCGCCACGCCACCACCAGGGATCGCAGATCCCTGGTGGTTGCAGCAATCCCAAAGTGTTCCGACCACCGCACTTGTAATACGGTGGTTGGATCACTGGTGCATTGGCCCCTGACCACCACTGCACCTCCACCACGGCTCCGGCGGTCCGATGGACTGCCAAACTCGTAATCCTGTCCTTAGCCTTGCTCATGGTCTATATCCCCTGTCCCTCAGGCCCCCTGTTTCCCAAAGAAATGTAAACATGCATTTCTTTGTCCATGACAAATCGTGGTGTTGATGTCTTTTTGTCTTCTGCTATAACCACCGTATGCCATCATGGGTGAGAATCTGACTATTAAGCACATTTGTCCTCTACAAGTAATAACAATGTGCCTTCTACCAGGAAATGATCAATTGCCGTGACTAGTAAATTGCACCGTCAAATCCTGGCTATCATGAGCCAGCAGGAGGACCTAGATTGAAAAGACTAAATTATTGTTATAAATGTGCCCGCCACCCTGCCCGCAGCCAGCACAAGGGAGAAAGAACCACAAATGGATGGCTTGCTCCCATGGGTGGACATCTTCAAGTCACTGCATGCCTGCCCATGTCTCACTCCTAGTAGAGTGTGCTGAAGATGCTGTGGTACCAGCATGCATGGCATCGTTTTCACATGTAGCATTGTGCTTATAACATCAAACACGGTGTACAGCATGGCAACACATGCAAATAGTAGAGCTCACCTTTTACTTGCGCCCCTTTGCCTCCACTCGCAAGCCTCTTGTTTGTGGGGTCCTCAAGGCTTGGCTCTGAGCCCTCTACTTTTCAACGTATACCTCACCCCTCTCGCGCTCTTGGTGGAGACTTTTGGAGTGAAAGTGATTTCCTACGCTGACGACACCCAATTGATCTTCTCTTTTAAAGAACATTCGGAGGCTGCTTTTGTCAACTTTAGGCGCTGCTTGAGCAACATCATGGATTGGATGACTCAAAACTGTCTATAGCTGAACACTGAGAAAACTGAGGTGCTCTTCTTTAACCAACCGGTCCCACCCCCCTCCATGCTGTGGTGGCCGACAGAACTGAATTCCCCTCCTGTTCCTGTGGAGGTGGCAAGGAATTTGGGGTTCAAATTCAACAATGCTGTTTCCTGCAAAGCCCAGATCAGTCAGGTTTCCTCCATATGCTTCTGGAAGCTGCGCTCCCTGAGGAAATTCCTCCACTTTCTCCCGCTGGACTGAAGGAGGACTGTGGTTCATGCCTTGATTACATCCAGCCTGGACTACTCTAACAGCCTCTACTTAGGTCTCCTAGCTTATTTGATCCGCAGATTACAAATGGTTCAGAATGCAGCGGCTAGATTGATCTGTAAGGTTCCTTTCCGTCATTCCATCTCTCCTCACTTGCGAAATCTTCACTGGCTGCCCATCAGCAGAAGAATTGAATTTAAGGCACTCACCTTGGCATACACAGTACCACCATGGGTTGGGCCCGTCATATCTGAGACGCAGACTGCAAAGCTACCAACACGACCAACTTCTCAGATCCAACCATTTGAATCTGCTCTCTATTCCTCGCTTTCGTAAGGCCAGGATAGGCGGCAGAGCTTTTGTGGTCAGAACCGCGAAGCTCTGGAATGCCATGCCCTTACATATCCATAATACAGCACCAGAATCAGCTTTTAGGAAAGCGTTGAAGACCTGGCTGTTCGACCGCACCTAGCCCGTCTCCTCTGCCAATGCTCATTTTCTGCAGCCTTAGTGCCGGGACACCTCCGTTGGAGGTAGCCGTGCGCTCAATAAATGTTCCAAATAAAATATAGTATTTTACTGCGATGTTTCAGTGAAATTCTGGTGAAGCCATGCCAGGTAAGCTTCATTGACCCAATTAAATATGGCAAAAAATTGAATTATCAGGTAAAACCAGAACTTTACATTACTTCTCAGAACATCTGTTAGACCTGGCATTTTTTGGCATGTTTCCCCTGTCTTTTTGCTTTCTGGCCTCCTGTTTTTGATGGAATGCATGACTTTGTTTTGCTGGTTTAGTGTCTCTGCACACTTTTTCACTGCTATCCAGTGCTAAGTTGCCTGTGCTCCTACTGTATATTGTGTTATGATTATTTTCCCATGATTGGTATATTTGATTTGCTGGTAAGTCGCTAGTAAAGTGCACTAAGTGTACCCAGGGCCTGTAAATCAAATGCTACTAGTGGGCCTGCAGAACTGGTTGTGCCACCCACAAAAATAGCCTTTCAAATGTGTCTCAGACCTGCCACTGCAGTGTCTGTGTGCACAGTTTTAAACTGGCATGTCGATCTGGCAAGTGCCTGCACTTGCCAGGCCCTAACTCTCCCCTTTCTTACATGTATGTCACCCCTAAGGGAGGCCCAAGGTAGCCCCATGAGCAGGGTGCAGTATATGCAAAAACGTAGGACATGTAGTAGTGTGTTTTACATGTCCTGGTGAAATACTGCCAATTTTATTTTTCACTATTGAAAGGGTTTCTCTCCATAAGTTATCATTGAAGCTGCCTTGTAACATTTTACAAGTGTAACTTTCAATTGGGAAGAGATATACATTTGGAGTGGGTTCCCTAAACTCAGAATTTAAAAATGGTTATTAAATTGTGTGTTTGAAAATACCACTTTTAGAAAGTGGGCATTTTCTTGCTTCACTATTCTGTGTGCCTCTGCCTGCCTGTGGAATCAACGTCTGGTTTTAGACTGACAGGGGCTGTTTGTTTATTCACTCCAGACACTCATATACAGGGAGCTGAGGTGTGCCCTGCATATCCTGATGGGTCTTCCTGGGTTACAGTGGTGGTAGGAGTTGTCACTGAACACCTGAATAGGCTGGGGCTGCCTTGCACAATACTGTCTCCACCCCTTGTAGTGTGGCTGGACCAGGGAGGACAGAACTGTTTTTTACTGAGCAAGAGAGACTTTCTTACAAATACTTCAAAGGGGAAAAGTGGTATAAGTATTAGACCTAAAACCCAAGAACTTTAGATTACTTCTGGATCAAGAGGAACCTCTGCCAAGGAGAAGGGCTGAAGAGCTGTGAGGAGGAGTACTGCCCCTTTCCTGTGTGTTACTTTGCTGGGTTGGCCTGCAGTTGCCTGCTTCTTCCTTAAAGAGGACAAAGACTGAACTTTGCTGTGAATCCTGCTTGAGAAGATATCCAATGGCTTGATGTAGAGTTTCGAGAAAGCTGTGCTGAAAGAGATAGCAGAAAAACGGACCAGCCCCGCCTTCACTAACACCTCCAAAACGGAAGCCGAGGCCATCAAACTCCTGGCCAATGATCCCACGATCACTATCATAGAGGCCGATAAAGGGGGAGCAATCGTGATCATCGCTACAACCGATTACAGGAACGAATGCCTACGCCAACTACGGAATGAGCGCTATTACACACCCCTCACTGAGGACCCTACAGCACGCCTCATCACCTGTATTAACTCAATGGTCTCCGCAGCCCTCAACCAGGGTTGGATCACTAAACACGAGGCGGATTTTCTAACCAACAACAACCCTAGACTACCCTATTTCTACACACTGCCAAAAATCCACAAAGGTGTGAGCCCCCCCCCTGGAAGACCAATAGTTTCAGGCATAGGGTCAGTCCTGGAACCGCTCTCAAAATTCTGCAACCATTTCTTTCAACCCTTGGTCCGCACCACACCAACTTTCCTTCAGGATACCAGGGATGTTCTAAAACGAATTGAGACCACCAATCAAGAGGGCCTAATACCAGACGTTCTACTGACTCTAGACATAGAGGCCCTCTACACCAACATCCCCCAACAAAGCACACTCGAAGTGGTGGAAACTATTCTGCGCAGTAGCCCATGGACCTCACCTACCCCCATTAATTTCATCATGGAATGTGCACAGATTGCACTAACTGAAAACTTCTTCCAATTTGAGAACAGCCTCTTCCACCAAACCCAGGGTACATCTATGGGTAGCACCTTTGCCCCAAGCCTGGCATGTCTTTACATGTCAGAGTTTGAGGGCAGGCACGTGCTCACTGATACAAATCCCTTTAGGGATAATGTCCAACTGTGGCGACGCTATATAGACAACATCCTAGTGTTTTGGAAAGGCACTAGAGACAACATCTCTGCCTTCCTCACTTGGATTAACAGTCTCAATCCATACCTTAACTTTACAGCTAACAGTTCGGAGTCTGAAATTCCCTTTTTGGACCTCCTGATCACAAGAAAACCTAACAGACTGGTAACTACTACCTATAAAAAACCCACAGACAGGCGCTTCCCCTTACTCTACCAGAGCTTCCATCCAAAAGCCCTCAGGGAAAATCTTCCCTATGGACAGTTTCTGCGTATACGCAGAAATTGCAGCAATATGGATGACCTCAAGATACAGTCGTCTGAACTGAGCACCAATCTAGCACAGAGACAATACCCAGCTAACAAAATAAAAAACGCCCAAAAAAGAGCCCAAAATACCAACAGACAGGCTCTTCTCGAAACCCAAACCAAACCCAAGACCGACCTGCTGACTTGTGTCACTACCTACACCCCAGAATCCAACATGATCAAGAAAGTGATCAACAAACACTGGAAAATCCTACAAGTAGGGGAGCAGCCATTTAGTAAACCCAGGTTCGCCTTCAAGCGCACAGCAAACATCAAGGACTTGCTCATTAATACAAGACCTAGAAAGTACACTACACCCCCTAACACACTCTGGGATTTACCTCCGGTTTCGGGCCACTACCCCTGTGGGCAATGTGTTGTATGTCCATTAACAAAAGCCACTAAAACCATCGCACTGACCGACACATGGATATGGAAACAAAATAAACACACCAATTGTAACACTTGCAATTGTGTTTATTTAATCACATGTCCTTGCCAGCGCCAGTACATTGGCATGACAACACGCCCAGTAAAAACAAGGATTACGGAACATAGGAGTAACATCAGATGTAGAAAGACCAACACCAAGATGTGTACTCACTATGCAGAAGCAAACCACACCCCTAACGATCTTAGCTGGACCATCCTGGAATCCTGCAAAAACATCACTAAAGATGCACTGTTCAGAAAAGAACAACGCTGGGTTTTCAAATTATCATCTCACATCAGAGGCCTCAATGACGACATCCCCTGGGCAGAACTGAACCGCTAAGACATTATCCACAGCATAATTCAGGGCCTCCTCCAATTCCGCCCACTACTAACACTATGACATGATTGTCTAGCACCAAATACAAACACGCGCCCTCCCTAGACATGACCAACCTTATCTTCTCGCTGTAACTAGATAAGGTCCATAATACATTGACTCCTGCGTAGGGAATGCCCTTCGAGTGTCCGTTCCTTATTGAACCTAGAAAATTCCTCTCACTAGCACTCTGTTGTCATATCTGACACGTGCCTGATATGAGCCTGAGACTGACTAGATGACAATTCCGTATTTGATCACAATACGAGACTTTGCAAGGAGATCTTTATGTCCGTGAGACATTATGGCAATAATATCACGCACTCATTCAAACGGCCCAGAAAGACAGCTTGGTATAAATAGACGATAGTGGCCACCAGTAATCACATTCCAATTTTTAAATGAGCACCATACACAACGCAGGAACTCGCACTAGATAGCGATTGAGGCTATAGATGTTCGTCACATTCGCATACACACTCAATAAAGTTACTTTCCACTCAACCAAGATGTTAGTGTAGGTCTGCGTTCTAGTTTATGAATGCAATACTTTATATGAGCCATATACACAATGTAGTAATTCACACTAGTTAGCAATAGCGGCCACAATTGTTCTTCGCATTGCACATACACTTAATAAACCTACATTCTACTCAACCAAGATGGTAGTGTAGGTCAGCGTTCTAGTTTATGGACTCGCGCTCGAGCACAAATACGCCGGTCCCGGAAGCAGCAGTCACGGGGCCCAGAGCAAGGGAAGGATCTGTGCTAGTTGCCTGCCACCCATCTGTGAGTATACGCTGCCCTTGCATTGGAGAATACCGGTAAGACTTGTAACTAACTTGTTTCCTAAACCGGAGTACTTCCTTTTTGTTACAGCATCAGAGCAACAACGTGCTCTGAATTCCCCCGTCAGGCAGTAGACTTCCATACTGGGGGTGAGTAGCCATACCGACAACCATGCCCGGGTTGCGCCACGCTGTGGCTTTTCCTAACATCTCCGCCCACAAGTGTGTACAGCATGTGTATGCAGTATATAATAATTTTTAAAGTTTGTCAAATCCTGCAAACCATCACGTATTGGCTATTGCGCAACCACAATACTGCTGAATGTGTATTTTTAACCTAGTGTGTGTCACTGGTGCACCAGATCCTGTACTCACATGGATTGCTACACAGTATACAAATGAGCACAACGACACACTGTGGCCTCCCTAGCATTTCCATTATGCCACGAGTGTGTCGAGAATGTGTTGTTAACCGAGCGTGTGTCACTGGTGCATCCTGTCTTCACAAGGATCGCCAAAAAGCGTGCATATGAGCGGAACTACGTAATGTGGCTGCCCTAGCACCTCCGTTATGCCACGAGTGTGTCCAAGTATGTGTGTGTAGCGCTTTTCAAGCGTGTTAAACCCTGCGAGCCAGTACGTACTGGCTAGCACACTACCTGAAAACAGCAGTATATGGGTTTGCTAACCGAGTGCGTGTGACTGGCTCTTTTCGCTCTGTCCGCAGCATATATGGGTTTGCTAACCGAGTGCGTGTGACTGGCTCTTTTCGCTCTGTCCGCAGCATAGCATGCATACGAATCCAATGACGAATCGTACCTTTTTCCCACTCGCCGCTCAAAAACACACTTTTTAGGCACAAATAAACTCACGAGTCTCTAACCGAGTGTGTGTCTCTGAGGCGCTATATCCTGTCCGCACAAGGATCGCCTCCAAGCATACATCCGAACTCCACGATGTACCATACTTTTAATTGAAGTGGCCAGTACCGTTCACTATAAGGGGCACTATACCAAATCACCATAACAATTGTTGTCTACGAGTGGCACTATGCGACTATGCCCTCACCAAATAAGCACACGCATGCCACTAATTTCTACCATCCATGCATGCTTAGGACCAACCACAACCTAGCTAGTTGTTAGGTCCTTTACTGAAAAGAGATACTCCCGTTCATTCAGGCCTCAATTTTAACCTCCATTGTTGTTGTGTGTTTCTCCCCTTGCCTCCCCCCCACAGGTCTACAACTGCCCAGTACAAGTCTACTAGGGTTTCACTCTATTGTGTCTGGTCACCATACCACACTTAGGGAACCAGACCTCTAGTAGTGCACCGCTCACTCACTTAGGTCCTGATGAAGTGCCAAACGACTCGTTAGGAGCAACTAGGGCACGAAACATGTCGACCCATCACATAGCGATAGCCCTCTAGGAACATTGCATCCACGTAGGGCGTCCAAACTTTTTAACTAAGCTGGAACTTCCTGAACCATTAAAATTATTTCTGAACAGGACTGCTCCAGACTTATTTTAAAACCCACTACCTGTGCACTACACTATCCTTGCCCTCTTACCCGCACGCACCCCACGGCTTTTTTAAAAGATCTCCACCAAAGAGCCCTGTTTACGGGAGCCCATCGGGCATTGCAGCGCCGGCCCGACGAGGATCAGAGCCCAATGATGAAGCTTGACATCCTTCGGGGTGTGTGAGGGCATCACGAAGAAAGACCTGCCTTTCCCTTGTCCCCTTTTTAGGAACTGTATACCCCTCTGCAGCACAGTTAATTAGGAGCCTCGTGTGCAAGACCTGGTTTAAATAACGGCTCCTGGTCCCCCACCCCTTTTTTTGACGTTGATGTAGAGTTTGCCTCCTGCTCTGAAGTCTCAGGGACACAAAGACTTCACCTACAGCTTTCGTGAACTCCACTGCTGGGAGTTCTGACCTGCCAGGTGTTGCCAATTCCAGTTCTGGGCCCCTGAAGGTTGTTCCTGCTACAGAAAACTGTGAAAGCCTGAAAATCAACGCTTCGCTGTGCTAGCGGCTGTTTATTTCAATGCAGCACCACCGTGCGGGAGAAATTTCCGAAGTACAGCCTCATGCAGCTGAAGAAATCGACGCAGCGCCTGCCCAAGGCCTGAAGAACTGCCGCACGCCGAGTTCAGTGCACCATGTCCATGTCTCAGAAGTCTGAGACCACTGCACAGACTCTGACACAGGCCCTGCTGAGCAGCTAAAAGAATCGACACATCGTTGGACCATGACTGAAAAAATCGATGCAGCGCCTGTGTGACCGTCGCCACATGGACCTCCAGCATGTCTGGATTTCCACACATTGCACCTGTGCGCCAAAGATACATCAACGCTGGGGCTGCAATAAGAAACCAACACATCACCTCCCCGCACAGTAAGAAACCCAAGCTTCACCTCTTCTCCAGTAAAGAACCAATGCATCACCTCCCCTGCGTGGCAGTAAGCAACCAATGCATCACCTCCCCTGGAGCAAAGAAACTACACATCACCTTCCCTGTGCATAAGGAACCAGGGCATTACCTTCCCTGCACCTGTTTTTCATGTGATTTTAACGCATCCCAGGTACTTTGCACAAAAAGTGACAAAGCCATAGGTTCATATGGACAGAACTATTTGTAACCTTTAAAAGTAATTTTTTTAGTTTAGTTATGTATGTTGGATTTTTGTCGTTTTGGTCTTGTTTGGTTTAGACAAAGATACTTAATTTTTCTGAACTGTTGTGGTGTCCATTTGTGGTATTTTCACTGTGTTACTGTGGGTTATACACAAAGGCTTTGCACATTGCCTCTGTAGTTTAGCCTCACTGGTCTGTGCCAAGCTAACAGAGGGTGAGCACAGGCAAACTTAGGTGTGTACTTTACTCATCCTGACTAGAAGGAAGGGTCCCTACTTGGACAGGGTGTATACCACTGCCAACTAGAGACCCCCATTTCTAACACATGATAATCCTCAAAAAAATGTATGAGGAGTACCTCTTATCTATGGTGATTGCAAAGCCAGAAGTGCTGAGTAGTAACCTGGGACAGGTAGTTGGTCAGCGGATGAAGACCTGACTAGCCCCTCAAATTCCCCAAGAATCTGGAACATCAAGCTCACACATTTGAGACTTGCTCCATCACTTTAAATATTCATATCCGAATTAATGGACCATCTACCAAACTTGTCACGCTCAGCCATGCTGACAACAGTCTGACTACAGTTGACTTACACTTGTCTTTTTTATGTAATTGCATCATCCCATAGTGCCCATTTCTATTGGATATATTAAGTATATTTCTAGACATGTTCTTGTATAGCTCGTGTCTCGTCCACAAATCTCTGTATCTTTTTCTTTCTTTATCATTGTATATAATATTTGATGCCTAAATCACATGCGGCTGAACTCTGCATGCTCTTCCAAGCTTTTCTCTGTCACCCTCTGGGTTTAGCAACGTTGTATAAAAAAAAAAACTCAATAAAACCATAGAATAAAATAAGGGCTCACATTCTTCGTGACCAATAGAAGGGTCCAACTTTTTTTTGGAAAGGTGGGACACGCAGGATGCTTGAAACATGACTTAATAAGTGTTTCTTAACGTGATTAGAGCATGTACAGGTATCGCACAACATCCAAAACTCAGCATACGAGATACGTTTGGTTAAATGACACAACATTTTGTTGCATTTTCAACAGTACGTGATGACATATTGCATAAATCACAGTTTAAATGATATTACAAGCAAACGCAAGAAAGAGCAAGAATACGAATAAATCACCGTGACCGTCTGAACTGAGCAATGTTACTAATCAATCATAATCATTCTGAAACACTCTGTGTGCCATACCAGTTAAACATTGGCGGATGGTCCTTTTAGGGACAGGCAAAGTTGTTGAACTTCGTCTACTTCAGAATGTCTTAAGGTATATACACAGCTTTGTAGCTTTCCGAATTCTCTTAGTTTGCAAATATTTTGAGCGAAACGAGGCAAAATGTGAAAAAAGTACAAACTCATCAGAGTCTAATTTTAGGGGTACAGTTGCTAAATCAAACATCATCTTTGGGAACTTTGCCTAACTTCTCTCTCAAAATAATAATGTCACAGCCCTGGTCTTCTCATTATTATGGCTTCAGTAAATCACAATATACCATGAAGCAGTGCATAGACAGATCCTCTAGCCTTCTGCATCCCATGTTATGTATAATGTTTAGTGCATTATTGTAGTTAGGCATCTCCTCCGAAATGCTGGCAATTAATTAACCACACTTAATCTGCCTTCAAATCATCGGCAGAGGACATTCACTTAACTTGTGGGAGCTATTCTGCTTCAGTTGGCCAATAGGTGTCTACTTCCAGTTGGAATTTAAGGGAGATGCTTTGATGACAATTATTCTTTTATCAGGCAATAGCTCTTTAACAAGCATGCTGGATTTTTTTGTTTATAGTCTCACTATCAAACAAGCATTGTAAGTGCAATAGAACTCGCATTTTTTAGTTAGAGCTATTGGTGTTGTATCTCCTTATTGTTATCTTTCATACTAAAAACTTTACCGGGGGTTAATAGAGCTTTGATAGAAGAAAATGCGACTGAAGAAGGGGGTGGAAGTGGAGATAGCGAAGTTGATGTTTACGAAATTACGTTAAAAGCATTAGGAGAAAATTTTGGCAAGAAAATTAGTATAGTAGTGGAAAGACAAATTCTTTTCACGTGCTCAATTACAAGGTCAATCAATTGAGCAGTTTGTGGCCAATTTAAGAAAGTTAGCTGTCAACTGTAAGTTTATGGATCTGAGAGATGAGTTGATCAGAGATCAAATGACTAATTGATTATATAATCTCAAAGTTCAAGAGAAATTGTTAGGAATGAAAGATCCTTCACTAGAAAGAACTATTGAAGTAGCAAGAAGAATGGAAAACACGTCTAGATATGTTAAAGAATTGGGTAGCAATTCTTCTAAAAAAGATGTCCAAGATGAGTCAGTTCATAGCATAAATAATTCTGTCAAACAGATCAAAAGGGAGGATCAGGCCAAATCTAGTGAGAGAAAAATGGATCAGTCAAGGATCAAATCCAAATATTGTTTTAGGTGTGGAAGTCCCAAGCACACTGCGGATGCCAGTCATTGCCCTGCAATAAAAAGTAGGTGTTATAGGTGCAAGAAAATGGGGCATTTCGCAAGATTGTGCAAAGGCACTAGTACTTATTCAGTTGATAAGAAATCCAGAAATATGGTGAAAGAGGATGATTTTTCTTGCCAGAGTGAAAATGAGGAAGTAGAATTATTAATGATTGATTCTTCCCAAGTTTGCAATTGTGACAGGACTAAAGATAGTTATCGCCCTCCCAAATGCATTGTTGGGATCAAAGGAAAGGAAATTAATGTGTGGGCAGATTCCTGTTCTCCTTTTTCCATAATTGATAAAGTCACTTTGGAAAGTTTGGGCTTTGGGATAGAGGATTTACAAGCTACTGATGTCACGCCAGAAGGTTATTGTGGAAACAGACTTCCTGTTTTAGGTTATGTGATAACTGAGATCTGTTTTCATGACAGGAAAACTAAGGCCAAACTTTACATTGTTGAAAAAGGGAAACCTCTTCTTGGATGGAAGGAGCAACAAGCCTTAGACATTATTTTGGACCCAAACCATCCAGAGCAGGTTTTAACGATTGTATCTTCTGGCAACAATAAGTGGGTCACCAAATTCCCTGATCTTTTTAAAAGTTCCCTCGGTTGTCTGAAAAGACTTAAACATCGCATTATTTTAAAAGACAATGTTGTACCTAAAGTACACAAAGTAAGGAATGTTCCTCTTGAGACAAAAATTGAGAGAAGAATTGCAGAGGCTATGTACTAAAGGTGTGATTGAGCCTATTGAGGCATCTGAGTGGTTACGTCCGGTCGTTTTGGCAAAGAAACCCAATGGAAATATTAGGATGTGCATTGATTTGAGAGACTTGAATGATTGTATATGAATTGATTGCCATCCTCTCCCTCGTATCAATGAAATGTAAGCCAGTGTTGAGGGAGGTGCATGCTTCACCACACTGGACCTGTCCAGTGCCTATCATCAGGTTCTTTTACACGAAGAATTCGGACACCTTACTTATTTTATTACTCCAGAGGGGGCGTTTCAATTCATTTGCATGCCATTTGGACTTGCTTCTGCATCTGCCGTTTTCCAAAGAGTAATGCAGAAGGTTTTATCTGGTGTGGAGAACACTTTGGTTTTTCAAGACAATGTGTTAGTGTGGGGATGTGATGTGGTACAACATGACATAATTTTGGAAAAGGTTTTGAGGAGATTGTTGGATGCTGGGCTCACCATTGGGCTTGAAAAATGTAAATTCGGTATGTCTGAAGTAGAATATTTGGGCCACACTCTCACTAAGGAAGGTGTCAAACATAAGACCAGTTTAATAGACCAGTTTAATAGAGGCCATTGAAAAAGCACCTCCTCCTTCTGACAAAGACCAACTCAGGTCATTTCTTGGTCTTGTGGAGTATTACTCCAAATTTGTCAATCATTTCACAGATAAAGTTCAAGAGTTAAGAAATCTCATGAAGAAAGGTGTGAAATTTGTGTGGACTAATGAATGTCAGTTAACTTTTGATGCCATAAAAAGATCTATAGTAAGTGCTGTTTGTTTAAAACATTTCAATCCTGATGATGAAACTATAATTTCTACCGATGCCAGTAATCACGGTCTTGGTGCTGTATTAATACAAATACATGATGGCAAGGAAAGAGTTGCAGCTTTTGCCTCGTGTACGTTGAAAGGTGCTGAGCATACTTATTCCACAGTTGAAAAAGAAGCTTTAGCTTGTTGGTGGGGTGTTCAGCATTTTGGGATTTTTGTGTGGGGCATCAGATTCATATTACGTATGGATCACAAACCATTAGTGGATTTGTTTTCCAAGAGGGGTGCAGGTAGAGCTACACCCAGCCTAGCCAAATGGCTTTCCTATTTACAAGAGTTTTCTTTTGATGTGAAATATGTTCCGGGTGTAAAAAACGTAAATGCTGACTGCTTGTCTAGATTGCCTTTGGAATGTGTGCAGTCTGATGATGAGGATGAGTGGATGGTAGCGGAAATTAATGATGTGTGTGGTGCAATTTCCGAAGAAGAATGGAAATCTGCCATCAAAGAGGATCACATTATCAAACATCTTGTCGAGGCTCTTGGTCATGTTCAAGGGTGGAAATTACATCCTGAGTCATTAGAGTCTTTCAAGCTTATTTGGTCAGAGTTTGCCATTGTGAATGACATTGTAAGGAGAGGGTGTCGATTGGTGGTACCTCAAGGATTAAGAGAAAGACTTTTAAGACTTATTCATGAAGGTCATTGTGGTATGTCAGCTATGAAAAGGCGTATCAGAGAAGACTTCTGGTGGCCAGGAATGGATATGCAGATTGAAAGATTTGTACGTAATTGTATTGCTTGTGCTGTTAGAGATAAGTCTCATTCTGCTCAAGAGACTACCATTGATCCCTTACCTTTGCCCAAGTTACCCTGGGAAAAACTTGCCATTGACATTTGTGGGCCTTTTGAATTTCTTGGCACCAATGACATATTTGCAATTGTCATGGTCGATTATTTTTCTAAATGGCCTGAGGTGGCATTTGTAAAGGAGGTTAAAGCCAATGTCATAATATCTTTCTGTGAGGACATTTTTAGAAGAGAGGGGTGTCCTACTGAAATTGTCTCTGACAATGGTCCTCAGTTCATTTCTGGTGATTTCGAAAAGTTTCTATCTACGTGGGGTATTGAGCATACCAAGACCCCTGTTTATCATCCCAGGGGAAATAGTTTAGCTGAAAGGTTTAATAGAGTGCTAGTGGAGTGTTTACAACTTGCATATAAAAGTGGATTACATTGTAAACAACAAGTCAAGGATATGTTATGGTGTTATAGAACCACTCCACATTCGGTCACAAAAGAAACTCCATTCAATTTACTTAAAGGAAGGGTACCTTGTACGGTAGCTGTGCCTGCCTGGATGAACAAGGCTGGTAAGCGCAGTGTTGATCTTGAGAGTATGCAAAACAGAGTTAAGAAATACCAAAATACGTATGGACAAAGACACAATATGAGGATTCTTAAACCTAGTCTCCCTTTCAAGTATGGCATGTTTGTGAGAGTTTTTGTTGGTGACAAAGCAAAAAAAGGTGGTTCTAAATGGTCTTGTCCTAAAAAAATTGTATATGTAAAAGGTAATTGTGTGAAATTGACGGATGGCAATTGGTGGAATACCAGAAAACTTTCTATTTGTAATGCCACGGAGCAAAAGGAATGGCTGAAGCTCCAAAATCCTGGAAATTCTCATTCCAGCCTTGGTTGAAAAATTTCACAAGATGAAATTGTAATTGATTCTGCTGTGCCATATCAACACAATCTTACCAATGTGGATTCCAATGTCAAGAGGGGGGGGATGTCTTTTAGTGATCGTTCCTCTCGTGTCAGAGTTAGACCTAAATATCTTGATGATTATGCATGTTCTTAAGTTTTCTTTTGTCTCTTGTTTAGAAGGGAGTGTTATCCTATGGTGATCTTGTATGTGTTTTGTGCTTATTTTATTGTTTTTTTGTTAAGAAGGGAGATATGTTGTATCTCCTTATTGTTATCTTTCATACTATTTCATTGTATACATTCCTCATGGAATGCTTGCTGCTCCCTGGTACCTCCATGTGAGGTAAGGGGGTTCTGGAACGGCAGGAGAGCAGTTGGATCAGGAGCAGCTGGCAGACCATCGAGGGCCCTTGTATGTTACAGATAAACATACTTAATCCAGTCTCTGTGGGTTGTGTCATTACAAAAATTGGCATTGTAAATGTCAATGTCTTTTACCTACCAAAGAAGGAGTAAGGGAGCAGCGGGGGCGGACTTCCGAAATGCTCTCTTAGAGAATGATTGGCCAAAAATAAACAAAAGTAGCAGAGGCTATTTGCAAAATAAATACGTCAGTATCAGTTGGGGGTGTAATTGTTAGCTATGGCACTGAGCAGGCAGGGCAATGTGTAATGTATTTATTCAGTAACAAAACAGTAATAAAGTCAAACCACAACACACTAGATATCCTAAACTGAATTTAGAAAAATAGAGTACGTTTTAGTAAATAAAATAACACCAAAAATCCAATAAAGGGAACCAAAGATATACATTTTTAAATTGAAAATAAAAATATTGGCAAAAAGCTTTAAGCATTAACAGCAGACACTGGCCATAGTAGACAGGTACCTAGACGCAATTTGTGGCTGACCGCAAATGAGTGTGGGCTGGATAAAGAAACCAGGCTCAAAGTAGTTTGGACATAATCTCAAAAATGGATGTCAAATATCTTCAGCAGACTGTAGCCAAAGAGTCTCCACAAGGTCAGACAGCAGGTGGGCGCGGTCCCTATGAAGTTGGTGCTTTTTGCAGGAAATCTCAGAGTAGGAGAAATTAGAATTTTCTGACCAGGGAAGTCCTCTTGCCAGCCGTATACTTTTGGCAGCTTCACCTGTTCAAGATTTATTACATGCGTAATTAGCTACTTTTTGGGAACTCAGTATCCTTATGTGGGCAACGCTACAGGCCGTAGGCGAAGAAGTCTCTACAAGGTCAGATACCTTTGCTGCAAGATCCCACTGAGTCAAATTTGCTGCTGTAAAGACATTCTGAGTGGGTGAAATCTGAATTTTCAGCTCAGCAGCAATGCACCTTGGGTGGATCTGCTTTGCAGGTTGGTCCTGGTCCTCCAGAGGTCTTGAAGATGATAAAGTTTTCAAGTCCCAGGTTTTCATGGGTGGTAGAAGAAGTGCAGCCAGACTGAGCCAATGGTTCCAGGACCTCAGGAGCAGCATTTGGGGGTCAGGACTCACTCCAGCAGAGCCTAAAGGCAGGGTCAAGGGCTGCTCTAATTGGACCTGCTCAGCTGAGCAATTACAGGAAAGGGCCTCTTTAGAGTATTGTGTCCCTGTAGCTTGAACAGAAGGTCAGCCTTATGACCATTGGAGTCCACTTCTTTGTCGCAAGTACAAGAGGGAGCGGGTCCAGTCCTTCAGGTTCCTCTCAGGTCACAGACAAGATGTCACAGACAGTGGCTTCAGTCCACTCCTGATCTTCCACAGGTCCAATATTATCCTATGGATAGTGCCAGGGGATGCCATATTTAATCCTAGTGCTAGCTTGTGGGTGAGTGTGACTCCATCCCTAAACAATAGGGTAAAAATTCCAAGGGGTAACTCTACCCACGTTTGCCGGAGTTCCTGTCTGCCCTACTGCAAACAATCCCACAGTGCCTCTCATTCATAAAATCTAAAATGGTGAAACACTTCACCCCTCGTGCTGAGTCTGTGTGCCCACCCAGAGGTGCAGCCAGGGTAAATGAGCAGCCCCATCTCTTTGTTTACTCCAAACAAGTTCTGGGGGCAGCTCTCCAGCCACTGGGTTTGGTGCATGCCTGACTCTGCAGACAAAAAGAATAGCTTGTCCAGGTGTCATCGCATGTCTGCTTGTGATAGGGGAGGCTCGTGTGACTAAAATTAAATTCCTAGGCACGGCCCAACTGGTTATGCCTCCAGAGGAGCAAAAACAAATCCCCACATCCAGGCCTTTGACTCTGTTCTGGGAGCAGTTTTCACATTTCATCAGGGCCATTAACCAACTGGGCAACACGGGGAAGTTTCAGGCAGGGAAAGTGTAACTTTCTGAACATTACTTTTTTAAATATTTATTAAAAATCCAACTTCACCATTGAGTTGGGCTTTTAATAAATATTAAAAAGAGTTGTTGAATAATTTTGTACATGGACCTGACCCTAATGATAGCAGATTTGATATCTAATATTGCTGCCCATGTTTCTCCATTGCCCAACTAGCATTTCTACAGTGAAAATAGCTTTTCTGTGCTACTCACTGTATGGACAAGTTGCTATATCACCTTCTACATGTCCTACTTTTAGATATTATGCACCCTGCCTTATGGGCCATTGTGCAACATAGGTGTGAGTTATTAATATTTATAAGGATGTTTTTTTTTACCTGTTTAAAAGGTTTATGTAGAATTGTAATTTTTACACTGCTGCAGTCAGGCTACAATGGTAGGCCTGGAGCCATGTGCTACACATGTCAGCCTTAAGGTGGTCTTCCCCCAAACATTTTGCCTTACTCCTCCATTTTTGCTGATATTATTTTTGTTGGCCATAGGACTCTGTGCACTTTACCACCACTAACCAGTGCTAAAGTTTGTTTGCTCTGTCCTTTAAACATGGTGAAATTCGTGTACACCCAATTGGGACATTTAATTTACTTGTATGTCCCTAGTAAAGAGGTACTGCATGTACCCAGGCACAGTAAATTAAATGCTACTAGTGGTCCTGCAGTGCCGATTATGCCCCCTACCTAAGTAGCCCTTTAAACATGTCTCAGACCTGCCATTGCAGCCTGTGTATGTAGTTTAAACTGCCATTTCCATGTGGCAAAATAAACCTTTTGCCAGACTTAAGCTTTCATTTTTAATTCATGTAGGTCATCCCTAGGGTGGGCCCTAAACAGACCACAGAGCAGGGTGCAATGTATTTAAAAAGTCGGACATATACTTTTCATTTTTACATGTCGTGGTAGTGAACATAACATTGGGTTAACTTATTACATTTAATACGTGATAACTTTCTATCAGGAGCAGGTAGAAATACCAAGTATGGTGTCTAAAGAATTGTTATTTAAAGCCCTCTTTAATGGATTTGAAGTCATAATACTGAAAATGGCACTTTTAGAAAGTTGCCATTTTCTTGTCCTAACCATTTGGTGCCTGCTGCCTGTTTCCAGGGTCACATGAGTAGGTGTAGCTGGTAGTTGGTCTTTGTGTAGTGCTACCAGACAGTGAGACAAAGAAGCACAGGTGTTGGCAGGATGGGATATCGCTTACTTGATGAGGGGGAGGAGCTGTCACCAACCACACTTGCACATCACAAAGGCTTTGGCTGAGCACAATCACAAACGATTTGACACTAGTCTATTGTGACCCCAGACAAGCTGGGGCTAGGGCAGGGAGGCACGAAATTCCAAACACCTTGAAGGTGGGAAACTCCAGAACCTTCCCCTACTTCAATGTGGGCACCAGGTATAAATATTGAACCCTCAGACCCAGCACTTCAGTACACCTCTGGACCTGTGGAACACTCAGAAGGACTGCTGTGCTGCTCTACAAGAAGGACTGCTACTCTTTTGCCCTGCTGCCCTACTTGAGCTTCAGAGACTAAAAAGGCTCCAATCACCTTGAACCCAGCACCTGCAGTCTGTCTGCTGTGATTCCTACCCCCAAAAGGTGCCACCCCAGTGCTGGACCCTTGGAAGTGGGCCCGAATGTGCTATGCCAGTCCAGCTGTGGTCCTGTGAAGCAGAACTGACGCAGTGTGTCACATGTCCACGCAGCCACATCAGAACTGCTGCAATGCGCTGCATCCCCGACATCGGACCTCGCATCACAGCTCACAGCAACCCCGCTCCATGATACATCCTTGATGCTGGCCTCCGCATCGCAAGCCCCTCGTCAACGGCATCGTCAGCAACTCAGGACTCAGCCCGGCAGCTCTTCGGAACTGCTGTTGTGCAATGCATCTTTAATGCAGGACTTCGCATTGCATGCCCCTCATCGAAGACATCCTCGACGAAGGCGCAGAACCTCACATCACTGCCTTGCAGCTCCTCAGAATCACCAATGCATGACACATCCTCGACGAGGGATGTCACAATACTCTGCAAACCAGGATTTAGGTACTTTTGTTCAGTGGCTAAACATCCCTGTATTTAACCTATGCTCCAGCGTGGTGAGCCTGAAGTTTAGACTTTGCACCAGTCCTCCGCGACCAGATAACCACAGTTGGCACTTTGTGCTACTGTGCGCTATTTTTACCTAGAAATTTAAAATTGCATATCTCCAGTTCTATGGTTTGGACTTTAGTTTTTTTGGTGTCAAATAAGTGATTACATTTCACTCTATTTTTCTAAATTGTTGTGGGATTTTTCTTCTGTTGTGTTTTCACTTTATTACTGTTTAAAGTGCTGCATAATAATTTACTGCTTTTGTGCCAAGCTACCAGAGGGTTAAACACAAGTTAATTTGGGGTGTTCTTGTGTTTCACTGTTAGAACTGTCAGCCTTAGGGTCGTCTTCCACCCAGCTTTTTGCCTTTCTCCTCCATTTTTCTGACCTAATTTTTGCTGGTGCCTTAGGACTCTGAGCACTTTACCACTGCTAACCAGTGCTAAAGTGTGTGTCCTTTCTCCTC
Source organism: Calotriton arnoldi (assembly GCA_963921515.1). Classification (NCBI taxonomy): domain Eukaryota; kingdom Metazoa; phylum Chordata; class Amphibia; order Caudata; family Salamandridae; genus Calotriton; species Calotriton arnoldi. The sequence continues at coordinate 501,597 of CAWUFW010004404.1, read as the reverse complement.
TAAATATGGGATTATTGGCCTATACCCAACTGACATTTTTAACTTACATATAAGTTCCTAGAAAAATGGTACTATATACACCCAGGGCCTGTAAATTAAATGCTACTAGTGGGCCCGCAGCACTGATTGTGGGCCCAACTTAAGTAGCCCTTTGAACATGTCTCAGGCCTGTCATTGAAGAGCCTGTGTGTGCAGTTTAAGCTGCAATGTCAACCTGGCAAAGTAACCATTTTGCCAGGCCCAAACCTTCCTTTTTATTGCATATAAGTCACCTCAGAGTAGGCAGTGGACAACCCAGAGGGCGGGGAGCAATGTATTTAAAAAGTAGGACAGTGACATTTAAGTTTTACATGTCCTGGTAGTGAAAAACTCTTAAGTTTGTTTTTCACTACTGACAGGCCTAACTCTCCCATGGGATAACATTGGAGTTGCCATATTACATTTTATAAGTGTCATTTCCAAATGGGAAGAGATGACTGGTTCAGGTGTGGTGTCTCTGGAATCACAATTTAAAATCCTATCTAAGCAAGGCGCGAAGCCGAAACGCGTCCTGTTTAATTTTACCCAGAAAATAAAATACAGAGTATTCACCTTCATAGGAGTGCGATCTCTTCACTTGGTCGACGAGTGGGGTTTTGAGCTACATATATATATATACATACATATATATATATATATATAAAACAAATAAGAAACATCATCAAAAAACATTGGCCTTTGATTTTAGGAGATCCGGGAATAGGCCACATGCTCCCCAGAAAACCAGCCATTACCTATAGCAGGGCTCCTTCAATGAAAGATGCTTTGGTTCAAAATGACCCTGGTGGTCAACCTAGTGGGACCTGGCTTTCTCAAAGGAAAGGGTTCTTTAAATGTAAGACGTGCAAGGCATGCCAATTTGGAACCAACAAAACAACCTACACAACACCCTTTGATGACAAAGAAAGACCTATTAGGAAAGCCCTTACCTGTAAATCTACCTATGTAGTCTATGTGCTGGAGTGCCCCTGTGGCCTACGGTATATCGGTAGCACTATTTTACAGGGACACAAGAGGGTACTCCAGCACATAAGGGCAATAAAAAACAGGGACCCGGCCTACCCAGTGGCCAGACATTTTGATGAAACACACAATGCTGACCCTAAGGAGTTGAAATATTATCTGATTGACTGTGTCACTCCACAGAAAAGAGGCGGTGACAGAGAAAAAACTCTCAGAAGGTTGGAAACGTGGTATATCCTCAACCTTGATTCCAAATTTCCGAAAGGTTTGAATGCGACTAAGGAATTACACACATGCTTGTAGGTTCAAAAAATCGCCGTCCGCAAAAAACTCTTATATTTTAATTAACACGGGAAGTACAGGTTTTTACACTCATTTTACACTATTAACTTTTTATTAGCACTTAGCACTTTTAAGCTTTGCACAAGCACCAGTCACTTTGCCATAGGTTTACATGTGAATTATTTATATCAAATTGTACTGTATCGTGTATATTCATTGATTGTACAGTCATGACTATACATAACGATTGTAATGCATATATGCATTTTGGTATTTATACCTGCACATACAGAACAGTTGAATTACATAAATGCATTTTGGTATTTATACCTGGACGTCCAAAGCTAACATAGCAGTTAGGAAGACATATGCATTTGGAGGGTAAACCGTAAATAATACTCTCCTTGTTAGTACTGTACGTAGTATATGTTCCTTCTTAATAACATTGGTGAAAAAGTTTTTTTTAACATGACAGTATTTATACTTTTTATTTTCATGTTTTAAATTTAACTTACAGCCAGCTCATGAATGTATACTATGAAGTCTGTTTTTCATTTCTCTGTTTTCCATTTCCATGTTTTTAACCTTATGGCATCTTGCATTTTAAGAAAATGGCTAAAAAAATGGTTGAAAAAAACTGGTATAAAAGGAAAATGTCTTCCCGGCAAGCGCGTCATGTGATCAAGACCCTTGTAGGGTCGAAACGCGTAATGGCTGCCGAGGCTTGATGGGCTGACAATAAAGATTTGAATCCAGCATACAGTTGCGGTCCGTGCTCCATTCTTCACGTATAATTGAATTCCAATGGAGTGTTGCTGATATATATATATATATATATATATATATATATACATATATATATATATATATATATATATATATATATATATATATATATATATATATATATATATATATATATAGCACAGGAGAATAAGTGATATGTGATATGCCCAGAGCCAACACACCAGGACTCAAACCCAGTTGCCCAGAGCCAAAGTCAGCAGTTCTGGCTGTTAGACTACATACATTACATATTTCTCTATGTATGTGTGAAAGTCATACACAAGTGGTATGATTGGGTATGATCATGTATAGAGAGCACATTCTCTATTGAAACAGCTGTGTTATGTAAAAAAAGGAAATACTTGCAAGGATTTGTTTTAAACTGGACTTAGGGGTATAGTTCAGCTCATTTGCACCAGTTGTGCTGAAACTATTCTGAGTGGGGGTGCTGAAATCAATGTTATAATTCTGAAGTCATAGGGATTGTGAAAAATCCAAATATATTCAGCAAGAGAGTAGTGAGGGTGTAGTATGTAGCTGGTGCGGCATTTTGGAGCACTCTGTCATAAATATATTACTAAAGCATTATGCAGTAGCTCACTGTCATTTACAGACAGCACATTTTCCATTGAAATCACAACTAAATGTGCACAGACATACAGTTTTACTGATAAAACTATAAAGCACCCATATAATATTATGTGGAAATTGGGTTTCAGTAAAAGTGTCTTGATTTGTTTTGATACTATTAAAATATTTGCTTCCATCACACTTCAGAATTACAAAACAATGTGCTTTATTTTTGCCTTTCTATCTGCTGATATATTGTAAAATATGTGTACAGTTCATTTACAGGTATTTAAATTGTGTTTTGTATAACAGAAAAATGACATCCAACAGCCCCCCTGTACTCCAGAAAAATTGTCACATAGCTTACATTAAAAACTCCCTTTGTAGTCAGAGAAAAAATAAGCACCAATCCCCATAAGCAGCAATTCATCATAAGGCATAGCATGACATTTGAACTCTGCCTTTGAAGCACAGCAAACATGACACAATAAACACAAAATGCAAAGGCACCTTTCCCACTGAACATCAAATGAACGGTCACCCAGGCTCTTATCAAAAGTAGACTTCATTACGGAAATGCCCTCTACATCGGAATCCTAGCCCATGTTCTACGCCGACCCCAAATACCCAGAATGCTGCTGCCGTACTCATCCTGCTAAAAACCCACATCTCTCCACACCTCAACAATCTTCACTGGCTCCCAGTCCAGGAAAGATGTAAGTTCAAGCTACTCACCCACACCTACGAAGCTCTCCACAACACCGGTCCACCTTACCTCAACTACTGCCTCAACTTCTACCAGCCCACCAGACTCCTTCAATCTGCATCCCAGGCAATAGCACACCTCCCTCACATCAAGAAGACCAGAAGCGTAGGACACTCGTTCTCATACCTCGCAACCAAGACCTGGAATGGCCTCCCACAACACCTCAGAACTTCCCCTCCCTCATGGACTCCCGAAGGGACCTCAAGACATGACTCTTCCAAATGAAACTGGGACAATCTCCTCCCCCCCCCTCAGGTCTGCCCTACACAGTGTCTGGATACCCTCACAGATGATTAGCTGTGCTCTACAAATTCATGCAACATAACAAAATAACTTTTATTGCTCTTTTGCGACCCACCAGAAATCAGTGACCTACTATTGGGTCATGACCCATAGTTTGGGAAACGCTGACATACCTACATAAAGACATACTAGTCTGGATGAAGTTGTTATCTTTGGGGTAAAGATAGATGCTTTCGAGAGACCTGGGCCAAACATTTCTACCCTGTGACTAATAACATACATTTCCACTTAGTAGAGCTTTAAAATGTATTTATTATATTATTAGGGTTATAATGCATGTTTTTATTGTTTTACTGGTATCGATACCAGGATAGTTGCTTCTAGGAAATTTGCTTCATTGATTCCAGATGATTAATAGTCAATTGATATACTTCCAGGGATGTAATTTCCTGTGATGTCTTGCGTATGCAAATTGGAGAGGCCTCACACATTCTATGCCTGCCCATGCCCTGAAACTCCTAGAATCAGCCCTGCCTTCATGCTCTGCAGTGGTGTTTTGGAAAGTGCTAGTGTTTTCTGTGGGGGTGGGGTAGCCAGGAGTGCGAGAAGCTGATGTTTAAATTACAGGGTCAAAATTCCAGGCATCCAATCTTTGCTTTGAAGCACTGTGGACTTTATGTTAGCATCGACCTACTAATTGTCATTGAGTTGCATTTGTGTCCTCAATGCTTAATTTGAGCCAGTGGTTGCTGATGGGGGCTACAGGCACGTATTATTCTGCATCAGATATTTCACGAGAGCAATAGTGGAAAAAAGACACAAATCGGAATGACGGAGGAAGAGAAAGACGGAAAAAACAGCACAGTGGGAGAAAGCATGGACCAGCAAGAGTGAGATAAAGGGGCAGGGAGGGTTTGGTAGTGGATATTCCAGACATGAGGTGGTTTAAGACTACCAGCTTTGGTATTCGGTGCACCAGCGTTTAAGTGCACCAGTCACGGGCTTCTAAAGAAAAGCTTTGGGAACCGGCACCTTCTCTTTTACAAACTAAGCACTGACTATATCCTAGTCCAATAAGCACATTGAAAATGCACATGCAATAAGCACATTGAAATGACCCTTTCAAGCTTCTGTAAGAATCCACCCAGGTGCATTTGATATTCATTGCCTCCCTTTTAAGCATACAGAGCTAAAACAGGTTCAGAAGTTAAACCATAAAATGAGGCATCAAACTTTTCAGTCAGCAACATTAAAGCAATACAAATGATATTGCTGGAAATATTATAAAAAAATTTAAAAGTTACAAAGAGAGAACAGATCAGGCTGCATGCTGGGCTATTATTACAGAAAAATGCATTATTGGATCTAACACACAATTAACAACGTTTGCAGTGTATTTTACCTTGATGTGTGCAGTGATCACCCAAAGCTTCAGACAGCGCCTCCTAGTTGAACCCCATAGGTATATATTTAAATTAATGTCAGCTTCCGAGGTCAAATGTAGTTTCAGCAGCCTCTTAATACTGAAAGCCCTGTTTAAATTATTCCCATCTATGAATCACCCAATTAAGCATACCTGGTGTTAGTGGCTAAAAACTGGGACACTCTGGTGTACAATAGAGGGTATATTGATGTGTTACTAGCGCTTTATCCTGCTGTTACCGCACCCCTAAAAACCCTTACCACCACTTAATTTATCCTTCCCTGAAGCCTAAAAGGCCCTTACTATCCCTTAATGCAACCCTTCCCTTAAAACTCCTTTCTACTGCTGAACACTACCCTTCCGAGAACACTAAACAAAGACCTTACTAGCCCTTAATGGTGCTCTTCCCTGACCTGGAAAAAACCCTTACTGCACCTTAACGTTACCTTTCCCTGGACTCTTGCTCTCCTAAATTCTACCCTAAAACCCCTTTACTGTCCCTTAATACTATGCTTCCCCCAACCTAAAACCCCCTACTTTGTCTTTTTGGTACCCTTCCCTAAACCCAATGCAGCCTTATTATCCATTTACACTACTCATCTCTGAACCCTAAAAATTCCGAACTATCCTTTAATGCTAGTTTTCCTTGAACCTTAAAAGACCCAAACTACACCTTAATGCTATCAGTCCATGAACCCTACCAAATCTTTACTACCACTTAATGCTACCCTTCCCTGAACTCTAAAAACCCCTTACCAGGCACCCACCCCTTTTACCACCTCACTGTAAATGCTCCTTTCTCTTTTAGTAGGATGATGCCCCTGGTCTCTGCTCCAGTAGACTTATCTTTGCCCTATTAGGCACACCATGCTTTGATTTTTTGGAATCGACAACTTTTTTGATTTGATTTTTGCCAATAATATTTTTATTGCAAACCATGTGCTCACCCAACCAGACACATACAAGTAATCCCTCTACACCTGCAGCTTTATCTTGAGCTTGTGGGAGTAGTCTTGAGGGAATCAAGCGAGACTGTAAGAGAATCTCAAAGTCACACAAGATTTAAACCATGGCGCAGAGGAACACTTAGCTTTGTTCTACCCATCAGATGTACTTGCTCTTGGTGATTGATCTCACCCGAGAGATTCAGTGCCTGTTCCCGTTTCTGAGCAGCCTTCACTTCCATTATTCTTAGTCTTTGGTGTTTCTTGATCAACCTGACCTTCAGAGGCCATCTCCAAAGAGAAAAGAAAAAAATAAAGTTAAGGTCGGTGCACTTCCTTTTCTTTTACTATCTAAGACAGTTACATGATAATCTTGAGATCTTACAAGCAGTACCAGGACAGTGGGAAAAATACCATGCATTTCAGCATTCAACTAAAGACAAAAGTTTCCTATTGTCTTCAAACTAGTGCCATTACCTAATGACAGTTCTCTTACAAGAGAGATGTGGAGTCGGTCTCTTTTCAAGTCACTTTGAGTCAAGCTGTGAAGCAACAACTGAATTTCCCACAAGAACTTTAATGTCACTTGGGCCAAACGTACACTCATCATGAAGATTACTGTGTATTGAAGTTAGAGTGCTAAGGGTTTGTATCTAGAGTTGAAGCTGATGATGTTTAGACAAAATCATTATTGTTCTCGATATTCATATTATGTTCTCTCACTCTAGGGTGTGATTTCAGTAATATTAATTTATCCCGGGAGGAAGATCAAACAACACAGGACAGAAAAGAACCCGTGCACCCCATCATTTCTACTTCTTCTAACCCCTGTGCCATTTTCCCGTGCTTTCCAAGTGGGGAACATTATGTTTCACTAAGAGATCCTCCCTGGAACCAAAGCAAGGCATTGGTGGGATCCACTTTGTCCCTGCAACAGCCAAGAGACTATAAGTCAGTGGTCCTTGAAACAGACATGACAGAAAATCAGTAGACACCGGCGGGAGGTGGTTGAACAAAGGAACAGAAGACATTAATGCAGGGCCATAGGTTGGAGAGCACAAACAGATGGAGAAATCACAATGTGGAGGGTCATGGACAGTGGGATAGGTGGCCAGGGCATGCATGGCTGTACACCAGAAACCAAAGTCAACCCTGGCAAAAACATTCACACCAGCCCCACGGTAGGAAGTAGAGGCTAGAATCACACATAAGCATTTGAATATTTTATATTTAAATATTGATGGTAATCAGACACCTTCAGTCTGTCCAGCAGTTGGCCATATTATTTGCTTCTGTTTCATAAGTCTTTTGTCATTGCGGTGTCGGTTGCCTCTAAATTCTCAACCCTTCATATGACATCCTTCTTGTAATGCTAGTGGCTGCTGCACAAGGTGTTTTGCAGACCCCCTCAACTACAAGCTTAAAAGCTTCCCACTCTACATGTGTATCTCAAACTGATTCTCTATTTTCTAGGAAACAACCTTATATTGAGCCTCTCCATGCCCCTGAAAGCAGCATCCTGTGGCTCCATTGGCTGCAGATGGCAATTTGAGCTGCATGTATGAGGGCTACCTAAGGCCAAAAGCAGTTTATGGTCTGAGAGTGTTTTGCAGAGGTACTCAGTGACAACGTCTGCCTGTGGTGGTGAGGAGCAGGTCAAGGCTGGTGCATAAATCATAAATGTGTGCATAGTAAGATTGTTCTCCGGCAGCTGGCTGGATATCTCTCAATATATTTGTACGGTTTCATCCATCTATCCAGCTCCTTAGTTTGACTGCCATCCTGCTCACTACCACACCCGGAATGGGGGGCTGGGCAGTTAAAATCATTTTCTCATCATCAATAGTAGAGCTGCCACTGACTTCAAGTGCTGTGACAATCAGTTTAAAAGTTCAACTTGACCTATCAAAGAAGCACAAATGAAAAGGGTTGCAGATGGGTCCTTGTCTAGCCTCCTTTTATAAGTGTGAATCTGCCTTCATCATCAGTGGGCTCTCTAGTGAGTGTCAAGAGTACATCCAATCAGACCCACACTAATATCCTTCTAATGTCCTTCTTGTGTACATAGAATACCACGTGGAATATACTTGCCCTCACCATTTCTTTCTCCCCCTGTGGACTTGTCAGGGTTCATGTGTATACGACTCCTGCTCAAGAAAGTACAGAGCCTATGTCTCATGGATTAATGCCTCTGGCTTCTGACAATCGGAGGTAAGAAATGTGTACCTAGGGGTTGTAGCCATGGAAGCTTGGGATAGACCTATTTTCCATGTCCCTATACAGGCAAACCTACATTTTGCTCATCCAGTCATTGAACTATTTAAAATAATTTTAGTGCATATAAATTCTGATTTGTCGTACCTGAATGTGTTTTTCCTAATCTAAATACTCAGTTAACCATGTATGAGATCAGGGGAATCGCACTTCAACTATTTCCTTAACTCCCTGGGGAGAAATCCCGAAGCCCAAACAGCAAAAAACAAAAAACCAGTGCCCATGCAGGTTGGGAATGTCTATTGAGGGAATGTGTAACTTTGTAGCTCTTATCTGTTACCAGCTCCACCCTGTCAGTACACACAGAATTATCCTCCCCTGGCACTCTGTGCCACAGTGTCCTTGTGAAAAAGGGTAACTCCAAACACATGTACTCGTAATGTCCTCCTCCGCCCCATCAGCACAGCACAGTGCTATGTTCATATTGCACCATCTGCTGATTAGGTGTGATATGAGGAAGCCCTTATCCTCTACGTCAGAACCTCCTGTGTCCAAATCAGTCTCTGGTGCTTCAGAATTAGTTAAATCAGCACTTCGGTGCGGTGTTTTATTCAAGTATATTAGAAAGCACAGCAAAACCTTCTGACATCTCCCCAGTTTGAGGTGAACCTCTGGTGCACTGCAGTTGATGTCCCCAGGGGACTCCTTCCCCTTTGAGAATGGAAAACAAATATTTTTAAGAGCAGACAGTGGTCTCACAAAAATAAAACTGCAAAGTTTAATTTTTTCTTTTTAAACGTATAAGGAAAACCTGTTGCAATAAAAAAATAGGCTGCTTTATTTCTGCTGACCTCAGCAGGCCACAATCCCTTTGATGGCGTTGATTCCTAATGGGTCACAAATTGTGACCTACCTCATTAATATGCATGATATAGGTCTATTTACGACCCAATCTGAATCACTAATGAAACTCAAAAGAGTTTCATACTTTAGGAATACTAATTTCCTAAGTGTGATTCTGGGAGAATCCCAATAAGGAAAACTGTATTCCTAATATTTGTACATCTGACCCATAGTGACTTATCTGTGCAATTGGTATTACAATTGATTAAAAATATTGTAATTTACTAGGATTAGCGTGATGGATCTTATTTAAGCGTGCGGGAGTGAAAAGTAGTCTGTTGTATATAAAAAGAATTGTTTGGGTAGTGCTCGCTGCCCTAGAAGATTTCCGTATCTTAACCCATATTTTATTCCAGAGGGATATGGGCCAGTCAGTATCTAAGTCTGTTTCCCATGAAATTTCTATTTTAGATTTGTCTCTTTCTGTGATAGGCCTGACTAATCTGGAGTAGATAGTGGAAGCCTTCGGGTGTGTACATAAGAAGGTCTTGGATATGATCGGAGTTATAGAAGAGGGAGAAGACATTTGTGTAGTTTGATCATAAGATTCTTTAATCGCCGTCTGTAGTGTTATGAATTTGTTTTTGAATGAGTTAGGGAGGTGGTACAAATCCTTTAGTTGTGAAAATTGAAGGGGTGTACCTTTATCAAATAATTGGTGAACCCAGATTAAACCTTTATTCCTCCATAGTTTCCAGTATATAGGCTTGTTTTTGATTAATATGTGTTTGTTATGCCATATTGTGGAATTGAAAAAAGTATTAAGATCATGCGGAGATGTACCAAGAGTAGTCTGTATTAGTTTGCATGAGTGTTTGATTACTGGTGTGTAATTTTTTTGCGGTTTACGGGTAAAGGAAAGGTATTCTGAGAATGAAAAAGGTTCTATAAAGGAAGTCTCAAGATCAACCCATAATGGGCTATTGGGTGATTTGTTGGAAAGCCAGTATGCTAGGTGTTTCAATTGAAATGCTTTGTGGTAACTAAAAAAGTTAGGAAAGTTAACACCTCCTTCTGATTTTGCTAATCCTAGTACATGCTGGACTTGCGCCCATACCATTGCAGATTTAAAACACATGTTATACATATGTCCATATGTTTTTGAGTTTTGGAAACAGGTTTGGTCCCAAATTAACATCATATTTAATACCAAAGCCCCCCTGTCCTTTAGCAATATTATATTAGGGAGTTTATCACCTGATTGGCGGCTCCCAAATTCGCACATACAGATTATTGATTTACTATTGGCAGTTGCCTTTCAGCAGATAACAAAAAATTGGAAAGACACCTCCAAATTGTCCTATCTAGCCTGGTGGTACGCTATCTGTCACAATCACAGATTAGACACAACTCTGGTATACCCAATTTCACTCAGCTGCGAAACGACAACATTTGTGGCTTCCTATTACACATTTTCTGGATGGCAGCGCGAAGAGATCCTTTCTCCCTGACCCTTTAAAGCAAGAAGTTCCCAAGCCTCCCTGACTTCCTCGACTTCCATTGTTGCAGTTAATAGCATAATTAAGGAAACATTTAATTATTATTATATATTACTTCCTGTTAAGATATGAACCAAATTTTTCTTTACATTGCATTTTCTTTTCAATTCAACATCAGTATGTATCATTAATGTTTTGGGTGTTTAAGCATCTCGTCTTACTCATTTATTGTATGAAGCATTGCTGACTAAATGTTCTTTTCAAGTAAACTTCTTCTTGAACTTAAAAAAAATATTGTAATTTGATCTTTGGCTATATTTTGAATGGAATGGTAATACATTTATATCAGAGGACTGTTTTTTTAATTATTGGTTTTAAGTATTTTTTTGTAAACTGTCTCATTTCCAATTATCAGTTGTTGTGGGGTTCAACAAGGCCCGTGCACAGGGCTTCCATTTCACACATACACGTTTAAACTTGACATCTTTTTAGACAGTGACTTTTTCCATGCTTTGCACGTACATGATAAGGTACTCAGAAAATGTTCTGCCGGCAGCACATTTTCTTCATAAGCATTTTATCATGACACTTGTACATTCTGCCCAAGGCTAAAGCACACTAAGCACATTGCCCTTGCTTGCTTTTGTCAGTTTGGAGACAGCTCTGATTTGGAAAGACAAAAAATTACATCGCATTGCCCCTTCGACACAGTGCGAATGAAACCAGGATTTTGGTTATATAAACTGCCTCTGATAAAAGTTCCTCAAAGGAGCACTTACTTGTATGGATTATCCTGGAACGTTCGCCTGTGACTGACATGAAATCCTGCTGACTCCGGTGTCTATCCAGCACAGGACGGCGGCCTGTTCTACACCAGACTGGCTTCCTGATACATCTTACACAGGTATGAGGAGTTCTGGCACCCCAAGAGATCTGGCAGACAGCACTCTCACTATGCTCTCGATAGTGTAGGTAGGATTAGGTAGGAGTCTCAGTATGATATATTCTCATATTTTCATATAATCACTGTAACTGTTATCATGGTTGAACTGTTTATTTTTTTAACTATTCTTGTAATGCTGGCAACAATGCTTTGTCTCCTGCTAATAATCGCAGCTCATGTCTTTTACACAAGAATACAACTGTTTCAATAAATGTTTGAAATGCCATTTTGTATCTTTTTTGTGTCTCCCTTTGGGCATGCTTAAGTAATCAAGAAAGGGCAGATCTGTTTCCACGATTTCTTTGGGGGAAATTAGAGTGGTCTTGTTCTGTGGTTGCAGATACTATCTGGTACCCAGTAAGATTAGGGGCCCAGATGGCGCACTGTGTGCTAGCTAGGAATTAGGCCTTCATAGTCTGATGATACCTGTGTCCATATTCTGACAGTCCTACTTGATTCGTAGGCACTGTATGACATGACGCAACTAACGTTCGAGGTGAGGTACTTATTTAATGGGTCTCCTGAGTAGTTCTTATGTTTTCCCAAAGCAACTATTCACCTTATACAGAGACGTCCTTGGTGTGAGGTTAAGAGTCCAGATGGCTCACTGTGAACTAGTCAGAAAAAGGCCAACATACTCTGATAGTATGAGTGGACTCAGTCCCTATATTCTGACGTTTATGTTGTCCAAACGCACAGTCCTACCTGATTACTAGGAACCGTACAACACAATAACGTTATAAGCATTATTGAAGATGTGAAGTACCATAGGGTTTAATCAATTCCTCCCTTTTTATGTTTCTTGTATTTGAGGCAGGTACCTGGTGGTTATTCGGGCTCTTCTGATAGCCAGTATCTTTTGCACAGTGGTAGTCGGCCGCAACCCTGTGGCCTCTGTGTTAGCATCAAACACAGTGCTTAACTTGTAAAAGATATAAGTCAAAAGACCCAAATCAGGAGGCCATTGCAGCTTCACCACCCATTGCCCCTGCCAGCGCTGTCAATGAGAGTACCAACAGAACAATTACCATCACACTCCTAAAAGTGTGACAATTCAGTCCATTCAAGGACCCCAAAGCTATAAGAATTGCTTGGGCAGCACGTATTAGTAATTTTTAATGTATATTACATTAATAAACAACTTTTGTTGTGCTTATCTCTAAATTAGCCAAACAGCGCAACCATGTGGCAGATACCATCTGGTACCCTATAAGATTAGGGGTCTTGACAATTAAGTGCTGGTGCCGAGCACCGGAAACTACCAGCTCAAAATAAGCACTGGTCAAAGATCTTCCCGGCTGTGATGCAGCTGCAGGACCTTGACCTAATAGCCCCAGTGCACCCAGGCTACTTCTCTGTCTCATCTACACAGGTGATGCCAGTCTTGCTCTAATGCATGCAATAATCTCCTTAACAAACCTGGGCTGAGTTCTTCATGGGGCACCAGCCTGAGCAGGACCCGGCAGAGGTGAAATGAAGTTCGGATCTAAGTAGATTGCAATATTACAGGGAGACAGTGGTGGAGCCAAAACTAGGAACTAGGCATGACTTACCCAATTGACTGTTGGCCTCCTCCATGGTCCCTTTTATTTAATATTTTTTTTTGATGTCATCATACATGACTTCTCATATAACATCACAAACTGATCACTTTTATTTCTCTGTCATGCAAAAAACTATATATACCTTGTGTGGTTGCTGCAGAGGTTAAAAAGAGGTAAATCATTTTATTAACTAAATGGAAAAAAACTCCTTCAGTAGGCCAGTCCTAGAACCGGTGGCAGTGACAGGTATAAACATTAAATACTTTCCTTGTTTGTATTCTTATTAGCAAATGAGCAATCAGTTCCTTTCTATTTCCATGCAGAGAAATGCAGAGAAAGCCTGGCCAATTCCACTAACAAAGCAGCTGCTAATGAAACAAGCTACACTTTTGTACTTTTAGGAGGATTTAGTCAAGTTGGAGGCAAGAGAACACTCATGGATAGACTAATGCAAGCAAATATAAGGAAAGGCACCCGTTCCGAAATCAAGTCACCTTAAACAGAAAAATATGATAATTAGATTCAGATTAGCACTGTTGCCCTTTGATGGTTTCCAATATGGCAAATTAAATGAAGTCCTATCTCTAAGCGCTATGCTAGTTCTGGAGGTGAGTAAATAATAAGCCATAGTTTCAGAGGTGATGCAGATACCTGACAAAAGGGTTTGTTGTCTGATTGGAATAGCTTGTCAGCTATTTCGGTCACAAGGCCAAGAGCTAGGAGATAGTGTCTACAAGAGAACAAAATCCTGGCACCAGTTCGGAAAGGCAAAATAGAATGCTTCACAGAGCCTCAGAAAGTCTTGTTTGAGGCTTCCTTGGTCAAGATGGCACTCAGTGCCATGTTCATCTGATTCTATGTCTGTGATCTGGGTAAAGTTTCTCTCCTAAGTGGTCAAGTGACAGTCCTTATACACTGAATCTTATCAAGAGACTGGAATTTCTGACATAAGTTGAGGCATGTCTGACATAGATTATGTGCGTCAAGGTGTGTGTCCTAGACATTTTCTTATGGACATATAAAGTGAGAGGACGTCAATTCAAGCTACACTATTTTGGCTATGGATGTTATATGTCCTTCAAAAAGGCACCTGCCCCAGACTGATGTTCCACTGGGGGGATTGTTGATGTCTGTCTCTGAATGACTTGACACTTTCACAGTTTTGGGAAAGACAGGCACAGACGATATCCGTGTCAGAGGCAGACATGTTGATGATTCTGCATAATTTGAGGAAAAATGGCAGCTTTCATTGTCAAAGATGGCAGCCTCCATCACCTAGGATAGATTTGAGGCCAAAGGTAAACAAGCTGGACAGGCTTGCCGTGTAATTCCTATAAATCTATATAGGATCTGTGCGTTTAGACAACATAAACTATGGGAGTGGTGTCCAGAGTGGTTCCAGACACCCCCACCGGATATGCTCGCCTGTATACCAGCTAGCTCACAGTGCCACTATGAACCCCTCTTACCAAGGAGAGAATAGTTTCTGGCAACTATCGTACATGATAATCCCATCCCCTCGGGGATCGTGGAAACACTACAGTCACTCATGCTCACTTTATTTCAGAGAGATACACAGAATAAACAGTGGGGAAGTTTTCAATAAGCATCTATTGAACCAGCGTCATTCTAGTGTAAAATATGTGTGCTGCAACAACCATAAGACAGAAAAAGATGTATACTGTAATAAGCACCAACAGAGTAAATAGATGGTAGAATTCTACCATAGTGCTAAAAACAATGAATCTATATGCAGGCATATAAATACGTGACAGTAATAATGCATACTCCTACGATGCTAACCCTAACTAGATGTACCTAAATGTACCTAGCATGTATGTAGGTGTATAGCCAAGAATCCACCTAGGATGAAGCCAACCCCATTACCTGATGTGAGAGAACAAAGGACCCCGTCTTGGACTCGAGATGGACACCCCGCGAGGGATGTCAGGCCACTGCGAGCTGGAGTGTCTGCATGCAGGAACCTCAGCGTCTCATGACAGCATTTCAGCATGGAAGTCTTTTCTCCTCTGCCTGCCCCAGCAAAGATATGGTGTTTATATATCCCCAAAAGGTACCCTCAGGGGTTCTACCATGCTGTGTCATGTCGGCCGAGGATAACGATAGTTAAGAACCTTATACATAGTTATTATGCAGAAGATGGTAATCCTGCTGTGATTCTGAGAATCCTCATGAATAATAAATTAGGCTAGTTTTCGGGGAAAACCACACGACATTTATGCAGCACAGTAAAAGGCCAGTACCAAAACCGTTATTTAGTACAATGGCAGGGAAATGTAGGTGAAAGGTTAGGTGACTAACCAGTCCTATATTGGGGTACATTACGAATCATAAGACCCACTCCTCATCCAATTGGATGATATACTACAAAAATAAGAAGGGGATGTCTTTATAATCAATCATAAAAACATTGTCCAGAAGAAACATTTCTAAAAGTTCGAAAAAATGCTAAAAAACTGTATAAGTCCTTTATATATGTTAAAAATCTCTATCAGTCCTTTAAAACATGCTCATATATAGTTTGAGCAACTGAGTACGACTGAAAGCCATGGTGCTCAGTAAGAACGAGAAAACAAAATTTGTTTTAAAATTCCTATTTAGGTTGTTTTGGAAAAGAGGCCGAATTCTTCCCAGCACACAGAGAGCCAAATGTTTATGTGTCCTGTGTGGGAGACGCAACATCATTGCTGCTTGCCTTCGTAGACGACGGTCCCTGTAACACCTCACAGATCAGGCCAATTGAGCAAAGGTGATCTTCCTCAGTTCCCACAGGCGATGCTGAGGAAGTATTCGAAGCATCCAAAGCCTGTGTGCCTGTAGTAGAGCTAGTGTCCAATCCAACAGGTGCTGAAGCATCTCATGGTCACTCTAAGAATGCCGACATCAACATGGGAATACGCTGAGGACACTGCACTGCGTGGGCCTTTAACGGGTCCAGAAATACATCCATGTCCAGAGGCGCAACCGATGGAAGTGCTAGACAGAGGTCCGACAACTAATTCTTGTCCGCAGAATAGGCAGCAGAGAACAGGCTCCTGAAGTCGAGGTGTGCCCAGATGGAGTACCATGCGGTCACTGCAACGTCGCTCCAAGAGCTTTTTTCCATCTCTTTGGTGATTGGGACGTCCATTGCGTAGCAAAAAAATTATAATCAGAATTCCTACTACCATTAGCAGGATTAGCGGAAGCCCTCAAAAAACGCTTCCAAATACGGAGTGTATGAAGGCTGCAATCCCTCCCAAGATTGTCTGAAAGGTGCTTTACAGTCCAGAACCTATGGTCTTAAATAGGTGTACAATACCCTTCGTATCAGACATGTTAAAAATACGTTGTACCATTTCTCCGAAATGGAAAGGGCAGTTAGTTCGTACTAGTGCCTGTATCTCAGCTGAGGACCTTGCAACCTGAAGATCAAAGGTTTCTCGGGCTGAGGTTAAGGTCACATTCTTCTGTAAAAGCATGGCTTTCAGTCGGCTCAGAGAATCAAACCGTATAAAGGAAACATTGAACGAAGGCCATAACGGCGCCTCCCTGTCTGTGTGGGTCGGTGGAAACAATACTTGCATATAACAAGTAACCCTGGAACTTACTGTAACTAGATATGCGATGCTTGGAAGCATTCCACAACAACCTTGATCACTCAGCATTAAGTAACTCCCATTTGAGAGCAGCCTGAACACTGGATTAACCACGGCAGCTGGGGATCCCTTTAAATGACAGGATAAGTTTGCAACTAAACCATTACAGGCCCCGTGAAGCATAATAATATCCTGGCAAATTAGAGATCCACTTAATGAAGTCTCGCAGTCTGTACTGCTGAGAAACACTTCACTGCATCTAAATCTATATGGCAATTCCCAAGATTCATGGATGAAGTCCTTAATCATTGCTTCATATCTGCCTACCTGGTATTCTAGACCATATTGAAATTGGAAAGTTGTTACTGGCAATGTTATATGGCCATGAATTAACCATTCTGTGGACGGTGACTCTGCCACGGTGAAAGGTAATTGGTCTAATTTTTCAATATGCAGCATTGTATATTTTGCCTCTCTTTGTGCCATTGTTGTCTGCCTTTGTGTTAGATTATATGCAGAGAACAGAGACGTGCTGTTGATATATCGCCAGGGCACGTAACCAGAGCGCAATGATTGTAGCGTCCAGCTTAACAATAGAATGGATTGTAACTGCGATTGTCCGTGTTGTAAGATGGACAGATCCTGTTCCATTATATCTATTGCAGAAGACACAATGTTGCCCAGTGAATAAATCCTGGATGTTAGTGTGGTCATTCCATTGTCAACCACTGCCAAAGCCTTTTCTAAGTTAACTCTGTCAATATCACGCAATCTCTCTGCAGCTTCCTGTTGAGAGATTTTCCAAACTTCGTTGTAAATAGACTATAATAAGCGTTTACGACGTGGTTTCCGGGGACCTAGCGAAAAATCCCTTACATCCATGTCATCTGAGAGTAAGGACAAGTGTTGTTTCACCTATGACAGTGTCAAGTATTCATAGCAAATCGATGCATAACTTCCCAACACTGTATGATGTCACCACCCCCAGATGTTCTCGTTGTACATAGCGTAGGTCAGGCCTATGGATACTAAACCCTTTGGTGGTACCCTTGAATCTTGACTGACACCTATTTCTGTCAATAGGCCAAACTAACCATCCCTTCCAATTGTGTTGAATTGTATGAGACGCCATGCATGATGTCATCTAGTGTACCCTCACCATTTTCTCTATAGTTTTGCCATCCCTCCAAGTGTAAAAGCGAGGGAATAGCAGTTGTGTTCAAGTCCTTAATCTTGGCTAACCCAAGAAAGGTAGTCTGTTGCACAGTGTTGCTTAGGAAGATAATTTGTTGTGGTATGAGGCATGCTCTAAACAGTGCCTCAGCTCCCTGAACCTGCCATTCCTTAGTACCCCAGACAGATTTTATGTCTATAGTGTCCTTCCATAAGTTGAAACCCTGTTCAGACAGTCGGGCAATAAAGGATGCAGAGTATATCTGTTTTGTATTATCAAGCATATTTTTCTGTGCAGATGTAGGTGCAAGCTTATAATAATATCAGGAGGATCAGATGTACTAAACCCAGACAAATAAGCACACTTTTGTGCAAACGTTTGTGAACTACCTTTTGGTGGTGTTGGTCAATGTTCCCATTGACGACATGTGAAAACAATACATGGGGCACTTGTTTTATGTAAAAAATGATGACCATAATGTTGGTAACAATACATGGTGTCAAAATCAGACGTATCATCATACATTTCATTTTTTACGAATGCAGCAGATTGTTCTAAATCAGACAGGATACTACTTACAGTTTCAAAATCCAAATTGTCAGAGTATGTACTGGAGGTGATGATATCATTCAAAGAAATTTTAAATACATGTGGTATTTTCAAAAGTTCAGTGGGACCAAATACATCATATGAAACCCTATCCCAGACTTTTCCTTCAGGAACAGGAACTGCTGTAATGTTCACAAAAGACAGGTATCTTTGTTCACGATGAGATGATGTATGTGGTTCAGTACCAAGTTCACATGTGATACTGCGGAGCGTTCTGTGAGATAATGTCCATTCAGTAGTAAGAAAAAGACAGTCACTAACCCTATCCAGAGGACTAGGAACAGTAGACCAAGTGCTATCCAAAGCTGTAGCCAGGGTGAAACTAATTTAGTCTTTTTCTGCCAAATGTTGAAAGCATGAAGTTGTTTTTTGCGAGAAACTGGAGCTGGCTGTGACTCAGGTTCACTTGGATCCAGACAGAAGGTATCAAAATCAATGAAATAGGCAGATGCAGTTCAATCTATCTTTGGCAGCTCAGCAGGTTTTGTTGAACTTGCAGATGACTCGTTTTTAGGCATATTCACATAAATGTCGGTATTAGGCCGAATTGAGATCTGTGTTTCATTTGTGCTTTGTTGTTGTTCAATTTCAATAGACACAAGTTCCATTCCATTGTTGGCAACTCCGTTACTCTGTAGAGTAGAATCTTCAAATGTTATCAGTCTTTCTGTCTGAACCTCCTGTATGGTAGTGAGAGGAGATCGGCTGGTACCCAAGATCCCACGCGGCCTGCTATTCAGTATCAGTCACATAGTGTGGTTTGATCAGATCAATGAAGACGAATCTTTTTTCCTTTTTTACCGGCAAGAGGCGGAAGAAGTACTGTTCTTGTTCCTTCGACAGCCAGGACAGGTATAGCCATTCTGTAAGGTGGCCCAAATTCTTTCTTGTCCACAATCTTTTCTCCGACCAGATCCCTGACTTTTGGGACCCAGTCAGGCCTTGCAGTTGCTGATTTTACTTCCCCAGTGGCGGTGCGTTTTACTTGGACGTTGCTTTGTAGTGCCCGGAGGTCATTGAGTTCCTGTAAAACAGCCAAACGGTTATAGATGTCAAACGGTTTTTCATCCGCCACTGTGCTGCCACAATCGAGGTCGGGTACCCACATTCTCATCCCAAATAGGACCTCGTAAGGAGTTCGGCCTCCTAGAGAACTTCTTGGCATGTTATTAAGTGCCCACTGGACCCCATAAAGGTGATTGACCCAACTACCACCCGAGTCTAATAGCCTTGCTGTTAAGGATTGCTTTAAGTCCCGGTTTTTCCTCTCCAAAATCGAATTTCCCTCGGGATGATACAGAGATTAGTACCGCAATGCAACACCCAAACTTCCCATGGCTTCCTTGTAAGCCCAAGAGCTAAACGCAGGGCCACGGCCAGAATGTAATGTGCCAATTGCGTATGTCCCTATAAAGACTCGCAAATCCTTTAATACAGTTCGGGCATCAGCCGAGCGCAGAGGCCAAGCCCACAGGAATCTAGAGCATGAATCCACTGCCACCAAGATATACTTGTAAGCTCCATTGGATTGTAAGGGGCCACAGTGGTCCAAAAAGACACAAGCGAGAGGTCTGTCTGATATCAGTAGTGGTGTTTGCGCTGGACGTGCTACGGTGGAACCCTTCATCTGCTGACAAATATCACACTTGAGGACAAATGCTTTTGTCTGTTTTGTTACACCTGGCCACCAATAGCGTTGTTTCAGTAGTGAAACTATCGCGGTAATCCCTGCGTGTGCTGAACCCAGACCCTTGTGTGCAGCTAGAATGAAACCCAATCTGCGATCCATGTTTGTTATTACTCTATCCCCCACTCCTGGAATTTAAGCATACAGAATATTTTGTGCATCTCACTTGTAGGAGTACTTGAGTGAAAGCTTTTTGGTACAGCTGAGCTGTTTTTGCGTGAAGCAATGATTGCTACCATTATGTCTCCGTCTATTCTCGTGCGAGAACGAGTGATTGCAGCTACGGCAGCAGTTCACACTGTCGCCTTGGTGGCTCCATCAGCCAATGAATTCCCTTCAACGTGTACGCCAACACCTTGATGACTCAGCGTATGAATCACGTGAGTCCGCGGCAAACCTTTTTTCAGCTCTGCCACTTGATCCCAAAGAAGTTTATGCTTTATCGTGCAACCTTTTGAGTCTTTAAAACCATTCTGACCCCAGTATTGAAGATATTCATTGTATGACTTGACACAATAAAATGAATCGCTCACAATACGTGTGGGGAATTCTCGATACGTATTTTTAAGTGCCAATATCAGGGCTTTTAATTCTGCCAGCTGAGCCGTGAAATCTCCTAGAGAGTGCGTCTGAGCATTGCTAGGACGGAACTTGCCGTCCAGCATACGACCCTTTACAATCGCACAAGCTGCGCTGTATTGTTGCTTACTACCTACGGCAGGCTGAGCAGATCTAGAGGCATTATTTCATTCAGGAGAGGATATTGTTGTACGTACTGCAGATATGCTTGAGTTTTTAATGTAGAATCAAATTTGTAGTCTACATCTGTTGCAGTGAGAGAATTAGCCCATTGTATCCATAGTGGATGCAGTGCTTTTGCGTTCGGAATGCTAGCTTTTGTAACTGGAGTACTGGAGTCATGACAATTATTTGTTTCCCCTGTGCCAGTGCTCTTTCTCTCACTACAGCAGTCTGTACTGTTGTAAGAATCTTTTCAGTGGATGCACAGCACATTTCGGTGTTTGTGTACAAATGAGATTTGTATGCTATGGGTACAGTTTTGCCTTCACTGAAGGTTAGGTAAGTGTACCCAGATTGACCCGCGACTGCACGGATCACCAAATTCGTAGTTTTTACACATTTGTGCAAGTGTTTGGAAGCTATCATGTCAGCTTGTAGGGAACGAAGTATCTCGGTGTGTTCCTGTGTCCAAATAATGGACTGAGAAATCGGGTCTGATTAAGTTGTAGAAAGGTTTTACTTTTTCTGCATAATCCAAAATGTATGTTCTTCCAAAATTTAGGAATCTTAATATGGATTGTAAGTTTTTCAGAGTCTTTGGAGGTTGGAGCAGCGCACACTTTTCTAAAAAGTTAGCTGCTAGGCTTTTCCCTTCACTTGACAACTCATATCCCAAAAATAGGACACTGAGGTGGGCAATTTTAGATTTTTTAAAGTTGAATTTGTAGCCCTCAGAGGCGAACCCCAAAATTATATTGTTCACTCTCGCCAAATGATCCAACAGTTCATCGTCCGTCAGATAAATATCATCTACATAGGACAATGCCTCCTCATCAAAAGTTTGAAGCAGCTCTGTTACCCTTGCTGAAAACAACCTGGGGCTATTCTTATACCCTTGGGGCAGTTGACAGAATTGACGCTGAGAGCCTAGGGCTGAGAATGCAGTTAAGTATCTGCTCTCAGGTGCTATATTTTGGCAAAAGAATCCATTTGAGATATCTAGTGTTGTTTTGTATTTCTTCCGCACAATGTTATTCATCAATGCGACACTGTGTGCATTTTGTACTGCAAATGTCTTTGTGCATGTGTTCAAATGCCTGTAGTCTAATACTAGACGATATGAATTATAGGGTTTCATTACGGGAAACAAAGGATTATTCATGGAAGAGGTGCAATTCTCTATTACACCTTGGTATTCAAGTTGATTAAGATCTCCCTAACTTGTTTTTTCGCATCTTGTTTTATTGGGTATTGTCTCTGTGGAGTTGGGAGTTTTTTTTCACTAGGATTACATGGTGAGGTGACTCGGTATCCCACCCTACATGGTTGCGATATAATGCAGGAGCAAAAGCTACCGCCCACTCCTGCATGTATGAATATTGTAGTGATTTGGGAACGAGGTCGGAGAAAGCTGGTAAAATTACTGTTTCCCCTTTTGGGCAATTCATAACGAACTCAGGTGGCCAATCTTTCTCAGCCAAGAGGATAATGTATCCAAAAGTCAGGTTCTCCCAAAAGAGACCTTTAACCTTCCTGGGTTTGTCCCCCTCCATTTGGAGTGTTATTTCATATAACGGGTGTGGGACACTTACCCTAGTGTCATGTGTTTCCATTGTGATATGTTCATTCAACGCTGCTGTCACCAGAAATTCCATCAGGTTTGGTGAGCTATTGTTACTTCTGCTGCGCTGTCTAGCATCGTCAGAGCCCATTCCCCGTTCAGAAGTTGAGTCCTCAGTAGCCTGGGCATTTCCTACTTTAAGGCCTGCCACTTTCTTCTTTTTAAATTGAGATTTTGATTTTGGCTTATCTTCTTTTTTGATATTATAGTCCGAAGTACGATGTGTATCTCTGGACTTTGTTCTTTCTTCTGATCTGTGTTCTGACCGCCCTTCCCTCTCGGAGTTTTTGATGAACCCTGAAAGGAACGAAAGGATTGTGTATCAGTATCCTGATACCTGTCAGGTTTTTTAATGTTATCACGATTCCTAAGGTTGTACCTCCTTTCTGAGGGCTCCTGTTGAGGAGACCCACCCCTTGATTGTGATCTATTCTCTCTATTCTTTTGTTTTTATTATCCCATTTCTTCTTGGAAGAATCAGGTGCTTGCTTGGTGTTATCCTTTTCAGGTCCACCCATGAGTTGAGGTTTTGATGCTCTAGCTCCCAAATTATCTCTACCTAATTCGGCATATGTATCTTCGATAATTTTAGGTCATTCACGCTCCTGTTGTGTGGGAGTGAAATCCCTCAGATGTTGGTGTTTAGCCACCACAGCTGCCTCCCCTTTTATGTTTGTCAACATAATCGTTGATACCTGGTCAAAATTTCCTAACAATTTCATCCCTAGGTTTAGAGCAGGTTCTGTTCTATACTCATTCTGTGTCTGTCTCAATGCATCTGGTATCACTGCTATTGAGGGGATACCATGAGTTCTGGTATAGATGGCAGCGAAAACTTTACCCCAAGAGGTACAATCATCTATCGGGGAGAGAGCCCCATTGGCAAGCAAACTGTTAGCATTCTGTGTTTTTCTTGGGGGCCTTTGTGTGGGAACACTGCCTCTAACTGTGTTATTTTCTCAGCTATCCAGAAGGGCATTTGCTCACGTTTAGTGGGCATTATTCCCATAACTGTGTTGAGTGTTCGTGGGGTGATTTTGGTTGCAGTCCCTTGAAGTTGACCTGCTGGGGTAATTTTAGTTGGTTAATTGTGAGTGTTCTCATATCGAACTGCGTCAAGTTTCTGTAAAGTTTTATTATTTCTTTGTGAAGTGGACCTAAGTCTGCAATTGGCAATGTGTCAATGTCTGGATGCGGTGTGTAAGCTGCTAGAACTGGCCAAGTTGCTCCGCCTCTGCTGATCAGACTGAGTCTTACTTTATCTGTTGTGAGCGGGAGTGGGCCTTTAAAACAGTTTATATGCTCCTGGTAGGTGAGTGGAACTTCAATGTCCTCGTATAGACAATATTCCTCCGGAGTTTCATCCGGGGTGTAAGAATGGAATAAGTTTGTGCGTGCATCTGCAGGTGGGAATTTGACCCATGAATAGAATACCTCTGTCCTGAATGATTTGTGTGCCTCAATCACGAAGGTAGCAGTCCCACCTAAGGCAGGGACTTCAAATTCTGCTAGTTTTAAAGTAAGGGCAGCTCTGACATTTTCTGAAATGTTTATAGCACCTTCTTGTTGCCCCTTGCCGCTGCATTTTCACGTAATGCTGCTGCAGCGTCTTCTTCGACGGACATTGTTGAAGAGTTTCAAGGAAACTGAGATAAGTTTTATGCACAATAGGGAACTATAATCCTTCAAGCTTGAATAAACCTACAGCCAATACATAGGATATGCTACTCAGCTGTGGCGGGTTTTTCCCTTCCCACTCCAGACGTCTCTGGGTATATGTGAGTAGGGGTCTCTGAGAAAAGCACGACTGGACTACTCAGATTTGACCATTAAATAAGAACCAAACCAACATTGGCGGCACCATGTCGTGTAGTTCCTTTAAATCTATATAGGATCTGCATGTTTAGACAACATAAACTGTGGGAGTGGTGTCCAGACTGATTCCAGACACCCCCACCGGATATGCTCTCCTGTATACCAGCCAGCTCACAGTGCCACTATGAACCCCTCTTACCAAGGAGAGAATAGTTTCTGGCAACTATTGAACATGACAACCCCGTCCCCTCAGGGATCATGGAAATAGTACACTACTTTTCGCTCAGTCACTCATGCTCACTTTGTTTCAGAGAGATACACAGAATTAACGGTGGGGACGTTTTAAATAGGCATTTATTGAATCAGTATCATTCTAGTGTAAAATATGTGTGCTGCAACAACCATAAGACAAAAACAGATGTATACTGTAATAAGCACCAACAGAGTAAATAGATGGTAGAATTCTACCATAGTGCTAAAAACAATGAATCTATATGCAGGCATATAAATACGTGACAGTAATAATGCATACTCCTACGATCCTAACCCTAACTAGATGTACCTAAATGTACCTAGCATGTATGTAGGTGTATAGCCAAGAATCCCCCGAGTATGAAGCCAACCCCATTACCTGATGTGAGAGAACGAAGGACCCTGTCTTGGTCTCAAGATGGACACCCCGCAAGGGATGTCAGACCACTGCGAGCTGGAGTGTCTGCGTGCAGGAACCTCAGCGTCTTGGGTCAGCGTGTCAGCATGGAAGTCTTTTCTCTTCTGCCTGCCCCAGCAAAGATATGGTGTTTATATACCCAAAAGGTACCCTCAGGGGTTCTACCTTGCTGTGTCATGTCGGCCTAGGATGACGATAGTGATGAACCTTATACATAGTTATTATGCAGAAGATGGTAATTCTGCTGTGATTCTGAGAATCCTCATGCATAATAAATTAGGCTAGTTTTCAAGGAAAACCACACAACATTTATGCAGCACCTAACTAGGTAAAAGGTCAGTACCAAAACCGTTATGTAGTACAATGGCAGGGAAAATGTAGGTGAAAGGTTAAGTGACTACCCAGGCCTATATTGGGGTACATTACAAATCCTAACAGGCTAACTAAAATGGAAACTATAGCTAATATTGAACCTGTCCTGTATGTGTTTCGGAACCTAAAACTAAAGGATTAAAGCCTAAAAGAAAGTGATTAAAATAATAGAATTATGGAGGGAAACAGTCATACAATTTATGACTTTCCTGGAATACGTTCTAAGCTAAATAGTCACTAAATAATCACTAAATGTATTTTTGATTGAACTTCCTTATCAGACATAGCCATTATACATTTAGGGGCATATTTACCAAGCAGTTGTGTTGCCCTTGCGCCACACAATGGGCTGCAAGGGAGATGCAACTACTAAGTAAGGTTTATCAAGCCACGCAAGGCCACCTAGCGTGACTTGATAAATCTAGAGTAATGCAATGCAGCGCAAATCACTGTGTTGTGTTACTCTGCCCCAGGGAGGCGTTCCATGGGTGGAGCGTGGGTGTTCTCAGCATCCACCCATGGATTCTGATGCATTCCCAGATTTACCATTACTGGTAGACCTGGGAATGCTTCAAAATGCTATGCCTCCCCAGGCTTAAAATGGAGAAATATAATTGTTCATCCTCGTTACTTCCTCTTTCTTGCAGCCCACATAGAAAGAGGAAAATGCCTCAGAGAATTGTTTTTGTGCAGGAAGGTGACACTTCCTGCACAAAAACAATCCTGGTTACAACACAGGCACGGTGCCTGCATTGGTGCTAGGAAGCATATTGTGCGACAGTGCAGAAAAAAAGGCAGGAATGCCCCATATAATGTTAAATACGGTGCATTCCTACCTTTTCCCTATCACTCAGCGCAGTGCAGCACAGCAAGGTGACTTGCTGCACTGCATGATTTTTTGATAAATTTCTCCTTTACAGAATAAAAGCACGTCGGAAACATGCATTTGATGAGATAGCAATTTATAATTTGTTACATGTTCAATAACGCTTGTCGTCAACCTTAAATGAAAAAGGGTTCACTGTGCTGGAAGACGTGATCCTTACAACACTGTAAAGACTTCATGCGGATATAGTGATATAAGAAAGCAACACCATGTGCAGATGGATGCTGGTATTTATTTAATGATTTTACTCTGACTGTGCTTCTTCAAAAGGCAATTTACTCCATCAGAAGCATCAATATTTTTCCAGACGGAAATATCGCACTTTGTAAATAGGACTCATCGGCAGGATGCATGCCAAAAACACATAGGGGCTTATTTACAAGGCCCTTGCGCGACATTTGCGAAAGCTTTCCCATGTTAAAAGTGACGCAAAAGTGGCGCAAGAGCCTTGTAAATCTGCCCCATAATCTCTTATTTTTTCACTCAGACACTGTGGCATCTATCATGCTTCTCTCTAATTTGACACCAGTATTGTTATATCGGCAGGTTTTGATTTATTTTCTCCATTTAATCACAATTTAACACATTGAGCTCCAAGAAAGAAAATTAGATTTTTCATCCTTATTAATGTACTCTTCTTTGAAGCGTAGTTCAATAAGTCCATCCTCATGTTGTATGTGTTAATGGGATAAATAAACCATTAGAAGTGAATCTAGACGTGTTTATTAATAGGCTAACCTCCAAAGACGCATTACTGATTAAGCTAATTCCATGCTTGTGTTACAGCTGTTGTTCCAGTTCTGATGTTCCCTGGAAAATACACCATGCAGCACTGGAAAGAGCAAGAAACAAGAAGCACAAAAAATGGACCAAACCATTTGTGAAAGTGTTTCAAAATGGGTAAGGAAGATAATATGATTTGAAACATTTTAAGAAGAGTATAATACATTATGAAAGTTGCAACCCAACCTTTTATTTACCTCCTTTGGCAGTTTAGAGAGTACTATTTCAAAGCTATTTGATTAAAAAACCAGCATATTTGTTGTCAGTTGCAAGACGGTAGACACAGGGGCGCAGCTATCCATTGGGCATCAGGGGCAGTAGCACCGGTGTCCAGTGGTGTGAGGCACTCTCTTGACCTAAATTATGGCTGTTGTTTACTACTAACCAATGAGAAGAAAGAACCATTTTCATTGCTTGCATTTGGACACCCAGCACCTGTGCTGCGCCACCGTACAATCATGAAATATTCCACACCTCATGGTCAGCAAAGCGAGTCCAGACCTCTTTGGTTCCATAATGCCTTTTCCAAGTAGATTATAAAATATCACGTTTATATTGCAATCCCAAAGCTAAGTCTCAGGTTTAGAGATCTTGCAGTGTCAGGCAGTAGAGCTAAATTACACTATTCTGAGAGATTAAGGCACAAACTGCTATTACTTATAATGTTTTTAAATTAACAAAAATATCATCAAGCCCACCTGCAGGTGCTATGAGATAATGTCATAGCAGCATGAAGGGCCCACTTGTGACCAAGGAAATGGCACATTTAAAATAAAATGAACAATACATTTTAACACAAGAGCATGAATTATCACTAAAATAAGGCAATGATATATTGTATAAATTCACTAATTCACCAAAATATCTCCTAGTGTCAAATCGAATCTGAAGTCTGATCTAATATGCACATGCATTTTGCAAAACTCTCTTGCACTTTAAAGTAGCAAAAGGTGATTTGCAGTGATTTTAGAAAAACAAATAAATTTCTTGAAAATTTGGGAGTGCTTGCAGAGGTCATAATATTGGAACTACATGCTACACAACATTGGGCATTTACAGTACTATACATTGTCTGCCTCTCTCAGGTATTTTTTCAACTCACTTGCCAATGTTACTTACAATAAAACAACTTCCCCACTATACCACTTTGTCATGATGTGAAAAGTTAGAAACATTCGCTATTAAAAAACGATTGCCACTTATATTGTATTCATTTACATATGGTATTTGAATATTTTCTCATATCATCTGCTTGACCTTTATTGGATAAATTCCTGTTGAATAGTTTAGTTGTTTCTCTGTAACTGTGCATTTCTATACAGTGTATGTCAGAAAGTAAGGTGGACCAGTAAAGAGTCAGACATTTCCTTTGTACAGCTGTGGGAAAGTGCCCTTCCCATCTGGTTCACACCACAGTATTTGTGCATGGTGGTTGGTGTGTATTAGCCAGAGTGCAATCAGCAATGCCTTTGAAGCCAAGGTACTCCAAAAAGGGTCATTTGTTTGTAGGAACGTATTCCTAAACAAATCTGAAAAACAAATAACATTTTTTGACTTGGTAAAAATATCCGTCTCAAACACATTTGAACATTTTGTGACATCTCTTATATGTCAAAGTGAGACCAACAGAGTTCAAACCTTAGTCTATCTCTATTCCAACGGTGAGCCACACCATTATAGACACATTTAAGAACATGGTCAACAATGATCTGAACTACATCTGTTACAAGAATCAACCTTAGTGTCAAAGAACAAATGACTTTGATCGACTTTAGGACTAATAAGGAAGTGACATTCAAAATCGCAGACAAAGATGGAGTCATCATAGCAGCAACAAACACATGCTTCTACCATCGCATAAGTTTGGAACATGTGACAGCGATACTAACATTTACTCTAAACTGATGAATAAGCACATCCAAATGTACAGTGAAATTCTTTCCAAGATTTTGACTCACTCTTTGAGCATAGATTGGATTGATGAAGACAACATGAAATATTTATTGCCCACTTACCCAAGGAATCCACAAATCTACTTCCTACCAAAAGCACGTAAGAATGTATTAGTCCCTCATTTCAGACCTATTGTGACAAGTTTTGACTCAATTCCTTCAAAATTAGGTAAGTTTATAAATTTCCATCTACAAGTGTAAGTCTAGCAGCTGAACTTGTATCTGAAAGCTATCAGTATTGTGAATACACTAATGTAAATTACATTTGCCTGAATTTATAACTACTCCAATATGCACACTCAATGTCAAGGCACTTTAATAATCGATACCTCACAGTGATGGCCTCAAGACAGATGAATGGTTCTTAATAAGAAAATACATTTAATGATCAACCTCATGATCCTAATTTAGTTGTTACATCTCTCACTGCATTACTGTAACTTTGAATACAAAGACATCTATTATCTCCAACTCAATGGTACATCCAAAGGAACTCCAGTAGTACCTATAGCTGAAAACATCCGCTGTCTGCGGGCATCGTTGCGTGGTTCTTGCAACTGTAAACAAGCCTTGGCAAATCCAGTAGCTCTCGCCATTTGGCTTTGCCAATGCTTTTTTGGGTCAATGTTTAGCATCGGCTAAATAAAATCTTTTTGCTGGTGCTGCAAGCAACACAGCCTCCCGAGCTGCCGTCGCCGCCAGCGTCATCATTCTGCACCAGGAGGCGAGTGCGTATTTGTATTGTGACAGGGCCGTGTTATATGCTGGAAAGCAACAAAGTATGTTAAATTTTTTATGCAAGCTACAACTCCTGGGCGAATTTTGGTGTTATTGTAAGCTGTTTCTATGATGGCGCCTAAGCATTGGGTGCAGCAACACAGGCCTCTACGTGGATCGGTCTCAGCTCCCACTGCCCATCTCACACTCCAACACAGCAGTCAGGAACACCGAATGCTTTCGATGGATCTATGATGACGCCCCCTGGGCGGATCCCAAAACTGTTTTTACCTACCGCGGAGCCCGAGCAACCTTGGCCGATGCCCGGTGGAGCTGTCCTATACAGCTATAGAGGAGTCTGACATTGTTTTCCTCGTCTCCCTGTTTGTGTCTCTTTCCCTCCCCCTCCCTCTGTGATTCTTTGATTCAAATTAATGTAACTATGTAATCCGTAACTCGCTGATTCAACTGATGTAGATAACAAAACTGTTTGTACCTACCACGGAGCCTGAGCAACCTTGGCCGATGCCTGGTGGAGCTGTCCTATGCAGCTATAGAGGAGTCTGGCCCCTTGGCCGTCACCTACCCAGCCGGTCATCTGACATTGTTTTTCCTCGTCTCCCCGTTTGTGTCTCCTTCTCTCCCCCTTCGATGGAACGATGACGACGCCCCCTGGGCGGATACCAAAACTGTTTGTACCCACCGCGGAGACCGAGCAACCTTGGCCGATGCCCGGTGGAGCTGTCCTATGCAGCTATAGAGGAGTCTGGCCCCTTGGCCATCACCTACCCAGCCGGTCATCTGACATTGTTTTCCTCGTCTCCCCGTTCGTGTCTCCTCCCCTCCCCCTCCTCCTCCCTCTGTGATTCTTTGATTCAAACTGATGTAACTATGTAACCTGTAACTCGCTGACTCAACTGATATAACTATGTATCCTGTAACTCGCTGATCCTCATGTAAAGCGCTCTGATACCTCCGGGTCTAGCCAGCGCTATATAAAACTTTGCAAATAAATAAAATAAAATAAATAAATACCTAGCTAAGTAAATATATTCATGGCAGAATTTGACTATGGTCACATTGTACAGTCCAACTTGATACTATGCAAAGGATTTATTGAGGATATATTTATTTTGTGATGTGGTAATTGCAAATTACAGCTGGATAACATCAGTGCTCTACAAAACATAAACCCCCAGATCCAGTTCAATTCCAACATAGAGGCAATGAGCATTCCGTTCTTAGATGCATGTGTCAGTATCACAAACAATCAATAATTACAAAACCTTGCAGAAAGCCAACTGATCACAATTCTTCATTGCATCATCAACGATTTCATCCCACTTCGCCTCGAAAACAATTTACCAACCAGTCAACTAATGTGGGTTAAAAGAGTATGTAGCTACCACAACGAATACATTGAACAATCTGCACAAAAACTGGCAGAATTCTGAGGCACAGTATCCCCAAAACATTTTGCAAATGGCCAAACACATGGTAGATGACTAATACAATCCAGCATAGCAAAGGAACGAAACAGGATTGAGTTTGTATCCAAATCTTCCACAGCAAGTTCCAGAATCAAGATCTGAGATATTGGCCGTTACCATGTAATGAATCTGATTTTAATTAATTATTTAAAGAACCACCACTAGTTCCTTACATTAGACAATGCACTGTTAAAAGAAATCATTTTCAGCAGCAAAAGGTACTCTAACAGACTTTCACATGCTCAACCAAAACCAGGCGGAACTCTATAATATTGCATCTGTTTCAAATGTAATGCTGCCTACAGAGGCAATATCTTCACGCAACCTAACACTACCCACAGGTTCAGAGACAGAGACGCCTTTACTTGTAATACTAAGAACTGCATCTGCTTCCTGAAATGCACATGCAGTAAAGGATATGTTGAGTTGAACAGAAACTTATCCCTTGGAACAGAAAAGCATTAGATGTCATTAATCTAAATCCTTTGTAGCCTGATACTTTAATAAACAGGGTCACATCATCATCTAGCAATTAAGATTTCAAGTGACTGAAAAGGCTGATTAAAGGGATCACAGAGATAACAACAAAATAGCGTTGCAATTTTTTTTTTAATCACTTGATTGAACTGAATACATCCAAAAGGAGTCAATGACAGGATTAAAATGCCATGCTCCCATAAATTATTTTTATGGTTTTTCTATTTATTTTCATAGATCATGATTTTTTTTTGCATTGATGACATACCTGTAATCTTTTTTTCAAAATATCGATTTTTTTAAATTTTGCCTGCCATTATGTAGTTTAGTTCAATAACACAGTGACAGACATATCTTTTGGTTGTTTTAGTTTCTGTTGCCTGCATAAGCGTAAAAAGAACAGATGATGGACAGAATGCTGAACAAATCAAACAGTCACCCCCAGTCACAGACCTGGGTTTAATCTATCGTTTTTTTTTCTCACCCCGCCACCCCAGTTTGGACACAGCCATATGTAAATCAGTCTTGACTCAACAATCAACACAACTAAAACAAAAACAATGACTATGGGTAACGGCATCGGAACCCAGAGGCATGTCCTAAATGTAAAATGACCCTACCCAACATCATACATCAGTCCATTAGGTCTATTGAGGATAAAAGTACAGTATCAGCCGGGCTCGATACTCAAGTTTTTAAATGCATTCTGCTTAATGCTAGGTCCTTGGTTAAGCACAGTATGGTGTGCGCAAGACTCATTGAGGAAAGAGACATAAAGTTGGCTTCCATTACAGAAGCATGGACGGATGAGGCTTCAGGCCCGGATTTAGTGAAAGCCACCCCACCTGGGTTTCTATGCCATACATTAAATAGGCCCATCAGGAAAGCGGGGGGACTGGCAGTGATCTACCATAGCGCCATTAAAGCAGTATTTCAGCCTGTCTCAACCGCAGCTTGTGAGGCTCTGTCTTTTAATCTTAGCCTATCCCACCATCATACCTTTAAAGGTATTCTATTGTATAGGCCACCAGGAGCTAGAAACATCTTTGCAGCCTCTATCGGAAATCTACTGGAAGAGGGCCTCTGTACCGACACCTATACAATTTTGGGAGATTTCAATTATTACTTAGAGGCGTCTATTGAACCTGATACAGTAACTCTGATGGACATGATGAATAGCGCCGATCTTAGGCAACAGTGCATGTTCTTAGAACAGTCAAGAAGGTACTGCCGTTCTTACCTCCTGGGAGCAGGCAAACAGTGGTCACAGCACTGGTCATGTCGAGGCTGGATTATTGTAACAGCCTCTATTCAAATATCCAACAAAGACTCCTGCATAAACTCCAGCTGCTACAAAATGCAGCGGCCAGATTACTTACGGGCACATCCAGGTTTTCCCCAATATCCAAAGAAACAAAAAACGGCACTGGCCCCCGGTGAGAAATCAAGTGCGTTTTAAATCTCTTTGCATGGTTTTTAAAGCGCTCCAAAGCATAGGACCAGATCATCTAAGACGCCAGTTTCAATGGTATACACCGACAAGAACCCTTCGTTCACTGGGAGCCAAGCTGGTCGTAGTCCCACCTACAAAAAAAGCACAGTGGGGTGGTAGAAGTTTTTCTTTATGTGCGGCAAAAGCTTGGAATGACCTGCCATTCCACTTGAGAAATGCCACCAATGTTTTAGCATTCAGGAAGGGGTTAAAGACATGGCTTTTTGATAAATAAACCTCTCTCTTCCATCTCTGCTTAAAGGAGAAGTAACTAGCGCCAGGACACCCCCGGGTAACAGTTGCACTTTAAAAGTTTCCCTAACATAACATAACCCCACTACAATTCAAATCAAACAACGTAACCCTAGAGGAAGTCAGTAGCTATAAATATTTGGGCTTCACCATAGATAAAAAGCTAAATTTCACGATGCAAAACAATATTTGGTGAAAAAAAAGCAAGGCGCTAACATGTGCCTTTTGTTCGCTCGCATAAAAACCGGACGGCCCCGCTTTTAAACCATTATTAGCTGTCATTACCGCAAAGCCATTGCCATCAGTGTCTTTCGTCAGTGAGGTCATGCATGGAAAAGATTTCCCAACTTTGGAGAAGATTCAAACAAACACCTACAAACACCTACAAGCGAGTCTTTGGCCTCCCCTAGAGTGCCTCCCCAGCGCAAGTCCGTCTGGAATTTGGCTTAATGAAACAGAGCAAGAAGATACACAACCATTAAAACGTGGCATAAAATACGGACTGACCGAACCAACCCACTGGTTAGTGCGTTATGGCAATCACTGGAAGATGACAACGACTCAATATACAGTAAATACTTGTGTTCCTCATTACTTGAAACAAACACCAACAGCCTACGGGATCTGAGTTTTCCACACTCTACATTCTGCCGAGCCATCAACAAAGTAGCTAAATTGCACTCCCTTATAGAGGATAAAAACTAACCTCTCGGTCGCATGCCTGGATGGTAGCCCACTCGTATAACAGCTTAAAACCAGCTCAATACCTCAGCACGACATACCTAAAAAAAAACTGATGACACTTCGATTTGGAGCTCTCCCATCCTTTGCTGATCAGCCTGTTTGGAGAAACAAAGGTTTAACATCCTGCAGACTTTGTGGTGCTCTGATGGAAGACCTAATCCATCTACTCTGTTTCTGCCCAGCCTTAAGACAAGATTGAGTTCTACGGCTGAAACCTGCACTCAATGAACGGGAGATTCGAACATGTCGGATGGCAATAATCAAGTGCCTAGACCCTTAGGCCTGTAAGATTAATTGCAAACTCTTCAAATTTTTGTCACTGCACGAGAAAGAAATCAACTGTGTTTGACTTCCCAGGCGAAGTTTTAGGCTAAAAGAACACCATCCGATGCCTAGAATTAATTTCCAAACTACTCATAACAGAAGACATTTACAGTACGCACAGTGGCACTTTATGTACTCGACTCACGATTGACCTATGAACTCTAAAGTATTTTACAAAGAACTTTTAACAGTAAATACATTGTGAACTTTGAGATCTTATACGTTTTATGAAATGTCTGCATGTAACACTATTGTGACAGTTTTTTACGAACTCTATAGTATTTTTAAAAGAATTTTTAGCAGTAAATACAGGGTGAACTTTGAGGCCTTATATGTTTTTATGAAGGGATTTTACGTAACACTATTGTGACAGTTTTCATTAACTTATAACAATAAAAGATTATTGATTGATTGACCATCTTGACTCTGCTCCCCTTGGGAACAATCCACACCGAATTGCCAGGCCAGGAAACAAGCATATTAGGATCAGTTTCAGTGTATCACCCCTCATCAGCCAGGCTAGCCTGAATCTAGTGGCATAGTGGGTACGGGACCCACGTCTGGGCATATCCTTTCCACTTAGGGCGACAAAAGCAAAAAGAACAGATGATGGACGGACTGCTGAACAAATCAAACATTCACCCCTAGTCACAGATCTGGGTTTAATCCATTGTTTATTTGCACACCACAGTTTGGCCCAGACATATGCATTTCACCATTCTTAAGGAGAGCAGTGTATTTTGCAATTCTATGTGTGCCAGTTAACTACTGTTCTATTGGAGCCCTTACTTTTGATCTCAGTGATGAATGTGTACTTTTGCGTCCCATATGAAGCACAATGGTTATGTATTTCAGTAAGTTTGCCATGCTTCGCACATTGACTTACCGTTCAATGTTTCCTTGCTTTCTATTATGTGGGTGTTGCGAGCAGTTTTGATTTAATGTTACATACCCATTGTATATAGACCGACTCTTGAGTTAGTGTTTTAAATCATTCTATAACTATCGTGTTTTCCCAGTTTTACTTACACGATGTTTGATCATGAATATATGTATGACTCATTGACCCGTTCTGTAATGTTTTACAGTTTCCCAGCATGCCAGGGATTCTTTGTGTATTCCACACATGTTGAAGCCAAAACAAATTTAAGTCACAGGAAAGGGAAAATCATCTTATCATATATTTGGCCAATCACATTATGGAAAATTCTTCCGACACTAATCTCAGTTATGTTAATTTATTCAAATATGAAAATAATCATTACATAAAGCAAAAAGGCAAGTTAATCAAGTGAATTAGCATAAACCATAATCTTATTAAATGCAATAATGCAATGCGCCCTTAAGATAATAGGCCTAAATACAGAAAGGACCACCAGCATCTATCCTTCTCTCAGCAACAAACAGAATGTCTGTTTCCCAAAAACTTGTTTTTTATGTTTTAGAGAAAGAAAGCACACAATTTTCATAGCGTGGCATTACAAAAATGGACAGTAGCGAAATGTCAGCAGCATAGCAACTATTCAAACTATCAATTTAATTAACACCTACTTGAATTTGATTTGTATTGGACAGTAAATCCAAATGTTTTAATTGCACAGAGGAAATAAACACAAATTTGAAACCACAATAAGGTGCTTATGCCCGTTTCATAACAGCAGACATAAATAAACTTGCATGTTGCTAATTTCTCTCCCTCGACCACGAAAGCTTAGAGGGTTGTTGCATTTAGAAGCAGAGAGAAATTAAGGCACAGTAAACTGCAGCTGAATTTAAATGAAACAGAATGAAAACACGAACATGCAGGGCTCATGCACACAAATAAACAAGCACTCCTCTAAATACCTAGGGGCATATTATCAAGGGCCTTATCTCCGCTTTTTTGGCTTTAAAAGCCAAAAAAGCGGAGATAATGTTTTCGCCCTATTAACAAGAGGTTGATAACATGCATTAGCGCATGTTAGCACCCTTTTACCCGACGCCTCCCTCTGCATCTCTAATGAGATGCAAAGTGGGCGTCACTGGGCAGAACATCCTTATAAATATCGCTGATGTGCACATCGCGATATTTACAAGGAGAGCCAGGCATTTTGCAGATGTTAGTTTTGGCGAAAACCGCGGTTTTCGCCAAAACTAACGTCTGCAAAAATGCTGACTTACCTATACTTTGTATTGGAGGTGGATTATGCTGATACGACCACAGGGTCGTATCAGCAAGGTTATCGCCGTTTTCCATGGAACATCGCTGGAAAACCAGCGATGTTCCATGGAAAACAAGCTATCGCAGGAATAATTATCGCCATTGCGCTATGCGTTGTTAATACAGCGCTAGCATGGCGATAATTATCTGCGGTAGCCGGCGATAACAATTCTCACGCTGTGAACGGCCAGCGATAATTTTCGCTGGCCGTTGATAATATGCCCCCTAGTGTGGCCTAGTCATGCTAAAGCCAACCTAAATTAGACACAATGGGGCATATTAGCAAGACCCACGTTAAAATTATCGCCGTTTTAGCGGCAGGAAACTGCCGCTAAAACGGCGATAATGGGCTTGCTAATATGCGTTATGGAATTCCAATAGAAGCCCAGGTTAGATGTCCTGCACATCTAACCTGGGCTTCTATTGGAATTCTATAACGCATATTAGCAAGCCCATTATC
Organism: Calotriton arnoldi; assembly: GCA_963921515.1. Taxonomy (NCBI): domain Eukaryota; kingdom Metazoa; phylum Chordata; class Amphibia; order Caudata; family Salamandridae; genus Calotriton; species Calotriton arnoldi. Next base: position 464,473 of record CAWUFW010004404.1, on the reverse strand, counting down.
GCCGTTTTAGCGGCAGTTTCCTGCCGCTAAAACGGCGATAATTTTAACGTGGGTCTTGCTAATATGCCCCAATATTTTTAATATAAACATCGGCCCCCACACAAGGATGTCTTTTAACATCGCATGCGCAACCATTCGGTTTGGGTTTTCATTCTCATCATTCTGGCACACCTGCGATTCCCTGTGTGCAGCCTTTTGGTTTGTTTTCTCACTCGCACCTTTCAGGTCATTTTAAAGTGCTTTCAATTGACCCACCCCCCATGAGTCAGTACTTCACATTTCATGAGCATGTTTACATGTACACTTTCCATCAGTCTGTTGTTTTCACCAGATTATTCCTTCTAGATTGGGGCTCTTGAGGCTTTAGGGTATGTAACCCTGTCTAACTCCACCTTCCTCAAATTTTGTGGCCTTAATTTTTAATTATCTTTGCTAATGGATGTTTCAAGGTGCTAGACATTTATCATTCTGATGTGCTGTATATTTTTTCATTTTTCTATTCCGCAGTCCAGGTGAACGCTATTTAACACAGCCCACTGCTCTTCTGAAATCCTGGAGGCCCTGGAAGCTGCCACCAGTGTACATAGGCAATCTGAGTCACAAATGCTTGTCTGATGCTGCCTGGCTTTAAAGTCTGTACACTGGGGCTCTGCTCTCCTCTCCAGGCGATAGTGCATGTGCTCTGCCCCCTAAAACAGGACAGGATTGTCTAATTCCTAATTAGCATATTTAAAGGTCTGGTAAGGACATAGTATATGGTACAGGAGATACACCAATGGCAGGGAAGTCAAATGCCACCTGTGGACTGTAGCATGTTATGCCATCTACCAGACTGACCAGTAAACTATGACTTCAGGCCCATATGTGTAGGGAGACTGCTGCAGCTTTTGAATCTGAGGGCAGATCCGTCAAAATATCCCTTTTTGACAGGGGGAAACCTACTTTGAAATATTGAGTAACCCCTACGTAGGTGTTGCAGCCCACAAGGCAGGGTGCTTGGCATTTAAAAGTTGAACATGTATGAATTTAAGGTTGGCATATTCCTAAAGTGACGAGCCCACAAAAACTATTTCCACTGTACAGATATGTGACTTTTTCTATGAAAAAAACCTAAAGGATAATTAAAGAGATATTTTTGTCACTTTGATTTAGAAAAGCTACAGTTTAGTCATCCACTGTTTTTGATATTTATTAAAAATACAATTCAATTGATGAAGTTGGAGTTTTAATAAATATTGAAGAACTGTGACCTTTAGAAAGTTATATTTTTCCCCTCTGAAGACCCAGTCAGCTAATTAGCATTAGCCTGCATGCAGCTGTCCTCTCTGCCAAGTGCCCTACCCCATCAGAATGTGTAAAAACATCTCCCAGAGCAAAGCAAATTCCCTCAAGCTTTTGGCAGCATACCTGGTTGTGTGGTATGCTGCTCAGCCTGTTGAGGAAGGGTCAATAATTTGAAAGAGACCAATGTAAGACCTGCCCATCATTCATAGTTAAGGGATAAGACAAAAACTGGGGTTCCCAGGGTAAGTGCTTGGCATCCTGATTCCACTCATAGGGCAGAGAACCTGGCCCCAGGGCTGGTTTGGTATGGGTAGGTAGAAGGGTACTGCTCCCTATCATAGATACTCCCCTGAGTGAACCACTAAAGCTGCTATCACGAGGAGAAAGGTTCTGCTATCTTGTTCTTCCCTGAAAATGGTGTGTTATTGCACAATTTGCACTAAGGCAAATGGGATGTGTGGCTAAAGGAGAAGGTTTACCTTTGGGAACTTTTTGCCCATTTGTCAGAGAGTTATCTCCATCCTCTGGCTAGTGGGCTGCACAAAAATGGCTCCACACCCCCAGCTCCGGAGAATGCCTCTGGACCTGTGGAAGAACAGATGTGGAAGAAGCATGCTGTCTGTAACATGTGAGTAGACATGAAGGGCTGGTCTGTACCCGGTTCTGAGACATTGGCTCCATGGGTCAGTCGGCTGACCTCCTGTGTCGCTAGAAGAACACAATAGACTGCTAGAGGCCTTTTGAGGAAGTGACCAGTAGACCAGTTGCAAGGGGAACCTGTCTAGACTGTGCTGGTGACCTCTGCTGGAGTGAGTGTTGGTATCTAAGCCCTAACCCTGAGGACTGCAGAGCTTTAAGAGTGACCAATACGTAGTACTCCACAAAAGCACAAAAAGATGGAAGACAAGAATATGAGGTTGGTTCCACTCTGAGCTTTTTGTAACCCCAAAGATGACTTCAGTGGAACTTTGTGGGTAATCTATCAGGCATTGGTGCACCCTACCTGGCTTCAGCTTCCTAGCTTGTCCCACTTGAGGATATCAAGCTCCAAAAGAGATGAAGTTGCAGTGTAGAAACCTTGACCGGTGAACACAGTACATTTATCCGACCAATGAGAGGACATCTGTGGGTGCAACATTTGAATTTTCTAGGTCAAAGATTTTCACACCAAAACCGATGGCTTCAGTGGGAAGTCGTACAATGCATATGCAACTTCTAGGGGACTTTGTCGGATACAGCCTTTAACCTTGCCTCCCTGTAGGATTTCTACTTCCAGAATAAAAGTGTGAATGTAGAATCGTTGTGTGATTCTGTCCACTAGCCTTAGCCTGACTCTGGTGCATGGTGATTGCCCTTAACTTGCACCTAAGTTCCGGTCACCAACACCCATAGACGCTATGGTGTTTCTTGGTGCCTTTTAACTCAAAAACATATAAAATTCATATCTCAGTTTCTCCTAATTAGATTGTAATGATTTTCTTACTAACATTTTCTTGAGATTTAGAACTTAGTTGTGGTATTTTTATTATGTTGTGTTTTAGCTACATTTTCATACTGCTAATACACAGTTTCTATACATTTATACTGGTGTCTCTTTCTCAAACCTACCAGGCTGTTGAGCCTAGGTTTATTTAGTGAACTTTTTGTTTCTCCTGACAACTTTATGGCCTTATTACTTGTAGAAGACCCACATCATCCCAAAGTAGTAACTCACTTTCTTACACCCCTTCACAGTAAAGGAGGAACAAACAGGCTGGAACATAACATTTTTGGCAAATCATCTGCACTCAATATGTACACTATTATGTCAAATGATATGTTAACATAGTAGAGTAGGCCATGTGATATCCACCAACATCCCTGCAGCTGTGGCAGCAGAAATCTCCATTACTTGTGCACCAGCTCCACTTGCCAACACCAACATCATCACCATGCCTGCATTGTCTACAGCTACTACCACCAGTACCACTCCTTCATCAGTGGCAATTATCACTTACACAGCACTCAGTCATCTGGTGCAGCTATTACCAGTCTACCTACATTGGCGTCTGCTGCTACCTCCACTCCTGCACCAAATGTCTTTGCCTCAATGCCCCTTGCTTCTACCTCTACTACTGTTATTTCTGTGACTACAGAAGGCACGTCAGTAGAAACTGAGCCAGGTCTTCTGGGCATTGTCTAGGAGAGATCAGGAGAGCAGATAAAACCTTGTTCCTGTAAGCTTCTGCTGAATATGAAGCACTATCCTTGGCAAATGATCTGGAGGCAGATGAACAGCCTGGCATTCCTTGTGAAGCTGCCAATTAGGGAATGTCTTCATCTGAGTTTTTGGTTCTGGACAGGGCTCCAGATTTGTCCTGGTCTGCATTTAGTTCCAAGTTCCATTCCTTCCCTATTTAGGGTGGATATTCTGCCATATTAGTTTTCCTGCTTAGAACCACCAGGGAAAGCCTGGCAATCCTAAACAAACTAAATACAGATGACCCCAACACCCTGGGACATAACTCTCCATGGGTGTCAGGGCAATAGTTTTTAGTTTTTTTTTTCAAAAACCAACTTCCTCTTTGGAAGTCTGTTTTTGAAAAACAAAAAGGTGTGCTGAATGGCCACCTGAAATGGCAGCAAATTTGCAGTGCCTTTAGAGGTTTCACAATGGCAGAAGTTTCTCTGCAGGCACATGGCTCTCCAGCATGTAGGGGGAGATCTCTAAATGTGGTGGGCTGCAGACCACCAGGGTACATGATTCTGCTAACCTGGCAGAATAGAGTACAGCCTGCCAAACCCTAAGTGGCCCTCCTATCCTGGACAGAAAACACACCATTATAGGATATTGTTTTTCAGAGGACTGTTCTACTGCCGGAGGTTTGCCTTGGTCCCCTGAGGACTACCCTGTTGCTTGAGGACTGCCCTACCCTCTGCGAAGGAAGACTGGACCTGATCCCTGTCCTCCTGAGAGACTCCAAGGGTCAGTTGCCTGACCTCCTCTTCTGAGCAACAAGGACAGAACAAGCTCCAGATGCCTCCCTGCACAGTCCAACTGGAATTGCCAGAGCCCCACTGACCTCCACTAGAGTGAGTCCCTGATCCCCAAGAGGTGCCGCCCCCGGTCTTGGGCCCCTGGCTGGCATCAGAGTGCACTCCTCTGCAAGAAATGGAAAAATCTGGAAATTCTGGACTCTGTGCCAGATTTGAGACAGTAACTCTTTCACTGGAACAAATATATTCCCTGTATTCGACCCGCATTCCACCGCAATCGGCCTGAATTTGTGACTTTGACCCAGTCCAGCACGATCAGGAGCTTTGTGCTTTTTGTTGGTATTAGCACTTTTGGTGTCATTTTAATGATTATATTGTATTCTATATTTCTAAATTAGTTTGGGTGTTGTGTTTTTACTTTATTACTGTTTAATTGCTGCATCAGTTCTTTACACATTGTCTCTAAGTTAAGCCTGGCTGCTTTTGGCTGACTTGGATTGAAACCAACATTGTTTTCCTTGTAGAACTAGAGTGCACTGGGAGGTGCCTGGCTCCCGCATCACATTGTTTTATCACTGCCATCTTGAAAGGGCAGTTTTCTGTTTATGCTTTACTGTTTCTCCTTTTGATTTAGATAGTGTTTGATTTACCAGTAGCTTTGTCTCCACAGTGGAGCCTGTGGGACATAGCCGGGGTTGCTGGACCCCAGTCTGCTCTGCTTTGCCCTTCCTTGTTTTAGATTTTAAAACGCGCCAAGGAGCGCTCTAGACCACGCCCCCTCACACACCGGATGCGGGGCTATAAAAAGCCAGCCTGTCAGCATGTCCGTGCTGCTGACAGGCAAGCTTGTCTGCATCCATCCGCGCTTGGACCGCGCTCAGCGCCAGCCCCCCTGCCAGTTTTTCTACAGATTCCGTGGAAATTATCCGCTATTCAAGGGATACACTGATCTACATCAACTCCCAAGGTAAGCCCTGTGCTGGCCCCGACTGGAGCCACAGCACTGCAACGACCACTTAAAATGCCGTGTCTGTAATTTATCCCTCACCAATCAATTCACTCTGTCCCTTTAAACTGAAGCACACAACACCTAATAAACCAGGCCTCAAGTGCCGGGGCCCTCTTCTTAACGCCAGACCTCTTGTCAAAAATGCGATAGAATTTGCTGAGTTTATGGAGACTCAGAGTCTCGACCTGACTTTCGTCACAGAAATGTGGGCAAATGCAGCATCAGACCCAGATTTAATATCAGTGCTACCAATAGGTTTTTAGAATCTTTAGACAAGACTGCGCAGTAAAAAGGGGAGGAGGCCTCACCATAATTATTTTAAAACTGTTTTTAAAACCCTCCCCAATGTACAGCACTGTGAAGCCCTAACCTTTAAAATTGAATTAAGTATTCACTACTCCTTTGACGGACTCTTACTATATTGCCCCCACGGACCCAAAGCCGCATTTAACCAGACCATTGGTAGTTTGGTAGATCTGAAAGTCAATCTATTGGATTTCACAATTCTGAGTAATTTTAACTATCATTTGGAAAAGCCCTCAAATGCTGACTCGACTAATCTAATAGACCTTATGGCTAGCGCAGGCCTAATGCAGATTGTTCAGGGCTGCACACATGACGCAGGCCATCTTCTTGATGGCATCTTCACAGGGCAACCCACAGCTTAAATGGACATCATTACTCCCTCTGGCATGGTCAACCACAGGGCGGTCATGTTTGAGTTAGGGGAAGTGCCCTGGAGAATAAAGCTTACCACCCCATGGGACATACTGTTCGACGCACCTGCCAAGCCATCAATGGCGAACAGCTTAGCTCCTCTCTTGCCCAAACAATGTTGATGATTTCCATGGACTTGGATACGGCCATTTGCAATTATCATCAATGGATAGATTTTTCACTAACCCAGATGGCCCCAGCAAAAAGACAACACAGCTGCAAGATCAATCCTTCAGAACCATAGCTTATTGAAAACCTTAGACTCAAAAAACAGGAATGCAGGAGATTAGAATGGAAAAAGAGGTTAGACTATACAATCGCTGACATAGAAACTTATAAAGCTTCCATACATGCTTATAAAAAGCTAATCCAAACTGAAAACATTAGCTACTTTACTTCTAAAATTGAAGAAGCAAAAATGTTTTCAAAGGAGCTGTTCACAACAATTAAGAAACTCTGCAAACTTCCTGAGGAAAAAAACCTATGCTATAGGCTCAATGTTGTATATAATGCTTGTTTTCAACATCTAAGTGAGATGTTTCGGTTGTGGCAGTAGTGATGAGTGATTTTCTCCTGAGCTATTTTGTACTTACTGTCAGGCCTCTAATGTTATACTACTTTATAGAGCAATATGTGTGAAAGTGAAGTTTAGATGATGTCATCAGTGAAATCATCAATGATGTAATTTGAGATGTCATCAGTGATTTCATAAATGATGTTATAGAACTAATCATGAGACATGTAATATTTGAGGTCATAAGCAGTGCATGGTGGGGCACGAGTTATAGTTAGCGCTACTAACTATAACTGCTGAATTCCTGTGTATTTTTTAGTTCAAAACAATAATACCTGCACTGAGAAATTCACCTAACTATAATGTTATTCTAATCTTTGTTTTTTTGTGTGAATTTCTAGGGTTTTTGTAAAGTAAAATATATATATATTTTAATTGAATGTATGGTAGAATAACTGAATAGTATATACACACTTGTGGTTATCTTTTCCACAGAGTTCACTAGGCCCAGAAGGAGGTGGGCCACACAGGTAAGTGCTCTTTAGCACGGTGTGTTCCTGCGGACATGGGATACGCCCGGGCAAAGACTGTGCCCGTCTTCGCCTGTCATCGCATGACATTGGCTGGGCTGGGCCACCCCCCTTGTATTTTCTTCAGACTGGTACAAGTTACTCTGTTGTTCTTATTAGGTCTGTTCCCGTTTTAGCCTCAATCAGTCCTTGGGTCTTACTCCAGTTTAGTGGCTGTGTGACATTGTAACAGGGTTGGCTTAAGCAGAGAAGTGCCACCCCACTGCTCTTTGAGCAGGAAAAATAAAATGATAATAACTCTTATAATTTTATTTTTCGCAGGTTCACGGGTGGGTTAGGGCGGGGCGGGGCTTGAGGCCCAGGGGGAGGAGTGGTTTGTGCACACTAAGTGTCATGCGCACTTAGCATGTTCCCCACCAGGCTGCATTACACAGCCTGGTGGGGAACATGCCCAGGCCCCCAGTCCCCATCTGAGCTTTGATCCAAGGCGCTCAGGCCTATCACAATGTTACATTGCAGCGTTGTGATTGGCTATGGGGAGTTTGAGTGCATCCTGGTTCCCGGACTCCGGAAAAGCGAGGCGAGACGGCTGTCGGAAGAGGTAAGTGGTATTTTTTTTATTATGTCCCCCCAACCCACTTCCCATGCCCCTCCACCCTCATTCCCTGCCAGTCACTACTGCATTGTAACATTGGTAAAAGAAAGGCCTCCGTATCCAAACCATCATCTCCTCCAGTGGCTCCACCCATAGCCCCAAGAGTTTCTGCCATCAATAGTTTTCTGGTTTGTGCTGTGGGGGTGGTGTCTAAGGAAATCGAATTAGCAGAGCTCCGTCTCTCACTGACAGGGGACGGTTCATCTCAATGTCTCTCATCAGCTGTAGGTGACTTTTCTACTCATCCCTCACTATCCAAATTTAGACCCGGCGTGCTCTAGAGGGGTCAATGGGCATGTGTATTAGCTGGGCCTGTGTCTCCTATCGGCTGTAGCCCCTCAAGAGGATGCAAGGCAGGAGCTTAATCATTCATCATGTCGAAGCCCAAAGAATAAGCGCAAAAGGCAGTTGTTCATACCTAGAATCACTCTTACTTTCTCTAACTTTGAATCACAGACAGAGAACTTTTCCACACAACCTTCTACCTCGTGGTATGCTCTGGTTGATAAGCTTAAGGAGGACTTTAATGCCACCTTGTGTGCTAAGTTGGATCTGATTCTCTCAAGGTTAATGTCCATTGAAGCCAAGTTGTTGACGATTATGGACGTCGTGAACAAAATGAGCAAGTCTGCTCTTGAACCTAATCTCTCATGCATTAGCTCGGCCACCATGGGTCCTTCTACCCAATTACAGAGTCGGCAGTGGTGCAACTGTAGGCTGGTCCATCTACCTGTAAAATCTATGCTTTGTTCTGTTACAAATGACACCTTAATGTCTCAGCAGCTACCTCTGGCTCTTCAGCCTCTGCCCCAAGTCCCCAGCTTTCTAATGTGGACCAAGTCACCAACCTTAACATGAGGACTGTAATTAATTTGCCCCCTGAAGCTACCCTGTATGTAGTGATTTTGGGGAATGTGCCTCCATTGAAAGGGTCCATGTTAGAATCTTTCGATGAACTAAAGAACAAAGTGGCCAACTGGTTAGGTATCCATTCCAACTTGGGCCCTTGTATACATGAGAATATTAACATGATGAGAAGAGTGAGCTGGGTGGGAAGTGATGAGAAAAAGTGGGGAGGGCACTGTGTGGTGGTCAACTTTAACAGGCCTACTATTGTGGCACGGGCCCTGGCCACAGTAGGCTCTCTCATACCTAGCAGGCCTTCAAAAATCCAAGCTATTTCTCTCTGGTTATTTTATAAGCCTGAAGTGGCATGTTCTGTCTTCTGGAATCAGGCTCTGTTTCAATCACGCACTCAACACAGCTGGTCCTCTGCATTCCCTGTGCCCCCGATCCTGACACTTGCAAACAGATATGCTCCCCTGAGCAACCTGGACTCGTGTTATTGACTTGTACAGTCTGTTCCTGTTTCCCCCTTGTCACCTGATATCCCTTTGTCTGTAAGCTCCCCTTTTGCAACCCCCAAGATCTGTCAATATTGTCATGGAATATTGCTGGGCTTAAATCTAAGTTTAATGATCCGCATTGGTTACAATTCATGAGGCAGTATCAAGTTATTTGTTCACAAGACACATGGGAAGAGTCAAGTCCTTCTTGAAGGTTATAAAATATATTTTACTCCAGCGGAGGCTGGGATGGTCAAGGAAGGTTTAATCACCTTCATTTCTCAAGACTTCAGTGGGAAGGTTAATGAGGTTGGTGTTGATTCACGTTTGTTACAAGTCCTGAACATAACTATTCCTGGTTTTACTACTGTTGCACTGGTCAATTTTTGTAATCCAAAAGCTTGGCTCCAGGAATCTTCTAACCTTTTCTTCTTAAACTTTGTCTTAAGCTTATTGATGGCCAATAGGCAAGGCCCGGCAAATCGAATTCAATATCCATCTCTGTGAGAGCCCTCTTGACCCTATTAACAACTTATCTAAATGTACTGTAGTGGAGGGTTACACATGGATCATTCCAGGGAGGGCTCAGAACTCAATGAAGTCCTAAACAATTATAATCTTGTCTTTGCTCTGGATATATTGATTAGCTCTGCAAGTCTTTGCTTACTTGTTACCAACCTTTATGTGGAGGGGGTGCTCATCAATAATAGATTTTATTTTTGCATCGGCATTCCTTTATATAATGATTTTCAACTTTGGTAAATTGTCTAGCTCATTCAGTGATCATAACCCACTTTCCATGTCACTTAGAGGGTTGCGTTCTCATGCTAGGAGCCTTCCAGGGCCCCCGGTGGTGCTACTTCCAACAAATTAAGACAGGCAACAAAGGTGGTCCTAAGTGGAGCCTAGGCGCTTTAAAAAATCTCTCTTTACGGCCTGTCTACAGGAGCTCTTTATTTGTCTTGACCTATGCTTCGCTACTGGGGAGGTTCTAGCTGGCTATGAAGGCATCTCCCACAAGGTGACAGCTTTACTTAACACCCCGGCTGTTAACATTTGTTCATCCGACCCTAAATTGTTTTATCACAACTGCTCTAAGGCATTACAAAGGTTAAAGCAGGTGTTCAAACATTCTCCCAGAGACCATGACTATATATAGTTGCCTGCAGAAGGTCTTATAAAGCAGAACTCAAAAATCGCAAGGCCACCTCAAAAGAAATAGCCTGGGATGACCTTATGCATGCATGCACCAGCAAAGATAGCGCTTTGTTCTGGCGCATTATCAATCAGACGTGTTTTGCAAATGATAATTGCCCAGCCCTATGCCACCATGTTACAGCTAGCCAGGGGGTTGCACATTTTGAAGAGTTTTATAATTGCTAATCTATTATATAGATAATGAACTGCATTTGCCTTTGCTAAGGAGACCTAACCTCGTCTTCACTTCAGACAAAGATACTCAGGTATTTTAGATGTATCAAGAAATAAGGCCCCCGGCCCTGATGGTATTCCCCAGGATATCTTCATTGGAGACATTGAGATTTGGGGCCGAGTTCTGACGTTGTTTTGAATACTACAGTTAGAGAAGGCTCACCCCCCTCATGGTCCACCTCAGTCATCATACCTGTTTTTAAGAAGGGCGACAAAGATAATCCCCAATGCTATTGACCGAAAATCTTTGATTAGGAATCCCCTGATTGCCAGCAAGAGGGGGGAGTTCGTAAAGGCGAACGCAGCTGTAATTAGCTTTGCCCATAGATTGGGAAGTAGACCACCACTAGCTTTAACGAAGGCTTATCAGGCTATGTGAGTCTCTAAGGTCATTTATGGCAGTGACATTTGGGGATACACAAAGGCAGAACACTTACAGACAATTGAAAATGGGTTCTTATGGCGTTTGTTGGGTGTACCTCAAAGTACCCCATCAGTGTGTGTGTTCACGAGGAGTTAGGTGTAAAGTATATTGGGGACAACATTGATTTTAGGCCTCTTTTATGCTGGATTAAGGTATGGACAAGAGCTGAATCTCACCTAAACAGGCAGATCCTTAAGTAATGTTTGTCTCTTGAGCATGGGGCTATGATCCCTTGCTTTGCCTATGTCAGGAAATCTTTTAAAAGCCTGGGGGAGGGAGGACTTATTTTTCAGCCCATAAACCATGGTTAGATTGGAATTGATCTGGGTGAGGGACAATTTCCTTGAATGAAGAATGCCCAATAGAGAGGAAGTGGAGATGTTGAAACCCTCAGTACATGGTCATATGCTGCTAAAAATGGGTCAGTCTATGGAACCATACTTATTTTTGCTGACTAGATTAGGTTCAATATCAATATGTTGCACCACCTACTGGCCTTTCCCAGTGAATGGAATGCCCCCGGCTCTCTGGGCCCTTGTGGCTGTGACAGTACGTCTCCACAAGGTACCCTACACCTTACCATGTTTTGTGGATATTTTAAGTTGCCTAGGAGACTGTTTATCATCCCTTTGCTGAAATCCTTTCACATTGTGCTGGTTCGACCAGCCCATATGTTTTTACTGCTTTTATCCGATGAACATATTATTTTTAAATAACTTGTTTTTAAGATCAGCAATGCGACTAAGGTATACTAGGATTCATTAATTGTAATATATTTGATTGTTGTTTATGTTTTTAGTTGTTCTTGCCCTCACATTTTTTGGGTATTTATAATGACTATGTCATTTTATTGCCACTTATATTTTATTCTTCATGTTTTTATTGATCAATTCTGCTGATGTATTGTATACAATGCTTGTATTGCTTTTGTTTTGCACGTTTATGGTTATGATTATGACCAAATAGGGGGGTGCCAGAGAGCCAACAAGCAAGATGGTCGCACCTGTGTGAGGCTCCTGCAGTCCGGGGTCGTCACCCAAATAATGCTGCCTCAGATGGCTGCAACTTGCCACGTTTTACCAGAAATGGTACACCTAAGGTGCGCCAGCATTCCCTGGATCCCTAAATGAACCAAACTGATCTACGCCAGTGGCGGATTCCTGATATGCGGCCCTGCAGACTGCGGAGGCCTACTGCATTTTAAGATGACAGCTGTTCTATGAAAACCCGACCGACATAATCGTCCACACTGAGGTGAGCGGCTGTCTTGCGACTGAGTGGGGGACAGGGTGAGCGGTGTGCCCCACAGACTAACCTACCTACTGTTGCAGGAGCTGACCTCCCGGAAGCTCTGAGTGGCTGCAACACTGATAGTGGCTGCCAGCCTGGAACGCAACCAGCGGCATGTTGAACCTGGGGCCGGCCCACCTCTGAATGGAGCTGTGGGCTGCAGCCGATGCTGCCGCCTGGTAATCCTCCACTGACATTCTCCACTGTAGGGGGCCCGGAGACTTAGTGGCGCAGCCCCAGCTGTTTAAGGTTGGACAGCCGCGTATGGACTGCCTTTTATGATCGACTGCTGGCGTGACCCGTGGGCCCACCGACGGGACGTTGCAACCTGCCAGAGCATCATTCGCCACCCCAAAACAACATCTCCCCTACTGCCCCTCATTCCTGCTGCATTTACCGCTGCTGCCCAGTGAGCCCTCGGTCTGCTCGTGCCCCTCCTGGTGATTCGGGGGAGGTGAGGTGGAACCATGGGATGAAGGTGTTTCTTCAACCCCTGCACGGAGGTAGCTGCGGAGGTACACTCCCCCAGACCTCTCCCTGATCTCTGGGTGGTGACCCTCATCCTGAAAGTTGAATTCATACCACCTACATCCCACAGATAACACTGTCATAACCAACGTTATGGGTAAGACTGAAGGCAGACAGATAAAACTACATTTTGAATCCCGCAAGTCCACTCGCGCTCAAAGCAGCTGACCTGGGGCACTGACTAGTGCTGACGACATGAAATAACTTCTAATACCGATGCCGCACATCCTCACCTCCATCAAGTCCAAAATGGACTCCATGTGCTTCCGGATGGACTCCATAAACCAAAAACTGGAGAGACAAGAAGGCTGCATCGGTGAGACAGAACACAGGATCTCTGAGCTTGAGGACTCATCCTCTCATAGAAGTGAACAACTCCTTAATATGGAATGCATTATGAAAGTCATATCTGCCAAAAATGAGGATTTAGAGGCATGCTCATGCAGAAACAACATACGAATCCTATACGTGCCTGAATCCGCTAACACTGGGAGGATGGAGGACTTTGTGGAGCGCTTGCTCATGACATTATTCAAGGCAGAGTCTTTCTCAAGCTATTGATAGTGGAGAGGGCCCACCAATCGCTTGTGACTCGGCTTCCTCTTGGGGCTTCGACATGACCAATTATAGCTCGCCTGTTGAATTATCGAGATCGAGACACTACCCTCCAGTTGGCCAGAGAGAAACGCTCACTCAACTTTGAGGGGTACGCAGTATCCATATACCCAGATTTTACTACGGCAGTGCAGGATGCCTGCTAAACATTTCTGCCTGTTAAACAGAAACTACAGCAGGCCAACATACAATACGCCATGCTGTACCCAGCGTGCCTCCATCTCTACTATCAGGGCAAACAGCACATTTTTACTAACCCACTGCATGTCAGCGACTTCCTCAGGCGCAACGCTCGGCACTCATCACCAACCAATGACACTTCACAGGAATTCAGGCCTCATTCACTGTTATCGGAGCCTGATGAGGTGAGGGAACCAGGTCCTACCGGGCCCACTTGTTGATTGGACTGATACCTGCAGGATTCCCGAAAGGATGCGCCGTGGATGGTCGTCACTTGCTGGCTGGACTCCCCTAGCCCAGCGGCATACGCCATTGCTGACAAAACATATCATCAGAAAAATAAGGGGAGAAAGAGGGATATGCTAGGTCCACCCTCCAAAAATGATCAAGAATTACAAAACACCGAAATCTCGGTTATGGAAACCTAGCCAGTTTTTTCAGAAAATTAAATTTACTAATATAAGATTCAGAGGGAAGCAGGCAACAGCCGGAGCAGTTTTCATTCTCAATGGCGATGATCTCTCCAGCCCCTCTCAGACCATGAAGCACATTGTTGCTCCATAATTAATACTACTTGATCAAAGTACTGTATGTATTAAATCTTGCCTGCTAGTATTTTGCAGCATTTTTTCCTATCCTTAGGTCACTTTGGAGTGGTACTAAACAGGGCTGGACCCTGTTTGTCCTGAAGAAGAGCACTGGGGTAGCTCGAAACTAGTTGACGTTCACTAGGGACCCCTGACTAATTAAAAACAGACACCCTAGCGACCAACCCCGTTTTTAATATATCGGCTAGGAGCCTGAATAAATTCTTTTTGCCCACTAGCTAGATATTTTTAGTCTCACCCACTCCACCCCCATCACTGCACCACACATAGTCACTCACAAGTAGTGCTCCTACGTAGTGTCGCAAGTCGTAGCACGCCTCAGCCCGTAGCGGGTTGGGATGGCCCCTATGATGAAGCATGTCACCATGGGAAACCATGGTGAGTGAGGGGACTCAAGAAAGGACATTTTTCCTTTACTAACTATTTTTTCTGAATCTTATATTAGTAAATTTAATTTTCTGAAAAAACTGGCTAGGTTTCCATAACCGAGATTTCGGTGTTTTGTAATTCTTGACAAAACATATCGTCATAATGCAGAATGCAGCTCAATGATGGAGTATAATCCCACTAACTACAGCCACCTGAGTACTCTAATCCCTCACCCTGGACACCCTCGTTAACTCGAGGAGGAACCGGCGAACTGCTGGTGGCACCCCTAAAGGATAAACCTACTGCAGTTAAATTACTCTATCTTTTTTCAATTTCTTTCCCAACCTATCTCTAAGCTCACTTTCACTCCCTTCTCCCCAAATACTCACACCTCAACTAGCTATTGTTACTTTCTCTTCCTCTCCCGTCCTTTCCTTCTAATATTCTTTTCCTTTTCCTATCTCGGTCTACTTCTATTACCAAAGCAACGAAAGTGGTATGAGACAAGTTCAGGTTGACTTTATGGCTTCATTGGTGGATGGGAAAACAGTCTCTGGCGGGTTTGGGCTGCCAGTGTGGCAGGGGGATTTCTGGGGAAATTATACATGTTACTCTAGTGCATATCACTGATAACCATATAACCTGTGTCTAGCAACACACTGTTTATAATGTTGCAATGCCTTATCCATGCTCACACATTCCGTTTTCATGAGCCGATATGACTAGCCCTACGGACGTCCATGAGTGTTCTAACTGAGCTGGCTATAACCTCCTAACATGGAATGTCAGAGGCTTGGGGAACCCCCAGAAGCGTAGACATATTCTGGCCTATCTAGATAGGCACAATATCCATATCGCAATGTTGCAGGAAACGCACATGGGCCCTGACACCCACGTCAATTTTGCTACCTAAAGGGCAGTGCACAGACGCTTTGTGACTAACTCAACATATGCTAGGGGCACCGCTGCCATTATTCGTAAAACACACCATATGTTCTAGGCAGCTCCCTTCACGACCCTCAGGATCGCTACACCTTAAAGTGGGGATGGCTGGCCTCAGAATCCATTACCTTGGTGAACTGCTATGGACCCAATATTCATGAGGCACATTTCTTTGATAAGTTATGGGGCCTTGTCATGGACATAGGCTCCACACACACCTTCTGGGGGGGGGGACTTCACTTAATCCAGCTACGGATAAATCCCACCCCCAGGCTCACCACTCCACCAGCGCCAATCGCCATATTCAGGAGTTATCAAGAGTTTTTAAATATGCCTGGGCATATCGGTAAAACTAGCCCTTTGCCTTTACTCATAGAGCCCTGTCACTGGTCCACACCAATATGTTTTAAACCATGAATGATCTGGACGCAATGATTAAAGTTTCGTTTTCTCCCTCTCTTTAGTTTAAAGAAACGCATTCATCCAGTCCCTCGATATCGAGTCAGTAAATTCTTATGCTGATGCTCATATTATAACATCATTACCGTATCCATCTATACAAAGACCAGAGGTCCACAATTCGTTTTTGGGTAATGATTGCACACTTCATACTCTGCGTTGCAGGTTTTGAGTTTTGACTGTGGACATTGGTAGATATATTTTGCCTTAAGAGTAACACGTTTACACTCATAGTAGAGAATCTCTGAAATATATTGTAGACCCCTCACCCTGTTAACCTCTCTACTTCTCTGTCTTCTAACCAGAGTCTTACAAGTAAGATGATCCATAAGCACACCGTGTAGACCTTCAAGTGACAACTTTGAGCTACCTCCAACCTATTCAATTGAACAAGGAATTCTCTCCATAAATGGTTTGCTCTTCCTCCTTCTTATATTGACTCACCTACATTTTTAGGTCCTACCCAACGTGACCCTATCATCTCAGTAATACAAATGTAGTCTTTTCCCATTATTCCCCACAGCCAGTGTATGAAGAGCATCCTCCGATAGCGTCTGGCTGAACCCTAGCAATTTAAATTACCGTTCACAGAGCGGTAAGAACATGCCCTACTTCAGTTGCAAGGTTCTGGGTTTATATATTCACAGTTGTTTGACACTCATTGGGTGAATTTATTTTCTTCTTTCCTTCTCCGCCTCATTAAAGGGGCATTGGTGCTAGCATGTTTGATATTTGTTTTTTCTATTTTTCTTATCTCACATTAATCTTTTGGTGGTAATTGTGACACATAGTTAATTCCTTAATGGCACTAAGTTCGGTGAAGGGTCTGACCACATGCAAACTAACCTGATAATCCTTTAAGAATCATTTGGATGCAAGCAATTGGGCTAAGCATACATGTAATATATTCTACTACAATCTGTGGCTTTCCTGATGAAGGCATGCTGTTCGCCGAAATGCGCGTAGACTTTATGTCATGATGAAGACTTCATTCAAAGTATCAATATTCCAAGCCACTATTTCTACTCCAAAGAAGAATATATTTGTGTCATCTATAGAGACCATCAGTGTGTATGCATGGATTGAACTTGTGTTTCAGTAGTTCAGTCTTGACCTATTCATGTATAGTTCATTAATGTCTAGGCATCATAGGTCGTATTTGTCAATATTGTTGTGTGATTGTTTGTTTGTATGAAGGCATGATTGTTTTGTTACACAATTATTTTAATATACGAGCAGCATAGTTGCCACTATGAATATTACTTTTTTAGATTTGTAATCATTACCTATATATAAAAATTGGTATAATGATAAAGTATATCTTTCATAATGGTCTAATGCCTGTCAGGAGTCCCTTGGTGAATTTCTGGCAGGCAGAGAAAAACTATATTTGGTTGTAAACTTAAGTTTACAATCAAATTTACCTTTGTAAATAGTGCCTCTTATCTTCATTAGGAGTTGCCAAGCAGGACTTCTACCTCTTTTATTCATGAAGCCCTCTTAGACCCTTTGGCACCAACTCCAACGGGACTTTGGACTTGAGAAGAGACATCATTTAAATAATTAGAGAGAGACAGAGACCCTCTTGTAGAAGATCAGTTAATCCATCTTAAATTTGGGGTGGCCAGGAACTTTTACTGTAAAGTTAAGGGAACGTGCTGCAAAACACAGTGAGCATAGAGAGAGCAACTAAGCAATACTGGTATGGAAAATTCTCCAATCACTGTCTAGTGCACAGGTTAAGACTGGTACTTCGCCACCCAATCTTTGGAACATTCCTGGACCTGGGAAGACTAAATTTGAAAAGGAAGGCACAATGGGAAGAAAGAAATCTCCTACATCCTGCCTACTGCCTGCCACTCTGAGACTGAAACTGCTCTGTCAGGCAACTAAAGCTCCTGTTTGCCTGCTCCAGAGATGCAAAAAGCAGAAGGACACCTGACTCAAAGAAAGTCCAGCTGACTACAGAGGACTGGACCCTGAAGGAGCCCAGTTTGGAGAGACAACTAGTTCCTAGAAGACTGTTTTGTGGATATGGGACTGCAGTAATGATCAGAAAGAATATTCCCAGCAGTTGGAGAAATGGAAACAAGACAAAGACAATGTGATAATGCTTGCTCAGGGAGGTCATACCCAAGTGGGGCAAATTAATCAGGTTCGTCCTGATCGAAGCCTTTTGGTCCACTGAAAACAAGTTTAATGGGACCATCAGAAAAAGTAACCCAACCTCCTGGTACCCTACCAGGCTACATCTTCCATTCTTACTCCGCTGGAAGATTTTGAGTGTGAAAAACCTGATGAATTCAGAAGGTAAAACCATAGATTGTAACCTCATCTTTGTCCTGCTTAGAGTTTTTAGTGCTAAAACTAGTGCATAGGTCCCTCTCAACAACAAGCCATTTTTTTAATAGGGCTTATTTTTCTAGGCACTTTTACCTTAGAACTCAAAAAAATGTGTAACTCTGGTTCCTTTTATGTGAAATTATTGATTTTAGTGTCGTTTTGCTTATTAAACGTTTATCTCTTTCTAAAGTGATTTGGGGTGTTTGTTTTGATGTTTTCTTGTCTTTGAGATAATTGATACTGCTTGAACTTAGCACATATTTCTCTGGGAATGTACAAAGAATTGAGGGGCATATTATCAAGAACGGCGTTAAAATTATCGCCGGTTTAGCGGCAGAAAACTGCCGCTAAAGCGGCGATAATGGGCTTGATAATATGCCCTGGAGAATTCCAATAGAAGCCCATGTTCACACCAGAACATGGACTTCTATTGGAATTCTCAAGGGCATATTATCAAGCCCATTATCGCCGCTTTAGCGGCAGTTTTCTGCCGCTAAACCGGCAATAATTTTTAACGCCGTTCTTGATAATATGCCCCTAAGATGGGGTTAATGCACAGCCATTAGTAGAAATATGGGCTGGGAACATGTTGAGATGATGAGAGCATCGCCTATTGGTGTGGTCCTTCCCATATGCCTAGTTGATGGTAAGGCTGACAGCATGCTCCTCTACTGACTGATAAAGGATTTGTATGGTCGCAATATGGATTATCAGGTGGCTCAAAGAACTGCTGTTCGTATTCCTTGGTGCTGTGAATATATAGACTGTTAATGTGCCAATGTGATAAATTGCATTGGTCTGTCAGTTGAAAATGACCCGGTCTAATTTTGTTGGATTTTGTGAGAGATCATGTCAGAAAACATTTTGAAAATGTTTGTTAGAAATTGGGTTTCTGGTTGGCAGCGGTATGCACCTGTCGAAGCAGGAACCGCAATCCTAGTTAGGATAGGTCAAATGCACACCATAAATTAACCTGTGCTCACCCTCTGGTAGCTTGGCACAGAGCAGGCAGGCTTAACATAAGAGGCAATGTGTAAAGTACTTGTGCAATGCTTCAAACGGTAACACAGTGAAAATACCACACAAAGATCCCACACCAGTTTAGAAAAAATGATTTTATACATAAAACAAGACCAAGTAAAAGTTGAGATATGAATTTATTAAAAGTAAAAATAGCGCTTAGAAGCAATAAGCGCCTATGGGGTTGTTGGAAAATGTCTCTCTCTGAAGGGTCACCCAAACATTTTTGCCTTCCTCCTCCTATTTTTCTGACCTCGTTTTGTTGGCTTTAGGACTCTGAGCACTTTGCCACTGCTAACTATTGCTAAAGTGCATGTGGTTCTCCCCTAAACATGGTGACATTGGTAGGTGCCTGATTGGCATAATTAGTTTACTCATAAGTCCCTTGTAAAGTGTTATACCACATACCCATGGCCTGTAATCTAAATGCTGCTAGTGGGCCTGTAGCACTGATTGTGCCACCCACACACGTAGCCTTTTAACCCTGTTGCAGACCTTCCATTGCAAGGCCTGTGTGTGCAGTTTACTGCCACTTCGACTTGGCATTTAAAACCACTTGCCAAACTACTTGCTGTGCTATGCAGCTAAAAGGTAGGAAGTACATTTCAGTTTTACATGTCCTGGTAGTGACAAATAGCTAAATTGGTTTTTCACTGCTGTGAGGCCTACTCCTCTCATAGGCTGCCATTGGGAATTCCTTAAAACACTTTTAAGCTGTAATTCCTGATTAGAAAGGAGTAGCTGCATCATGTCTCAAATCTTTGGAATGGTAATGATAAATCCTCTTTAATGATGAAGTTGGATTTTAACATTACTATTTCAGAAATTTCACTTTTGGAAAGTGCAAAAAGAACAATTAATAGACGGAATGCTGAAACAATGTCAAACATTCACCCAGGATGCTTGTTTCTGGTCCAGGGAGTACCTGGCTTGGCAGTTCGGGCTGGACTGTGCTTCTATGAGGAGCAGGGTCAAGACTGATTTGCATATGACTGGGCCTAAACTGGGGTGGCATGGCGAGCAAAAGAATGATGGATTAACCCAGATCTCTTGACTGGGGTGAATGTTTGATTTGTTCCATATTTCTGTCCATCATTTGTGTGTGGGTCCTGGGCTCATTGTGTCACTAATTTCAAGCTAGCCTGGCTGATGTGGGGTGATACCCCGAAACTGGTCCCAGGATTCTCAGTTCTGGTCTAGGGATGACCTGGCTTGGCAGTTCTCTTGTACTAGGGCTGATTGTTCCGCATTCTATCCATCATTTGTGTGTCTTTTGCTTTCTCACCCTAAGTGCGCAAGGTATGCCCAGACGTGGGTGCCAGGCTGACTGTGCCACTGGATTCAAGCTAGCCTGGCTGATGAGGGGTGATACCCCAAAACCGGTCCCAGGGTGCTTGTTTCTAGTCCAAGGAAGACCTGGATTAGCAGTTCGGGGTGGACTGTTCCTCCATGAGGAGGAGGGTCAAGACTGATTTGCAAATGGATGGCTGGGTCTACGCTGGGGAGGCATGGTGAGCAAAAGAACGATAAATTAACCCAGATCTCTTGACTGGGAGTGATTGTTCTGCATTCTGTCCATCATTTGTGTCTTTTGTTTTCTCGCCCTAAGTGCACCGGATATGCCCAGACGCCGGTCCCGGGCTCACTGTGCCACTGGATTTAAGCTTCATACAAAGAACTGATTACCCCCACAGATAGCCTGGCAGACAGGACTGGGATGAAAGGGGACCTGTAAACTTCAAGGAGCTGCTTTGTAGTCACCCCCCTACTTTAAAGGCACATTTGGGTATAAGTACTGGGACTCTGACCCCACCAAATCAGTATACTACTGGACCTGTGAAGAACTCTGCCAGGAGTAAGGACTTCTGTGCTACAAGGATTGCAACTCTGCTTGACTGACTGTTCTAAGGAACTACTTCACTGCTGTGCTGAGCTGTCCTGCTGTCTGCTGATCTCTGCCCTGCTGAGGACAAGGACTGGATCCATTTCACTTGAACCCAGAGTGACTCCAAAGGTTTGCTGGCTTGCCTCCTGTTTTCTGAAGTCTCAGGGTCATAAAAGACTCCCTGCAATTCTGTTTGAGTTGCTGGACTCTGCTATCTGTGAGTCCTACCTTTGCCTGAGGTGCCCCCTCCAGTCCTGGGCCTCAGAAGTGGGTTTTTGAAGCTTCCCTACATTGACATAGATGCAGCAGTGGCTTTGCGCTGATCAGAACTGATGCATCACTCTTCAATGCCAATGCAGCAGGGGCTCAACAACCGCGACTCTACAGCAGGCATGGCTCGACGACAATGGCCAGCGCGGCTCAACAACGACACGGTGCCTGCATCATACAGAGGTTCGTCGGCAAAGCTTCCATCGATGGCACAGATTGGCGCCGACGCTTACTTTCATACATGGGATCGACGACAATGCAGCACTCCTCCACTCCTCGCCTTGATGCCTCGACATCAACGCTTTGCTCCATCAAAGGTACTTTGCCAATGGGACCTGTCTGAGTCCTGTAGCCGGTCTGTCCTCCATCGTGGTTGGCCTAAACTTTGGATTTACCCCGGTCTAGCGTGACCTCAGCGAACCTTTAAGCGCTATTGACTTCTAAGCACTATTTTTGGTTTATTCTTTAAAAATTCATAACTCCCTTTCTGCTTATTGGATTTTTGTCGTTTTGGTCTTGATTATCTGATTAAACTATTCTCTATTGTTTTATACCTATGTGGAGTCTTTTTGTGGTGTTTTCACTGTGTTACTGTGTGTTGCACAAATACTTTAGACATTTCCTCTTTATATATGCCTGGCTGCTCTGTGCCAAGTTACCAGAGGGTGAGTGCAGTTTATCTTTTAGTGTGTATCTAGATTACCCTGACTAGAGTGGTGGTTCCTGCTTGGACAGGGTGCATACCTCTGCCAACCAGAAACCCCGTTTCTAACTGTGGTTATCTATTCACGCTGGACCAGGGCGAGTCAAGATTTCAGGCCAACTGTGATGGAGCGCAGGACAGAGGCAGGAGCACCCAAGGTCTGCTGAACAAAAATTCCTTGATCCTGGTCGCAACAGGGAGGTGTGAGGTGCAGCTGAGTGATGGGTTTGTGTCTATCCCACAGTCAAGGTTATACGTCGATTCTTTCCATGCAACAATGGCGATGAATCAGTTCTGAAGACGAAGCGCCAGTTCTGAGATGCGTTGGTTCCAAAGCCAATGCACAGGGTTTCTCCAAGCAGTTGAAGGGATGAATCGATCGTCTCTCTGCAGTGACGGTGATGTGGTGGTTCCAATGCGTCGGTTCTGAGGACACACAGCAGAGAATATGTCAGTTCCACTGGAGCAAGCACCTGGATCCACTTCCAATGGACCAGGCACAGGAGCAGGGGGTAAGACTTTGATATCCCTGTCAGGATTTAGGTCGGATAGCGCCTTCATTGGGTTCATATGGAAATTGGATGGGAGGAACTACATCTCCCAGAATGCTTGGGTCGTTAGGAGGAAATGGTG
The DNA here is from genome assembly GCA_963921515.1 of Calotriton arnoldi. Taxonomy (NCBI): domain Eukaryota; kingdom Metazoa; phylum Chordata; class Amphibia; order Caudata; family Salamandridae; genus Calotriton; species Calotriton arnoldi. The sequence goes on along the minus strand of CAWUFW010004404.1, from coordinate 441,742 downwards.
TTCTTAAGACTATGACGCACGCCGGCCGGCGTGCGTAATTCTTCGTGGTTTGGATTTGGAATTGTGAACCTCTCATTGGGATCGGTGCAAGATATTTTGGAGATTCGGAAGGTTTGGAAGAGCGGCGGCCGCTGCTCAGGTTTCCTGCTCCCAGTTGGGGTCTCTTGCGGAGAACGGCTGTTGTGCCGCGGATCCTTGGTTTCGATTCAGAAACCGGGGGTTTCTTGACAGAGACGTGGGTATCGTCTCTGCCGGCGGAAGCCTTCTTCCTTGCTACCCAGGCTTGGGTGGCAGCTACACGTCTTCGAGTTCCCCTGACAACTGCATTACGGAGAAGCCGTGCGTAGGCATTTTTCTCAGCTCCTGTGTTTTGCCTTGACTTCCAGGAAGAAGTTTTTCTGGATGATTATTTGCGTTTGAGACTTAGTAGGTTCCTTTATGATACCTAAGGATCAGGTATGGAAATGACTCTCTAATTTTCATCTCTCCTTGTTGGTACTCGGTTCTGTTTGCCTTCGCTGTTTAGGCTCAGTGGAACCTAATTCCTTCTGGATTATTTTTCCTCAATTTTTGAACTGTGACTTTGTGAACTGTAGTGGCCCGGGGCAAAGACTTTCTAACTTCCTGCCACATCAGTTTTGTTTGTTCTTCTCCCATGTGAACAGTCAGCTCATATCATTTACGTTCTTTTCTTTTGGTGGCAATGAATGGAAGATAATGGTATGTATGAATGACGCTGGGTTGGCCATATAAGGAGCATGTGGAATGAGGAATCATAACGGAGTTGTGCTTGTTTCTCTAGGTGTTAGCATCTGAGAAGGGTATTCTCTTCAGACTCAAGAGATTCGATCAGAGGCAACGTCGGCTTGGTTTTAAGGTACTTACAGCCTTAGTGAGACTTTATGAGAGTAGCCATTGTTCTGGAATTGTATTTAATATTGTGTTCTCTCTCTACAGGTTTCCCTTTCCCCAGCTGTTCCTACCGTATTCCCTTCCCTCGCTTGATCGCCCTAATACTCTGTGTTGTTGTTAGCGGAGTTGGGGATGTCAGGAGGTGGACATTTTTGTGCATCGCCCGGATTCCGAGGAGCTCTCTTCATTGGTTCATGAGAACCTAACAATCCCTGAGTTTTAAAACTGGACGCAAACCAATATGGCCTTGGAGATCACTCTGGGTACAAGCAAGAGTCCAGTTCTTCCTCAGCAGGGCAGAGGGTAGGAGGCAGCAGGGCAGCACAGCAGAAAAGCAGTTCTTCGAGAGCAGCAGTCCAGCAGAGTGGCAGTCCCTGTGGCAGCATAGCAGTCCTTCCTCTTGTCAGAGTTTCTTCACAGGTCCAATAGTGTCTGATTTGGTGTGGTCAGAGACCCAGTACTTATTCCCATTTGTGCCTTTGAAATGTACGTCCCTTCAAAGAGGGGCTTTGAAGTGCACAGAGGTCCCCTGCCCCAGCTCTGCCTCCAAACTCACTGCAGAGGAGTATGCAGCCCTTTGTGCGGGGATAAGGCACTGCTTGCCCAGGATGACCCATCAGGATGTCAATGGCCACTCAGTCACACCTAACCTTCCTTTGTCTGTGGTTGTCTAGATAGAATGCACAAAGTCCAGCAGTCACCCACCCCAGACATGTATTGGAGACAGGATGCAGGCACACAGAACAAAGAGCAGAGAAGTGCAATCTTTCTAAAAGTGGCATTTCTAAAATAGAGATGATAAATTCAACTTTGCAACAAAATAGGATTTATCATTACCATTTCAATTATATGAAACATGACAGAGGTACTCATTCTCAATCAGGAATTACAGCTTATAAGTGTAATAAGGAATTCCCAATCTTAACATATGAGAGGGGTAGGCCTCGCAGTAGTGAAAAACAAATCTGGGGTGTTTTTCACATGCAAAACTTAAAGGTACATGTACTACCTTTTAATTACGCAACACCCTGCCCTATAGGCTACCTGGGACCTACCTTAGGAATGAATTATATGTAATGAAAGGGGAGTTAAGGCTTAGCAAGGGCTTTTAAATGCCAAGTTGACATGGCAGTAAAACTGTGCCCACAAGATCTGTAGTGGCAGGCCTGAGACATATTTAAAGTGCTACTTGTGTTGGTGGCACAATCAGTGCTGCAGGCCCACTAGTAGCACTTAATTTAGAGACCTGGGCACATGTAGTACACTTTACTAGGGACTTACAAATAAATTAAATACGCCAATTGTGGATAAGTCAATCAAATTGTGTTTAGCGGAGAAGCACATATTTTAGCACTGATTGGCAGTGGTAAAGTGCTCAGAGTTCTAAGCCCAACAAAAAAATACAGCAAAAGTGGAGGCAAGCAGGCAAAACGTTTGGGGGAAGACCACCCTAAGGCTGTCAGGTCTAAAAATGTTTTACTTTATTATTTCCTAAATCCATGCATGAGAAATTGGGTTATTAGCTGGGAGGGGTGTGAGCCCCACTCAAGTAATAAACACAATCATTGTCAGGGGGAATTACAAAAAGTCACTAAATAAACATGTGCCTAAACCTCTGGTACCCTGATACAAAAGCAGTCAGCCTTAACTTAAAAGCAATGTGTAAAGTATATACGCAGCATTTAAACAACAATGAAGTGAATACACAACACCAGAAAAAATCGAATCCCAAACCAAATAGTGTATATTTTAATAAATATCAAGACACCAAAACAACACGAATCCAATAAGGAGAACCAGAGTTATGAATTTATAAGGTTTCAGCTAAAAATAACACTAAAAAGCACAAATCGCCAATCGCGGTTATCTGGAGCATGGGTGGGTACAGGAACCAGGTTCATCCCAATGGAGAGTTTAATTTCTCACCCAGTGCAGTTCTGTGCGAAAAGCCTCAGGTGGAGGTTTGTGTTTGCAGGGGCTGTAAGAAGATCATTGTTGACACAAAGAGCCGATCACTGCCGGAGCTTTGTGTTGGTGTGAGATGCAGTAGTCATTGCTGATGCAAGAGCATTGAAGCTTTGTATTTTTACCTGCCGCAGGTTCTTGCACTTTTCAGGTTGGAGGAGTACATTCTGACACCAGCCAAGGGTCCAGGACCTGGGAAGGCTCCTCTTGGGAGTCAGGACTCACTCCAATAGAGGACAGCAGCAGGGCTCAGGTAGGTCCAGTTGGTGCTGATGAACTGGGCAGTTGTAAGGGAGGCCTCTGGAAGATTATTATGTCCTGTAGCTCAAACAGGACATCAGGCAACTGATCCTTGATGTCACTTCTGAGTTCCTGGATTCAAGGCAAGCAGGTCCAGTCTTCCTTCTTCTGAATCTTCCACAGGTCCAGGAGTGTTCTGATGAAAGGTTCTTAGAATGCCAATTTTATACCTAGTGCCAGCTTGTGTGTGGGCGGCCCTTTCCTTGCCTACCCCTAAACTTGTTCTGCTCTGTTCTTGCCCTTCCCCTGGTTGTTGCTCCAAACGGTCTAGGATAACAAAGGGCATGCAGGCCAGGATTAGTATGCATTTGCCAGTGATAGGCCAGGAAGATTCAGAAGTCAAGAAAGGAGTGATCACTGCCCTTGGGCTATCCTTTTTTTTTTTTTTTTTAGTTTTACCATACAATAATACCAACATAAGGCATTGGATACAGATCATTGTAAAACGAGAGCGATACAGTAAGTAGGAGTAGCAGTTACAGAGATACACAGCAGCACAGATACAGCACATATAACTTCTTGTACACGACAACGCAGCCTATGTTATAACCATGATAGGGATGACCATGAACAGGAGATGTATCTATCCCTCTTACATGTGGGGGGCACAAGCCATCATCTTCGTACCAAGGAGATGGGTGATTAGTTCGTTCATGTTTCGCTTATCTACTGCTCATCGCAGATAGGCCTATTCACTGGGATGTTCAATCCTGTATCTTGCTGCCTTGTCTGACCCATCTGTACTTCCCCCTCATTCTGCTGTGAACGGGCCCATGCCAAGAATGGCTCCCAAATGTCTCTTGGCCTAGATGCAGGTGGCATTAGTTCCCAGAACGTCGTTAATTGTGTATGACCAAATATAACATCTCTCATCCAATCTTTCATCCTGGGGACCTCCCTCCTGCCCCAGTGTATGGCAACCCTGCGTTTAGCAAAGAGCAACAGCATGGCGTGCAGTTTTCTGTGTTCCATCGGTGTGTCTTTCACATATCCCAGTAGATCAATGTAAGGCTCGGGTTCTGACGGGGTGTTTAGAATGTCATGAATTGTATTGAAGATCTTAACCCAGAATTCAGCCAGCCCAGGGCAACTCCACGCCATGTGTATAAATGTGGCCGGACCAAAACCACATCTCCAACATTTATCATCTGACCTGATCTTCATTCTATGCAACTGAATTGGTGTTCTATAAAACCTGTGGAGAAATTTAAAATGAATTAACCGTAGTTTATAATTGGGCGATAAAGCAGTAAGTTGACCACAACAAAATGCCCACTGCTCGTCAGTTAAGGGGGGTTGTAGGTCTGAGTTCCAACCCCGTAACTCTTTCGGCGTAGGGATGGGAGCCGAATTCTGCATATTACTGTATAGGCGTGTGATAAGCCTGCGAGGAGATGCCGTCTTGATAATATTTTCAAGTGCAACAAAGCGGGCGGAGGCCCTGGGAAGGTCCCATGTAGTTGTTTGCAGGTGGACCGTAGTCTGTAATAGAGGAAGAGCGCCGGGAGCAGCCCAACCCTCCCGGTCATGGTCACTGGCGGGGTTCTGAAACTGCCATCAGGATATAGGTCCGCGAATGTTTGTAGCCCCATATCACTAGCTATGGATCTGCTGGCTCCCTCCGACATCACAGGGAGCATAGGATTATTCGCTATAGGGATGGAAGGGGCGTATAATATTGGCAGTTGGGCTCTGTCACGGAGCTTCTCCCACGCCCATCTCAGGGTCTCTACCGTGTCCACACCTTCTCGCGGTCGTTTGTATGCCTGGTATATCGCCACTTGGAGGGGGACCGGTGCTGCTACATCCATCTCCACTGCAACGTGTGGCTGGAACAGGACGGGATGCACCCAAAAATGTAGAAATTGTGCTTGTGCACAAAAGACATATAATTGAAAGTCCGGGGGGCCCAGTCCTCCCTGCGTCAGTGGTAGCGTGAGCAGCTCCCATGCGATCCGCGCCTGTCCGCCCGCCCATACCAAAGCTATTAGTAATGATCGGAGTTTGCTAAAAAAGGTCTGCGTGAGTGGGATCGGAATATTAACGAATAAATATAAAAATTTAGGTAGGACCACCATGTTAGTTACTGCAATCCTCCCAGCCAGGGAGAGAGGTAACCCAGCCCAGGCATTTGCTTTTCCTTCCAGCCATGTGATGGCTCTCCCGAAATTCATGGCCCAGATTTCTTGCACGTCCCGGCTGAGCCATAGAACCAAATATTTTATCGGACCGTTGGCCCATTGAAGGGGATATTCAACAGGGAACGGGGTTGTGGCATCTGTGAGCGGGAAGATGATGGATTTTCCCCAGTTTATGGATATACCGGATAGTCCGCCAAACTTTATAAGTTCGTGGATAATAGGGGCCGTGTTCTCCTCTGGATTGTTTATGTAAAAGGTGATATCATCTGCGTATAGCGATATTAGTAACCCCCTTGTACTAAAACCCAGACCTCTTGCCGCGTGGTGTTGCCTGATGCGCGCCACCAATGGCTCCATGGCTATAGCGAATAGGAGCGGGGAAAGAGGACAGCCCTGCCTCGTGCCCCGAGTGATGTGGATAGGACTCGATAGCATGCCGTTGAGCTGGATCCTAGCGGTAGGAACCGTATATAATAAACGTATTAGACCCATAAATAGAGGACTGAACCCCATTCTCGCAAGAATAGCAAATAGATACCCCCGCTCAAGCGAATCAAATGCTTTGGTTGCGTCTAAGAACACGGCAGCTGCTTTCATGTCAGGGTGGAGATAGTGTAGAACAGTAAAAGAAAGTGCGGAGATTATGTACCGTCGATCTGTCCGGTATGAATCCGACTGATCAGGGCGTTCGATTAGTGGGAGTAGAGGTTGTAGCCTATTTGCAAGTAATTTCGCTAAAATTTTGACGTCCACGTTTATTAGAGATAGCAGTCTATATGAGTCTACTTCATCACTGGGCTTCCCAGGCTTAAGCAGCGTGATAATAATTGCTTCCCGCATTGAAGGCGGGAGAACCCCGGTGGTCTGCGCTTCTTCAAAGACTGCAATGAGGTGCAGGGCTAGCTCCTCGACATAAGTTTTATAAAATACTGTGGTCAGACCATCAGAGCCCGGAGCTTTGTCAGAGGGAAGACCTCGGATGACTTGTGCAACATCCTCCACAGTAAAAGGATTATCCATATATTCTCTATGTCCCCTGCTAAGCCACAGGAGCTCGAGAGAGTCTAGGAAAAGTTGCAGGCCCCCCGGATGTGCTTGGTGCGTGGTCGAATATAGATTAGAATAGAATTGGGTGAATCTATCCAGGATTTTGGGTGGGTCCCTGAGCAGGGAGTAGTCCTCTCCCCTAATCTCCGTGACATATACTGCATTGCGCGGGGCTCGTAGCATGTTCGCGAGTGTCTTACCCGGTCTATCCCCTTCCCCGTATCGTCTGGCCTGTGCATGTTTGCCCATAAACTTCACCTCCCGATGAGCCTCCTCCTCAAACTCCAGCAGACTTTCCTTAAGTTGGACCAGTAAATCCGGGTTGTTTGTAGTGTAGAATTGTATCTCAAGGTTCCTGATTCATGTTTCAAGGGATGTAAGTGTGTTCCTGATAGCCTTCAAAACCCCTGCTTGGCGCGCGATACATTTTCCTCTAATAACTACTCTAAACGCTTCCCAGAGGGATGCCTGTGTCTCGACCATGCCAGCGTTTAACTGAAAATATTCGCCAATATCTCCTCTGATCTCTTCTTTGAATGCCTCATCTAGTAAGGCATTTGGGGGGAGTCTCCAAGTGTACAGCCTGCTGGGCGCATCAGGCATGGACACACACAGTAAGGCTGGAGCGTGGTCCGACAGGGTTCTAGGGGGATGGCAGACCTCCCGCAGCCACATCACCGCATCTCTGGATAATAGCCAAAAATCTAACCTGGACCATGCCTTGTGGTGATCTGTTATGCATGTGCCTTCTCGCGTGTTAGGATTAGCCCTTCTCCAGACGTCCGTAAGAAGGCCATCTGATATAATGGCGCTAAGCGTGTTGCTAGAGTTCGGGTGAAGCGAACGGCACAGTCCCCTCCTTTCCTGGGCATCGTCAAGCACAGTATTGAAGTCCCCTCCCCAGAATACAATGTCACAGCCTGTGGATCTAGTTTTCGCCCACACGTTCTGAAAAAACTCTGGTGTGTCTGTATTTGGGCTGTATAAAGCTGCTAAAGTTATCAGCTTTCCCCCAACAAACCTAACAGGATAACAAACCTCCCTTCGGGATCGATAACCGATTCCCATAATTTCGTCTAGGCCCTGCCTAATCTGCACCGCCACTCCCCTCGCGTAGTTAGAATAAACTGCCGAATATACGTGTCCCCATCGTTTATGTTGTAGCCTAGTGGAGGGAGTGCTGTTCAGGTGAGTCTCCTGTAGAGAGCAGACGTCTATTTGGTGTCTAAGTAGGTATGCATGTACCTGCCTGGCCTTTCTATGGTCATTTAAACCCCGAATATTCCATGTTAATAGGTTCAGTGTCGACATGGCTTATTTGTTAGTGATTGTGCAAGGGCCTGTCTCCTCCCACCCCCTTCCAATTCTCTTCGGTTGACTATGCATTGCTGTCTAGTACTGACTCGTGTCACCATTTTCTTCTTTGCTCTGCCTGCATATCCCGAAGGATGTGACTTGCTTGCTCCTGTATGAGCGATATATATCTGCATCCAGCCTAACAGTACAACAAAAACTTTACCCGCCCACCCTCCACCCAGGCCAACCCCCCAAACAGGTTGTGCGATACCATCCCATCTAACTGACAAACACAACATAGACCTCCCCAAATAACTTCAGATGCAGTCTTTGGGAGCTCTCCCTGGGGGGCGAGGGGTCACCGGCATACTACCCTGCCAAAGGCGGGGTGGCCATGCTTATAATGAAGAGTCAACACCTCTAAACACATAGCAGGACCTGTGGACGCGTCCCAGCCTACAGCTCAAGCGCTGCATTACATTACAAACACTGACAGGATCTAACCCGCCTCCCGCCGGATCAACTGAGCCGCTGGGATCATATAAAGATGCCAATCTGAGACAGCATTAAATGGCAAATGTAAATAGGGGTTAGTCATTATCACTTAGCCCAGCTTAGAGGTATGGCCAGCAAGTGGCCTGCTTGTGTTTTTCTTTCCTCCTACATGTTTAGCCAATTTCAACACCGATTTAGCATCTGTAAACATGTGGGCTGTTCCATCAAATGTCACTTTTAGTTTTGCAGGATAGAGCAGAGCATAAGGGATCTTGGCCTGCATCAAAATTTGCTTCGCTGGCAGGAACTCCCTGCGGGCCGCCTGCACCGCCGGTGTAGAGTCTGGGTAGAAGGAGATGGAGTTGCCCTTGTAGTCGATCGTTCCTCGCTCTCGTGCTAATATACGTATTAAATCACGGTCTTGATAATTCAACAATTTGGCTAAGATCGGCCTGGGCGTTGCTCCGACGGGCGGTCTGGGTCCCAGCGCCCGGTGCGCCCTCTCAACCGCGAACACCGCAGATAAGCCAGGTCCAAATAGATCATTCAGGAGTTCCGTCACATATGTCTCCATCTTGACGATGGCGGTCGTCTCCGGAATACCAGTGATACGGAGGTTGTTCCTCCGGGATCTGGCTTCCAGGTCATCATTCTTTGCCTTTATGAGAGTGAGAACCTTGTCCATCTGCAGCAGTTGCTCTCTGGTTTCCACTTGAAACTCATGATTGTCAGAGCTCCGGTTCTCGAGCACATCCAGCCTAGTCTCATGTGTGTCCACTTGTTTTTTGACCGCATCTAGCTGGGAGGTGAGGACATCCAACTTAGTGTCTATTGTTTTTAGACTTGATCTCATTTCAAGAAGCAACGTGCGCAGATCCTCTCCGTGTTCCTCTGGCTGCGGCATAGATTGACGATCGGCGTCTGCCTCCCCCTCGGTTTCAGTCAATCTCGTATGTCTTTTATTTTCGAAGGTGAGTTTGGGCTGTTTAGCATCCGTTTTACCCATGGCACCAGATGGCATGTAGAATATTCATCTTAGTTGGCCCTATGTGTTGTGGTTATGGGATGTTGCACGTCCCAAGGCTTAGCCTTCAGGTTTCCCTGTGTCCAAAGTAGATCGCCTCTGCTCCCAGCCAAGGGATCCAATGCGCCGATCCGCCTCCCGTCTGCTCAGCGATCAGCAGGCCCAGCACAAGTGCCCGGTGTATTTATGATGCAGCGGTTGCCCAGTGGCTGCAGGGCCCCTCCGGTCCAATCTCGACTCCGGTGCGTGTGTTACAGGGCCGGGTCCCCCGCCCCCGACGGCATCCTCCCCAGCAATGCCGCCACAGCCCCCGGGTCCGTCACCCGCCGCAGGGTCACCACGGCTGGCAGGGAACCCCAGGCCTCGCGCACACCTCACCAGGAACAGCGCCACCAGGGCTACCCCACCCCGCACTCCAGGATCGACTTGCCAACTGCTCCAGGGCCTGCTCAGGGGATGCGTCTGCAAATGGCTATGTAGCGCCTCAGGATACTTCTGCCAGGTTCCAGTACACCGCAGCGCTCTCTTCAAACACAGAACCAGTCTCGCCTGACTTCAATATGGCGGCTCGGCTTCGCGCTCCGTGACCTCCTCGCCGTCCACGCTGTATCTTTCACAAATGTGTCGCCAGCCAGACGATGTAGCCGCTTACCTTGGCGCTGCCGCTAGGTCCAAAGCCGCTTCAATGCACCACTCGCGCCCGGGTCCGAGCAAGCCTGACTTCAAGATGGCGGCTCGGCCTCAGCGTCGGCGGGAGGATCAGTCTCAGTCCATCGGAGGCAGCACACTCACTGCTAGGGTCATCTCGCCTGGCATCCCCTTCTCACCTCTGCTCCAGCCCGATGGTGGCCAGGGTCAGCACTGGTCCAGGTGTCTCTGTTTGTCGCAGACCACTTCGATCGCCAAATATAGGGCCCTCGGCGCTGCTCCCCGTCCGCCACCCCGGGCACCGCAAAGTTGGCCATTTCGTCTTTTCCGATTCTGGAGAGCAGGTCAGTTAAATCTCTGCTGCGTCCGCTTTCCCCAGAGGCCCTTTTTTACCCTCGATGTCACTTCAGTTTAAAGAATTAGACAAGGATTATAGCACGGCCGGTGGAGCTCGCTTACCAAGCGGCCATTTCGCAGCTTGGTTAAGCCACGCCCCTGCCCTTGGGCTATCCTTTAAAGCTCAGGAAGGGCTGAGTATAACTCCCAGGCCATCCTGCTCAGGAGAGGAACACCCTCCCCACACCCAAGGCCTTTTTGTCTCCTGTCTGGCAGGAATACACATCATACCACAGGAGAGCCATTAACAGTCATGTGACCTATAATCTCATAATAGTTCAAATAAATCATATTCAGAGCCTTAGTTTATTAGTACCTGCGCTCCCTTGCCACATTAGATGTCTTGCCTACCTTTCCTCCTCCAGGCAACCTTTCTTCAATCATGACCATACCCAACATCCCCCTTTAATGGCTTGATCAGGCTGAGGACCACCCACCCTCTCATCAGTAATAATTGTTTGCTTACTGCCCTTGCCCCACCCTCCGTAACTATTGACTGCTAATAGTGTCTGCCAACACAGAGCCAAAACAGCAATCCCTCCTTCCAGTTCGCAGAAATGACAAAACAACAACTAGCAATATAGGCCCTCATTTATGAAGGGCTTACGCCACCACTGCTTCACTTTTTGTGCTACTGCGGCAGCCTAAAAAATGTGCCAAACTGGGCTATATTTACAAAGTGACGCAGTAGGCAGATGCGTCACTTTGTAAACACCTGCGCTACATTATACCTGCATCAGGTATAATGTTTGCGGGGTGGGCGTTCCAACGCAGGAAAGCCACGAAGAAGTGACGCAGTGAAATCTATGAGATTTCACTGCGCCTCTTCTAGGGCGTCACTACATCAAATCCTTACACTTGCTTGAAGCAGGCATAAGGAGTGACGCACAGCTTTTCACATGGGACTTGCCCCATGTGAAACGACACATTACTGGAGTTGCGTCTGTTTGCAGACACACTCCAGCAATGCACCAATTTTCTACCTACAGATACGTCAGGAACACTGACGTATCTGTAAATCCTTGCAACATAGACCGCCGTTCAGTAAATACAGCGCATCCATGGTGTTGCAAGGATGATGCACTGAAAAGTGTCGCATCACTGTTTTCCCTCAGCGAAGAGACACTTTTCATATTGAGGCCCACAGTGTACATTTATTTACTAAAGTAAGCATAATAAACCCTTCGAATCTCAGAACTCAGAAGAAGGTTACTTCAGTAGAATGTATGGGGCATAGATTTTGATAAAAAAGCACTAACTTCCTATCCTTGCTCAACCACTGTAGTTATTATCTACACTGCAATGTCCCTTTCTTTCCTGGGTAGGAGGGGTGGAGTGAGCAGATTTGCAATTTTTATAACCTCCTGCTACAACAATTGCCATAGCTTTAACCACATCCACCCTACCAAGTGTGAGATCTGGTGATGGTTGAAATTACCATCACAGCAGATCACATATGGATGGCTGGGGGTAATTTGGGAAAGGTGAGAGATGAACACAACTTTTATCAAGTTCATGAGCAGCACATGATTTCACATCTGTTGTGGAAGGAAGATGATAGATTAGTTACCAAATCCAAACAGTCTTTTTCTTCAGCAGGCCCCAAACTCACAAGTTAGCTATTCATTACCTAGGTTGCATAAATGAAAAATAGGTAGAGCCCACACAGTTTGTAACTGAATTTATAATAAAACAAAAATGATTCTGTATACAAAAAGACATTATGTCTGCATTTTTCTGGCATTGTCTGTCTTGGGTGCAGGCTGGGCTTAATCGCTTAATCACTGAGCAGGAGAGCCAAAGAAGCCCTATGGAATGCAAAATAAAAACGACAAAATTGGAGGGTTAAGGTTAGCACGGGTCATTAGGAGTCACTTTTAGAGGGTGGAGCATAGGCTGGCATAGTGTTTTATCATTAACTTAGAGTCAATCTCAAATCAATCGCAGTGCCCGGACATCCACAGAGCCAACTACCTGCAAGTAATCGGCTGATCACCCAAATAATGAAATAAATTAGCAGTGTCCATTGCGTGGCATGTCCAGACATAAAAGCACCTAATCAGAGTTTGCCACTTGTGCCAGAAGTCTGCATTTTCCTAACCAACATACCTCTCTACAGTCCACAGGGAAAGACCTCTTGGAGTCCTTTTGTTTCCCATAGGGGTAGATAGGCATTGGTCCCACTGCTGGACATGGTCAATAGTACTTTAAGATTTAATTCAAAAAGAGAACAAGTTGCTGAACTAAAAAATGAAAAGAAATTGATTAGACTAGTCTAGGTAAACTGAGTGGTCTCAGACAAACCTAGAGTTGATGAACTTAAGTTAACAAAAGGACAATCAAGGAAAGTAACAATTCCAGTGCCACGTGGAAGACAAACATTGACAAAGAATGATCACTCAATTTTAACTTTAGTTTACCTGTAAAGACCCACAGTCATCACATGAATCATCATCATTTGGAATTTACTGGTGCAAGTTACCTGTTCCAAGTATGGTGCCCAAATACCTATGTGTCGCTCTTTCCCATAGAAGTGATAACCCTGGGCATAATACTTTGCTACGCTCACGAAGCATGCAAAGTTTGTGCTACTACGCACTACGCAAATTGCACGTAGCAGAGTGAATAACTGTACTAATAAACGTAGCGTAGCAGGAGTATAATAAACTCCTTCAAATGCTTTGATAAAGCAATTTTTTATGCTAAAAAGCATATAACCAATTCACAAAAATGAATGTTGACAATAAAATATCAAGCAATGAGAGAGGTGATGATTTTGGAGTCCCCTAACCTAGGGGGAGGACCAAGCAGATGCCTTGAACACAAAAAGCATATCATGTGAACGATTCAATGGTGGTCCCTTCCTCCTAGGACCACTTCAAGCACAGTTATGGGCAAAATATAATCCCAACCAAAGGCCCTGCAGCATTATGGGACGAGATTAGCAGTGGGCAGTGAATATTATAGTGTCCAATATCAAAATAATTCTACAAAGAGCTGCAGTTCAACTAGTCGTCACTGGGTGTCGTCCCTCAAGAGTGAAATGCAAAAGTATTGAAAACCTTTCATGAAGCTTTTGCATTTGACTCGTGAGGGACGACACCCAGTGACGACTAGTTGAACTGCAGCTCTTTGTAGAATTATTTTGATATTGGACACTATAATATTCACTGCCCACTGCTAATCTCGTCCCATAATGCTTTGCAGGGCCTTTGGTTGGGATTGTATTTTTGCCCATAACTGTGCTTGGGGTGGTCCTAAGAGGATGGGACCACCACCTAATCATTCAATAAGATGTGCTTTTTGTTTTCAAGACATCTGCTTGGTTCTCTCCCTAAGTTAGCGAGGATACCAAAATCATCACCTCTCTCACTGCTTTTTGTTTTCACTTTAGTGAAATGACTATATGCAATTTTAGCATATAAAGACAGAGATATTTATTTTATCTTAACTTGCACTGTACAAGTTTGCTTTTGGTAATTATTGTACAGTGCAGTGAGTCAAGCACACAGCTAGCACTACGCCCAGGCTTAATAATAATAACAAACTCCTTCAAATGCTTTGATAAAGCAATTTTTTATGCTAAAAAGCATATAACCAATTCACAAAAATGAATTTTGACATATCAAGCTAAATGAGAGAGGTGATGATTTTGGAGTCCCCCTAACCTAGGGGAGGACCAAGCAGATGCCTTGAACACAAAAAGCATATCATGTGAACGATTCAATGGTGGTCCCTTCCTCCTAGGACTACTCAGCATAGTTATGGGCAAAATACAATCCCAACCAAAGTCTCTGCATAGGATTTGAGATTAGCAGTGGGCAGTGAATATTATAGTGTCCAATATCAAAATAATCCTACAAAGAGTTGCAGTTCAACTAGTCGTCACTGGGTGTCGTCCCTCACGAGTCAAATGCAAAAGCTTCATGAAAGGTTTTCAATACTTTTGCATTTCACTTTGAGGGACGACACCCAGTGACGACTAGTTGAACTGCAGCTCTTTGTAGAATTATTTTGATATTGGACACTATAATATTCACTGCCCACTGCTAATCTCGTCCCATAATGCTTTGCAGGGCCTTTGGTTGGGATTGTATTTTTGCCCATAACTGTGCTTGGGGTGGTCCTAGGAGGAATCGTTCAATAAGATGTGCTTTTTGTTTTCAAGACATCTGCTTGGTTGTTGGTTCTCTCCCTAAGCTAGTGAGGATACCAAAATCATCACCTCTCTCACTGCTTGTTAACTTTTTGTTTTCACTTTAGTGAAATGACTATATGCATTTTTAGCATATAAAGACAGAGATATTTATTTTATCTTAACTTGCACTGTACAAGTTTGCTTTTGGTAATTATTGTACAGTGCAGTCAAGCACACAGCTACGCACTACGCAATTTGCATAGCTACGTGTAGTTGAAGCTGTACTTCACGTAGCTACGTGAAGTGCTACTACGCAAACTACGCCCGGGCTTATACACAATGCATTGCAGTCTTTTGAATCATCACTATCTGTCCAGCACTGGAATGAAACAAAGGATAGGGTTGGGAGGAATTTACTTTTTCTTTTTTATGAAATGGAGGCTTCCATCAAAGGCTGATACTATTGCTCATTTCAAAGTCTCTGGTTGAATCAAAGCTTGTATTAGTCTTTCTCAACTTTCAGATAATTTTGCACTACCCTTCTCCTGGTCCTCTTCTAAGCATCTAGGAAGAACAGTACCCACCATCATGAACCGCGCCTGGAATAAGGTGGACTTCCCCTTATTGAAAGATACCCTTGCGGCCACCAAACCTACACTAAAAGGTGACATTCTGTCAGACAAAGTCAATGTGAACAACTGGCTTGTAGAAGCCGCCGCTATAGGGTCCCCTGGAGCTAGCAACAGGACCCTCAGACCTAAGCCATTCGCCCCCTGGTTTTCAAGGGAATTAACGTAAGATAGAAAATATTGTAAAAAGCTAGAACGCGAATGGCAAAAACACTACAATGAAGCCGGCAAAAGCTGCATCACCCAAATAATGACATAAATGTAGCAGTGTCCATTGTTTGGCATGTCCAGACATAAATCATATGGCAAAAACAATACAATGAAGCCGACAAAAGCCGGTACAAAATGGCACTTAGCACTTACCACACCAACCTGAAACTGGCATGGCGCACTTTTTATTCCAATATAATTTAGAAAGCAAATAATAATGCAATTATTTTTTTAAATTGTATGTGACTTCACAGACCCTAAAAGCAATGCACCCCTCTTTGAAACTATTGCCACCCTATGTTCTCAACTGAATACTTTTTTTTAAGTCAAAATAAAAAAAATCTAGGAGAGTCTTGCAAAAATGCAAGATAATGAGCCCTCAAGAGTTATATGCCATTCTATTCCCCGGGCTCAGAACAAACTTATGCAGTTTACCCCTCCAACAGTCAAATACCTGGAAAGTTTCTTCACCAAAAGGAAATCAGGCTCCTCTCTAGATCCTTTTTTCCCACAAGTTATGAGCTTTATAGGGTTTAGCCTAAGCCCCATTTCCATGATCTATTTACTACTTTCTTGTACTCAGGGATAGTACCCCCTTCCTGGAAAAAGGCAAACATCATCATCCTTTTGAAAAAAATGAATGCTGACCCCAATATTCTCTTGAACTTTAGATACATCTCCCTGCTCCCCGGGGTCTATAAGATCATCGAATAAGTTGTTAGCACTCAGTTAATGCAATTCCTGGAAACATGTAATCTCCTACACCCATCACAATCAGGTTTTAGGGCCCTCCACAGCAGGGAGACAGCACTCATGGAAATGACTGACTCCATCAGATTCACTTTGGATGCTGGTCATAGTGCTGCACTATTTGTGTTAGACCTCTCAGGGGCATTAGACACAATCTCGTATGAGATCCTGTTTCACCGGCTTACCCTTATTAGTGTGGAAGGGAATGATTGTCCTGGTTGAGTTCCTTTCTAGGGAACAGGCAGTTTGGCTCAAACCTTATTTTTCGGAAGCCAAAACACTCAAGTATGGGGTGCCCAGGGCTCTGCCCTGAGCCCCATACTTTGTAATATATATATGATGCCACTGGCATACCGTATCGATTCCTTCGGTATCTAGGTGAATGCCTAAGCAGATGATACCCAACTTCTGCTGACCTATAACAACAATGATTCAGAGGCCAAAATTAAATTTGCAGCCTGTATGACAGCCGTGATGGGATGGTTGAAGGCCAACTCCCATCAATGCAACTCCGAAAAAACTGAGGCCCTTCTGTTTGGCAACAATCTCCTGCCCGGCTGGTCTGGGGCCTGGCTAACCAGTTGCACTGCACCTCCTCCCGTGGCCTAGGTGGCAAGAAACCTACGAGTTCTTATCGACACAAATCTATCCCTTAAACCCCAGATTTCATCCGTGGTCAAAACCGCATGTCGGATGCTGAGGATATTAAGGAAATTCCTCAAAGTCCTGCCATAGGAAGCCCAGATAACTGTAGTGCAAGCTTTGTTCCTATCGAGGCTCGACTATGTCAACATCTTGTACCAGGGAATCCCAGATTACCTTATTCAGAGATTTCCAAAGGTACAAAACACAGCTGTCCGCCTCTTGTTTAATCTTTCTAGACAAACCTCGATCTCCCAGTACCAAAGCCACCTCAGCCTTCTACAAGACAGATCCAAACTACCTACTGGGTAAGATGACCCCATACTGCCCTAAAAGACCTTTACGGTCCCAGTCAACCCGTCTGCTGTCCATCCCCTTTACCAAATGAAAGAAATGGGGCAGCAAGGCCTGCTCGGTATTGGCAGTCAAACATTAGAATAAACTTCCACTACCCGTCAGAAGCATTCTGGATAAAAATCAAAGAACAGAAAACGTACATGTTCAAGGGTTAAGGTGGTTAGTTCCTCTCATTAGCTATATGTCTTAATGCCGGGACACTCTCGCAGTAGCCGAGTGCTTTATAAATCCCATTATCCATTCATTCATTCTCACTGCTCAATCAGCCCCAGCAAAACATTGCTGTGTCCTCATTGATTAACTGTGTGTGCCATATAGCTTGGTTCATTTAAGTTTATAACTTATTTATAATATCCGGCATAAGATGCACTACAGCATGAGCTACTCACCATTTATAAACAGAAAGTTGTAACTGATCTGTGCCACAAGCCTTCAGATGCTCTTTTGTAGCTAAACTGAACTTCATATCACCCACGCTACACTAAAGCCAGCATCATCTACAGACAGACACTCAGAATAAGGCGAATTTGCAGCAATGAGGACACTTGAAAAGAACATCTGCAAGATCTTGCTAGATTATTGCAAATGCAATGCTATCCTCTGTCTAACAGACAGCAATAAATTGACAAGTCTTTGAAGTTACCCAGAGAACCAATTATTTGTACTACCAACAGCATAAACAAAAGTGACAGAATCCCATTTGTGGGTGACTATCATCCATCAGCTCCTAACTACAAAAACATAATGCAAAAACATTTCCCTTATTATCCACCTGTGAAAAAGTACAAAAGGTCTTTCCAAAACTGCCAGTCATTGCTTATCGCAGAACTCAAAATTTACGCTTTCTTATTGTGAAAGCTGTAATCAAGCAAGCAAGCTCTAACCAATGCACTTCTGTGATTCTAAAAGGAGAATCACCTAAGAATACCTTATACCATCGTCATCAGTAACACGTTCTGTTACAAGAAGAACTTATGACATAAGACATCATTTTCATGTCGCTCACCATGCATTATTTATCTAATTCATTACCACCTCCAAAGCTGTAAAAACAATATGGCCCTGATTATGATGTAAAGATGCTATTTATCACACCTGATAAATAATGATACAACAAAGTATGTTATTTATTGGGTGAGATACATAGCATCTCTTATGAGTTTCTGGGGAATAACATTCAGATTTTGGTGTTTAACTTACCAAAATCCGCATGATACAGTAAATACTGTATGCTTTTTCCCCTGTTAAATTTCGGCAGTTTTGGCCTGTCTAAATGTAATGAATATTGAGGTATTTCATTATCAGATATGTTTAATGCCTTCCAACTTGTAATTCTGACCCGTGCTTAAACAGAGATTTGCACACCAGTTGTAATTTACCGACCCACTCATAATCAGGCCTTTAGTAGCATTTGGATTAGACACTCCACTAGCCCTATCTGTCCACCTCCATCGTCATGGATTTGGTAGGTGAATCTCCTCTCCTTTGAATTACATAATCATTGATAGGCCTGTACTGTTCAAACAAGCATTTCAATATGTAGTAGGTTGATTTCCAACATGTTGGTACCTCCTGTATGAGTGCTTTTACAGATATTTTATTAGCACATTGAATGTTTCTCAACTGCTTCTGGGCTTTGAACAAATGACTAAAATGAGAGCAAATTCTTTGACAGGTGACTAGTACGTTGTAAACTACTACTTATTTTGTGAGGAAGTCCTGCACAATTAGGTTTATGCATTGCACTGAAGTATTGTCCGTCAGTCATGGCTTTGACAATATTATTGACATTGTCAGTGGCAACTAATCAAGTGGTGAGAGCTCTGGGTTGAAGCCTTCCATAGAGTTCACTATTACATTTGTCTAAGATGTTGCCAGCTGCATGAGATATCTCCCTGCCCAAGATGTCAACTGTGGCATGCCAGCAAATGCTCTGAAAAACATTATCAACTTTGAGACCTGCAGTTAGCTGTTGATTTACTCCATTTAAGAAGATCCAGTGTGCAGTGATGCATATGTAATCTGTTGCTTGACAACTGATCCACATGCCCGTTGTGAGGTGATGGATTGAACAGTGCTGTTGTTCATAGTGTCTCCAACCGAGTGCTCCACTTGAAGGAGCAGCACTGGTACAGCAACAGTGGAAAAATAGATGTGGTTTTGAACCCTCCATTTTGGGCAGGTGGTCTCCACAAATTCAAGAAACCCGTCCCCATCCACAAAAGAAAAAGTGGGGAGATCAAGCATTAACATTTTTGTCAGCTTCCCATTGTATATATGGACTTTCTCATGGGTTTGGTGGTGTGGTGAGTCCTTGGAGAACATAACCTTGATAGTTGGCTGTTGTGACCGTTTTCTTTATGACTACCTCCACTAGTCACCTACGGGAAAGAGGTAGACTGCTTCGGGCACTTTAGGGTGACTGTATCCTTCTGTCCCTTGCATCATTCCGAGGTTGCTGCATGTGATGACTGCACACTACGAGCGACAGTCACAGGGCTGCTTCACATGACACTGACATCCCATTATTCCTCACTGGTTGTATGAAGGAACAACAACTCCCTAAACCATGCATGCCTTTACAACGATCCCTAAAATCCGGCCCCTAACCCAAGAAACAACCCCGACCCCAGCCCCCCCACCCTAAGCCCTAAAACTGGCCCCCAGCCCTGAAAACTGCCACTTCCCTACCCAACCTGAGCCCTAAAACTCAGCCCCCAGCCCTAAAAACTACCCCGACCCCAGCCTCCCGCCCTGAGTCCTAAAATCAGCCCCCAGCCCTAAAAACTTCCTCTGTGCTATTCTCCACCCTAACAATCAATGGCTCATTGTCACCTTCCTCACTTCTAAGCCTTTCTGGAACCTTCCATTTTTCTCGTCTATTGTGGACTGTCTCGTTCGGTTCCAATCCATATCAAAATCATCAGAAGGGGGACTTGGAGAAGATGGGGGAGTGTTCTTTCTTTTCCTTGCTGAAGATCATGAAGCTGATGTGTCCAATGAAAGAACATTCTCCTTTGCAGCAATCTCAAGTCCCTGCTCTGCTCCTACGTCTGGAAGATCAGGTGTTGCAGCCCGAGGTTCCTGTGTTGACTTTCCTGCGAAGATTCGGTTTGCTGTTGGGAAAACTCAATATCAGACTCACTGCTCTCCATGACTGCATTCACTACAGCGTTGAGAGCCATGGGCTTTTCTGGTGTTGCCACTGATCCACCAGTGAACCTCCTCCCAGCCTCCTCCTGCCCAGAGAAGTGTGCAGCAGGTACATTGCGTTTCTGGAAAAATGAAGAGGGTTTAATGCCAGTGGTGGCATTGGCTACAGGCGTCTTCCTCTCTTCACTGGCTACTTTCTTGGCAGGAACCTCCTTCTTAGAGGCCTTCTTCTTCACTTTATACATTGGTTAGCACTTAGCACAAGCAGAAGCTTTTAGCAGAGGACTCTGGTGTCGCTGTCAGCTAATTTTCAAACTTTTCTCCAGCTTGATATTGTGTGTGATGATGTGACGTGAGATTGAGAAATCTAGTCAATGAAATAAAAGTCTTCATCATCACAAATCCTTAACCATAGTATATCCATGCATGAACTAACTATTTTTTGATACACATTACACAAGGAAGCTAACTTGATGTACCTCCAAGGCCCATGAGATCCCTATCGGAAGCAGAAGGTAGCCATAAATTGAATAAATGAAATAAATAATTGCTATAATTCCAGCAGGGTCCATGGGAACCAATGTGAGGTAAGGGATAGGCAACAATTCAGTAAATTATTTTGTTAATTGCTGGTGTTCATCAAGGGCAGATGGGGACCCTAAGAAAAGGGGGAATAAAATAATTTCTGGTGTCCCAGCAGGGCCCTTGAGGACCCTGCGGGACATGGGGGCAGGCAAAGATTGAATAAATGAATCAAAAACAACAACTGTGTACTACAATGAACAAACTCAAATAAACATATCAGGGGACAAACCGAACAGAAATGACAGGCTTCTTCTATCAATGTTTCCTAGAAAATTACTTTTAAAAGTGGAATAAATGGATCGAAACACACATTGGCTGAACTAAATGATGATAGTTAGCATGTGGCCTGTGGAAAAAGGAGGCATGGAAAACAAAAACAAAATGGACACACACACGCACGCACACACACGCACACACCCACACACACACACACACACACACACATGACCAGCAAAGAATGAGGCATGGAGAACAAAGAACATGGTTGTCTTATCCTGCCAGAAGCACCTTCCTTACCCATCACAAAAACAAAAAACTATTAGCATTGCAGGCAAATGGTTGCACCGATATATAATAGTTACCCAAAATGTGTCTGGGTCCATACCCACCACGAGTATATTAGCAATGTCAGAAAAGAAAATTAAATACACGTAAAAAATGGCCAAAACACAAAAACAAACGGCCAACAACAACATCAATTACCCCTCCAAAATACTCTTAAATATTGCATAAAAACCATTAAAAAAAATCAACCATGCCACACATACAAAAACTAAAAGGAAAAGGTGGGCAAACAAATGGAGAGAAAAATGTAGCTGAGAACACAAAGGCATGTCTTGCTACATGGGACTGACCTCCTATGGTTGAGGAGCAACCTCAACCCTAGCCACCAACGAGCACATGCCGGCAAAAACGAACCTACATTTTGTATTTAATTCAAGGCCATCCACAAGCCCCTAAATTGATTTGAAAGACCTACAGCACTGCAACAGAGATAATGTGACAAATTCATCAAATAATTTGCCACGGCCTACTGCAGGGAAGACTAGTCTTCAAACAATAAAACAACAACACGGGAAAATACTAACCAAATCTATTCAAAATTCATAAAGAAATACAGGGAAAAGGAGAAAATGTATGTAAAACCCCAGGCCTCTACCATCCCAAAAATGTGCATACATTATCCCTTAAAAAAACTGAATCTCGCAAGAACCATTTCTCCACACTCCAGGCAACCCGACAACAACAAAAAAGAAAAAGAAATGATGTTTGCCATGGCCAGACTAGGAACAGCTACCAGCCCTGGCAATCTGCTCGACCAGCCTTAAGGGGGAGGAAATGGGGGGGTTGGGTGCTAGTGAGAAGCACCGCTCTCTCTGCACCGCTCTCACTTTTGTTACAGGGTCCGATATTGCAGCACTGCTGCAAAACCAGCCCCTATTCACAAACCTGGCCCCTACGAGTCCAAAACCGTCCCCCACCCTTCCGGCCCACTGGGAAAGTGCCTGGTACTCTCTACGGCCAGTCCGGCCCTGGTGTCTGCTCTCCCTTAAAAAATAAACCTTTTGCAAAGACCCTTAGTTGATTTTTCCCAAAAATTCAAAATTCCAACAAGAGTGTGGATGCATCAGAGATTGCCCAAAAAAGAGAGTGATGCTTTCCCTCTAAAATCTGAATGCAAGATGACCAAGGGTTGAGCAAACCAGAGGAAGGGGTCTTCAGGAAGAGGATGTCCCTACTGTATGTACAGTAGCCTCCCAATCTCTATGGCACTTTCATATTGTTAGAAAGAAAAGGAAAAATAAATTTCCAGCTCAAAAAAGTATCCAAACTGTCTGTTCAGGTAGAAATCCATCCCAAATTTTATTTTTAAGTTGATTTTCCTCTCGCTTACATTAAAAGAACTGACGCTCACATTCAGTATTAAAATATTTGTTGACTGCCTGAATTTAAGAACTGCTGCTCTCTTTGGGAAGATGCAGCTCACGTTCGTGCTGATTGTGTTTCCATGTTTCCCACGTTAAGATTTTTCCTGAGTGAAATTTTCGTTACGCCACAATGCATAATGGCGTAATCTCTCTAACCATGCATACATTTTGATATGCAAAATTGCCAACATTATGCTGGTGTAGACAGTTAAAATTTCACCCGTGCCTAGTAGCAATACTGGAAAATATGTCACTAATGTTAAAAATGTGAGAATTTGACTGTCAGTTTTGGCTGAATCATGTTCTACATGTAATCAATCATGTTTCACTTCAAAGAATAACGTTTCAACACAGAGTTGGCTAGTAAATAGTGTGAGGAATGTTTTGTGAAATCAAACCAAACCAGCAGGAGGAGATGCAGACTTAAAGTACCCAGTGGTAGTGTAGTGGTTCACTTTGTATTGATGCCTTTTCACCCAGCATCCGTAGTTAGAACCCTATGTGTGAAATTCTGTTATGTTCTATATTCAATTGTGGAATGTGGCCGGTTGTCAGTTGTGCGGTTGCTGGGAACTGATGTGACTGCTGTGCAGTACCTGTTTGTTATTACAATAAACTTCTTCACCAAACAACAAAGTTTATTCAACTTACTACAAATATGTTGGCGACGATCTTCAGGTACTGCGGAACCCACTGAGCAATTCTCGCAGAGGAGCGGAGAATTTAAGTTCGAGTTTCTGTCCGACCATCTCGACGAGGCAGTCATGTAGAGAGTTCCTTGCAAGCTTGCTGGTGGTTGCGGAGGATGTTCGAGCGGAGATAAGTAACTTCGAGGAGGCGCATGCGCTATTCTTGAGACCCGCAGGATGAAAGCAGTGTTTCTACCGTTGCGCATCGCTCTCAGCGGCTATTTCACTCATGCTGAGGCTGCGTGTTTTAGATGTCGGGCATTTTGTAATGGTTGGCAAGAGAGGCAATACGTGGTTGGCAGATGCCGGTAACAGTCGAAGACGATCGGCTATGATGTAATGCGCTGCATAACTCAAGAAAACTACACTCTGCACTCGTCGGCCATTTTAAATCGTGGTTGGCAACGAAAGCTGCACGTGGTTGGCAAATGGCAGTGAGAGTAATTGACAAACAGCGCGGTGATGCGCACACCTTAAAACTCGGAGAATTTGATTAAACGGATGTGCGGTGACACGCACACCTAGGTTTCAAAAATGTTTTAGTCTTTTTAGGTGTCTCAACGAGGCCATCCATACACCGATTGTTGCAGCAGTGTTTGGTGAGTTTTATGTGCTGTTACGCGCATACCCAGCAGTGTGTTCATTTATTTTGAATGTGCAAGGCAGTGACAGGCGTGTGTCACGGAAGTCTCGATCAATTACAGTGCAGTTTGCAACCCCTGCTCCTGTTGTGTTAAAGCTGTGAACTGACAACTGGGTCTATATTTTTGGATCGTTTTTTTTTTTCATTTTTAAAAAACCTATCAGCATGCAATCAGTTACTGCTCCACCGTCTTTTCTAGAGACACCAGGTAATCCACCCATTGTGTGGAAAAAATGGTATGATGCTTTTGTGACTTATCTGGGGGCAATTGGTGCTTCAAGATACCGTCCTGAAAGGAAGAAATGTTTGCTATTACACTGTTTAGGGTTCGAAGGAAGAACAATCTTCAAACATTTACCACCTTTGGTGAGAGTTCAGGACGAAGAAGATATTGATGAATATGTGGAGACTGTTAGGAAACTCGAGTTAAGATTTGATGTACAACCCAGCCTAGTAGTCATATGTCATAAATTCTTTAAAAGAGAACAATTGCCTGGAGAAGATGTGGACACATTTGTCTCTGCGCTCAGGCAATTGAGTGTAGATTGTCAATTTGAGGCTTTTACCGATCAGTTAATTAGGGCTCAGTACAGTGGCAAGTGTGCTGACAAGTCCATTCAACAGAAGCTACTTTCTATGGGTAATCCTTCATTGGAGGAAACTGTCCGTACAGAAAAAGCATTGAAATGTCAAAAGCGTCAGTAAAAGAGTTTGGAAAGAAGACTGAAGAGACTGTAGGGGCTGTCAGGGTCAAAGACTTTAAAGCTGTCCAGGTGCCACGTTTGGAAAAAAATGTTTTACAAACAAACTGATTTGTATTTTAGGTGTGGGAATACTTCCCATTCAAAAGGAAACAAGTTTTGCCTGGCCAAAAATGTTACGTGCAGAAATTGTGGCAAATATGTTCATTTTGCTAAAATATGTCAAAGTGTTAGACATGGTAGTGGTGGGCAGCTGAACAAAGGTCAGAGCAGTACTGTTGGTGTGGCAAATGTATCGGACTCTGCCAATAATGAATGCGAAAGTATTCAAAACATTCAGGATGATTTGAGAAATATGGTTATGGTTGTGAATGACAGTCAAGTCATCATTGGGTATACTTCCACATGTGTTGATCCATATGTTGAGATTGGAGTGGGTGATAAAAAACTTCAGTTATTGGTGGATTCAGGCACAAGAATAACTATGATTACTCAAGAGTTATTTGCAGAAACTTGGCGTGATCGACCTTTAGAACCCCCTGACAGGGCACCAGTTTCCTATGAAGGGCGCCATAGTTAATTAGCTGGTTTCTTTGAAGACATACTGGAATTCAAGGGTAGAAAAACCCTAGGTAAAGTTTATGTGGCTATCAAAGGGTTGTCTATTTTAGGCTGGTTTGACCAGGGTCTGTTTCAGATGGTTCTCAGACCTGGAACAAAATAACAAGTTAGTGTAGTTGATTCATTGGATTACACTGAAAGCATGATTCATGAATACCCCACGGTTTTCGGTGGGGGTTTAGGAAAGATTAAAGGGTTCACACATGAGATAAGAGTGAAGGATGGTGCTACCCCAGCGAAACACAAATTAAGGAGTGTTCCTTTTAGTGTAAGAGAGGGCTTGGAGAAAGAACTAAATGAATTATGTGCAAAGGGAATTATAGAGCCAATTGAATCTTCTTTGTGGCTTTCACCCTTGGTTG
This sequence comes from Calotriton arnoldi, assembly GCA_963921515.1. Lineage (NCBI taxonomy): Eukaryota > Metazoa > Chordata > Amphibia > Caudata > Salamandridae > Calotriton > Calotriton arnoldi. The sequence continues at coordinate 416,110 of CAWUFW010004404.1, read as the reverse complement.
TGGCAAGAAAGAAAAATGGGGACTTGCGTGTCTGTGTGGATTTACGCAGTTTAAATAAGAACATTTGGATTGACTCACATCCGTTACCAAAAATTACTGAGTTATTGGCATTGACTAAAGGGTCTTAATGGTTCACAAAATTGGATCTTGCTTCCACATACCACCAGGTGGTGTTGGATCCATCTTCAAGACATTTAACGGCCTTTGTGTCACCTAGTGGCACTTATCAATATTGCAGAATGCTGTTTGGCCTAGCGTCAGCGGCAGCTGTTTTTCAAAAGATAATGAGTCATATGTTGAAGTGTGTCCCGGGAGTTGCTGTTTTCCAAGACGATGTCTTGATTTTTGGTGAGACAAGAGAGAGCCATGACAAGTCTCTTAAACAGGTTTTGGGAATCATGCAGGACAAAGGGGTTGTTCTGAAAAGTGAAAAGTGTTTGTTCCTCAATGAGAAAGTGGAATATCTTGGTCATGTGGTGTCGAAACAGTGTGTGGAGCCAAGACCAGGGTTAGTCAAGGCCATTGTGGACATGTGTCCACCTACTGGTAAGGCAGGTTTGAAGTCATTCATTGGACTTTGTGAATTCTACGCGAGAGTTTTCAAAGATTATGCATCAAAAGTCCAACCTATAAAAAACATGTTGAAGAAAAGTGTACCTTTCAGATGGGACAAGAGCTGTCAGGAGGTTTTTGATTGGATCAAATCACAGTTGGTTGGTGACAGAATTCTTAAGCCATTTGATCCAAACAAAAAATGAACCATCACTGTTGATGCCAGTGGTTTTGGGTTGGGAGCTATTCTCACTCAAGACAATGGTGACACTGAAAACATGTTGGAATAATCTTCCAGGTTACTGAGGGGAGCAGAAACAAGCTTTTCAGTTATTGAGAAAGAATTGTTAGCCTGTTAGTGGGCCATCAGGAAATTCAATCCTTTCATTTGGGGAAACCATTTTGTCTTGAGGACTGATCATAGTCCTTTAATTTCCATCTTGTCAGGCGAGAAAATTAAGGCGCACACACCTAGAATTGCAAGACTTTCAACAAAATTGTTGCAGTACAATTTTAATGTGGTGTACTTACCTGGCAGTAAGAATGTAAGAGCAGATTTTCTGTCTCGATTCCCGGTGTCAGAGTCCAACTCAGAATTGGAAAAAGATGAAGATCAAGATGATTGTTTTGTTGCTGCTATTGATGTTGAAGATATGTGTGCTGTGAGTGAATCTGAATGGAGAAGGGAGTTGGCAAGAGAAGATGTTCTTGTGCAGGTCATAAAATATGTCAAAGAAGAGTGGCCTAAAGAAAAGAATTATGAATGCAGAATTACAATTTCACAATTTCATAATAAAAATTGGAATTAACAATGGTTATAGTATAAAGATAGGTATTTAATGCGAGAGTCTATGAAACAATAACACGTGAAAAATAAGGGTGAGCAACCGTGGCAAGGCAGAGGAAAATCAGCCGATTTCCTTACCCCAGGCAAGTGACTTAAAAGTGACTTTTCAGTATGCGTGAATATAAATAAACAAAAGTCACAGTTGAGGTTACATCTCATACTCCACAGACAATAAAAATAGTGGTATAGAGTTGAGAATGTATGTGTCGATGACGTTTCAATCCCGCAGAGAGTATCGGGATCTCATCAGGACTAATAGATAGAGCAGGTGCCTGAGAAGTTGCCAGTTGTGCGGCAAGTGTGAGAGCCGCGATGTAGGGAGCCAGGGCGAGGTGCTGGCAGTGGGGTCCGCCAGGAGCAGACAGGAGACGGGAAGTATACAGGAGTTTGTAGGGGACGCGGGCATCCGACCTGGTTATAGGAGGTAGCAGCTCCCAGCCGGGAGGCTGTATGGTGGATGGGCGTGCCGGACCGAACAGTTGCGGACAATGCCGGCAAGTTCACTCAGCTTGCCGGCATTGTCCGCAACTGTTCGGTTTATCCCTGATCCCACAGCCGTCCGTTTGCCCTCCTGCATCAGCCATCGAGCCGGCGCACGGCTCTTATTCCCGATTTCGGGGTCGCGGGTGACTATAACCCATTCAGCGGCCTGCCGTCCGGCACGCCCATCCACCATACAGCCTCCCGGCTGGGAGCTGCTTCCTCCTATAACCAGGTCGGATGCCCGCGTCCCCTACGAACTCCCGTATACTTCCCGTCTCCTGTCTGCTCCTGGTGGACCCCACCGCCAGCACCTCGCCCTGGCTCCCTACATCGCGGCTCTCACACTTGCCGCACAACTGGCAACTTCTCAGGCACCTGCTCTATCTATTAGTCCTGATGAGATCCCGATACTCTCTGCGGGATTGAAACATCGTCGACACATACATTCTCAACTCTATACCACTATTTATATTGTCTGTGGAGTATGAGATGTAACCTCAACTGTGACTTTTGTTTATTTATATTCACGCATACTAAAAAGTCACTTTTTTAAGTCACTTGCCTGGGGTAAGGAAATTGGCTGATTTCCCTCTGCCTTGCCACGGTTGCTCACCCTTATTTTTCACGTGTTATTATTCCCTTGTTTCATAGACTCTCGCATTAAATACCTATCTTTCTACTATAACCATTGTTAATTCCAATTTTTATTATGAAATTGTGAAATTGTAATTCTGCATTCATAATTGTGTGGGACCCTTGTTCTGTAAAGCACAACTCCACCCTTGGTCCCTGCTGACTTCCAGGGTTTCCTTGTCCTTTTGCTATACTAAAGAAAAGAATGTCACTTATCAGTTTCAAACTTTTGTAAAAGTTTCACAAGACCTCACAGTAGAAGATGTTATTCTTATGTGAGGAGAGAGGTTGGTACCCCCAGAAAGTTTAAGAACGTGATTGCTGTATGGTGCGCATGAAGGGCATTTGGGAAAAACCTTAACCAAATGCAGATTAAGAGAGGTGTTCTGGTGGCCGCAGATGGACATGGGAGTTGATGGGCTTATTGATAAGTGTGTGTTGCAGAAGTGCGGAGAAAGGTTTCAAAGTGAGGACTCCACCCATGCAACCTGTTGATTTCCTGAGTAGACCGTGGGAAAAAATTGGTATTGATCTTATCGGCCCTTTCAATGTACTTCCTGTATCTTCTAGATTTGCTGTGGTCGCTATCGACTATTACTCCAAGTGGCCTGAAGTTCAGTTCTTAAGCAAACCTACATCTAAGAACATCATTCATTTTTTAAAAGATATTTTCTTAAGAGAAGGGTTTCCGTCTTCTATCATTTCAGACAACGGTGTACAATTCGTCAGTACTGAGTTTCAAAATTTTCTGAAGCAAGGGGGAATTGTGCACCAGAAGAGTTCGCTATACCATCCCCAAGCTAATGGGCTGGTAGAGCGTATGAATAGAGTTTTGAACAATTGTGTCCAATGAGCCATTGCCAGCAAGTGTGTGGTGCAAAATGCCGTACGTTCCATGCTTTGGTTTTACCGCACGACTCCCCATTCTTCTACAAGAATTTCACCTTTTGAGCTTTTGAGAGGCAGGAAGCCATCTTCCAAAATTTGTCCAGGGTGGATGTCAAAATGGGTAAAGATGAATGTTATGGATGATGTGGATGCGTTTGTCAGGTTAAATGTAAACAAGGGTCAAGAACAGCAGAAAAACTATTTTGATGAGAGGAAGAAAACTGTTCCTCTGAAAATCAGTGTGGGTGATGCGGTGCGCATTGAAAGTCCTGTCCACACACCTAAGGGACGAATAAAGTTTTCAGAACCTGTTGTTGACAAGGTATGTGGCAATGCCATTAGGGTTAATAACAAGAACTGGTGGAACATTGCCAGAGTGGTTAAGTTGTAGGATCAGCAGGAGTATGACAAAAGAGCCGATGTCGATGGGTTTCAGGGAAACTTTGTCAAGAATGATCGTTTTGGTTCGGCTTCCAACTAAATAAATGAAGGTTGCTTTGTTCTTCCATGTAGGAGCAAACGACATTGCAATGTCCACTGAGATTTCGATGATGTTATTCAATGTAAATTTTCATTTGCTAATCTTACATGCATTTTTCATGCTAGTTTTCTTTTGTACATGGTTTCTTTGATTCTGGTATAGTTTTGTTTTTATTTTAGAAACTATGGTTAGTGGTTATTCTGTTATTTCGTTTTTTTTAATAAAAAACTTCTGGAGGGAGAAGATAATGTAGTGGTTTACTTTGTATTGATGCCTTTTCACCCAGCATCCGTAGTTAGAACCCTATGTGAGGTAATGTTCTATATTATATTGTGGAATGGTGCCGGTTGTCAGTTGCGCGGTTGCTGGGAACTGATGTGACTGCTGCGCAGTACCTGTTTGTTATTAAAATAAACTTCTTCATCAAACAACAAAGTTTATTCAACTTACTACAGGTAGCAATAAAAGAAAGCAGCAACCTGAAGTTATAGTTTAAGTCACACTGGTCTGTGACAATGTATTTAAATTGTCTATACCTCTGTCTCTCACCAGTGAAGGTGGAACTTGGAACCTTGATTGAGTTTGCCACTGTTTCCCACCCCAGTGTCATCATTGTAATTATGACCCAAACTTTGTTTTTTATAATTCCATCTCCAATTTTAAGAGGCCATGAGTATGGGGAAAATGAAAGATGTGTTTACACCTTCTCCTTTTAATTTTCATTCTTTTGTTTTTCATAGTGGGGCACCAATGTTACTTTGCAAAGTAGTTTCTTGTAACATACTGATGTTTCTATCAAACTATACCCTATGCTGCACTCCACATTTAATGTGAGTCGATTCACTTGCTGTGTTTCAAGTTACTGAGACTTTATTGTCATAGTGTCCAAAATGAAACCACCGGGCTCACTTGTTGATATAATTCAAGCAAAACTTTATAAGCACCTCATGCCAAGCTTGGTCCCTGAAGTACGCGCTATAATCAACTACTGACTTTCTTCAGAAATAAAAAAAAATACTGTATTGATTGTTCACCCTGCATCTAGGGGTTATTGTGTGTGATGTTTCATGGTCCGGGGACAGAAATCTAGTGATGGTTGCACTTCCCTATATAGGACGGGGTAACCATCATTATGACCTCGTGGTCCACTGGCTGCATGGTTGAACCATCTTAGGCTCCACAAGTGGAAAACCTGTGGTTCCCCTACTTCTATATGAGTTGATGAACTGTGAGTTTGGCCAGGCAGGTAAACCACCAAATTATGGATGTTCACCTGTTGCACAAACTCTAAAAAATCTCCTTAATATTTACACAAAAGTAACAACAGTAAACTGTGTCTTAAGTGAAAGGAGACATAAACCTAAACATAGGGCAAACTAAATTGAATTCTACAAGATTACATACTATAAATCAGAGATAGACACCATATGTCGGTGGCACAGTGCTCAATTCATGTGTACAACAGGCTTATGTAATGTGAAATTTCATTCGGCCCTTTTAGGAGCACATGTTGAGATTTTGTGTTATAGAGAACGTCCAACAGATTATTTATTGATCATGGTATAAGTATATTTTGTCCAAGATCCTGGATATTTCTTTAAACTTACAAATAACATCTTCAGTATGGTTAATAAATTAAAAACAACCAAGAAGGTTAATTCTCTTTCTATGTGGAAAGTACTAAATTCATCAATGGAATTAATACATTTTCTTTGAATGGTGGTCGCCAGAGCGAATGATAACTTGCTTATCAAACACAGCAAGTTAAAGCTATCATAGTAAGTAACCGTTGTTGCCTTGGAAGTGCTCATGGGATCAGTATTCAGTTTTGCAGAATTTTTTCTGCTGAGTGAATGATTAGATTGTTTGAAGTAAACTCCCTCCTACTCCCTTGGTCCAAGCACACGTTTGCTTTCCATCTATTTCTTTTTCTGCAGAGAAACCTTAAAAATCAAAAGAGAGGAGATCTCAGTCATATTGGCAGTTTTTCTTTGGAATTTGGAATGGTGGTTTTGGTTGCCCTTCTAATGAGGAAGAGGAGGAGGTAATGCCTTCCCCTGTTGTCCTTCCCTCAGATGGCCAGTGTTAAGCTTCCAACAACATGGGCACCTACAACTAATGGTTTGGAGGATAAATGGCATGGCCTCCTGTGCAAGGAGGTGTTGAGTGATGCAGCCCAAGATCTGCAGCAAAGTTATAGACCAGATACCCTGACGTCATATTTCATACAATGGAGCTCCTTCTGTTTCTGGTGCTCTCCTAGAGCACCGACTCCTCTCATGATGTCCATTCAAGACATTGACTCCCTAAGGGAAGGGTTTCCACTGGGGCTTCCTACCTTCATCTTCAGTGGTTAATTCACATCCCAAAAGGTTCTTCTGGAAACCTATGAAGTAATTTCATAAACATAGCCTATACTTTCCAGCTCATTCATGGGTTCACCAATTTTAAACCAAGATTTATATTTATGATACCCTCCTAGTACTTTCTATTGGTCCTTTTGACTCTTTATGAGGCACCCTTTGAGCCACAATATCCCCATGAAACACCTGTCAGATTAGGTGGCTTGTGTAGAATGTAAAGGCGGCTGAGAGCTGTGGCAGTGTTGGACTTGGCCCTTTTTGGCTAAAGTTCCTTAAACTTTTTGCCTTCCTCCTAGACCTTTTTCTGACATTATGTTGCCGACTTAGATGATTTGGAGCACTTTGCCACTGCTGATCAGTGTCAAAGTGCAAGTGCTCCCTGTATAAAGTGTTATGGTAATTGGTTGTCCATAATTGGTATGTTTGCCTTACTAGTAAAGTCCCTAGTAAAGTGCACTATGTGTGCCAGGGCTGGTAATGCAAATGCTACTAGTGGGCCTGCAGCACTAATTGTGCCTCCCACACAAGTAGCCCTAAGAAGAGATCTCAGGCCTGCCACTGCAGTGCCTGCGCGCAGTTTGGTAACTGCCTTGTTGTCCTGGCAAGTGCACCCACTTGCCGGGCCTTACCTTCCCTTTTTATGCACATCAGACACCCCTATAGTAGGCCCAAGGTACCCCCCTGGGCAGGGTGCAGTGTATGTGAAAGGTAGGACATGTACTGAGGTGTGTACCATGTCCTGACAGTGAAATACTGCCAAATTCGTTCTTCACTGTTTCAAGGCCATCTTGCCCATAGGACAGAATGGGGAATGCTGAGTCCCATGTTTCCAGCATATCTTCCCATAGGCATAAGATGGAGAGATGGAGTTTAGTGTGCCTGAACTCAGAATTTAATAACACATCTTTTTGTGAAGATGGTTTTTGAAATGTGTGTTTAGAAACCACGCTTTTAGAAGTGGCTGGTTTTTTGTCTTAAACCATCCTGTGTGCCTCTGCCTCGTGGTGTATTGCCTGTCTGGGTTTGGATGTGACAGGGTCTGGGAAGTGTCCTGACCCCAGGGAGGAGTAGGTGAGACAGCAACAGGCTGGCCTGCGTTTGATGTGGGGGGGAGGAGTAGCCCCCTGCATGTGAAGAGGGCTGTGTTGCTGCCCCTAGAGGATGGCTCCACCTCCTGCTGAGCATCTGGGCCCCAGACCCTGACTATCAAAGGAAGAGGGTGTGCACTGGCAGGAAGACACCCAGGTCTGGTTTGGACCGGGGTCAGAGCCCCTGAACACAAAGACTTCAAAGGCATTTAGGGGTATAAATGTAAAAGCTGAAACCCCTGAACTCAAGACTGAAATCCATACTGAAAAAGGATTAAAACTACTTCGTGATCAAGAGGAACCTATGTCAAAGAAGAACAGCTGAAGAGACTGAAGAGAAGGACTGCCCTTGCTGTGTGTTCTGGGGCTGGCCTGCAGTTTGCTGATTTGACTGAGGAGAGGACAAGGGACTTTGCTGTGTGCTGTGTCCCCCTGCTTGAGAGGTCTTTGCTGTGTGCCGTGTCCTGAAGTAACTTGTCTCCAAGGGCCTGAGGAGAGCTGGTCCCCTGTTGTGGAAACTCAGGAACATAAAAGTTTCCAAGTGTGTCTCAGCGACGCTGTGTGCGTGTGCTTTTTGCACGCCTGAGACTGCCGTGTGGTCCGTGGTGCTGTTTACGAGGTGCCCCGTGACCGCATTGCCCCCGCACCGTGAAACATCGTCCACGCTGCTGCATTGCTGTTTGTGGCCCGAGCCGTCATCGTAACTGAGGCTGTGAGTAAAGATCGCCGCCGCCGGCCTGAGCCGCAACGTGCTAAAGGATTTCTTGAAGCTAAGGAAGCAACAAGGTGAAAGGGATCGTGATCATTGTTCGTCGAAAGGAATGTGCCCAAGATCGTCAACGAAGGAGAAGGCAGCGCCGTAACCCGTCCGGCTACAGCGTCGCCTCGCAACAGAGCTGCAACGTGATCGGGATCGCCCAGCAGGACGTCCGACGAGCGGAGAGAGAGAGCGAGGCAGTGCACCCCTCCAGGTAAGGCTTGGACTCTGGTCGGGAGCCGCAAGCGTGTGTGGCCTGGGGAGGATTGCAGGAGGAGTACAGGAGTGCTCCGAGCTCTCTCCCGCTGCACCGCGTTAGACACACTGAGTCCCCGAGCGGCCCATATCAGCCCAGCAGTACCGAGGCCGCCCCTTTAAGCTTACGACCGTTGTCTCTGTTGTTGGGGCCTAGTGGTGCCCGAGTGGACCGCGCAGATTGGCTAACCGCATTATTCTTGCATTACGAACTGCCTGATTCTTGCATTACGAACCGCATTATTCTTGCATTACGAACTGCCTGATTCTTGCATTACGAACCACATTATTCTTGCATTACGAACTGCCTGATTCTTGCATTACGAACCGCATTATTCTTGCATTACGAACTGCCTAATTCTTGCATTACGAACCGCATTATTCTTGCATTATGAACTGCCTGATTCTTGCATTAAGGACTGTCTTATTACTACATTACGAACTGCATTACTTAACTGCATAGCATTGCATTAGGACTGCATTAGAGATCATGAATTGCTCATTTAATACCGCAAGAACCTACAAGTGATTGCTGGCCTAATAACCGGCAAAGCGAAATATTACGAATACGCATATGTTGGATTTCTATCGTTTGGTCTCATCGTATTCCTTTTATAAAGATACCGCTATTTTTATGAAACCAGTGTGGTGTCCATTTGTGGTGTTATCACTGTGTTACTGGGAGTGTGGTTGCAAATACTTTACACATTGCCTTGGAGATAAGCCTGGCTGCTCATGCCAAGCTACCAGGGGGTGAGCAGGGGTTATCTAAGCGTGTGTCCCTCCTTACCCTGACTAGAAGCAAGGGTCCCTATTTGGACTAAGGTACATACCTCAGCCAACTAGAGACACCCAGTTCTAACATTGGTGGTCAGCGGTTGGGGATTTGAACGTGTATTTGCAACTGACTCACAGTGATTGGTGTACATCAGTAGTTTTAGCGCAGACCACGACGTAACCACATATTGTGTTTTTGAATTTTTGGTTCTATTTTTGAGCGACCTTTAAGCCACACATCATGTCTCAAAGGAGTCAAGTAGCCAGTGAGGCTGCAGAATTGGAATTCGACATTGAGGCATTGCTTACCTACAAAGTTGATCCATTGAGGCAATTCTGCAGAGCTTTGGGATGTCCCATGAAAAGTAGCGCCAAGAAGGAGGAGCTGCAAACGGCCTTGAGGGCCTGGTGGGAAGCCAAAGAGGCTCAGGAGACAGGTGATGCTGAGGTGGATGAGGATGACCCAGGGAATGGATTTGGTCCACAGGATTTGCCGGTGGGAGGACCAGCCTCAGGGGCCGGTAGTAACCATTCAGGGAGGAGCTTTTCCCCAGAGGAGCTGGAGGAAAACCAAAAGGTCAGAGAGCATGAGTTGGAGGTTTTAAAACTTAAGGCTCAAGCAGAGGAGAAAAAGCTTCTCATTGAAAGTGAAAAGCGAGCAGAGGAGAGCAAGAACGCTCTCGCCTTGGAAGAGAAGAAGATTCTCTTAGCTCATGAGTTACGCATGAGGGAACTGGACATTAAGGCTAAACAGGTGGAGTCCAGTTCAAATGGTGGCAGCGCACAGCCAGTGCCAGCGGGTAAGGTGTACATTCCCAAAGACTTAGTGCGAGATTACCAAAGGGGTGATGATATTTATGCGTGGTTCACGGCATATGAGATCGCACTGAGGATGAATGAGGTGCCTGAGAAGCATTGGGGGCGGGCCTATGGAAACACTTTGAGGCTTCCAGGAGGGATGTTTTACCACCCCTAGAGAGGGTGGGAACCCTGGCCTACGCCAATATGAAGGAGGCTTTATGCCTCAGGTATGGGCTCACTCCTGAACAGTACAGGCAGAAATTCAGGAACTTCAAGAAACTGAAATCCAGTCCTTGGGGTGGGGGTGTGGATGAGTGCACGCGTGCACTGGATGATTGGGTGATGGTTAGCATGGCGAATGATTTAAAGTGATTGCTCAATTTGGGCCCCAGGGAGCCCCGGCTCAGTAATAATTTTTCAGAGCTGCGCCAACACCTGTTGGAGTGCGAGTTCTTTGATTCCCAGGAGCTTGCACCAGAGACAGACCTCTGGTTAAGGGACAGAGGGTCTGGAGAGGCACTAAGGGGGAATCCCAGCAGCGACTCAGAGATCTTCCGGTCCCGTGGAAGGGAAGAAGGGCAGACTGGTGTAGTCAAGTCCCAGAGAAGTGGGGGGGGCATGCAGGCTAGCACCCTGTCTCAAAGGAGAGGGAGGGAGCATGAGTGGCGTCCCCGGGGGTCCGCAGCCCCACCCCAGAGGCTGGCGGGTTCCTTAGGAGAACCTGTTATGGGGCTGAACCACACTTCTCCGGTGCCGGCGATAGGGGGTAGGTGATTCGGCTCCTCCTGAACTACGGGAAGGTGAGTAATGAACGATTACTGGGCTGGATTTTGAAGCATGACCAAAACGGGTAGACTGCATGGATGCTGACAGATCAGCACTGATTGAATACACCGCGCAACCGATCGGTCTGACGGTGCGCCTTTGGGTGGACTGCGAGGGGTTGGACCGAGATTATGGGACCAGATGATGGGTGGGCGCTCTAGAGAGAGTATGGGCGCCCCACGTTGTCTGGGAGATAATACCTTGGCCTGGCTCACTCGGGGTCTCGCAGGGTCTCTGCTTCCTCTGGCTCGTTCCCTTTTCAGGGGGCACCGATAGACACCGTTGGATGCCGATGGATAAATTATGTGCTCCCTGGATTGACGCACACCACTGCGAGTTACCTGCGTGGGGTTTGGGTTTTTGAATTTAAGCCCGTGTAACTCTCTGATTTCTCATCTATGCCTTACAGGACACCATGTTACAGGTGTCCTCATACTCCGCCGGACACCGACTGGAGTGACTCCCTCATTGTAGAGAGGTGAGTTTTTTATTGACAGCGGACCCACTTCCTAGTCCTATCGTTGAGGTGGGATTCACGAGCACTTATGAGACAGAGTACAATAAGTGTATGAATGCCGCTCCTGTGACTGTCTTCAATTGGGGAGAACAGTCTTCTATGTTTTTAGATTTTTAACTTCACAATACCGGGTGTCTAATAATAGGCTCCGTTTTTATCACTTGCCTAGGTGTTTGCACTAATTAAGTATGCCGATTTTATAATTGAGGTGACCGGAGAGAGAATAAATGGACATTGTGTAACCTATATACGTGTGATACAGCTATAACTTGACCCTGTTTCCTTTTTTCCTTTAGATTAATTGAATACACTACAGCATTTTGATACGTAGTGTGAACATGTGGTAGGTAGTTACTGACCCCATCACATTGTGTAGATAGATTCACTGAGTAGGTCCTGAAGAATTGCCACGGATCAACCTGACCATTAGGCAAGAAACATGTTGACCTGTAGAGTTGGACATAGCCTGAACTAAACCTTTGAGCTAGATAGGCTGCCACTCTGTTTATTCATTTTTAACGAAGTGGATAGCCAGCCAGAATAAAAGTATTATTTGGACTGTCCTACTTCTTTTAAATTATCCCTGCACGATATCTACACCCCTTGGCCCACACACTCGCACTGCATCACACACATCCGCACTTCATCATACGGCAAGGAACAAAAGATCTCCGCGAAAGAGCCCCTTTTAAGGGTGCCCGTTGGGTATTGCAGCGACGACCCGACGAGGAGCAGGTCCATATGATGAAGCATGACATCTAGCTTGCTAGGTGTGTGAGGACCCTAGTTCCGAAATAAGGAATTTCCCCTATTCTCCTCCCCACACCTTACTCCACCGAGGTTGTAATTACAAACGATGGTGGTTTGGCTCACACCTTTTCTCCTAGGCACCACTATAAGAGGAACTACATACCTTTAGATTACGGGTTCCTTAGGAGAGCACCCGTTTGGAGGTCTAGAGCCTACTTGCCAGCTGTGCGAGGAAGAACACCTAGCGCCAGGAGGCCGTGGGGCATCTGTAACCTGAGCTCCCGCGGTCCTGAAGTTTGTGGGTGCCGTTCCTAAGTGGCAGGCCCAGAAGTCTAGATGAAAGGTTGAGAGGGGGTGTTCCCCAGTAGGGAAACCCGTGGGTCAGGGCCCAGCCAGAAGGGCTGGGTCCCCTAGAAGTCACCAAGGTAACCCCGCCTGGAGTTGGCAAGGGACAAGCACCCCTAGGGGGCCCCCGACTGCCAGGAAGTATCAGTGGAGTAGCTTAGTTGGCCCAGGGAGTTGTAACCAAGGGAACCCCCTGGGGTCAGGAAGGCATAGAACAAGAGAGTGTCCCTGCGGTAGCGGGCCCGCGTCCGGGTTCTATTGCCCCAAGCAGGGAAGTCCATCAAGGTAGTTGATTGGCCTACCCTGGCTTTAGGCTGGGAGGGGGTTGTGTTGGACTTGGCCCTTTTTGGCTAAAGTTCCTTAAACATTTTGCCTTCCTCCTAGACCTTTTTTGACATTATGTTGCCGACTTAGATGCTTTGGGCACTTTGCCACTGCTGATCAGTGTCAAAGTGCAAGTGCTCCCTGTATAAAGTGTTATGGTAATTGGTTGTCCATAATTGGTATGTTTGCCTTACTAGTAAAGTCCCTAGTAAAGTGCACTATGTGTGCCAGGGCTGGTAATGCAAATGCTACTTGTGGGCCTGCAGCACTAATTGTGCCACCCACACAAGTAGCCCTAAGAAGAGATCTCAGGCCTGCCACTGCAGTGCCTGCGCGCAGTTTGGTAACTGCCTTGTTGTCCTGGCAAGTGCACCCACTTGCCGGGCCTTACCTTCCCTTTTTATGCACATCAGACACCCCTATAGTAGGCCCAAGGTACCCCCCTGGGCAGGGTGCAGTGTATGTGAAAGGTAGGACATGTACTGAGGTGTGTACCATGTCCTGACAGTGAAATACTGCCAAATTCGTTTTTCACTGTTTCAAGGCCATCTTGCCCATAGGACAGAATGGGGAATGCTGAGTCCCATGTTTCCAGCATATCTTCCCATAGGCATAAGATGGAGAGATGGAGTTTAGTGTGCCTGAACTCAGAATTTAATAACACATCTTTTTGTGAAGATGGTTTTTGAATTGTGTGTTTAGAAACCACGCTTTTAGAAGTGGCTGGTTTCTTGTCTTAAACCATCCTGTGTGCCTCTGCCTGGTTGTGTATTGCCTGACTGGGTTTGGATGTGACAGGGTCTGGGAAGTGTCCTGACCCCAGGGAGGAGTAGGTGAGACTGCAACAGGCTGGCCTGCGTTTGATGTGGGGGGGAGGAGTAGCCCCCTGCATGTGAAGAGGGTTGTGTTGCTGCCCCCAGAGGATGGCTCCACCTCCTGCTGAGCGTCTGGGCCCCAGACCCTGACTATCAAAGGAAGAGGGTGTGCCTTGGCAGGAAGACACCCAGGTCTGGTTTGGACCGGGGTCAGAGCCCCCTGAACACAAAGACTTCAAAGGCATTTAGGGGTATAAATGTAAGAGCTGAAACCCCTGAACTCAAGACTGAAATCCATACTGAAAAAGGATTGAAACTACTTCGTGATCAAGAGGAACCTCTGCCAAAGAAGAACAGCTGAAGAGACTGAAGAGAAGGACTGCCCTTGCTTTGTGTTCTGGGGCTGGCCTGCAGTTTGCTGATTTGACTGAGGAGAGGACAAGGGACTTTGCTGTGTGCTGTGTCCCCCTGCTTGAGAGGACTTTGCTGTGTGCTGTGTCCTGAAGTAACTTGTCTCCAAGGGCCCGAGGAGAGCTGGTCCCCTGTTGTGGAAACTCAGGAACATAAAAGTTTCCAAGTGTGTCTCAGCGACGCTGTGTGCGTGTGCTTTTTGCATGCCTGAGACTGCCGTGTGGTCCGTGGTACTGTTTACGAGGTGCCCCATGACCGCATTGCCCCTGCAGCGTGAAACATCGTCCATGCTGCTGCATTGCTGTTTGTGGTCCGAGTCGTCATCGTAATTGAGGCTGTGAGTAAAGATCGCCGCCGCCGGCCCGAGCTGCAACGTGCTAAAGGCTTACTTGAAACTAAGGACCATGTCTCAGTGACGCTGTGTGCATGTGCTTTTTGCACGCCTGAGACTGCCGTGTGGTCCGTGGTGCTGTTTACGAGGTGCCCCGTGACCGCATTGCTCCCGCAGCGTGAAACATCGTCCACGCTGCTGCATTGCTGTTTGTGGCCCGAGCCGTCATAGTAACTGAGGCTATGAGTAAAGATCGTCGCGGCCGGCCTGAGCCACAACGTGCTAAAGGATTTCTTGAAGCTAAGGATGCTACAAGGTGAAAGGGATAGTGATCATTGTTCGTCGAAAGGAATCTGCCCAAGATCGTCAACGAAGGAGAAGGCAGCGCCGTAACCCGTCCGGCTACAGCGTCGCCTCGCAACAGAGCTGCAACGTGATCAGGATCGCACAGCAGGACGTCCGACGAGCGGAGAGAGAGAGCGAGGCAGTGCACCCCCCCCCCAGGTAAGGCTTGGACTCCGGTCGGGAGCCGCAAGCGTGTGTGGCCTGGGGAGGCGTGCAGGAGGAGTACAGGAGTGCTCCGAGCTCTCTCCCGCTGCACCGCGTTAGACGCGCTGAGTCCCTGAGCCGTCCGTACCTACCCAGCAGTACCGGGCCGCCCCTTTAAGCTTACGGCCGTTGTCTCTGTTGTTGGGGCCTAGTGGTGCCCGAGTTGACCGCACAGATTGGCTAACCGCATTATTCTTGCATTACGAACTGCCTGATTCTTGCATTACGAACCGCATTATTCTTGCATTATGAACTGCCTGATTCTTGCATTACGAACCGCATTATTCTTGCATTACGAACTGCCTGATTCATGCATTACGAACCACATTATTCTTGCATTATGAACTGCCTGATTCTTGCAGTAAGGACTGTCTTACTACTACATTACGAACTAAATTACGAACTGCATAGCATTGCAATAGGACTGAATTAGAGATTGTGAATTGCTCATTTAATACCGCAAGAACCTACAAGTGATTGCTGGCCTAATAACCGGCAAAGCGAAATATTGCGAATACGCATATGTTGGATTTCTATCGTTTGGTCTCATCGTATTCCTTTTATAAAGATACCGCTATTTTTATGAAACCAGTGTGGTGTCCATTTGTGGTGTTATCACTGTGTTACTGGGAGTGTGGTTGCAAATACTTTACACATTGCCTTGGAGATAAGCCTGGCTGCTCGTGCCAAGCTACCAGGGGGTGAGCAGGGGTTATCTAAGCGTGTGTCCCTCCTTACCCTGACTAGAAGCAAGGGTCCCTATTTGGACTAAGGTACATACCTCAGCCAACTAGAGACCCCCAGTTCTAACAGGCAGGTTTGGTAAATTTGACCTTTTCGCCCATTAAATCTAAGTAGTGTCATGTTTCTATGTGAATCAGGGATATTGTTCTTCACTTCATGGTTTCAGATTGTGAATCTTCAAAAGAGCCTGAACTTCACTGTTACCATGTGGGAGGATCAGTTAAGATCTACTTCTCTCAGATTCAATCTTTTCAGGTGCTTTGTTCTTTACTTTTGGACACTAACAGCACAAGCTCTCTACTACACCTACTACATTTAGCCGTTGGGTCCACCTGTCATTTCCATACACTATGATCTGTCAAAGGTTGATCTATCAGAACCTGTCGAAGTTATATCTATCAGGAGAGGAAGGAATGTGGGGGTGTACTATTTTCTCTTATTTTGTCATTCATCAACCACATTGAAGAGGGTGCCCTTCATTTATAATAATATTAACCCATTTTTATATTGTGCTTAATAAGCGTTTATTGCTATTTGTAAGCACTTTCAAAGACTGGTGTTAATATTATTTAGTGTTACTCAACTTATCAACCTTGTGAGGAGGAAGACACAGCATGAACTTACAATATTGGAAGCCACAACATGGGCCACATTTTGTGCCTTGCAATGAATGATGACTAACCATTTCTGCTATAATCACTGGCCAATTTTCCACTAGTATTTACACTGCTAACTAGCGCAAAATTACTTTTTCTCTTATCATTGCAAAAACAATATTTTCACTGTCAGAAATGTTTGCTCTGGAAGCTCGCTAAATGCTAGTGGATAATAATTGATGATAACTTCTATTAATGAATAACATAATGGAAAGGTATAAATATGCAATAACTTGTTTACTGCACGTTTGTACCAGAAAACTGACTTTCGTGAATATTGTAAATAAGGGGCATGGTTGAAAAATGTTACTTATGATATTTTGGATGTAGAAAGCACTCTAGACAGGTATCCATTATTCTTGTAAGAAACTTAGGGGCAAATTTATTAAGACTTTGTGCTGGTGAAAAGTCATGCAAACTGGCGCAGTGTTTTGATTAAGCACTTAACATTCCAGTGCAAATCTTTTTTTGCACTGGAAAGTTGTCCTAAAAGTAAAGCAAGTATGACTTTGTGCTTATTTGTCTTTTTTATGCGTCAATAGGGCGAGTCCTTGATGGTACATGAACAAACCACGCTAACACCCATAAGTTTTGATACAAAGCCTGATCTACTAAAATTGGTAGAAAGGGCTTTGCACCAAAAAACTGACACCCACTTGAGGCAGGTGTTTACAAGGAGAATTGTTTTAATTTCTGCTAATTTTTCATAAATTGTGTGCTACACAATACAACACATCATTCAAATTGTGAAACGTTTTAAAGTTAGCCTAAGCATATCATTTTGTACTGTAAGGATGCACTTCCAGTTCAAAACCTACCCTAGACATCACACATACTATAGTATAAAGGTTTGTGCACCTGGCACCAGGCAGCCTGTTTTCGATGCAGTGCTGGGGAAGAGACCAGCAGTGCTTTAACTCAGTGGAGATGTCTTTGCAATGCTCTCTCCCCAGTGGAACACAGAACAGAAACTTTGCTTGATGCCCTGTACTGCATACACTACTTATTAACAAATCTGTCCAATACAATCTGGGAAAACTTTAAAGGTATGTCTAAGCATAGTATTTTGTAATGGAAGGGCACACTTCCAATCGGTGCCAGATTTAGAGGCGCCTGGTGCGACGATATTTTTGGCGCCCCCCCCATTACTCCCTTCTCCACAGAATTCATCACTACCACCTTCCAACAATACCACTCATCTCTCACAGTCCCTCTCTCATATGCATTTCTTTTGTTTTATATCGCTACTCATACCAACCCTAGGGTGTCAGAGCCAGTAGCGGCCCATGGAAGGAGTTCCGTGGGGTGGTGAGGCGGGGCGGGGGAGGGGCAGGGTGGGGGGTAGCAAACACCGGAATATGGATGAACGGAGGTAAGTAAACAATTAAATAAATAAAACGAATTTCGTTGGGTGCGCTGCATCGCAAAATGAGATGCAGCGCGCGCAACGAAATTCGTTTTATTTATATAATTGTTTACTTACCTCCGTTCATCCATATTCCGGTGTTTACTACCCCCCACCCTGCCCCTCCCCCGCCCCGCCTCACCGCCCCACGGAACTCCCTCCACCGGCCGCTACTGGTCAGAGCACTTTACATCACTCACACGTTATACAGAGCCAATGAATCATACATTTATAAATCAGTTTATAGGAAATGCTACACAAAACAAAGAGGATTATTGTTCTGTGATCTGCATGTACATGTTCTTTGCAGAAGGCATATTAACCCTTATTACTACTTAATCATGAGTCAAAATGGCCACCAGACAAAACTTTGATCTCTCTGTCCAGCAGAAACATTAATTACCTGCGTTATCTTGACATTTTTATTGTTGCCTAAAAGCTGCTGGATGCAAGGAAACAGCAGGTGCTTTTCAAACGGAAAGTTATTTCTAAACACAGGGTCTCTCCCGAGGTGAGCGTCAGGTGTGGCTGCACCGATCATACCCCCATAAAGCGGGCCAGGCTTCCAGTTCAAAACCTATGGTAGATATCACATATGCACCTTGCACTATGGTGCAAAGAAGTTTGTGTGGCGGTAAGCACACAAACTTGTAACAGCCTAGTCGGGTTCTCGGACTCGGCGTCTACCATGAAAGTAACAAACTGGCAACCCTTAGACCCTTTATCTTTCAGTTCCATTTTAAATAGTCTTAAATCTGGCTCCCCTAATGACCCACTTCCAGTCAATATTCTTCAAAAACTTAATTCCTCTTCATTGAGGATCATCATGGATCTACTTAATGCCTCACTGAGGGAAGCCACTTTACCTGCAGAATGGAAACACGCAATGGTTCTTCCTCTTTTGAAGAAACCAAATGCGGATCCAGCTGAGCCTTCCAACTTCCGCCCAATTTCCCTACTCCCTGTTTTTTCTAAGATCCTAGAAAAACACGTGAATCAACAGCTTACACGGTTTGTGGAATCCAATAACATCTTACACGGGTCCCAATCTGGCTTTAGAGCCGGTTACTCCACAGAGTCTACTCTCTTAGGAGTTACCGAAACAATACGCCTGCTTCTGGATAAAGGGGAAACGGTGGCACTCATTCTATTAGATCTGAGTGCCGCCTTTGACACGGTATCTCATTCTACCCTTCTAAAAGCTCTCCAGTCCCTGGGAATTGTTGGATCAGCTTTGGAGTGGATTAAAAACTTCCTCACCAACAGGACTTTTCAGGTTTTCTCTCCATCGGCTTGCTCCAAGACCTATGCATCTCCTCATGGAGTGCCTCAGGGATCGATACTTAGTCCTATGCTATTCAATCTTTACGTCAGCCCTTTAGCTACCATCGCGGAAGAGGCTGGGTTGTCAATCTTCTCTTATGCGGATGACACCCAGCTTCTCTTTCACTATCCGCCAATGACAAATCCAGTGTTTCATCCCTACAGTTAGGGCTGTATAAAATTGCCAACTGGATGCACACTAACTGGTTAAAGCTAAATGGAGGAAAAACGGAGGTTTTGATCATGGGGAAGGATAAAGATCTTTGGGGCCCGCATCACTGGCCGCCTGAAATGGGTGAACTTCCTAAACCTGTATAAACTGTACATAATTTGGGCATAGTGATTGACGATCAGCTGACTATGAAACAGCAAGTAGCGAAGACCACTTCTATTTGCTTCACTATTCTCAAATGGCTCCGTAAGATATTATGGATGATGCCTGAATCTACTCAAAGAACAGTCATCCAGGCCCTAATCATGTCGAGGCTTGATTATGGCAACGTCCTTTATCTAGGAGCAAATAGGGAATTAGTACGCAAGCTGCAGGTGGTGCAGAATTCTGCAGCCAGGCTACTTCGTCAGGTATCAACAACATCCTCCATCACAGGCTCTTTGCGTGATCTCCATTGGCTCAGGGTTGAGCAACGGACGAAATTTAAGGCCTTATGCTATATGCATAAGATTAAGCTAGGTACAGCACCCCATTACCTATGCTCCCTAGCCCAGATATATCTTCCGCCCCGTCTACTTCGCTCCGCATCCCAAGCTAACTTTATAATTCCTAGATTTAAACTTTCATGTATGGGCGGACGCTCCTTCTCGTACCTGGCCCCAATGTTGTGGAACTCACTACCTTCCCCACTTCGCCACGAAATTAGCCATAAAAGCTTCCGCAAAGGCCTGAAGTCCTGGCTTTTCAACCAGTAAAAAGCTTGTCCGATTTGTCTGCAATCTGTCCTGTGCGCCGGGAAACCTCCGGGTAGCTGTGCGTCTTATAAATTTAATTTAATAATAATAATAATAATAATAATAAGCAGCTTGAAAGAGCACCATGTGGGGATGCGAGCAACTGCGCCATATGTTAGAAGAGTAGGACCCAGATTTACAAAAGTTATACACAACGCAGCGCAGCACCCAAAAATGCTGTGTTGCATGACATAGAGAGAGCAGGAGAGAGTCATATGTACAGAGATATGGCACTCTTATCCCTTCTCCTTAGTGCCAGTGCAGAAGTTTGCTACCAAGCACCATGCACACACCTTTGCACCATAGTGCAAGGGTGTGCGCTGTGCGCCTGAGTCTATGTTAGACCTGGTATCTTTTGGCATGGTTTCCGCTGACATTTTGCTTTCTGTCCTCCTGTTTTTGACTTCATGTTTGCTACCTTTAGAACTCTCAGCAATTTACCACTGCTGACAAGTGATAAAGTGCATATGCTCTTATCTAAAATGTGATGACAATTCTCTTTGGGGTACCCTGTTGCAGCTCAATCCATTTGGCACACACTGGATAGCTTTGTGGCCATCAACTGGCGCCCTCCTGGCCTACTCTGCTCCATCCTTGATCATAGCTGTCATTCTCACCCTTTTTTAACTGTCTTTCACCCACATGGTGGTTCCCCTCCCCCTACTCCTTCTATCTCTCCCCCTCTTTTCTCTTACTACTCATAATTTATATTGGGAATGCCTACTGTAACCCTCTTTCACATCCGTGTTTCTTAGGGCTATGCATTATATACTCTATTTAGCAAAACTCAATGTTTCCCTGCCTGCAGACAAGTTTAAACTTGACTCTGTTTATCTATAGTCCCCTTTGTACAAGGTTGTAGGTGGAAGCAATATATATCTTTACTGACATTAGCATGCTCTAGTAGGCTTTAGGTATGTATGTATTACATGCTTTCTGTGTTGTACTGTCTCTAAGAAAAAATAAATATTTAGAATTTAAAATGTGATGACAATTATTTTATCCATGATTGGTATATTTGGTTCACTGATAAGTCCCTAGTAAAGTGGTATACCATATACCCAGGGCCTGTAAACCAAATGCTACTAGTGGGCCTGCATTGTCAGCATTCCGTCCATCATTTGTTTGCTGTAACACTTTTCGCCCTAAGTGGGATGGGTATGCCCAGACGTGGGTCCCTTTATCACTGTGCTACTGGATTCAAGCTAGCCTGGCTGAAGAAGGGTGATATACCCTGAAACCGGTCCCAGGATGCTTGTTTCCGGTCCAGGGAGGACCTGGCCTGGCAGTTCGGTCTGGACTGTTCCCATGGGGCACAGGGTCAAGACTGATTTGCATATGGCTGGGTCCAAACTGGGGTGGCGTAGTGGGCAAAAGAACAATGGATTTAACCCAGATCTTTTGACTGGGGGAGAATGTTTGCATTGTCAGCATTCCGTCCATCATTTGTTTGCTGTAACACTAGTGGGCCTGCAGCACTGATTGTGCCACCCACAGAAGTAGCCTTTACAACCTGACTCAGGTCTGCCACTGCAGGGCCAGTGGGTGCAGTTTACTGCCACCTCGACTTAGCATTTCCAACTACTTGCCAAGCCTCAAAAGCCCCTTTTATTACCTATCAATCACCCCAAATGTAGGCCCTAGGTAGCTAGGTAGGGTGCTGTGTAAGTATAAGGTAGGACATGTACCTTTTGTTTTACATGTCCTGGTGGTGACAACCACCCAAGTTCGTTTTCACTACTGTGAGGCCTGCTCCTCTCATAGGTTAATATTGGGAATTCCTTAAATACCCTTTATAAGTGTATTTTCTGATTGCAAGAGAGTAGCTGCTTTATGGTTTATATTATTGGATTGTTAATGACAAATCCTCTTTAGTGGAAAAGTTAGATCAGGTATTCCTAATCTAAAAATGTCACTTTTAGAAAGTGGGCATTTCTCTGCTCTTAGCTCTCTTATGTGCCCTTACACCCTGCCTCCAATACACGTCTGGGTTGGGGTGACCGCTACACTTTGTGCATTCCTTCTAGACAGCAACAAGTACAGAACATTCAGCTGTGAGTCCGTCCATGCCTGTGAATTGTCTGCTGGGCATTGACCTGGAGCATACCATCTGGAATGAAGTGGAGCCCAGGTCCCACATGGAGATGTTGGAGTTGCCTGAATGGGTGTGCCTAACCACACGGTCCATGGCAACAAGTGAGGGTGGTCAGAAGACCCGGGAGCCTGAAAGAGTGGCCCAGGGATCTGCCATTATTAGAAAGGGCAAAGACAAAGAGCAAGGGAAACCCGCTCCTGAAATTCCCATGTTCCAGGATGTGGCTGACCCTTAGAGGGACGACCCAGAACCTACAGGGGAAGATGTGGCCAATTTGGGGAACCTGCCTGAGCTGTCCAAGTGGCAGCAGGATGGAGGTCCCTCCAGGGAGGATTTCTGCAAGACGCAGAAGGAGTGCCCTACTCTTGGGGGTCTTCAGCAGCAGGCTGAGGCCCAGGCAGCTGGTGACGCCTCTGGCAAACATGTGGTCTATTGAGAGAATGGTCTCCTTTATAGTCTAAGGCTCCTGAACCTGGTACAGCATGTGTGTTGGTAGTACCCCAGAAATTCAGGACCTTCCTACTGGGGCTGTCTCATGATGTGCCACTGGCAGGTCATTTGGGGCAAGGCAAGGCCTTTGACAGGCTTGTCTCCCACTTCTATGGGCCTCAAATGAGGAGGGCCTCAGATGCATTCTGCAGGTCCTGTCCTACCTGCCAGGCAAGTGGCAAGGGAGGGAGGAAATGAAAAGCCCCCCTGCAACCTTTTCCAGTCATTAGCATCCCTTTTGAGTGGGTTGGCATCGACATTGTGGGGCCTCTGGATCCCACGACTGCCATGGGCAACAGATTTGGTCTGCTCTTAGTGGACCATGCCATCCGGTACTCGGAAGCTATCCCTCTGAGAACTGTGACTGCACCCTCTGTGGCCACGGCACTGATGGGGATCTTTACACGCTTAACAATAGGTTGGTTTAGAGATTCAATCAGACTTTTGAAGGCATGATTATGATTAAAGTGTGAAAAAAGGCAATAAAATCCTTGGAAGGTTTAATACATTTTGTTTTTTTAAAGTTTGTAAATAGGCAGGGAACCGTGGTGTGTAGGGCTATGTGCATATTGCATTGATGATGACAACACTGAAAAATTGAAATTTTAGTTTTTCTGTTAAAAAGATAAATGTCATTAATATGTGTGGAGTCTTGGAGTGCGGAAGGCACTATGGGTGATTTTCATTGATATGTATAAATGTTTTTGTAATAATGTCAAATAGGCATTATATATGAGTGATGTATATATCTTTAAATTTGATTTACAGCTCTGATGAAGTCCATAGAGGACAAAGCGTGTTAGCTGGGCTGACTGGAAAATTTCATGTATTGAAAAATCAATAAAAGTTGGATACTGGACGCATTCTTAAGACTCCTGACAATTGAATTTCACTTCTTGTTCATCATTGTTATATTTTTTAACATTGGATTGCCTGAATTTGGGCCAGAAACAAACCAATATAGTGGATGCTCCTTTTCTAATTGTTGTGGTGTAAATTGAATAGTTGTGGCATCTAGGCAGTGGGGCGAAGAAAAGTTGGGCGTGGGATCACTGACGATATTTAGTACGATACACTTGTGCAACGGTAGTGCCTACACTGCTTTTGCTTATCTTTTGTGTATGATTATGGGCCTACCTGAACTCTTGAAGCATAAGTGGGATGTCCTCCTGCCATGTCTTTTATTTACCTACAGGGAGGTACCGCAGAAGGGGGTAGGCTTTAGCCCTTTTTAGCTTCTGTATGGGCACCTTATGAGAAGGCCTCTCAGCTTGATGAAGGAGGGCTGCAAGCAAGCTCCCAGGAAGCCACTCAGGATGTAGTGAGATACATGCTGGCCTTCTGAAACCAGACACCATGCTTCTGGAAACTCGCTCAGGAGAATCTGGAAGCTGTCCAGGAGGACATGAAACACTGGTATAACCAAAATGCCACTGTGGATGAGTTTCATCCTGGACAAAAAGTGTGGGTAATAAAGTCTGTGGAGCCCTGGGTCCTGCAAGACCACTGGTCTGGGCCTTATGAGGTGGTAGAGCGGAAGAGTGATGTAATCTACCTGGTGGATCTTAAAACTCCAAGGAACCATTTACGGGTCCTACATGTGAACCGCCTCAAACCACATTTTGAGAGGTCTGAGTTGACCATGCTCCTGGTGGAGGATGATGGGGTGAAAGAGGATAGTGAACCTCTCCTCGACCTCCTAGCTTCCAAGGAGTAGGATGGGTCAGTAAAAGTGGTGAGCCTCTCCCCTACTTTGACCCTAGACCAGCAGGGAGACTGCTGTCAGTTGCTGGGACAGTTGCCTCCCTGTTCTCACTTACCCCAGGAGTCACCCATTGGTGCACTAATGATATTGACACCGGGGACAGCCAGCCAGTAAAACACAAGACTTACAGGTTGTCTGGCAAAGTGATGGCCAGCATCAAAGAGGAGGTCTCTAAGATGTTGGCGTTAGCAGTTATTGAGCCCTCAAACAGCCCTTTGTCCAGCCCTGGGGTGTTGGTTCCCAAGGTTGCCCCAGCAGGTGTGCCACCCGAACTCCAATTCTGTGTGGACTACTGTGGGCTCAACACAGTCACTAGGACAGATGCACACCCCACCACCAGAGCTAATGAGCTCATTGATCGGTTTGGAGCTGCCAAGTTCCTCAGCACATTTGATCTAACATCTGGGTACTGGCAGATTGCCTTGACCAAGAAGGCACCAGGAAGGTCAGCATTCTCAACACCAGAAGGGCACTAACAATTCTGTGTCAGTTCTTTTGGGTTGAAGAACGCCCCTGCCATCTTCCAGAGGGTATTCAACCTGGTCTTGGCTGGATTGGAGAACTTCAATGCTGCCTACCTTGATGGCATTGCTGTCTTTAGCTCCAGTTGGGAGGACCATTTGCACCACCTCCAGGAAGTGCTGCGGGTGCTGCAGAGAGCAGAACTATCTATCAAGGCCAGTAAGTGCCAGATAGGTTTACTTGGGGCGGCAAGGTGCAGCCCCTACACCCAAAGATTGTCACCATTCTTGCTTGGGCACCCCCCAAGACTCAGACAGAAGTGAGAGCCTTCTTAGGCCTCACTGGCTATTACAGGGGTATGGCACGATTGTTGTTCTCTTGACAGAGCTGACTTCCAAGAAGCAGCCATGTCAGGTGATCTGGACAGAGGCGTGCCAGACAGCTTTTGACACCCTGAAGGAAGCCATATGTGACCTGCGTACCTCAACAATGCCTCTCATTCCCTGCAGCTATCAGAGACCTCCGGACTGCCCAACTGGCCCTGTCCGCAGTCCCACATATGCAAGACCATGGCAGGAGGAAGATCCTTCTCCTGCCTCGCAGAAAGGACCTGGAACACCCTGCCTCTCCACCTCAGGCAATCGCGTCACTGCCTCAGTTCAGGAAGGACCTCACGACCTGGCACTTCGACTGAACCACAGTGTCATTTGACGGATCAGCAGTCTCCCACCCCCCCCCCCCAGCGCCTTGAGACCCTTACGGGTGAGTAGTCGCGTTTTACAAGTCACCTGATTGATTGATTGATGTGCACGAAACCCATGCTTAAGGCCCCTGACTTCTTCAAAGAGTTTGTGGTGCAGACAGACACCTCAGTGCATGGCATAGGGGCCATACTTTCACAGCTAAACAAAGAGGGCCTGAATCAACCTGTAGCCTTTATTCATATAAGGGAACAGAAGTGGAGCGCAATAGAAAGGGAAGCATTTGCTGTGGTCTGTGTGCTGAAGAAGCTAAGACCCTACTTGTTTGTGACTCACTTTAGGGTTCTGACAGACCACAAGCCCATCAGATGGTTAATGCAGATGAGGGGTGAGAATTCTAAACTGTTGAAGTGGTTTATCTCCCTACAGGGAATGGATTAGAACAAGCCAACGCTGAAGGCCTTTCCAAGTTCTTCCACCTTAGTAAAGAGAACTCCCAAGGGGTCCGGTAGCTCTCCCCAAATTTGGCTGAGGGGAACACGTGTTAGAACTGCCATCTAGTGGCATTTTTTTCCCCTGACTTTTTACTTTCCGACCTCCTGTTTTTGACTACGTTTTTGCTGGTTTTAGGACTCTGAGCACTTTACCACTGCTGACCAGTGCTAAAGTGCATGTGCTCCTATCTAAAATGTGATGACAATTGGTTTATCCATGATTGGTATATTTGGTTCACTTATAAGTCCCTAGTACAGTGGTATACCATATACCCAGGGGCTGTAAACCAAATGCTACTAGTGGGCCTGCAGCACTGATTGTACCATCCCCAGAAGTAGCCTTTCAAACCTGACTCAGGCCTGCCACTGCAGGGCCAGTGTGTGCAGTTTACTGCCACTTCGACTTAGCATTTCCAACTACTTGCCAAGCCCTCAACTCCACTTTTATTTTTTTTAAACTATGAACAAGAAAGTTTAAAACTTTTCCTACTTTGTATGTGTGCTGTACAGTGCAGCACCCATGCAAAGTCGGAAAAGTGAAAACATTTCTCCTTTTAAGGCCCGTTTTCCAGCAGCATTATTTTTTGTGCAAATCCCGTCTATTAATGTAAGTAGATAGGATTATGCATCAAAAGCATGCCAACCCAAACCCATCTTATGGCCCCTTGATGCTAAGTATTGTAAAACAGTGCTTTGCGCTGGTTTGCATTACTTTCTCTTAAAAATTAATGCAAATACCAATTTGTGTTGAGTTGTAAATCCCCAAAAAGATTTTGCGTTGGGTTTGCGTTACAAGTGTAACGCAAACCCGAGCCAAAACCTTTGTAAATCTTGGCCATGGTGTTGTCCTGTTCTCTCCTTAGTGCAATGCAGCTCTGCAACTTGGAGCTGAGTTGTGGAAGAAATGTGTATCCTCACATTTCAATCAAGTTAAAGCATTAAAGTACGAATTTTCATTTTCGTCTAAACAAGCACGCTGCTTCTTTTGTGCACAAGACAAGTCTCAGGTATGTGTGCCTTAACGCAATTCTGCTATCACACTTGGCTTGCAAATGGCTTTTTTACAATTCCCTGACATTTCAAGACTTTGCCTGTTGACAACCACGTGTTAAATTCTTAAGATGATGCAAATAAATGTGCTGCTTTTTTTCTTGTACAACGGTTTATAAGTGCAGCCGTCATTTTCCATAATTATTTTTGGCATTTCCTCCATCACATATAATCTTCTGCTAAAGGGTAGAGCACTCGAACAGCCCCCTCCCTGTGCAAAGCGGCTCTTTGAGAAAAGTGCTTGCTATACTTAGAGCCCATATTTTGCTGTTATGGTAACTACATATAAAAATGAAAATGACGCAAAATATACGTATTTGAAAACAGCATCGATTTATTTTGGCAACTGAATTCTGTGTGGGAGAAAGTTTTATTTCCCAGTAGATTCATGCTTATTCCTAGTACGGTTCCATTTACGAAACTAGCAGAATGTTTACAAAAGAAATTACCATGTTGTGTGATGCATGCAAGACACTGTATAGAAAAACAATGTAATGACCCATATCACATAGGGAAAATTATGTTTTTATATCTGCGTACACGTGGAGCTACGTCTAATACTATGCACAAGTTTCTGAACAAACAGCATTCACGAAGTATATGCATATATTTAGTCTAAGTGTGGATATATGACAACACACCCTCTTCTACTACGCAAATCAGGAAGAGTGTAGAGTCGACATGCACATGAGACCTCGAATGCCTCAAGACCTCGGAAGATGCAGACCATCCAACTCAAGAGGAAGAGGAACTTCAAGTAGGAAGACATTGTGGTCAACTTTGTAGTTGAGCATTATGGTGAACTACCTGGTCTACCTCCACACATTATCAGTGGAGCTGAGAAGCAGGCCATGTGGGGGATGCAACCAATGGGTGAATGCACTGGAGTGCAGGTACGCCCCAAGGCAAGATAGAAGATAGAAGCATGTGTGTAAAGGGTGAGTTTACTAGGGGGCATATTCACAAGAACGTGTGATAACTTCCGCAAAAGTTGCTTAACGCAACCCTTCACATCGCAGTCCATCGCGTGAAATTAACACTGTGTTAACGTGGTATTCCCAACCCGGCGGCACCATGCGATAGTATCAGGATAACGCGCCAAATGACCGCCCAAAAATTAACGCGACGCAGAAAAAATGCGAAACACGAAAAAACCTGCGATGCCCCAAACGCGCTACAAAAATCAGCGACAACCAGCTACAGGCCTGAAATTCCCACGCGTTATGCGTGAAAAAGCACTATAAAAGCAAACCAAAAAAAAAAATACAAAACCAAATCAAACTGCGTAGCACCATGGATGCACCCGGACCGAGTGCAGAGGACAACCCGAACCCCACAAGCCCCACGGAGGACCAGCCAGCAACCCTGTGCCAGGGGAAGGGCAAGGAGAAGAGGAAGAGGAAGGCGGGGTTCAGTCCGCAGGAAGACCAGATCACCGTCACGGAGGTGATAGAACACTACCACAACTGTTCGTCACCTCCACTGCGTCATTGGCAACACAAACGGAAATATGGCAGTCCATCGTCACCAACGTGAATGCAGTCGGAGTGTCGAGGAGGTCAATGGAGGAGGTCAAGAGGCGCTGGCATGAAGTGCACAGCCAAACCAAACAGAAACTCACTGCCAACATGAAGGCAGCAAAGGCGACTGGAGGTGGGAGTCCGGCGCCACAGGAGGAGCTGGATGAGCTGGAGGAAATGGTGGCCACAGTCATCAGTGTGGAGACGGTGCAAGGAGTCGGGGGTCAGGACACAGCGCGATATGACCGGACCCAACAGCAACAGGGTGAGTAACGACCAGGGACTGGGGGGACGGGGGGAGATGGGCACAATGGCACACATGCACAAACATGTGCAGCACACTGCACACCCACAATGAGTGCGGAACATGTCCCTGATACCCTTGGCACACCGCAGCACACATAGAAACACCAAGTAGGACCCCGTCCACAATGTGCACAAATGGGCCACTCTCCATATCACCAATGCCACACCCCACCCATGCACATGTGCCGAATCCATAAAATCAGCGGCTCTGTGAGCCACACTGACAATGCAAGTGACACTGCATGACCAATAGCATGGCTGAAGTCACAAGACATGACATGGCGCACGACACGACATTGAGGTGGCTAAGTGTGGACCACATCCGTAAAGGAGCAGGTCACACCCTGACACATCCACGTGTACCTACGACCCATGACGTCAAAAACACAGCAGCAGACACACAATGCACAAGAGTACAAAATTTCTACAGTCGCACAAATGACCCAAGTCGCAAACATCCCATCACCCGAAAAGCACACAAGTCACATGCACACCGACTCCAAGGGATAAGGGTCCGCCAAAGCAGAGCTGCAGGGGTGATTAGGCAACAATGCAGCACACACACATGGCAATTACAGTACCTCAACACTGACGACAATGTGGCACAGAGTGCAACACCCACACCACAGGACAGAGGACACAAATGGTGCCGCCTGTGCGTAGAAACTGGCCAATCACATCCGGCAATGCATGACACTGTGAGATGGCAATGTACGAGCACAACCACACATCCGTCATGTAGTCGAAATCTACACTGTCTCCCATCAAATAGCCAGCTTCACCAAAACAGTCACAATGTACATCGTCATGCAGTCTGGATGTAAACATCTACAATGCGTCAACATACATGGAACACACTGTTAACCTGCATCTCCCCTTTACATTGCAGAAGGACAATCAACACCTCCTGCAGAGCAGACCACACAGCTCTTCAGTGATGATGAAGAGGACACCCTGCACATTTGCACAGACACCCTCCAACGGCTCGTGGACAGCCTCCGCACCCCACCTTCAGGAGCAGGGCAGCCCAGCTGCATCGCGGTCACCCCACCACCTGCACAGCCCACACAGCAGGAAGCACACACCACCACAGCTGGCTCCCAGAACCCCCACGACCAACACATGGAATTCCAACACCGTGTGTTAGGGTGCCAGGAGAAGGTGGCAGATCAGCTGCGGATGGGTTTCGACCTCATGGCAGCCAAACTCGATGCCATATGTGGGTGCCTGAGTCCCATCAGGGAGCACCTACAGCCCCGAACGGACACCCACTGTCCGCACCATGCTCAACAACCATCCTTGGCTGACCTCGCTGGGTCCATTACCTGGATACGAGACCTGTCTAGGCAGACAGGCTCCAGCGATGACAGCACAGAGTCGGCACAGATGCGGCAGACAATGGAGACCATGGAGCAGATGCAGGCTGGAAGTATGGCTGCCACTGCTGAACACCAGCGAGATGTAGCTGCGATCTTCCATGCCTTGTGGATCCTCATCTTGCCATTGCTGCCACTGAGCCTGTACCAGATGACTGCTGCAGGAAGCTCGATACACACACCTCCGCCCGCTGATGGGTCAGTGGCAAACAGTGATGCAGCCCTATCACCTTCGCACCCTGATGTGTCAGTGGCACTGTAAGAATCTCACCTATGTTTCCGCAGGAACGTCACGGATTTGAAGTAAGGTCCACAACTTCTCTAAGTCACCTATTGCACCTGACAAAATCAAGGTGGCAATGGTAACCCGGGGAAGAAGGGAAACAAAACAAGGAAAAAGGGGAAGAAACTCCGCTTCGGAACTCAGACAACCACAGGATCCGTCAGGACAAGGCAAGAGGCTGTATGTAGGAGAGAGTCAGTACACAAGTTAGAAAGCAGAAACATATACTGGCTTTTCTGTATTTCTTGTTATGTCTCTCTTCCCTACCTTATGGTATCCCTTCTTCAGTAAACTGGTAGTGAAAATATAACGGAGTTTAAAGCTTGTATCTGGTGCTAGAAGAAATAATAAAGTGAAGTAAGTGAAAGGGCCCCTTTAGGAATGATGTGACACAATAGGTAAGAGTCTATGTATGTGCATACCTATACACCAAGTACAGCTCGTGGAAACAATCCCCCAGTAACGATCTTGAACAGTTGTATGTCGTAAATTATATAAACCTTATACTCAGGTGAATAACTGTTCTCACTTTTCCAATAGATCCTAATAGACGGAGCGGATCCCCACAGCGCCAAGAGCACAGGATCAGGTAAGCGATATAAACAATAAATCTTGAATTAACATGTCAGCGCGAGAGCGCTGTTACCGTAATAAACAATAATGCTTTTTTGTCTTGTCTGTTATCTTTCTTGTCTTTGCAGACAACTGGAACCGATGTCCTAAGACTCGCCAAGGAAATACGACCCGACAGGAGAAACGCTGCTCCACGCCGAGACTAACGCGAGGAGCGCTACGACCCGGAAGCAAGCAGGTAAGACGGAAATTAGACTACCACAAAACACTAGAACGCGAAGCGCTGCTGCTTGAGGGAGGCCGGGCTTTAACTTGCCTGACCTGTCCCCACGCATGCGTGTTCTAGGCCGGCGGCCATCCTTGTAGTTCGTTGCTCCTGGTCTGTCCTCGCGCAATCGTAACAGTCACACAGTGACGCAGCCATAACACCACCACACACACCTGACACACAGGACACACAAGACGTCTCAGAGGAGTAAGATGTCGAGGGTAATGACTGTGTGAGGAAGGAGGCAGTAGCATCCGTCCCCGCCACATGGCCTGTCCCTGCCTGGTTGTGCTCTCTGCATCATGCCCTGGAACAACACCTCCCAATGTCCCCCGAAGCACTCTGCGACATACACCTGGACCCCGACATGGACTGCCATATCTGCTCTGGTACCAATGACACAGCAATCCTGCGGCGGACTGAACTCTACCTCTTCAGATTCACCTTGCATTCCCCAAGGACTCTGGTTGGCCCACCACTGGTCAACCATGTTATGTGGGCTTGAAGTGGCCATGTACTGCTCCTGCTCTGACACCCCCCAGAATGTGAATAAAACATTCCAAATCACACAGATGTGTCATGTCTATGTTCCTTCATGTATTAATGTTTGGATGAATGCAGGGACGTAGGGCCCGATTCACAGAACTAACTTAAGACAAAATCCTAAACTTACTACCATTTTGGTATTCACAGAAGGCACTTACTCATTTTGGTATTCACAGAAGGCACTTACTCATTTTGGTATTCACAGAAGGCACTTACTTACTCATTTTGAGTAACTTACTCATTTGGTATTCACAGAAAGCACTTACTCATTCATGAGTAAGTGCCTTCTGTGAATACCAAAATAAGTAACTTACTCATTTTGAGTAACTTACTCATTTTGAGTAACTTACTCATTTTGGTATTCACAGAAGGCACTTACTCATCAATGAGTAAGTGCCTTCTGTGAATACCAAAATGAGTAAGTTACTCAAAATGAGTAAGTAGGTGCCTTCTGTGAATACCAAAATGAGTAAGTGCCTTCTGTGAATACCAAAATGGTAGTAAGTTTAGGATTTTGTCTTAAGTTAGTTCTGTGACTCAGGCCCTATGATCGCACCAAAAGGTACACCCTGGGAAATGTCCTCAATGCGCATGTTTGAGCCTGACCCACATGGTCAGTTAGATGACTGTGAAGGTATGAACTAGCTGTGGCCTCATTGCACATTAACGACAATCTCGTTACCCCCCAACGGAGCCCCACGTCCATGTGTCAAATCGGGTTGTGTGTAGAAATCTCATGATCGGTAGCAGTCCGGAAGTGGTGTCCCCATCACATGTGACAAAAGAACGTCTCTTTGCATTCCTACTCACACACATCTGTGTGGACACAGTCTGTTTTGATGGATGACCTTGATCTACATGGCAAGTAATTGGACACCATACGCACATTGCTGGTGACACGTAAGAGCACAGGTCTGCCAGCAACTATCCCAGCCACAATGTCTGGCCCACAGAAGTGGAGCTGTCAATGGGGATCCACACACAGTCCACAAGCGTCAGTCAATCCCTCCCTGTATACGGACAATGCACATGTGGGCACACGATTTGTCATTATAATGAACACTCATCACAGTTGTACACAGGTGCAGTGGCGTGGGCTTTATTGGCATGTGCGTGTCAGTACGGGCAAGGCAAGGGCCACAACATGCAGAGCAATGTTTAAGACACTTACAGGCAGCTTAGGAACATGTCGAGGTGCAAGTAATGGGGTGGCAGGAATAAACACCACTCATCACGGATGTCAACGGTCCCGACCCACCTTGCCGTGCTGGACGAGTCATGTGATGTTTGGCGCCTGCTCATTGGTCCGTGTCAGGGGGCACGACTCACAGCCCATGGGATCTGCATGGTGCTGTTGCGCCGTACTGCGCTGACTGTGTGCTCTGCTGACAGTGAGCAGGTGAAAGGATCCTACAAGGTCACATGTCATGCTACGTTGCCATGTGTGTACTCTCCCCCCAGCAGTGTCTCTGATTTTGTGACGTTGCCAAACGAGGCTGCGCAGATCCAACCATGGGACTGCATCACCTTGCACATGTGTGTGTACACACGCGTAGGTCCACGCACATGCATTCTGAGTCCTGGCGAAGGCAGACATGTCCACTGTTGTGGTGGGATGTGTGGTCATTCCTCCAAGGTGCTACAAGGTGTGGCGACCTGTGCTGTGGGTGACAATCAGTTGTGGCCGCAGGAACGTAGTTACTCGTCCATGTATGCGAGCGCTGCTTCATGGGCAATCTGTTCCGAGAGTTCCTCGTTGTCGGGGTCAAGGTACACGAGGGCGAGCCAATCCATTTCCTGGTCCGGGCAGCTGTGCTCCATCCACGCCGTTTCACCAATCCGCAACACAGCCCAATTGGGGAGCGCCTCGATGTGGTCACTGCACACGAGGAGTTGTGCAATCTCCCATGCCCAACTGCCTGCACATATGCCCAATGTCAATGCATCCCATGCACAGGTATCACGGTTACACTCCTGTTAGTGGGCCAATAGGGGGCGCACACACAAGTCATAATCCAGTTCAGCTACCGTTGTGTTGGATAGGCAGACATCCATGGGCCACTCGAATGTGCATGTTCGACAGTGGAACCAGGGCTGGACGCAGGTGACGTATGCAAGCCGGAAACTCAGACGGTAACTGATGCGCAACACTGCCAGTGGTAGTGATCCCAACAGATGCAGCATTCGTGCATGGTACAGTTCCACGTGACAGGGGTTGTGCATGTGCCCGGGATTGCCAGCCATTGCCTTTGTTGGTCTCGTAGCACCGGCACTCTTCTGACAGGCGGCAGTTATGTGGATGGTCTGCCACTGCTCGGAGCAATGAGTCGTATTTGTGTGCAACGTTTGTGCGTATGGGTTTTTTCTTACTTATGTGTCAGGGGCATCCAAGGCAGGTGTACCCCAAGCAGGGACAAGTGTGTGTGGGGTGTGGACACGTTTGTCTTTCATTCGCGCAGTTCGTGGTGTGGGAGTCGTCAGGATCTGGTATAGTATCTCTCACAGGGAGAACCAGCCGCATTCATGACCAAGGTCGAGGGTTCAGATGTCCTTCGGCCTTGTGTGTTGAGACAAAGGATCTTTCATTCCTAATGTTGGTCTGACTACTGTTTGGATTTTTTGAGATGTGATGTTTCCTTCGCGTTGCTATTGATGCCGGGCCTTTGACTTGGTGTGCACCAATGGCGATACACACACAACATTTGGCATGTATGAGCCAGGAGTCCGATTGGCTTTGTGCTCCTTGTACATTCTCTCTCTCACTCCCTCTCCCTCTCCCTCCCCCTCTCTTTCTCTCACTCT
Source organism: Calotriton arnoldi (assembly GCA_963921515.1). Lineage (NCBI taxonomy): Eukaryota > Metazoa > Chordata > Amphibia > Caudata > Salamandridae > Calotriton > Calotriton arnoldi. Next base: position 381,494 of record CAWUFW010004404.1, on the reverse strand, counting down.
CTCTATCTCTGTCTCTCTGTCCCTCTCTTTCGCTCGCTCTCTCTGTCCTTTGGTGAGCGCATGACACACCTTCTTATCTGTCATTTCGTTTTGCAGGCTGTGACTTACAGACTGTCCTGGGGGACCCGCCAGGACTGTTCAAAATAGTTGTTTTGTGTTTATTCTGTATTGGGCGAATTATTTGCTAGATCTGAGATGAATGTCTGATTCGCATTTGTCTGACGGCACATGTATGTTGGGTGTTGTGATTGTGCGACATCTGGCACATTGTTTTGTTTATGGTTTTGTACCGTTGATGTGCCATCTCTTTGTCCAGGGGTGGGTGGGGCGCGCCCGGTGTGGGGGCAACAGGGGGGGCTGGGTGTGGTGGCGGTGGGTGTTGTTGCCCTCTTGGGGCTCCGGGATGCATGGTGGGTGGCTCCATGGCATCTGTTGTTCTTCATGTGTGGCTATGGGCTGTGCACCCTTGTCTGGTGCCGGTTGTTGTCCAACTTTGCACCAGGTAAGAGCAGGTGTTAATTTCCTGCTGCGAACGCGCCTTATCGCATGTTTTGTGATCTTATCGCTTATCTGGCTGGTCGTTGAGAATGTTGCGGAGTGGTGTTGTCGCGGCTTTTTGCACGGGTACACCTACTCTGCATATCATTAGCGTTAGTTGCCGGGATCATCTGTGGCGATGTTTTTTGCGGGTGCTATCGCGGGTAAAGTGGTGATATCGGCTGTTAGCACCAGCTTGTGAATGGGGCTATGAATTTATCGCGACTTTGGCTGTGTTAACGTGCCGTTAACTCGGCGATAGCTCCTTGAGAATATGCCCCTAGGATTCATGTGACTGCTGTTGTTCTTGGCAGCAGTCACAACCGTGGCAGCAGTCACAACCATGCCTCCGGCTCACCCCTATGGAACAGTGGATTCTTTCCAACATGCACCTCAGCAGCTGTAATTGAAAGAGTGGGCTCCAACTCACCATCTCTATAAAAAGCAGCGGAGTTAAAAGCATACTGCAGTTGTGACACAGAATAGTGCATTTTAAACCCGTGCACCGAATTCACATCATCAAAAGAAAGTCACAACTCATTTAGTGATACCCGGTGAGCCCTCCCATTCCATTACAATAGGAGCAACTGCTTCAAATTCTTAAAGGTTCTTCCTGGCATAAACAAGCATTGGCCAATTTTCAAACATATGAATTGTAGTCGCATTGTCATTTAAGAACAACTTTTCGCCCAGTCAGAAACTTTCAATAACTCAACCAGAAAAGTACCAGTTTGCAAAGGTTTTGCTCTGGTGCTATTAAATATTCAATTTCCCTGTAGACTACAGCTGATTTGAACTCTCAAATATGTAAATAGTAACATGAGCAGGACGCCTACTATCTCGAGCCACTTGAGACCCTATTTACCACAGGACTAACTTACTCCATTTTATCCTTAGACCTAAATACAACCAAAAGGCGGCCACTACTTCTAGCATTTGAAGAGCCACCTCTTGAGGGATCGTGGTTTAGGTAGAAAATATCATCTGCTTACAAGTAGGTTGCCTGTCCTGATGCTCTTTGAGCTTCCCCCTTTGTTTTCTCTTTAGCCGCTAGATAGCTGCAGAGTAGACTGCGCCATAAAGTTTGTTTTTATTCCCATTTACATTTTCCACTTTGGCATATATTCCCAGTCTAGCAAACCAGTCCCCTTTCGGCAGCAAGGCTTCGCACTCCAAAGTGCCCATCCCTACCAGCAACCTGGACCATAATTAATGTGAGTCTTCACACGTTCTGGGAGGTATTTCTTCCTATCACAACCTAGGCGTGTAACCACAAATACTTGGTATGATTTTAGCCAACCAACCTGCCCACCAAAATCTGTTGCCAAAGATCTGGCACTCCTCTGCCTGACACCTTCAAGCTCTTGCATGCACTCCTGACTCTAAAATACAGACACTCGCTGAATGCTACTGGAATGGCGTAGATGGGGAAAGGGAGCATACCCTACTACTGTAAAGTGATGTAAGAGAAGCAGGACGTGCTTCACAACAAGCATTCAGGATGAGCAAGACCACAAAAAGCAGGCAGACCAAGGGGATGAACTGAAAAACAAGTACATAGAAACTTTGGAGGCATAGAGCTCAACAATCAAGCAGGGTGGATAATGTGTGCACTACATACTGCACAAGGAACGAACAGGCTATGGTGTATAACTTCAGTCCAGACTTCAGTCAGGGCTGTGAGCAACTGTCATAGACTTGACAGGTGAGCTGACTGTTCCTGGCTGGGCAGTGGTCAGTAAGCAGGGAAGTGTGACACCACTCCACCTTACAGGGTCAAAGGCAGCAGCTGGGCATGGCAGGCTGAGGCAATACTAGGACACAGTGGCACATGTTCAGGTACCAATGCACCTCACTTAAGCTAACCTGAAGAATTTTCAATACAGAACTAAGTGTGATGTGCATATGTCACTATGACACAATGTGGATACCTGGGCCTGGGTAGATCTGGAAAGGAATACAATTATAGACAGCATCCTGTTGCAAAGTACGATGGGCAATTCAGGACTTTTGCCTGTAGGACAATAGAAACAGTTCAGGCCCCCAGATACAAGTGGTTGTTGACAACCACTGACAACCACTGGCACAGATTAAGATTTGTCCCAAACACACAGAAGATTACTTGCATGGTGTTAGAAGGTGGTTCTAACCATCTGAGCCGGCTGGATTTTTCGCTTTTTGAACACTTAATTGTTGAGCTTTTACTGTGGGAGAGCCTCATAAGTTGGGACTCACCCACAGCGAACTCATGATGAAAGGGACTGCATGTGTATTTTACCAGTGTCCCCCTGGTTAGAGTAGGCCGCTGAGCTGCAGACAGAGTAAGGGGCACCGGGCTGGTTACATGCAGACACGGGTGTACATGCGTGTGCACAAGTGTAAGGGCTGCGCAGGGGAGATTCCTGGCGTGTGCAGCCCAAGAGCAGCTACAAATTGAATGGTGTGGCAGGAATTATGCAGAGCTGGGTGGTGACATGGAATAGGCTTTCTACAATGGGAAGAAACATTTGAGGGAAAGTCAGTGTGCTTTATTGTTTTTATTCCATTATTCTCCTATGAGGATGGAGAGCGCATGGGATAGTTTTACTTTCCTAGAGCCTATAAATTCCAGACACGCACTAAAGTCCACTGTAACTTATGTGAGAAGAAGGATTCTGCAGAGTCCAAAGTCATATTTGTACTTCTTTTGGGTCATCCAGAAATGTCATATTTCTCTGAGTCAGCTCATAACCAGGGCCTGGCTGGGGCTGACCCTGCCAGGCTGAATTAATGACCTTCCTCCCCAAGCTGTAGCCTCAGAGGCCCAGCCCTGCACAACAAGCATTCCAAGGGCGAAGGCCTCCACTCCAAGAAGAGAAGATGGGTGGAGCTACAGGTCCATCCATCAGCAGCTGACACCTGGTGCCAGGCACCAAGCTGCTCTGGAGAGAAGGCAGCGAGGGGGGAATGGGCTCTCAGAGACCATGTGGCATGAGACCCCTGGACAACACCATTTTGAACAAACCCAGAGGCCTGGGCAGGAAGGAGGGAGCAGGGGCAGAGAGGTGATGTGTCGCTGTGTGATAGGGCAAACAGAGACTTCCTGCCAGCCCCCTCCCCATTCTTTAAAAAGAGTCTGCACAGGAAGAGGAGCTCTCTCTGGGGTGTGGTCTGCTGAGGATGACTGGTGCTGGAGCCTGGCACCATGGGCAGCTGGAAGGAAGAACCTCCAGACTGGCCCAGGACCCTGACTTGTGCCACAAGGGGAGACCAGGACCAGTGTGCAGAAGCCTGTGCCTCTGCGCAAGGAGAAGAGAGGCCCAGGAGAAGAGCCAGGTGAGAGGCTGTTGCAGGGAGCCAGTGAAGACAGATCCCTGCTGAATCCCCCCTCCGTGAGACCAGGAGGGCGAAGGAAAGTGCTCCCAGTGGCTAGGGCTGGCCACCAGGAGCGAGAAGAGGCCAGAATGGAGCCGATCGGTCGCCTGGGGGCCGAGATATGCCCCCCAGAAGGTAGGCGACCTTTGACCTCTGCAGGGACCAACGACGAAGTGCATGGGGCTCCGCCGCCGGTCCAATATGTGCTCCCGGGGTGGGTCAGGTCCCGGGGGCTGCCCCACAAGAAGAGAAAGTCGGGGAGCGCCATTGCGCTCCCCGTGAACTTATCCAAAGGGGGGGTGCCAGGAGCCCACCCTGGCCCCCCGAAGCCACAGGGACAAAGCGACGGCGCTCCCCGTGAAGATTGTCCAGGGGCCCGGGACCCCATCTCCGGGCCCCGAATGGAGGAAGGAGGAGGGGGAGTGCCGCCGCACTCCCCCCCAGTAGCGGCACTCCCCCCCAGTAGCGGGAAGGCAGGGGGAGTGCCGTCGCACTCCCCCAGAGACCCGCTGGAGCGGGGAAGCAGCCTTGTGTCTGCCGGCCAGAGCGGGCAGACCAGAAGATGGTGCCAGCTCCCGCGGCAGCACGCGAGGGTGCTGGCCAGTCAGGGAGCTGGCGGGAGCCACCGGGGGTGGGCTCCCCGAGTGGCTCTCCATCGAGCCTGCAGTGAGGGGCCCGGGTGGGACTGGGCCTCCGAAAAACCATTGGAGCAGCCGGGGGTGGGATCCCCGAGCTGCCATCGCTCACCTGGGGGTCCTTCCACCGAGGCAGGGCGCCGCCAGAGGGCTACGTCGCGGCTCTCCCCGAAGCAGCAGGAGAGCCGCTGCTATAATATGCGGGGCCAAGGAGAAGCGCCCCATAATGCCTTGCAGGCCCGGACCGGCCTGCAGGGGAAAGCTGCTTTTCCTTGGCTTGTGGTGGCCCCAGGAGGACGGGGTCACTGCAAGATGAGTGCCTAGGTGCAGGGGGAGCTGCAGAAGCAATGCAGTCTCCCCCAGCATGAAAATGGAACGTCCCTCCCTAAGTCTCTGGGGACTTACAAAGACTAACCCCTCAAGGGCTCAGCCAGGCGTCATCAGCATCCCCATGGCTGGAACTTTTGTTCTGCAGCTGGGGGTTCCTTAGGGACTGCCTCAAGGTGTGAAGGGCATCCCCTGGAGGAGAAGAGGTGTAACTGCACCACAAATGCGTTTACCTAGGTTATTTCTTTTTAGGGGGACTGGAAGTCACATGTGTTATGTGAAGTACCTGTGTAAGATGAATCATAAGCAAAGTGGGGTTATGATGTTGGACACTCCTGCTAGGGTGTCTGGCTGTATATGCTTAATCCTGTGATTATAACTGTGATGCCTTTTGGGGGCTTGTATTGCAATGCATTATAATGGTTAACAACTGTGATAAGTACTGTCATTTTAAGTGATGCTTAGACATGTATTCTTGCTGCTGCGTTAGGTGAAGAACAACCCAGACTGTTAGCCCCTAAGATGTAGAGGTGTATACTATATGGTCAGTATGACATGTTCAGTCAGGGTTATGTGTCACCAGGGCAGGTGTGCCTATTTTAAATGCTTGTTGAGATAATGGGGTGGGTCGCCACTGGGATGGTGCCAGTGCGCAGGGCCCTCGCTCCAGGATATGTTCAACTAACTGCATTAGGGGGCAAGATGATGAGCATACATGGGAGTGGTGGTACTAGACCCCACCCCCCTTTGGGAGGGGTGGAAATGTTATGCAATGTCACAAAGTAATTTCAACAGCTTATGTATATTTTTTAATTGTTGCATAGTATTGAGTAGTGTGTGTGTTTAATAAATGTACTCTTACTTTTATAAAGCAAAGTACAGACTGGACAATCAATTACTGAGTGTTATTTCTGCGTACTGGTAAATGGCGATTACTAGCCCACACCACCTCCCTTGAGTAAGCCTGAGACTGCTCTGCAACGCTACCCTTTGAGAGTCAAGCGCTACAATAGGGTGTTAGGTTCCCAGTGAAGGACAAATGTGACATGTTATTTGTGCAGGCCTCACAGATACTGCCTCGTTTTCCAACACATGGCATATGTACATATGTGCTTTCTCAGTACTAGGCCCCCTAACCACCTATGTCTATCTGTGCACATCTGCAGGAAAATGCCTCGTTTTGCATGATCACCCCCAATGTGTGTGGACTGATGCTGCTAAATATTTGACTCCATTACTTGCCATTTGCTAACCAGGCCCCAGGGCATGCGCTCTGGACCCTAAAACATGTTGGATTGGTTATATTTCTAATTGCCACATTTAACTTACCTATAAGTCACTAGCATATGGTACAAAGAATACCCGGACCTGTAAGTTAAATGTCATTAGTGCATTGCAGCACCAATTGTCCACCCACTAAAGTGACAGCGCAAACATGACTGCAGTCCTACCACTGTAGCCTGGCTATAGTAGTTTTAAACCACAATTCACCTGTCAAAATAAACTCTCTTGTCAGATCAAAACCTTCCTTTCAAATAATAAGGTCCCTATGTAGGCCTTATATGCCCGAAGGCTGGGTTTGCGGTATTTGAAAGTAGAACAAGTAAAAATATAATGTTACACATGTCCTTACATTTAAAAAGCCCCAAAAACTACTATCACTTTAGCAAAGCTGGCTGTTCCATAGAAAAGCAGCGAATTACAATATTATATTTAATAATGATAATGTTGGTTATTACACAGCTAGAAATATAATTCAAAGACTTTTTAATAGTCATTTCAAATCAAATTTAATGATAAAATCAAATTAGTGATAATTAAAAAAGGTACCTTTTCCCTCCCTAAAGCCTCTGGAGTCCCATTTGCATGAGCGCAACTGTCACCTGGCAGGTGAATAGCTCCCTTGAGGAGGTGTGAAAACTACTCCGAGAGGACAAATATATCTACTGCCAGTCTGGTCAGGAGATGATGAACATGTAAAGCTGATGGCTGCAGTTTAGTAATTCACCAGACTGATCGTATCCAACATGGTTGTGATCATTACAGTGAGGGAGAGTAGGGCCAGTTTGAGATGGTGGCCCCACCCTCCAATCTGATGACCATTACATGCCAACGAGGAGCACCTGGGGGCCCTCGGCTGCGTCAATCACAACAATCAGGAATTACACATTTTTTTGCTTCTTTAAACAATTCTTGGGCATAACTGATACTTATTTTCCTGGTTAGATTAATGACATTTTACCCTCAGCTACTTACTCCTGTATTCCCATGCATGATCTGCCACGTGGTAACCTGGAGGAGAAAAGAACGGCGAAGATTCTCTTCCAGTTTTCTGACTGATGTTGTTGAAATCTGAGCTGATGTATAAGCAGTGGCAAAGGGGAAAGGCGGATGCCGTATGCTGCAGCCACTGTCAGCTGAGTAGTTTTTAGGTCGAACCTATACAGTGCTTGTGCTGTCAGGCGATCTATTGTAGGTACTTTGTGGGGGTCTGACTCCTCCCAGGCATTGGATTGGCTTTTGCCTGTGTCTTTTAAGAACTGTAGCCTGCAAATGGCTAATGGTGGGTTTATGTCCCACTTCTTCTTAAAAGTTCACTCCCGGGGAGTATTGCAGTGGGGGCAAGCAGCGAAGCACACACAGTCCCTACATGCAGTGCTGACCTGGGAGTGCAGCCGATGAGTGCTTGTTTCATGAGGGGCTGGTCGGCCTAGCACACCGCCGATACATCACAGACCAGGCCCAGCCATGTCTGGTCGTAAACAGAGTTCGACAAAGACCACCCAGCGCGCACACCTCCTCTGGCATCAGAATCAATGCCGCTCCCGATTGACGTTTTAGTTGATGCTGGAAAGAGCCGGTTCCACACTGAGGGAAAACAGCAAGAAGAGGTAGCGGAGACCCAAAGAAGCAAGGATCGAGCATTCAGAGGAGCACAACCTATGGGAGGCTGGCTGAAAGAGCTAAGAGGAACCATGAGCCAGCAGGAAACCTTGCTGCACCTGTTCGCTGGAGGGTGAGGATGACCCCCTGTCACCACAAACACTGCTTCCCAGACCAGTCACTGCTCACCATGCGCCAAAACAGTGCCACCTCGATGATGCCTACTCCCCGAGGGACCATGCCCTTGAGAATCTCATTCTAAAATGGCCTTTGCGTCTGAGACTACCGTAAGTGTCTGTCTCCACAAGATCGCCTCTCCCCCCGCCAGCACAAACCTGCCTCCACCCCCCGCACAAGCCTGCCTACCCTCCTTCCGCACTTTACATTCCCCACCCATGTTTGCTGGCCCCCCTGACTCCAGGGTCTGCACCCCCCAAGTCTGTCTACCACCTCACCGCCCCCGTGAGTCTGCCTTCTCCTTCACCCCCGAGAATCTGCCTGCCCCATCACATACACCTGTGAGCCTGCCTTCTCCTTCAACCCCCAGCAAGTCTGCCTGTCCCTCCAGCCCCCGTGAATCTGCTTTCCCTCTCACCGCCTCTTGAGCCTGGCTTTCCTTCCATTAAACCCCCCTCCCCATGAGTCTACTTTTACTCCAACTCTCCCATGAGTCTCCCTTACCCCCTCATGAGTCAGATTGCCCCACCCCCATCCATGGCCTCACAAGACTGCCAGTTTCCTTTTGTGAAGACCGCCCCCTCTAGAATTAAACAGTCAACTAAATGATGCATGTGAGCAGGAGAGGTAACAATGTGCCTCTTCACTTGCTTCACGGCTGCGTTAGTTGATGCCACTGTTAGTCCTGGATTTCTCCCCCACCACCCTCCTCCCTACCAGGAAAGGGCAAGGGACAGTCAGCCTCCTCATATTCAGGCCCAGGACATGGAGGCTGCACATAGATCGCAGAACGAGCTGGCAGTATTTGAAAGTAGAACAAGTAAAAATTTAATGTTACACATGTCCTTACATTTAAAAAGCCCCAAAAGCTATTTTCACTTCAGCAAGGCTGGCTGTTGCATAGAAAAGAAGTGAATTACAATATTACATTTAATAATGTTAATTTTGGTTATTAAACAGCTAGAAGTATAATTCAAAGACTTTTTAATAGTCCAATTTAATGGTAAAATCAAATTAGTGATAATTAAAAAAGGTACCTTTTCCCTCCCTAAAGCCTCTGGAGTCCCATTTGCATGAGCGCCAACTGTCACCTGGCAGCTGAATAGCTCCCTTGAGGAGGTGTGAAAACTGCTCCGAGAGCAGGACAAAGGCCTTGATTGTCGGCAAGTGTTTCTCTTCCTCTGGAAGGATGGCCATTTGGGCTGTGCTCAGGAACTTGATTAACTTCAAAGAGGCCTACCCTGTCTCAGGTCAATGGTAGCTGACACCTGGGCAGGGCCCTTCTTTTTAACTCCAGTCAGACAGGGATCAATCGCAGTGGGAGAAGAGCTGCCCATAGAACTGGTTTGAAGTGACCACAAACCACACGGGCTCTGCACAAGAGGAGAGTGGTTTTACCACCTTAGATTTGGGTAGTGCGGGACATTGTTTGATTGGCTCCCGCCAAGTCAAACTAATGGAGTTGTGTTGCCACTTGGCCAAAAATTCAGGCTGCTGTCACTCAGAGCTTTTTTACAGCAGCAAATCCATTTCAGGGGAAACTTGGGAGAGAATATTCGGCCTTGTGCAGTCCTGTTTGGCTACAGCCTACTAGCTTGCCCTGCTGAGGATTTTTGACTTCTATTTCAGACACTAAGGGCCTGATTATGATCTTGGAAGATGCGATACTCCATCACTAAAGTTATGGATATCCCGTCTGCTGTATTACAAGTTCCATATGATATTATGGAATTGTAATTTGGTGTAAGGGATATCCTTCACGTTTGTGATGGCGTAACCCTGTCCGCCAAGATCGTAATCAGGTCCTAAATTAGAAGGTAAAACTTCAGACCAGCCAAACCTGGTTTTTGTATTCGACTCATGCTCCATCACGGTTGGCCTTAAGTTGCATCTAGATCCCGGTCAAGCACAACCAGATAACAGTGGCTGGTGCTTAACACTTTTTGGCACTATTCTTATTTTCAACTTTAAAAACTCCTATCTCCGTTTTCCCTTATTGGAAATTTGTCATTTAGGTGTAATTGTGTTCATTAATTTATGCTCTATTTTTTATAAATTGGAGTGGGATATTTATTGTGTTGGGTTCTTGATTTCCTAACTGTCTTGGTACTTCTAAATGCAATACACATTTTCTTAAGTTAAGCCTGTCTGCTCTGTGCCATAGCTACCAAGGGTTGAGCTCAGGTTTATATTATTGAAACCTCTACTGGACCGAACAAGAACAGTGGCCTTATTACTGATGGTGAACTACCATCCACCCCAACTAATAATCGACTTTCTCACACCGCCAACCTATGGGAAGGCCTGCCAAAAACGTCCCCACCTTAAGTAATGTACAGTCTCTTTATATCACCTTTGCAGGAATTGAGGTGTTGGCTTCCCAGTAACCTCCAGAGATATTGCCTTCCTGCAGTGCCATTCAGACATTCATAGCACAGTGTCATGTGTAATGAGTGTTTCACATAACTATGATGATGTTTACACATGTGTCATGTCTACATTGTCTTCATGCGACACACACCCTTCCAATATCCAAAACTGGAGTCATCAGCCCTTAGGTATGCATGCAACAAATGAGTGTATGAGAAAATCTCTGCAAAGTGTCGCTAGCAACATCAATGTTAGCCTGATGAAAATTCCTACTGATGTTACTATATGAAAACCCATAACCATCTCAATGTTACATCAGAGGGGCATGTCTAGCGAGTATACCTAGGGCCATATCACGCAAGTGCCCAGGGAACGCACGGGCATTTGCGCCCGCTTTCTGTGCCCGCTGGGCACTTTGGTATTACAGAAGGGGCTGAAAATGCTTGTGCGGCTCCTTCTGTAATACAGACAACACTGGCGCACATATAGCGCCATCGCTATCATTATAGGTTGTTCCCTCATTTGCATGGGGGCAAGGCCCCATGCAAGTGAGGGAATCACTTTCCCTCTGCACCCGCACCACATTACCGATATGGGTGACGAGATAAACATGCCTTTAGGAGGTGCACTTTCAGTATAGCACAAAAAGGTGGCGTACTTTTAGCGCGTCTTCAAAGTGCATGAAAGGGGTCCCATGAACTCCCAGACATTCCCTTGCAGGCGGGTGCAGTCACTCACTGCACCCACCTGCAAGAGGATCTGTAATCCCTTTTAAAAGTGCAGGCTGGTTGCCGCCTGCACAGAGAAACACGGTGAAGTTTTAAAATAGCTTCTCCGTATTTCTCCTGAATGCGCTGCCCTGTGGGCAGCTGTAGTTCATGGCTGCCCGAGGGCAGGGCATTTTTCCATACAGGGCACACTTTACAGGTACGTTGTAGCTTGAACATGGAAAGTACGCCCTATCTGTAATACGGGCCCTGATCTACAATTGAGTACCTGTCATGGCTTGTGATGTTTCTTTACTTATGATAAATCCAAGTGTCCTGTCAGCAAAGGTGCCATTGTGATATACCACATCAGGCTGAACTGCTAAAGGAAATTACTTTGTGCCAGCATCAGTAATGCTGGCAAGTTCATAGAGAAGGATCATGGCCTGACTTCCTATAATCATTGCTCTTCCACCTTCAATATGCAACATTTACCATCCACATGACTAAATATGCATTTGCTTACAGCTCCAGGCACTCAACATCCCACGGGCATATCATTGCTAATAGACCACCAGGTTGTGTCAGGGGGTCCATAGCGAGTGAGTATGATGTCCAACTTCTGTCATGCACCAGTTATATATGTCTGAAGTCCAATGGCATCAATAGCAGTGATTGACATCAATCAGTGCAGTGAAATAACAACACATTTATGTCATGGATGATTGTTGGGCAGGACAAGAAATATAACATCATCCATGTGTTAGACTCCATGTCCTTAGTTCACACATCAATCTGAGAAATGACAGGTTTGGAAGGTGTGGTACTCCACCAAAGCATGGTGGATAACCTCTCTGCTGGTTAGGATATCTGCCACATTTGTGATCGAGTATCTCAAGTATCTCATCCACGAAACTCTTGAATAAGGTCCTTAGTTTCATTATTGTACATTTAAATAAAAGCAAGTTGAATGTTATATGTTACAATGAGGTAAAATCTTTCTGTGAGTTCAAGTAATATTTGTCGTTCAGAACATAAACTGTGGGATGTGGACATCCAAACAGACAGCCTGCCCCTTTGCTTGGCAGAAACACCCATCACCATGGAGCCGCTGCCTGGCTTACCCAGGCTCACCTCACACCAAGTTACCAAGCACTGACAAGATCTGGGCAGAGTGGAGGGGAAAAGCGTCCCCACAAGCCAGCTTAAAAGGTACATTTCGAAATGTGTTGTTTGTTTCATTTTGAATGATATTGGAATCAAGGTAGGGAGCATAATGATGGGAGACATAAAACCTGCAAGAAAGTGGGTGGTCATATTTCTTACAAATATGGATACTGCCAGTCTGGTCAGGATATGATGAACATGAAAAGCTGATAGCTGCAGTCTAGTTGTTCACCAGACTGATCGGATCTGTAACGTTAGTCCCCACCACATAAACCACAGGGACAACGTTGCAACTTGGGAAGTTATTCTTTATTGCATGAGAAGGAGGCGCGTACGCTCTCCGCTATGCCAAGTTCATAATCGCGCGTCCTAGCGCGCTCCCCCGTCAGGCACCACGTCCAGTCACGTGGGTGTCTGACAACTAGGCTGCGACACCACATATCTCCCCCCTTTAACAACAACACAAAGAGATGTACATAACAATGCAATTGCTTTACGTAGGTTCTAACAATATGAACATAGGGTCTGGAGGAGACCAATACTGTAGTGCCTCAGCCAGGGGAAGAACAGGGAAAAGGGAGAGTGGGAGAGAATGTGAGAGAGAGAGAGAGAGAGAGAGAGAGACTGTCCCAAGGTGGAATGGTTAGTCCCCTGAGGGGGGTTACATTTCAAATTCGCTATATCTACTGGGACGCACAACTAACCTGCCTGTGCGGGTACGTGTGTAGGAGGCCTGCTCCCCTTGTGTCCCTGTGCCCGAGGTGTGGTCTGTGTGTTGCTCTCTGCTTGATTTTCGTTGTGTGCGCTCGGTGCCCTCTGCCCCGTGCCTGGGTTGCCTGCGTCATTGGTCTCCTGGGGTGGTGTGTGCTGTGTGGAATTCCTGTTGTTACTTGGCCCTGTGTCACCCCCTGTCCCCCCCAAGGTGCCGGAGCCTCTGGAGTTCTCTGGTGGAGGGGCAACATCGACCTCCGCTTCCTCACCATCGTAGCCCGCCCTGTTGGTGCTGCTGTCCGTCGCCCACTGGAGGACTTTGTTGCACTTTGCCATGCGGCCGTGTGACCACACTTTACCATCACTCAGGAGAGCGGATCATGAGTAGAGTTCTTTGATTTGTAGTGGTTTGCTGAATTTGCTGTCACCTTTCTTGCAGAGGTGGCCCAGCTTCACCCTAACCCAGTCTCCTATCGCCAGAGAGACTTCTCGTACCCCATGTCTCCTGTCGTAGTTGTCTTTGTAGATCTTCTGGGCCTTTTCAATGTTGCTTCTCACCACCGCCGGGGACCACTTACTTTGTAGTGTCATGTTCATCCACACGAGATTGTCCCTCGTAAATGGTTCTCTGCCTCGTAGGATCTTGAATGGGCTGTAACCTGTCAGTGTGGGTGTTATGCGGTATGCCAAGATCGTGTGTTTGAGTTCTGTCTCCCACTTCTTGCCCGCGTTGATGGCAGCTTGGACTGAGCCCATGATGACGCGGTTGAAGCGTTCGGCGAGCCCGTTGCCAGCGGGGTGATACACTGGGGTGTGCTGTGTCTTGATCCCGTTTCTTCGGGTGAAGGCTGTCCATTTGTCGGAGGTAAACTGGGGTCCGTTATCGCAGGTGATGACTCTCGGGATGCCTTCCCTCAAGAACGCGCTGGTGAGAAACGCGATGATTGCATCCGTGTCCGCCCTCTCACAGACCTCCACTTCCAGCCATTTCGAGTACCTGTCGACAAGAACGATTACATATTTGGGCACGCCCCAATCATCCAGGATGGGACCCAATATGTCGACTGACAGCTCTTCCCAGGGGTTGTTGGGAGTGGCGAATTCACCCATCGGGGGCCGCAGCAGAGTAAGCGATTTGTCCGCATTGGTGCAGTGCCGACACGCCCGTACATATTTTTCCACGTAGGAGTCAATGGCTGGCCACCAATATGACTGCTTTAGCCTCCTCTTGGACTTTACGATCCCTAAGTGGCCTTCATGCACTATGTATAGGATGCGGTCCAGTAACGACTTCGGGGGTACCACCTTGTCACCCCGGAGTAAAAAGATGGTGTCGTCGCTGAGGGATAATTCATCATGCACTTCCCAATACTTCCGGGTATCATCTGTCACATGCCTCTTCTCAGGCCATCCCAGCGTGACGAAGGTTTTCACTCGGGCTAGGGTATGGTCGTTGTCGTAGGCGGATGCCCAGTCTTGTGCACTGATGATGTCCTCATGATCTTCGGTGAACGCCACCTGGTACTCTTCCCATTCACTGGGTTTGGGTGCTGCTTCCATGGCGGCGGAGCGGATGAGGAAATCAGCGACTTTGTTTTTCTTGCCCGGTAAGTATTCCACGTCGTAGACGAAGTCCAGGAGCTTGAGGGACATTTTCGCGATGCGCGGGGGGGCAGTCGCGTGGCCGCTGGATGTCAGGACCTTTATTAGCGGTTGGTGGTCCGTTCTGAGGCTAAAACGGGAAGCCCAAAGGTACTGTCGAAACTTGTCCATGGCCCAGATGACGGCAAGCATCTCCTTTTCGATGACACTGAATTTCTCCTCGTTGGGGGCGAGCGAACGAGAGGCGAAGCCTATTGTGGTTTCCGTGCCATCAGCAGAACGTTGCGACAAAACCGCTCCCAGTCCCTTCTCGCTGGCATCAATGGTCAAAATGCTGGGGGCCGAGCAGTCGAAACCTTGGAGAGGAACGGCCTCGCAAATGTCCTTTTTGATGGTTTCAAACTCAAGAGTGGATTCCGGCGTCCAACAGAAACTGTTCTTGCCCTTCAAGAGTTGGCGCATGGAGTGGGTTTTTGTGGCAAAATTGCGGACAAATTTACTGTAGAATTCCGCTAAGCCGAGAAAGGATCGGACTTCTTCTTTGGTTCGAGGTTGGGGTGCGGCTTTGATAGCTTCCACATTTGCTTGTTTGGGGAAGATCCCATTTTCAACGATCTCGTGCCCCAGGTACTTGACTGTGCGCAGTCCAAACTTGCATTTCTCCAGTTCTGCCGTGAGGCCGTTGTCTGACAGTGTCCGTAACACTTCCTGGAGAGTGGCATCGTGTTCCATTTTGGTCATCCCCATGATGAGTATGTCATCCTGGAAATATAGGATGTTTTTGCTATGCTTAAATAATTTGTGCATGAGTTTTTGGAATACTGCCGCAGCGGATGTCAGGCCAAATGGCATGCGTCGGAATCTATAGCAGCCAAACGGGGTGATGAACGAGGTAAGTTTCCTACATGAGGGGTGGAGCAGGATTTGGTGGTAGGCTGCTGTGAGGTCTATTGTAGAGAACCACTTAATTCCCTTGGTCTGAGCCAACAGTTCATTAATGCGTGGTAACGGGAATTTGTCCACCAAGATGTTTTTGTTCAGTTCTCGGAGGTCAATACACAACCGCACCTTCCCGTTCGGTTTCCGTGCCACGACCAGGGGCGCCAACCACTCAGCGCTTTCGATGGGCTCTATTATGCTGCCCTCCTCAAGGCGTTGCAGTTCCAGTTGTACAGCTTCCCTGCAGTTGAAAGGGATATTGCGCACTTTGTGGCTGACTGGTACGGCACCTTCCTTTAGGACTATCTTGTGCATGAATTTTGATAGTTGGCCGATGGTGCCACCAAAGACGCTGGGAAAGTCTTTCTTCAAGTTGTCTAGATCCTGTTTGTGGGAATCGTCTGCCATGAGGACTTGAATATCTCCACTGGGATTGAGTTGTATGCCTAATGCACCCTGGTCAGTCCATCCCAGAACTGAAGGACCTTTTTCTGCTACGTACAGTTTTCCTGTCGTCACTTGACCTTTGAACTCAAATGTGAGTGGTCTGAACCCTACCATGGGGATCCTCTCCCCCGTGTAAGTGACCGGGTGTACGTCTGTGGGGTGTAATTGGCTCCCTACGGTGTTGGCAAAATCGCTGTCCCAAATGTCTCGTTGTATGATTGTAAACGGGGAGCCTGAGTCTGCTACCATGGAAATCTGGACTCCCCCTGATGGTCAACAAACAGGATGGTTTCTTTCTGGTATTACAATCTATGCCCCAAACTTGTTCATCAATGCACAAGATGCAATCTTCATCCCCGTCCCCCTCCCCCGTTTCGGGTTCTGAGTCATACATGACGCACTTCACTGAAACGTTGCTGGGTCTCCGCCTGCAGACTTTTCCAAAATGTCCCACCACCCCGCAGAAGGAGCATTTGACCCGGTAGGCAGGGCAAGGTTTGTCATTGGCCATGTGTGTGTGGCTGCCACACCTGTAGCAGGAACCCTTCTTGTCTGGAGGAGGTTTAGGGGGTCCTGTCGGGGTCCATGTGGGCCGCCTGCTATTTCTGTAACCTGTGGAGGCGGCGGGTCTGTCACTGGAAACTTTGGCGTCACTCACTTTACAGACTGTGGGTTTTGTCTCTGTGTCCTTCTTGGCTGCTACTGCACACCGTTTGGACAGTTCAGCTTTCTTGACAATTGCAATGATCTCATGTAGGGGCGAGTCTCCACTCACCCACAACTTTTCTTGAACACTGGTGTTGACTGTGTGCATAATGATTTGATCTCGGACCAAGTCATCATGTAGATAGCCAAATTTGCAGTTGACCGCCAATTTCTTGAGTGCTGCAACGTAATCTTCTATAGTCTTCGTCTCACTTTGTTTCCGCTGGAAAAAATAGTATCTATCTATGGCCGTACATATGACTGGCTGGTAGTGGCTGTCTAAGTCTTCCAATGCGTGCTGGAACATGTCTTCGTCGTGGCGGCTCTCGGTTTCTTAACCATATTGTCGTAGACCCTCAACCCTTCAGGCCCCAGGTTGTGCAGCAGTATTTTCTTCCTACGCTTGCTGGAGAACGCTTCTTCCCCTTCATCTTCCAGGGCAGACAAGTAGTTGAGGAAGTACCCCTTCCAATCGGCCCACTTCATGGCCGGTTCACCAGGTTTTGGGAGGAAGGGCACTGGATTCGTGAGGGAGAAGGTCTGGGCACACATCGTGGTAGTAGGGGCTCACCTGCGAGAAGGGAACTGCGTCCGGACACAGCTCCTTGACTGCTGCGGACAGGACCACCGTGCTGGAGGCACAGCGTCTGAATTTGGTGCTGAGCTGTGCAGACCGGCTCTGATGTACGTCCTTGGGACGCTGGATGAGGGTACTTGCAATGTAGCGATGCGCAGCGGTTGACCACGTGCGGGGGCCCTTGAGCATGTGAGCACGTGCTCTGCACAGTCAGTAAGAAAGTTCAGGTGCAAGGTTGGGCAGTATGCAGTGGAGCGAATGGCTGAGAAGGATAGTCACAGTTGCTGCATGGGTCCACGTGCGAGCATAGGACGTGTGGCGAGGCTCACTTTGGTGGGCACAGGCAGGACGTTATGCAGGACACCTGGAATCCCCACATGGGAGGCGCTGATGTCGTAAAGCGGCCGCAGGAGCGTGCTGGCGCTGTGGTTACAGGTGCTCACCTCACGTGCGCTGGTTGGTAGACTGCTGGTGAAGACCAGGGCGTGGCCAGGTCCATGCGGGGCTGTAGATGCCCAGACACTGCTCTCCCTCTCTTGAGCGCCGTGCAAAAGGGCACGCTTCCCGTTGTGAACGCAGACCGGGACAACGTGTCGTGTTGGGCGGCTGTTGCTGCGGGATTCGTTGCCCTTCGTCGCCAGTTTGTAACGTTAGTCCCCACCACATAAACCACAGGGACAACGTTGCAACTTGGGAAGTTATTCTTTATTGCATGAGAGGGAGGCGCATACGCTCTCCGCTATGCCGAGTTCATAATCGCGCGCCCTAGCACGCTCCCCCGTCGGGCACCACGTCCAGTCACGTGGGTGTCTGACAACTAGGCTGCGACACCACAGGATCCAACATG
The DNA here is from genome assembly GCA_963921515.1 of Calotriton arnoldi. Classification (NCBI taxonomy): domain Eukaryota; kingdom Metazoa; phylum Chordata; class Amphibia; order Caudata; family Salamandridae; genus Calotriton; species Calotriton arnoldi. The sequence goes on along the minus strand of CAWUFW010004404.1, from coordinate 363,509 downwards.
GTTATTTTCATTACAGTGAGGGAGAGTGGGGCCGGTTTGAGATGGCCCCCACCCTCAAATCTGATGACCACTATACGCCAACGAGGAGCACCAGGGGGCCCTCTACTGCTGAAGTGCTGCCTCTTTCATCTGTGTACCATGATAGTAGAGTGACCCATCCACCCATGACAACATACTATGCTGCAACCTCCTAGCAGGTCCAGTTCCCGAGTGACATTCTCAGCATGAACCAATCTCCCCAGGTGAAAACAACGTGAAAAAAGCACCAGAAGGGGAAAAAGTGTGAGATACGTCAATCACAACAATCAGGAATTACAATTTTTTTTGCTTTTTGTAACAGTTCTTGGGCATAACTGGTGCTTATTTTCCTGGTTAGATGTTGGCATTTTATTCTCAGCAACTTACTCCTGTATTCCCGTGCATCATCTGCCACGTGGTAACCTGGAGGAGTAAAAAATGGCCAAGATTCTCTTCCAGTTTTCTTACTGATGTTGTTGAAATCTGAGCTGATATTTAAGCAGTGGTAAAGGGGAGAGGCGGATGCCGTATGCTGCAGCCACTGTCAGCTGAGTAGTTTTTAGGTCGAACCAATACTTGTGAGGCGATCTGTTGTAGCTACTTTGTGGGGGTCTGACTCCTCCCAGGCATTGGATTGGCTTTTGCCTGTGTCTTTTAAGAATCGTAGCCTGCAAATGGCTAATGGTGGGTTCATGTTCCACCTCTTCTTAAAAGTTCACTCCCATGGAGTATTGCCGTGGGAGCGAGCAGCGACACGCATGCAGTCCCTACGTGCAGTGCTGACCTGGGAGTGCAGCCGATGAGTGCTTGTTTCATGAGGGGCCGGTCAGCCTAGCACACCCCGAGACATCACAGACCACGCCCAGTCATGTCTGGTTGTAAACAGGGTTAGACAAAGACTCCCCAGCGCGCACACCTCCTCTGGCATCAGAATCAATGCCTCTCCCGATTGGCGTTTTAGTTGATGCTGCAAAGAGCTTGTTCCACACTGAGGGAAAACAGCAAGAAGAGGTAGCGGAGACCCAAAGAAGGGAGGATCGAGCATTCAGAGGAGCACGACCTTCGGGAGGCTGGCTGAAAGAGCTAAGAGGAACCATGAGCCAGCAGGAAACTTTGCTGCACCTGTTCGCTGGAGGGTGAGGATGACCCCCTGTCACCACAAACACTGCTTCCCAGACCAGTCACTGCTCACCACGCACCAAAACTGTGCCACCTCGATGGTGCCTACTCCCCGAGGGACCATGCCCTTGAGAATCTCATTCTGAAACGACCCTGGCCTCTGAGACTACTGCCCCCCTAATAATAGTGCCTTCTCCTAAGAGTCTGTCTCCACAGGATCGCACCCCCCCCACTGGCACGAACCTGCCTCCCTCCCCCCGCACAAGCCTGCCTACCCTCCTTCCACACTTTATATTCCCCCCATGATTGCCTTCCCCCCTCACTCCAGAGTCTGCACCCGCCTACGTCTGTCTACCACTTCACCGCCCCCATGAGTCTGCCTTCCCCTTCACCCCCCGAGAGTGTGCCTTCCCCATCACATACACCTGTGAGCCTGCCTTCTCCTTCAACCCCCCGTGTGCCTGCCTTCCCCTTTAACCCCCAGCAAGTCTGCCTTTCCCTCCAGCCCCCGTAAATCTGCTTTCCCTCTCACAGCCCCGTGAGCCTGGCTTTCCTTCCATTAAACCCCCCTCCCAGTGAAAATGCTTTTCCTCCAACCCCCTAGTGAATCAGATTGCCCCACCCCCATCCATGGCTCACAAGACTGCTAGGTTCCTTTTGTGAAGACCGCCCCCTCTAGAATTAGACAGTCAAGTAAATTATGTGTGTGAGCAGAAGAGGTAACAATGTGCCTCTTCACTTGCTTCACGGCTGCGTTAGTTGATGCCACTGTTAGCCCTGGATTTCTCCCCCACCACCCTCCTCCCTACCAGGAAAGGGCAAGGGACAGTCAGCCTCCTCATATTCAGGCCCAGGACATGGAGGCTGCACATAGATCGCAGAACGAGCTTGCAAACCACTGCGTCCCTAATGGGCCCGAGGCATGTTCGGAAGTATCCTTCTTCTCTTCTTACTCCTGCTATTACGTTCTCCTTCCTCTCCTGTCGGTTTAATTTTTTTATATATCTTTTTCAATTTTTTACAAGCATTCGCAGCATGCCTCGATCTAACCTCGCGCCATTTTTTGTCTTTGTTTAATCCTGTTCCTCTAATTCTGGCATTGTTTTCTATCTGGTTGCTGATCCACTGCATGAACCTCACCTGGCACTCTTGGTGCACAGTCTGCTTTACCATCAGCATGGGTACACTGGAGATGACGCTACATTTGCTGTTGGTGTTTGTTTGTGTCTCTCACTTCTCATTGTGATTTTAGGTTTTTGCTCCGTTACCACTTCGGCATGAACTAAGCTTTTAGTTGTCTGAGAAAAGAAGAGGCAGACCGGGCTGTAGGGAAATTAGGGTCGATTCAGTGACCTCCACATAACTGGCCTGTTGAGAAAATCTGATTGGCTAGTCCTCCTCTGTAATTAATTTTTCAGGAGCAAAGCAGGTTGGGCCTGTCTAACAGGTGACGTTGTGAGGTGTAATTCTTTACCCATGGTATTGTCTATATGCCTGAGCGAGGAACAGCAGAAGTGGAGCAGTGGAGTGGATCCAGTAGGCAAGAGTGACTACACGGAACACTCCAGAGAAAGCAAGCCATCTGAAGCAGTGAAGTGCTTGCCCTTCTCATAGCACACAATATTCTGCATTGATGGCATCAACATAGTGCCTCAGACACCCCCAGTGTGCTTGTTACTAAGCTCCAGTGCACAAGTTTTTCATCAGATCAAATTGTGACCATTTAGTGTCCCTTTTTAGAAAATCTGTTTTCAGGGTCAGTCCAAACCCTGTACGGGAGGCTCAGGCTCTATTCAACAAAGGGGGCCATTGAGGCAGGATTAAAATAGGGCTATACCATGTTTACTGCTCAAATCAATTTCATATTTCCCTATACTAATTCACCACCAATACCTTTTGGGTTCTGGAGTAGCGTGCTACTCACCGAAAAAGCGATTTGACGCCTCGTAAGGGGTAGTAAGCGCAATATAAATGCAATTACAATTACAATGGGGCTCCTCTAAGATATGAACTGCACCCAATGAGTGGCACATGACGTGAAGTATCTCACTTGATATCCCAAATTGGGGAAACAGTTGATGGCATTTCAGCCACGCTGCCATGGTCCACAGCAGAACGAACCTACTTTGCAAAATGCCCCCTTGCGCGTCACAACTACAAGGCTTGTTCCTTCTCAGATGCAACTCCTTGTGTTGCAAAGGTAAGTAATGTCTTATGTATATATAATTCGGTTAGACTTGTCCAGTGTGAGGCCAATCACAGGAGCTGCACCGATAGCTTGCATGGAAATGTTCAGATTTCAAAACAGTACAATGCATTTGAAATCTGGTTGTGCAGTTCCAGCTTTCTCTTTTAAAAACACTCCCTCCCCGCATAACGGCAGGTCGTAGTGCTCCATGCTTGGTAAGAGTGTTAAATTATTTGCTTCATCTTTAAGCAACCGTGCGCCTTAACTTTTAGAAATAATGATTCAAGTGTGACATTTATATGAAATAAAAGTCGATTCGAGTGTTTAAAATAATGTGCACAAAACTAATCGGTATCACCTGCAGATTCAGCAAATGCATGGGGAACAAGTTGCTGTAGCAACAATATCACACACTGTCCCACATTTAAAGCACTGGTGCGCGCCTTTGTTTTACACGGTGCAGCACTCATGCACGCACTATAGGGTATGGACTTTACTCTAGTCCCGCCCACTTACCGCCTGTACTCTCACAACTGCAACTAATCCAAAAAGTGAGATCAGTGCTTACACAGCCACTCCCATACGCTTTATTCACCAGGGCCTTTGTAGTAAGGAGGTCCACGCAGGTAGGATGAAATACAAGAAGTTTTATTGTAGTAGGTTACAGGATCAGAAGAGCAAGTAGCAAAGCTCTATGAAGCAGCCCCACCAGGAGCAGCCTGCTTGCTGCTCAGCCCATGCTAAACTGTCACTTCACCTCACAGTCTCCCAACATTCCGAGGCGCATCATGACTCCAACATTCTATTGAGCACACAGCACAAACACTGGCTGAGCAGGAGGTGTAAATTACATGACATTAACACGAGCAGGATACTACAGCCTTCTTATCGCCTCTCGATCCGTCTGTAGGTTAATACATCTATACATCACTGCAGCAGTTTCATGAAGGTGCGGCCAGTTTCACAAGTGTTTGTTTTAAAAAGCTCAGGGCCAGATCGAACACCCTGGGGCAGATCTACAAGAAAGTGCCGCAGCGTGGCGCTGCAAGCCCTTTGGCTGCGCCACGCTGCAGCACTTTCAGAGCACAGGAATGCGACATATTTACAAGAATATGTCGCATTCCTGTGCTCTCCCTGCGCTGGCACACAAACAGCTGCCAGCGCCGGCGCAGGCACCCTTGCACCATGGTGCAAGGATGCCTGCGCCATGGGGAGATTGTTTTTGTGCAGGAAGGGGCACCTTTCTGCACAAAAACAATCAGTACAGGCTTTCCTCTTTCAATGCGTGCTGCAGAATGCAGCACGCATTGAAAGAGGAAAACGAGGAGAAATGAAAACATTTCTCCTCGGTGCGCCTCGCTACGCCACCTCTAGGGTGGCGTAGCATTCTACACGCATCTCCAGAGTTACGATTTCTCGTAAATCTGGAGATGTGTCTTAGTTCCATGGGTGTTGCGTGGGAACACCCACAGCAACACCCATGGAACGCCCCTTCAACGCAAAGTGCTGCGTGTGAAGGGACGGTATTTACAAGGAGAGGAAAAGTCACGCATGGTGGCTTTTCCTCTCCTTGTAATATCGAGGAGCCCCTGCGCCACCAGTACGTCACGAAAAGTGACGTACTGGTGGCGCAGGGGGCTTGTAAATCTGCCCCCCTGTGCCTAAATCATGACATCCTTGGCAAAGCATCACAGGAGCAAAAACAACCCACCCTCCTAAAGGACGGATTTTGTTTTGCATATTTAAACTTTCCAATAAGCTGTAAACATTTACATTGCAGCGCCTATAGCTCTGACTCTAAAATATGCGAGACCTATTGCATTGCAAATGCTTGTTTCAACCTTCTGTGGTCACTGTAGTAGCATGCAGCGTGGGACGTTACAAGTATTGATACGTCTGTAAATTAGTCTAACCAGGATGGAGAATAGGGGTTAAATTGTCTACTTTTAAATGTTGCCTGCTTGGTTTTGCAGCATCTTGATGAGCCCAAATAAAACCCCGTCGGCTTTAGAAGGGAGCGTGCCTGACTGGATGTGTTAGGAATAAGAATACTCGCCAAACGCCTACATTACACAGCTGTTATCGAGAATAACAGGGCACCATGACCAGCAAACGTGAAGAATGGATGAGAAAAAGCTGCCTGCAAACCAGCGGTTCCATAAATATTGTTATCAGTTGTTGCTCTTGTGAACATCTGGAGAAATGCATTTGTATTCATCAGGTTCCCACATTCTTTCGCCAGCTTCAGCCGGCCACATCAAGCACAATGATCTGCGTGTCATATTCGATGAAGCACTGATATGGGCCACCATGTCGAGTCTGCCTGGAAAATATTTTTCACAATTAGGAATGCTGGAAGGGGCCGCCATGATGTGCTGTTTAATCTCCGACACATTTTCTTCGGATTTATTGTCCAATCCGGTACTGACTATGCCAACAGCCAGCATCTGAGCCTTCAACAAAAAAGCTACAACTGAAAAGAGCACATACTGTTGTGTGTTTTTAGGGCTCATGCCTCAAATGCAGGGGCCATGCCCTCGGAAACCCACTGTAAACTGTACTAGGTACCAGCGCATGTGAGAATTAAACCCAAAGGGGGTTATTTACAAGCCCCTTACGCTGCAGGTGCATCACTTTTATTATGGGAAAAAGTGACGTACCGGCGGCGCAAGGGGCTCGTAAAAAGGCCCCAAGGTTCTATGCTTTAAAGTGCTGGGAGAGTCAGATCCCCAGGGGCAGATTTACAAGCCCCAGCGCCACTTTTGCGTCATTTTTAACATGTGAAAAGTGACGCAAAAGTGGCGCAAGGGGCTTGTAAATCTGCCCCTCAGTTACTTCTAAGAAACACCGCCGGCAAGTCACTTTTAATATGGGAAGAAGTGACGTACCACCGGCGCAAGGGGCTTGTAAATAGGCCCCACGATTTGTCCTTATACCAGTACACTCTCCATAACACAATCTCGGCATTCAAGTTCATGTGAACACGTCTGCCATTCACATGAACTGGATAAACACATTTGGAATGTCTTTCCTCTTCTTAAGAGGTAGGGTTTCATCAGCTCCATAAGACAGCCTATGCGTAGTGACTAATATATGATATATATGTGATATATGTGTTATAAATTATTCATTCATGGCTCCCAGGAATATGCTGTTCATCTTTGTCTCCACTAGGAGACAGTGGAGGACTTCTAAGAAAGGTGTGACGATGCCTCTTTATTAGGCTCATTCTCAACCTGGTCACCTAACTTTGGAAATATTGGAAATTTTTTGTGATTATTTCCCCCCAGTAATTGAGTTAGGCCATGCTGATTTTGACCATGGTGCAATTGCTTATCAAACCGTCACAAAGGAGCTCAATAGATCCACCCTGAGGGTGGTTGTAGTAGGGGTCGTTGTCAGGGGCATAGCTACTGGTAGTGCAGCCGGTGCAATGCACCGGAACCCAGAGAGGGAGAGGGGCCCACCTACAACAGCCCCTTAAGCCCTGAGAGGGCATCTAAATAATCACGCTGGAGTTCTGAAGGTGAACGAGCATTTTAAAAGTCTTTGGGGCATATTCACAAGGACTTATCCCCGAGTTATCGCCACCTTAACGCATCAAAAGTGGAGATAGATTTAACACCCCATTCACAAGCGGGTGCAAACTGCAGACATCGCCAGTATTCCCGCGATAACTGTCCCAAAATGTATCTCCACGGGTGACACCACCAACTATCCCTAATGAGATGCAGAGTAGGCGTTCCCGTGCAAAAACACACGAAAACACCACTACACCACTTTCACAACTAACTGCCAGATCTGCAATGCGAACCAAAAACAGGCGATAAGCCGCGGTAGCAGCAGGGAATTAACACCTGCCTTTTGCTGGTGTTAAGCAGGACGACTACCTCCTGCATGAAAGGGAGCCCAGCCAAGAGCCACATCTGAAGACCCACAGATGCCATGGAGACAATGATCATGCAGCTAGGAGACCCATGATAGCCACAACACCCACCTCCACCCACCCCAGGCCCGCCACCACCCCCAGGACCCCCCCGCCCCCTCCCCCCGGGAACACCACAGAGGCAGCGTACACAAAGATAGCGGACCCACCTTAAAAGCACCTGCTGCCCAGACCCAACGCCAGAAGAGGACATTGCCCACTACAGGCCCAAAAGGACAACCATCCCCCGCATCCTGACCCACATCGCCCACCTGCTGACGGTACCAACACAGCGGACAATCAACATCCCCCCGCAGACAAAGCTGCCGGCTGTGCTGCACATGTTGGCCTCTGGTACCATCCAACCCACAACTGCCAGAGTCGGAGGAGTCTCACAGCCAGCCCCATCCAAGTTCATCACACCTGTCCTGGATGCCATCATCAGCCTGGTACCCCAGCACCTCCACCTCACCCACACTGCGCAGGATCAGCTGGAGACCAAGCAAGGCCCCTACACCATAGCTGCATTCCCTCACGTGTCGGGGGCAATCAACTGCACACATGTACCCCTCATGCCCCCTGCCGACACTGCACACAACTACCTCAACAGAAAGCACACGCATCCCATGAATGTGCAGGCAATAGTGGACCGCCCGGGAAAACCTCAACAATGTCGTGGCCAACTCCCCAGGCAGAGTGCATGATTCCTACATCTCCCGACAGTCCATCATCAACCAGCGCTCCCAGGATGGCACCTATGGAAATGCAGTCCAAAATGAACACACCACACACCTCCAGCCCACAGTCATGCAACTCACGACACTGGCAATGGGCACGCAGCACAACTACATTCAACATGCCACACAACATGCCAACTGACCAGACACGACAACACGACTCCATTGGGAAGCTGGGCTTGCCATGCCCACAACCCAGCCATGGCAGGGCACCACAGCCACACAATAGCAGGATGTGAGGAGGGGCTTGGAGCAGGCATGTGCGAGAGCGGCAAGTGACTAATGAATGTGAACCTACCCAATGCCAGGTGTGGCGTGGAGGTGCCGGACAGACTTCAGTGTGCAAACCACGGAAATGGCCATGTGGACATTAACTGCTGGTGCATGGAGTGTAGTGGCCAGTGGACGCTACCATGTCCCCACAGGCTGTGGGGCAGAACACGGAAATGTCGCATGTTACGTCCCCCCCTGCATGCGCGGGCGAAGTGGGTTGGCCCTGCGTACGCCAGGCCTGCATAGGGGTGTGAATAAAAAGCCCGCCGCACTGGGCGTGGTTCTCATTCGGAATGGCCAATGCGTCTGCCAGGGCGGCGCCTCTCAGCCCACCACGAGGCCGGCACCGAGCGCGGCGGGGCCTGCGTCCCTGTGCGCCTGCCTCACCCCTGGCCGCTGGTCCCCAGACCCATCATGCCTGCCCCAGCGCACCAAGGAGGCTCCGCTCACCTGCCGACACCGGCGTGTGTCAAAGAGGGCCCACCACGTGCCGGTGCAAGCTCCAAGCCCCAGTCCTGCGACCTTTGCAGCCTCCGCAGACCATTGCTGGCCTCCACGACGCTGGCCCACAGTACTCCTTTTTCATTGACATACTCCACCGGTGTCCTCTTCGGCCCAGTTGTGGGCACATGTTGAACTGAGTCGTGAGTACTGAATGGCAGTGGCCAAAGGTCTGTGGCAGCGTCCACATCACTATACTCCCTCCGATCAGTGAAGCCAAAGTCTGCATCGCAGGCCTGCGACACGTGGTGCCACTAACCCTGTTCAACGCAAGCCGGCGACACGTGGTGCCACTAACCCTGTTCAACGCAAACCGGCGACACGTTGTGCCACTAACCCTGTTCAACGCAAGCCGGCGACACGTGGATGAGGGCTCAGGCCTACACTGCGGCCCAGTAGGTCCCACATGTGGAACTGTGTCCTGAGTCTTGAATGGCAGTGACCCCAAGTCTGTGGCAGCGTCCACATCCCTATACTCCCTCCAAGCAGTGAAGCCAAAGTCTGCATCGCAAGCACACGACACGTGTCTGTGGGCCCGTGCTGACCGCTGCCCTCGGCCTACACTGTGGACCAGTAGGTCCCACATCCAGCACTTAGTCGTGATTCATGAATGGCAGAGTCCACACCAGTGAACGCACGGAGAGGAGTAAGGGGAAGATGCGGCTCAGTCCGGATGAAAGCCGGATCCTCGTTACGGAGGTGACCGAACACTAGCAACAACTGACCTGGTGCCACTAACCCTGTTCACCGCAAGTCCGCATCCCGTGGTGCCACTGAACCTGAACTACGCAGGCCGGTGGGACCATCCAACCTAAGCCGGCGACACTCGGTGAATGGCCCCTGCTGACCGCTGCCTCAGGCCTACACTGCGGTCCAGTAGGTCACACATGTGGAACTGTGTCTTGGGTAAGATGTGGAGGAGTCCACACCATTGGACATGCCTCATCGCAGGCGGCATCCCCTAACAGCACTGGTGCCACTAACTCTGTGCGCAATGAGTCATGGGCACTTTCTGGTTGGACTTTGGTGGCGTCTGAGGCCATGGCCTGGGGGTTGTCTGCATCATCATCTGGCTGGACCGGACTTGGTGTCCGACATGTGTCTGTTCCATTCATCTCCACCATAGTGACTGTTTCAACGTGGTTCTGCCCTCAGCATCATGCCCTGGGGGTACACCTTCCACTGTCCACCGAGACACTCCGCGACAACTCCCTTTGTCATCTACGAAAACCTGCTCTGCTCTCATGACCCTGCCCCAGTGCACCGCAAGTCAGCGGCCCGTGGCGGTAGGCCCGTGCAGGACGCTGTGCATCCGGGGCCACTAACTCTGTGCAGGTCAAGTCATGGGGCCTTTATGGTTGAATGGGTGTGTCCTTGACGATGTACACTGTTGTCGTTTTTGACTGCACCAGGCACTCCATGACGGCTGGTGTGCACACACCCCACACACATCCAACACAGGTGTCACTCGACATGTGAGCCTGCTAATAAAAGTGGCCGGGCGCACGTGCCCGTAGCCATTCCCACCATCTAAGCAAGTGTGTCCGTGTGGTCATTATGTCAGCATGATGGGCCCGAGCCCTGCAACATCACAGTGTGCTGTCTTCAGCGGACGATACCATGTCACCTCAGTGTTGGCTTAGACCTAGGACATGTAGCTTCGCCCGCCCCCCCCCCCTGCATGCACAAGCGGCGTGTGCTGGTCCGGCGTACGTCAGGTCAGCGCAGGGGTGTGCTGATTCGGCAGGGGATCAGGGCGTGGCTCTGGCCTGGCCTTGAGCAGGAAGTGCGATAAGTGTGTCTCTGTGTTGGGATGTTGTCGCCACCAGGGCCACAGTAGTCATGCAATGTAGCATGCACCAGGAGGGCAGGCCCGCACGTACGGGGAAATGTAGGAGCGCAAGACCGCTCGGGGTCTTGGCACATGCATGCCAAGTGTTATGTGTATCAGTTCTACGGCTGCATAAGTCAGTTGCCTAGCCTCAATCGCAGCGCAAACACAGCCAGCCATGGACTGTACACCTGTGTCCGCCCTGTCCGGACCATTGGCCTACACTCACGTGGTCGCACACCCTCAAAGGCCAGCTTCACGGTGTTGTTGGCATGCCGCTGGACATGCGCGGACAGGCATTACAATGGTGTGCCGTAGGAGTGCACGTGATACAACCGTGCAGCGCACACAAGTGTGGGGGCTCGTGGGAGGGAGGAGCAGCTGTGAGGCAATGTAACACACAGTGAGGCCGCTCATGTGCCACGTGCTGGGCATATCATCCATAATTCCCAGGGTCGCAGACATCCCACCACACCCACGGCAGGCCTCTGTACATCTCCTGTATGCATGCAGATGGTGAAGTTACTGTAGGGATGAAAGGTCCTTTGTCTGGACTATCAGGCGGTAGCACATCTGCAGCTCCGAGCTGGGACTTGCATGTGGCCAGCACCCCCTGACAGATACAATAGCATTTGCTTGCGACTCCCACACTACGCACTGCCCGACGTGAGGCCAACCTGTACACATCCCACACGCAGAAGTCCTTGGTCGTAGTTAGCATGCGTGAAATGGCCTTCACACGTACTCCCACCCCACCCCAGGCCTGCACCCGTTGCACACAGACACTGCTCATTGCTCCGAGATGTGCCATTTCATCCACAGGTCTGGCACAGGGCAAGCCAGTGCCACTTCAAGCAGAGCCACTGACGCAATGGCAGACCATCCCGGACACATGCTCAACTCCAGTCACGTGGACCTGTACCGTGCACGTCTGCTGCATGTACTGGGGGCACTGCCCTTGGCACTGCTGCGGATCAGTTACCGGCTGAGCTTCCGCCTTGCGAATGTCACCTGCGTTCAGCCTGTGTTGCATTGTCGCTCGTGCATATTCGAGTGGACCATGGATGTCTGCCTCTCCAAAGTAACGGTAGCTGACCTGGATTTCGACGTGTGTGTGCGCCCACTGTTGGCCCACGACCAGGAGTGTCACCGTGATGCCCGTTTATGGCATGCCTGGATGTTTGACATGCATGCTGGCAACTGGACCTGGGAGATTGCACGAGTCGTCGTGTGCAGTGACCACATTGAGCCGCTCCCCGATTGGGCTTTGGTGCAAATTGGGGCCAGGGGTTGGAGTCAGCACATCTGTCCGGGACAGCTGATGGATTACGCCGCCGACATGTCAGATGTGGTGGACAACGATCTCTCATTGGAAATGTTGGCCTACGCTGCTGCACTCGCGTTCATGGACGAGTGACAAGGTACCTGCTGCCACTACTGGATGTGACCCATTGCACGTGTCCCGACGCCTGGTTGCATGTTGGGGATCTGGTCACATGTCCCAAGACGACAGTGGACATGGCTGCATTGGCCTGGACTCCTGATCCATGCGCGGACAACCAATACGGGTTGGCACTGACTTGTGTTGGTGATGGACTCCCCCGGGGTGGACATGGGCGCTTTCAAAAGTTCCTCATTCAGACATGCTGCTGCATTGGTCTGCATGTCGTGGCACTTCTCTTGGCCGTACTGACACGCACTTGTTGATAAAGTTTCCGCACTTTCACTTGTCTCCAACTGTGTTGAGTCTTGATTTGTATGCCAATGTGTGTGTCACGGCCTATCTGGGTCCCTGCCATACGTGCATTGCTACCCCATCAGGGCTGTGGGTTTGTACTTGTGCATTATCATGTCCCTGTTTCGTGCTTTGCCAGATGCGTATGGCCATTTACCGGCCACAAGCGGGTGCACTTGTGTCCTGTGTTCGGTTGTGCAAATGTTGCTGTTTGTACCACATTGTGTTTGATGTTGGGGTGCTCTGCCTCCTATGTGTGTGTGCTGCATTGTGTGTGAGATGTCCCTTCAGCTCTGATTTGGCTCACCCTTCTCCCTTTCAGGCAGTGTGGTTTTCACTTCTGTGCTTGTTCAGTGGTGTGATATTGCCGGGTTGTGTGACTTGTGCTCTTGGTTGGTGTTGTTACTCTTGGGCATGGTTTGTCTGCAGTTGTGCTGTGCTTAATTGTGCATGTGTGTCATTGTGCCCATCTCCCCCCGTCCCCCCAGTCCCTGGTCGTTCCTCTCCCTGTTGCTGTTGTGTCTGTTGATTTTGGGCAGTTTCCGGTCCCCGAGTCCTGCCACCATCTCCAGACTAATGTGGTGGACACCATTTCCTCCATGTCATCCAGCTCCTGGTGTGGCGCTGGACTCCCACCTCCGGTGTGCATTGCTGCCTTCTGGTTGTTGGCGTGTTTCTGCTTGTTTGTGCGTTTCGCATCATTCCGGCTGTTCTGGTTTTCTTCCATTGTCCTCCTCCGCTCTCCGGCTGCATTCACCTTGTCCACGATGGCCTGCCATGTACAATGTTTTGTTGCCAATGGGGCTTGTGGGGTTGTGTACTGGCTCCGGTTGCCTCCATTGTGCTTCGCTGTTGTTTTCTGTTTGGTTTGTCTTTCTTTTTCAGGCTTTTGTTGTGCTTATTCCCGCCTGCCGTGTGTGTGTCGCGGGCCAGGCGCTGCTTATCGCTGCTTTCCTCATCGCGAATGGGCTCATCGCACGTTTTTTGGTGTTGTGGTGTGTGTTTTTATCTCCGTCAAGGTGGTTGTATCGCGGACATTGGCCGCGTTTTCGGCAGACTATCGCATGGTACCGCCGTGTTGTGAATTCCACGTTAACACAGGGTTATTTTCCTGGGATAGGCTGCGATGTGTAAACTTGCGTTAACATTTTTTGGAGATGTTTAGCGCACGTTCTTGTGAATATCCCCCCTTAACTTTCGTTTTTATACTGGCACATTTTCTGTGCATTTCAAGACAGAGGGCAACTGTCAGTCTAGTCTTTTGACAAATTGCTGTTATTCCTTTTAACATGGAAACTGGTGTTTACTTTTCTTTCCCTTACTGCAAATTTGAGAAATTTGTAAAGTGAATTATGCGACAATCTTGCTAGTGTGAAAGAACGGCTGTATAATGTTGTTTTCTTCTAACACAACATTTAAATATCTCTAAATGAACAGTACAAGTATATAATTTAGGAAAGCACAAATGACACACGTTTTCTAATTCTGAAGTGTAATGAAAACAAAGAAAACAATTTTAATAGGATCAAAGCATATCAAGACACTTTACTTGGTGATGGAGAAATGGTGAGGCACAAATGACAAACATTCGCTGAAAACAAATTTCCACACATAACGTTTGGGCGCGATATAGTTTTATCATTAAAACTGTATGACTGTGAAAATGTAAAGGTCATTTCCATGGAAAATGTTCTGTATGTTAATCACAGTGGCTACAACACCATGCTTTAGTAATATATTTGTGACAGTGTGCTACTAAATGCAACACCAGCTACATACTGCACCACTTTCTTGTTAACTGGGCATGTCACATTTGTGTCACTTGTTCTTTGTGTGATTCTTGGATTATTCAGAATCCCTCTGGGTTCACTACCTGCTAAGGCCATCAGAGCTCTTACAGCACTGGGAGCTTGCAGTTACCGCCATCAGATTCCCTCAGCTCCAGGAGTGAGACTCTGAGCAGCAGAATCTAGTGAAACTCCTGTTGGGGCACTGCAAAGCCTCATTGTGCACTTACTGAATGGCTGAGCACTGTGCTCACTTTTGTAAATGCAGTGCACACCACTTGGCCCTGCTTACCTGACGCCAGCAGAGGTCAGAGAAGAAATTATGCCCATTGTTAGAACTGGGGGTCTCTAGTTGGCAGAGGTAGGTACCTTTGACCAAATAGGGACCCTTGCGTCTAGTCAGGGTAAGGGGGTACACTCCTGAAATAACCCCTGCTCACCCCCTTGGTAGCTTGGCACAAGCAGACAGGCTTAGTTCAGAGGCAGTGTGTAAAGCATTTGTGAACACATACAGTAATCCAGTGACAACACTACAAATGGACACCACACAGGTTGTATTATAAAAATAAGTATCTTTTATATAGATTTACCACAAGACCATAAACGACAAAAATAATCCACAATACTGTACTTTAAAGATGGTAGAATTAGCTTGAGTCTCTTAAAATGGAAATGCGACACTTTGAGTTCAATGTACCTTAAGATGCGTAACGCAAGGCAACGAAAGTGTTGCAGGGAAGGTGATGCGGTAGTCCCTTACACGCAAGGACGGTGATGCATTACAGATCTGGTGCAAAGAAACAAAAGTGGTGTCTTCTTGAGGTTGCGACAATGAAGGGGTGATGCGTGCACGCCCGACGGCCGTGCGGCGATTTTGATTAATCTTTGGAGCCGCGACAGGCCCTGCGACATGCTTTCCTGGCGATGCGACGGCGTCTGATGCGAGGTCGACAATCTTCTCCTGGGATGCGGGGCGCCTCGGGTTGCGATGCGTCGGCGTCTGATGCGAGGTCGATGCTCTGCCCCGGGAATGCGACGGCGTCTGCTGCGACGGTGACACTTTTCTCCCGTGCTGCGAGGCGCTTCGAAGGATGCGGGGGTGTCAGCTGCGCGCTTCTTCGGGGATGCGCCGGCGTCTGCTGCGACATCGACACTCTTCTCCGGCAATGCGAGAAGCAGCGGCTGCGGCGACACGCTTCTTCATCTTGAGCCGCTCTTCCAGCTCCCAGCGACACGCAAGTGTGTCAGAAGGTCCTAATTCCCAGCAAGGGAATACAGGGGAGCTGGTGGGTGAAGTCTGTTGTCCCTGAGACTTCAGCAGGAGGCAAGCTCTGAAATCAAGCCCTTGGAGATCCTTCACAAGTTGATGAAAGTACACACAAAGTTCCCTTCTCCTTTCTTTGGCAGTCAGGCAACCACTGCAGGCAGATCCCTCTAGCTTAGGGATAGTCTTCTCCTCAGTTTCTTCTTGGTTCCGCTCCTCAGCAAAGGTTTCTTTTGTTTCCCAAAAGTGATCTAATTTCCTAGGGGTCTGGGTCCCCTTTTTATACACCTTTTCTCTTTGTTCTCTGAAGGCAGAGAGGCCTTTGCCTAGTCCAAAACCAGTTCTGGTCAGTCCTGGAGCACTTTGTTTACAGGACTCCTTCTTTCCTTTCAGAATGTGGGGCAGAGTGCTCAGCCGCCCGGCAGGGAGGTGGAGCCAGCATTGTAGAAGGCAGGCACAGCCCTATTCAGACCCAGGTGCAACTCCTCCCTCCACTCTGGATGCAGATCTCTCTATTCAGCCCTGTGCTGACTCACCCTGTCTCCTGGAGTCCCCAGCCCCTGTCACTCACAAACCCAGACAAGGAATACACAACCTAGCAGAGGCAGGCTTGGAAGGTTAGGCAAGAAAATACCTACTTTCTAAAAGTGGTATTTTCAAACACAGAATGTTAAAACCAACTTCACTAAAAGATGTATTTTATCATCCTGAGTTCAGGCATACTAAATTCGTTTTTCTACCATGTTCCCGGGTCAGTTAGGATTATAAGGTGTAATAATCAAACTGCCCAGTCTGGCCTATGGGGAACAGGTAGCCTTGCAATAGTGAAAAACAAAAATGGCTGTAATTCACTATTAGGACATGCCACACACACCAGGGCATGTCCTACCTTATACT
Organism: Calotriton arnoldi; assembly: GCA_963921515.1. Taxonomy (NCBI): domain Eukaryota; kingdom Metazoa; phylum Chordata; class Amphibia; order Caudata; family Salamandridae; genus Calotriton; species Calotriton arnoldi. The sequence continues at coordinate 347,234 of CAWUFW010004404.1, read as the reverse complement.
TACAATGCACCCTGCCCTTGGGCCTACCATAGGGGTGTCTGATATGAAGAAAAGGGAAGGTTTAGGGCCTGGTAAGTGGGTGCACTCACCAAGTCGACATGGCAGCCCTAGGCTGCACACAAGCTCTGCAATGGCAGGCCTGAGACACATTTTACAAGCTGCTTCTGTGGGTGGCAGAACCAGTGCTGCAAGCCCACCAGCAGCATTGGATTTACAAGCCCTGGGCACACTCAGTGCACTGTACTAGGGACTGACAAGTAAACCAATAATCCAATCATGGAGTCACTAATACATAACACAATTTATCATAGGGAGCACTTGCACTGTGGCACTGAATAGCAGTGGCACAGTGCCCAAAGCATCTAAACCAGCAAAAACAGATCAATAACATTGGAGGCATCATCAAAAAATGGAAGGGAGACCCACGGCAAGGATGCCAGGTCTAACACGTGTCCCCTCCAGCTGAAATGTGGGGAGAACTATCCTACCTCTAGGGAGTTCTCTTTACTAAGGCGGAAAAATCTGGACAGACCATCAGCATTGGCGTGTTCTGTACCAGGGCGGTGTTCCACCGTGAAGTCCATCCCCTGTAGGGAAATGGACCACCTCAACAGCTTTGGATTCTCACCCCTCATCTGCATCAACCATCTGAGGGGCCTGTGGTCTGTCTGAACCCGGAAGTGAGTCCCAAACAGGTATGGTCTCAGCTTCTTCAGCGCCCAGACCACAGCAAATGCCTCACGCTCAATAGCACTCCACCTCTGTTCCCGTGGAAGTAACCTCCTACTAAGGAAGGCTACAGGTTGGTCTAGGCCCTCCTCATTCATCTGTGACAAAACAGCCCCCACACCATGCTCTGAAGCGTCTGTCTGAACGATAAACTCTTTGGAGAAGTTGGGGGCCAGGAGCACGGGCGCCGTGCACATGGCTGTCTTCAAGGTGTCAAAAGCTTGTTGACAGGTGTCAGTCCAAATCACTCTCTTGGGCTGCTTCCTGGAAGTCAGCTCTGTCAAGGGTGCAACAATGCTGCCATACCCCTTGACAAATCTGTAATACCCGGTGAGTCCTAGGAAGGCTCTCACCACTGTCTGGGTCTTGGGGGGCTCCCAAGCCAGAATGGTATCTATCTTGGGCCGTAGGGGCGCCACCTGGCCGCTCCCAACCTGGTGTCCCAAGTACACCACGGAACCCTGCCCGATCTGGCACTTACTCGCCTTGATCGTGAGGCCTGCCCTCCGCAGCGGCATCAACACTTCCCAGAGGTGGCGCAGATGTTCTTCCCAACTGGCGCTGAACACTGCGATGTCATCCAGGTAGGCGGCACTGAACTCTTCCAGTCCAACCAACACCTGGTTGACCAACCTCTGAAAGGTGACAGGGGCATTCTTCATCCCAAAGGGCCCATCTGGTGTGGAGAATGCTGACCTCTCCTTTGCCCCATCAGTCAAGGCGATCTGCCAGTACCCAGATGTTAAGTCAAACGTACTGAGGTACCGGGCAGCCCCTAACCAATCTATGAGCTCATCAGCTCTGGGGATGGGGTGTGCGTCAGTCCTGGTGACGGAATTGAGCCCTCTGTAGTCCACACAGAACCGGAGTTCGGGTGTGGCACCAGGCGCGGCAGCCTTTGGGACCAAGACCACTGGGCTGGCCCAAGGGCTGTGAGAGGACTCAATTACCCCCAAGGCAAACATCTTGGAGACCTCCTCCTTGATGCAAGCTCTCACCCTGTCAGTCACCCTGTGAGCCTTGTGCTTGACAGGAAGACTGTCCCCAGTGTCCACATCATGGACGCACCAGTCAGTGACACTAGGAACCAGGGAGAACAGGTCAGGAAACTGCCCCAACAGTTGGCGACAGTCACCTTGCTGCTCAGGTGTCAGGGAGGTAGAGAGGTTGACACCCTCCACTGATCCATCTTGCTCTTGGGCTGACAGGAGGTCAGGAAGAGGCTCGGTCTCCTCCTCCATCCCAGCATCTGTAGCTAAGAGCATGCCCACTTGGGACCTCTCCAAGTGGGGCTTCAGGCGGTTGACGTGCAGGACCCGCAAGGGGTTCCTGGGAGACCGCATGTCCACCAAGTAGGTAACAGGACTCTTGCGCTCCACCACCTCAAAGGGTCCGGTCCACTTATCCTGGAGCGCACAGGGCTCCACTGGGGCCATGACCCACACTTTCTGACCAGGTTGAAGCTCAACCAGAGTGGCATTCTGGTCGTACCACCGCTTCATTTCCTCCTGGCTGGCTTCCAGATTTGCCTCAGCAAGTTGCCTGAAACGCCTAGTTTGGTTCCTGAAGGCCAGCATGTAGCTATATACATCCTGGGGAGGTTTCCTGGGAGATTGCTCCCAGCCTTCCTTGACCAAACTCAGAGGTCCTCTCACTGGGTGACCATACAGAAGCTCAAAGGGGCTGAACCCTAGAGACTTCTGTGGCACCTCCCGGTATGCAAAAAGAAGGCATGGCAAGAGGACGTCCCACTTACGCCTCATGGGTTCTTCCAGACCCATAATCATGCCCTTCAGGGTCCGGTTGAATCTCTCAACCAACCCATTTCCTGGGGGGTGGTAAGGAGTGGTGAACTTGTACGTTACACCGCACTCCTGCCACAGGGACTTCATATACTTGGATATAAAGTTAGTACCTCTGTCAGACACCACCTCTTGAGGGAACCCCACACAGGAGAAAATTCCCATCAGTGCCCGTTCCACCACGGGGGCCGTCACTGTCCTCAGAGGGATGGCTTTAGGGTACCGGGTGGCATGGTCCACCAAGACCAGGATGAACCTGTTGCCCATGGCTGTCTTGGGGTCCAGTGGCCCCACAATGTCAATACCCACCCGTTCAAACGGGGTGCTGACTACAGGGAATGGCTGGAGAGGAGCCTTCTGCTTCCTCCCATTCTTTCCACTTGCCTGGCAAGTCTGACAGGTCCTGCAGTGAGTGGCAGCACTCCTGCGCATCTGGGGCCAAAAGAAATGGGTGACAAGCCTTTCAAAGGTCTTGTCCTGCCCCAGATGTCCTGCTAAAGGCACATCATGAGCCAAACCCAGTAGGAAGGCTCTGAAGCGCTGGGGTACCACCAGCACACGGGCTGACCCAGGCTCAGCAACCTTAGGCTCACTATACAGTAGATCCAATGTGATCCAGACTGATCACCTGCTGCCTGGTCTGTGGCCTGTTGCCTCAGACCCACGAGAGAAGGGCACTTGTTCTGCTCCTCGCAGAACTCCTCCCTGGAGGGTCCTCCATCTTGCTGCCAATGGGTCAGCTCAGGCAGGTCCCCCAGTTCAGCTACCTGTTCCCCTGTAGGCTCCAGGGCATCCCCCTCAGGGTCTGCCTCCTCCTGGACCGTGGGAACTTCGGGGGCCGGTTTCCCGCGCCCCCTGCCTCTTCTCTCTCCGGCAGGCACCTGGGCCTCCCTCTCAGGCTCCAGGTCCTCTTGAACACCTCTGGCTGCCATGGACCGGGTGGTCACACACGCCCAATCAGGCAAGCCCAACATCTCCAAATGAGCACTCCGCTCCACCTTAGCCCAAGGGGAGCTCTCCAAATCGTTCCCTAACAAACAGTCAACAGGCATGGCTGGCCTCACAGCTACTTGAAGAGTACCAGAGACCCCCCCACTCAAAGGGAACCTGAGCCACCTTGCAGTGGCTCTCTGTGTTCGCAGCGGCAACAACTGGGTAGAATGCATCAGGGACCACCTGCTCTTTAGACACCAGGTGACACTTGACAGCTGTCACACTGGCTCCTGTGTCTCTCAGAGCCTCCACCCTATGGCCATTGATGGTCACCCACTGCCTGTACTTCTTAGTGTTCTCAGGCAGTTGGGTCCTAGGGACCATCTCAGAGTCTCCTAATGAGTCAAGGGACAATACTACGGGATCCCGCTCACCTTGGGCACCCATCTCCTCCCCCAGGGCTACACTAGCCAACTGCCAGGGGACTGCACCAGGTGGTGCTGGCTTTCCAAACAAAGGGCAATGGGGATCATTGGCCCTGTGGCCTAGGGCGCCACACTTGTAGCACACCAGGGGTCCCCTATGAACAGGTGGACCTGTTGGGGCCCCGTGCTTATTCTCAGGGGGAGGCTGGGAACCTTTCCCTTGGTTGCCTTGGGGTTTACTTTGGGGCCCTCTCTGGAACTCCCTCTGTTTACCCTTGTCCCCTCCACTCCTCTGCTGGGGACCCTGCCCACCCTTGGCGGAGTCTCCCACGTGACCCTTGTGGACCCGGGTGCTCACCCAGCGGTCCGCCTCCTCAGCAAGCTGCCTAGGGTTAGTCAGCCTACTGTCAAATAGGTGCTGGCATAGCTCAGGAAAACAATTACTGGACAAGTGCTCCCATGCAATCAAATCAAAGAGCGCCTGAAAATCATTTGCTTTGCTACCCTTTACCCAACCATGCAAGGCTCTGCAAAAAAAAGTCACATACTCAACCCAGGTACTGCCTTCAATTTTCTTACAGTTCCTGAACCTCTGCCTATAGAGTTCAGGAGTCAACCCATACCTGGTCATCAATGCATTCTTCATGTGGCTGTAGGAATTATAGACTTCAGAGGGCAAGTCCAACAAAGTATCCCGCCCCTCACTAAGGAACCGACCCCACAACCCCGCTCCCCAATCCTTCTCAGGGACCCAGTGGGAAGTCATGGCTACCTCATAGGCCTTGAACCATTGCCCAATATCATCATTCTTAAAATATTCCTTGACCACATCCTTAGGAATATACACCCTAGCCTCAACAGGCACTGACGGTGTGCTGCCACCAGAGGGAGTAATCTCTAACTTCTTGGCTCTAAACTCCATCTCCCTCAAACTTTTTTTCATGCTCATGATCCATTCTTTTCTCTTCTAAGGCCAACTTTCTAGATTGCAATTCAAATTCCAACTGCCCCTTTAACTTGAGCTTGGTCAGCTCCATCTCATGCATCCTACTCTTTTCTCTGTCCTCCAGCTCTTCTGGGGACAGACCTCTAACAGAAACACTGCTACCTACGGGGAAGATGCTCTCCTCTCCCTGGACCCACTGGCCCATCCAGCTGCTCATCTGCATTCTCAGCCCCCTCCTCATTTTCAGGGGTATTCCTTGCTTCAACCCAGGCCCTCAGCGCCTTTTGGAAATCATCCTTCTTGGTGATTCCGATCATAGAAACTTTGAACCTCCTGCAGAAGTGCTTGAGCTGGTTAACGGTGTAGCTTTCCAGTTTCTCCTCTTCCCAATCATTATCAACAGATACTATGGATGTTGCTGTATCCATGGTGATTAAACTTGGCAGTTTTTAGCAAAAATAGAAAGTCCCAGAAAAGAATATCTACCAAAAGTATGTGGTTGCGTTTTGGTCTGCACTCACTAGGTAGTGTTCACCAATCACTGTACATGAGTCACAAATGCAAGTCCAGAATCCCCACCGCTGACCACCAATGTTAGATTTGGGGGTCTCTAGTTGGCAGAGGTAGGTACCTTTGACCAAATAGGGACCCTTGCGTCTAGTCAGGGTAAGGGGGTACACTCCTGAAATAACCCCTGCTCACCCCCTTGGTAGCTTGGCACGAGCAGACAGGCTTAGTTCAGAGGCAGTGTGTAAAGCATTTGTGAACACATACAGTAATCCAGTGACAACACTACAAATGGACACCACACAGGTTGTATTATAAAAATAAGTATCTTTTATATAGATTTACCACAAGACCATAAACGACAAAAATAATCAACAATACTGTACTTTAAAGATGGTAGAATTAGCTTGAGTCTCTTAAAATGGAAATGCGACACTTTGAGTTCAATGTACCTTAAGATGCGTAATGCAAGGCAACGAAAGTGTTGCAGGGAAGGTGATGCGGTAGTCCCTTACACGCAAGGACGGTGATGCGTTGAAGATCTGGTGCAAAGAAACAAAAGTGTCGTCTTCTTGAGGTTGCGTCAACGAAGGGGTGATGCGTGCATGCCCGACGGCCGTGCGGCGATTTCGATGAATCGTTGGAGCCGCGACAGGCCCTGCAACACGCTTCCTTGGCGATGCGACGGCGTCTGATGCGAGGTCGACGATCTTCTCCTGGGATGCAGGGCGCCTCGGGTTGCGATGCGTCGGCATCTGATGCGAGGTCGATGCTCTGCCCCGGGGATGCGACGGCATCTGCTGCGATGGCGACACTTTTCTCCGGTGCTGGGAGGCGCTTCGAAGGATGCGAGGGTGTCAGCGGCGCGCTTCTTCGGGGATGCGCCGGCGTCTGCTGCGACATCGACACTCTTCTCCGGCGATGCCAGAAGCAGCGGCTGGGGCACCACGCTTCTTCGTCTTGAGTCGCGCTTCCAGCTCCCAGCGACACGCACGTGTGTCAGAAACTCCAAATTCCCAGCAAGGGAATACAGGGGAGCTGGTGGGTGAAGTCTGTTGTCCCTGAGACTTCAGCAGGAGGCAAGCTCTGAAATCAAGCCCTTGGAGATCCTTCACAAGTTGATGAAAGTACACACAAAGTTCCCTTCTCCTTTCTTTGGCAGTCAGGCAACCACTGCAGGCAGATCCCTCTAGCTTAGGGATAGTCTTCTCCACAGTTTCTTCTTGGTTCCGCTCCTCAGCAAAGGTTTCTTCTTGTTTCCCAAAAGTGATCTAATTTCCTAGGGGTCTGGGTCCCCTTTTTATACACACTTTTCTCTTTGTTCTCTGAAGGCAGAGAGGCCTTTGCCTAGTCCAAAACCAGTTCTGGTCAGTCCTGGAGCACTTTGTTCACAGGACTCCTTCTTTCCTTTCAGAATGTGGGGCAGAGTGCTCAGCCGCCCGGCAGGAGGTGGAGCCAGCATTGTGGAAGGCAGGCACAGCCCTATTCAGACCCAGGTGCAACTCCTCCCTCCACTCTGGATGCAGATCTCTCTATTCAGTCCAGTGCTGACTCACCCTGTCTCCTGGCGTCCCCCAGCCCCTGTCACTCACAAACCCAGACAAGGAATACACAACCTAGCAGAGGCAGGCTTGGAAGGTTAGGCAAGAAAATACCTACTTTCTAAAAGTGGTATTTTCAAACACAGAATGTTAAAACCAACTTCACTAAAAGATGTATTTTATCATCCTGAGTTCAGGCATACTAAATTCGTTTTTCTACCATGTTCCCTGGGTCAGTTAGGATTATAAGGTGTAATAATCAAACTGCCCAGTCTGGCCTATGGAGAACAGGTAGCCTTGCAATAGTGAAAAACAAAAATGGCTGTAATTCACTATTAGGACATGCCACACACACTTCTGTGGGTGGCACAACCAGTGCTGCAAGCCCACCAGCAGCATTGGATTTACAAGCCCTGGGCACACTCAGTGCACTGTACTAGGGACTGACAAGTAAACCAATCATTCAATCATGGAGTCACTAATACATAACACAATTTATCATAGGGAGCACTTGCACTGTGGCACTGAATAGCAGTGGCACAGTGCCCAAAGCATCTAAACCAGCAAAAACCGATCAATAACATTGGAGGCATCATCAAAAAATGGAAGGGAGACCCACGCCAAGGATGCCAGGTCTAACACCCATGCTGCTGGATGGCTTTTGAAGACAAGACAGTCACAGCAATCACTGCGTTCAGCATTACAGGTGGAGGGCAGACAATGGCAATTAGTAAAAAAAACATAGACTAACTCAAGAGAGAGTACTAGAACTGGAAAATGAATGATTTGAGTGTTCGTTTAGTTTTATGCTATCAAAAATGCACAGGTAACTTCAAAGCAACTTACTGATGTCGCTAATGCACAATTTTTCCTTGTTAAAACCAGAAGTAGGAATAGTTATCCTTCTGAGACCCGTGGAAACCGGACAGAATCTCTGAAAACAAAATATTGCTCCCCTGAGAGAGATACTTCGAGAGGAGGGACTAGAGTAACTGTTATACACAGTATTATAGTAGAAATAGGCGAGCCAACAAATTAACAGGGAGAGCCAAACCAAGGAACAGGCTTGGCTCTAGGAGCCCAGGCACAAGCTGAGCAATGGAAACGTTTGACATGGAAATCATGCAACAGATATTATATAACAAGCATTGGAAATGCTATAGGTCTCGCATTTTTTAAGTTAGGGCTATTGGCATTGTAAATGGCAATGTTTTTACAAATGCTCTCTTGGAGAGTGATTGGCCACAAGTAAACCGAACAAGCAGAGACTTTAAAACCAAGAAAAAGAGTTGCACAATACACATGAATAAAAACATTATCACGAATGATGACAGTTTGCAGCATACATTACATGCCATTCTCAAGCGAAACAAAAAAAAGTTAGAAATTGAAAAATAGAGAGCTACCGAAGCTGGCTGTCGGTACGACCAGGAAAGGATGAGAGTGAAAATGAGGAGACTGGATTGATTTGCCACGAATAGCACCCGTGAAGCTGTCAGTGGCAGGGATCACACTGATTTAATGTACTAAATCCACTTTCCCACTTACTTTGCGGCACTGAAGTTCAAAGTCAACGTAATACACAGACCCAATTGCCTTTCTGAACTGCAGTCCAAGGTGTGAAAGGGCCGCTGTCCAAGAAAACACACCCTTCTCTGCTTACTGCATGACTCCAAAGATTGGAAAAGAAACAAGGCACACGGATGTGGATGGTTTGGCTCCGGGGGCACCGGAGAGTGCCCAAAGAGCACGGGAGCCCTAAAGGAGGTCCCTGCTTGTGCCTTGGGAAGCGAGTGCACGCTAATTGTTTGCCTACTTATAGCAGTCTAAACTTATATTTATAGTAGGATACGGATTGAGGGAGCGGGAAAAGTACTAAATATCATGCATAGCTGCCAAGGTTTGAGATTGCTATGTGTGACATTTCCATAATTTAAGTGTAATTATGAGTGGCATTTCAGCAACTATGAGTGACACTTTCTTCCGAGCAAAATCAAGCAATGAAGACGAGGGAAACATATAAAAAAATATCAGAAATGACACCCATTTGTGCAACGTGACTGCGCCAGGAAAACAAATTTTCATAGCATAAGAAGTCAGTGCAACAGTAGGAGATCGTGACTTACACCATCGCTAACATGTTTTCAGATTGGTTATGTATGACATTTCCATTGTTTCAATGCACTTCTGAGTGGCATTCAACTGCAAATGAGTGAAACTGAGAGTGACATTGAAAATGCTAAATTAAGAAGAAACTTCAAACTATTGATCAGTGAGAAGGGTTAAAAATTACATGAAACTAATGCAAAACTCCTCAAAACCGCTTTCTAAGATGACCATTATATAAAATGTTAATGTTAATGTTAATGTTATTGATATTTCTAAAGTGCAAACTGTTACCCGAAGGTGTCCTGGCGCTGAGCACGATGTCCTACGGAGGCCTAAGACACGGGGGTAGTGAAGGGAAGTAAATTAGACAGCAAAAAGCCACGTCTTCAGAGACTTCCTGAAGTCCAGATGGTTTGCCAAGCACCTTAGATGCAACGGGAGATCATTCCATGCCTTGGCAGCACCAACCACAAAACTTCTGCCTCCCCAATTGGACTTCTTTGCAAAGGGCACTGATACCAGTTTTGCTTCTGAAGAGCGCAGAGGTCTTCGAGGAACATACCGCTGGAACTGCAGTTTTAGATGGAGGGGTCCATTTCCTTGAAGGGATTTGTGGACCACACAGAGAGCTTTAAACAGAACGCGTTTTTTGACGGGCAACCAGTGAAGCTTTTTAATCTCGGCTGAGATTGAGGCATGTTTTGGTATGCCAGTGAGTAGTCTGGCAGCTGCATTCTGCAGGAGTTGAAGTTTTTTCATAAGACCTTCCTGGATATTGAGATACAGACTATTACAATAGTCCAATCTGGACATAGCTAAGGCAGTAATGACTGTCCATTGGCTGTCTTTGGGGAGGAGAGGCATAATTTTCTTGCAGGATCTCAAAGTGTAGGTTGTCGCAGAAACCACTGCGTTCACTTGATCCTTTAAACTGAGTTTGTTGTCTATGTAGACTCCTTGATTCTTTACTTTCCTAATAGGAGTCGGCAGAGGACCCAGTGTGTCCGGCCACCATGCCGGGGTCCAAAAGTTTGGATCATTGCCAAACAAAACCACCTCCGTCTTACTGGAGTTTAGTTTAAGGCAGTTTTGGGCCATCCAGTTGCCCACGGTTGTCATGCAGTCATGGAAACGGGACGCCATTCCCTGAATCCTATCAGGTAGCAGTGACACTACAATTTGGGTGTCATCCGCATACAAGGTTGAATTAAAACCAAAAGATTCCATCAGGGGAGCCAGCTGTGATACATTAATGTTAAAAAGTGTCGGGCTCATGGAAGACCCCTGAGGGACTCCACAGGGCAGCGAGAAAGATTTTGCTGTGAACTCACCGAGCGACACAGTCTGTACTCTGTTGGATAGGAAGGATTTGAGTAACTTCCAGGCGGTGCCTTTGATTCCAATCTCTTGCAGCCGGTCCATCAATAAAACGTGATGGACCGTATCAAAGGCCGCCGAGAGGTCCAGCATAATCATAGCAGCTTTTCCTCCCTGATCTAGTATAGACCTGATTTCTTCAGTGGATTTCAGAAGCGCAGACTCCGTACTGTGACCCCCCCAAAACCAATACTGGGTGGGATCTAATACCTGGGCTTCTTCCAGGAACAGACTGAGTTGTGTGTTCATGATTTTTTCTGTGATTTTCACAGGGAGTGGTAGTCTGGAAATAGGCCTAAAATTATTGGAGTCTTTGGGATCCAGGCTCGGTTTGTTTAATAGGGGCATTATAGATGCGGTTTTCCATGTTTTGGGAAAATATCCTTCCTTAAACATAGCATTAATGATGGAAGTCAAAGTTAGCGTGACTGGCTCGGGTGCTAGTTTAAGTATAGAGAGAGGGCAGGGATCAAATGGTGAGCCTGATTTTGCTGTCATCAGATGCTTAAGAGTATCTGTGACACTAACTGGGGCAAATTTATCCAGCTGTGGGAGGGAGCTTTGAAACAGCTAAGAATCTACTGTGTCGGTCAAGAGTGTCTTGGTTGTTGAGCCTGTGAGAGTAGAGAAAATAACCTCAACTTTATCAAAGAAAAATCTTGCTATTTTGTCGCACAGTTCTTGGCTAGCCGTAATAGGAGGAGGGGCTGGGTGTGCTAAAGCAGTGACCGTTTTGAAAAGTTCCTTAGTTAAATTCTTTGCAGAATTAATCTTGTTTGCGAAAAACTCATGTTTTGTTTTTTGAAGCAGCTGCTTATACTGAGTAAGCTTAGTTTGTATTTATTTTTATCTGTCTCATTGTACTCCCTCCTCCAAGTTCTTTCAATGAGCTTGCATGCCAATTTTTTATATCTAAGCTCTTGGGTATACCAAGGCGAAGAGGGGCGTGCCCTATTGTGGCGGATTATTTTTTTCGGAGCTAGCTTATTGCCTGCTGCTTCCAGCCAATTAGTATAGGCGGATGTGGCATCATCTAAATCATACGGTAAGACAAACGCAGTAGAGGTTAACAGTTCCTGTAATTCGTCAGCCTTTACCTTGTTCCAAGCTCTGCTGACCAATTGTTTATTTGCTGATTTCCTAGAGCATCGGTCTGGCAGAGTCAGCTTAAACAACACCGCCTTATGGTCAGACCAAACCACCGGGAGAAGGTCAGTGAATGCCAGCTGCATGTTATTCGAGAAGATGCCATCCAATGTATGACCTGCCTTGTGTGTGGCACCAGTGACAAGTTGTTTTAACTCAGCACTACTGATTAAATCAAGCAGGCTAGATGTGTCTGGATCCGTATGAACTTCCAAATGGAAGTTAAAGTCCCCTAATATCGTGTATGAGCAAGCACTTAGCTCACTTTCCATCATACTACCCGCTTGAGTTATAAACTGGTTTCTAGGGCCAGGTGGCCTGTATATGAGGGTACCTCTGAAAGTATGGTGGTGTGAAAGATAGAAGCAAAAATCCAATGCTTCACATTCCGCATTAGATGCGCAGTTAAATGATGCATTAAGTGACTTCTGGTATATCACTGCTAGGCCACCTCCTTTCTTAAGAGGCCCATTTAAAGTATGGCAGAGGTAACCCGGCGGTGTGGCTTTAACCAGGTCTGGACCAGAGGCATCGTCCATCCAAGACTCAGTAATAAATGCAATACTAATTTCCTCTTCTTCAATTAGGGTAGCACTCGAAACTATGTTTGACCAAGAGTCTTGCATTAAGAAGGACACATTTATAGTTCTTCTTACCTGCGTGTCCTTTCAGGACTCTATGTAAATTGTGTGTATTATTCATGTGCTGGAACATAAGATCCGGTAGTTTAGAGCTGCATCCTGGGCAGAGTATGTCACCGTGTAGGAGCTCGGTGCCGGGTTGGATACGTATACAGTTAGGGTTAAGCTTTGTATAGTTTAGGCTATGCAGCATGCTGCTAGAATAGGATTGTACCCTGGGGTACCCTGCGTCCAAACGGGCAGGGGGGCTGGCGCTGTGCGCTGCCCGTGCACGGACGGGCGCAGGCGGGCTTGCCTTAGGCGCGCCTTTGGTGCGCCAGCGGCGCGCCCGCTGCGCGCGTCCGCTGCGCGCTTGCGCCAGCTTCTCCTTAAGTAGTACAGAGGGAGAACGACTAGTCCGCTAACCCTGCCTCCTCCCAAAATGGCGGTCTCGCACTGCCAATACGGACCCCGGGAGTGAGGCTATCAAAATGTAATGTGCAAATTCACAAAAACAGTTTTAAAAAAGCATCGCGCTAACAGAGCTTCAATAAAATGTTTTAAAATACGACGGGTGAAATTAGCCAAACGGTGGTCACTGCCGGCTCCAGCCTCAGGAGGACATCGATCTGCGCGCTCGTGCCAGCTTCTCCTTTAGTAGTACAGAGGGAGAACGACTAGTCCGCTAACCCTGCCTCCTCCCAAAATGGCGGTCTCGCACTGCCAATGCGGACCCCGGGAGTGAGGCTATCAAAATGTAATGTGCAAATTCGCAAAAACAGCTTTAAAAAAGCATCGCGCTAACAGAGCTTCAATAAATTGTTTTAAAATACGACAGGTGAAATTAGCCAAACGGTGGTCACTCCCGGCTCAAGCCTCAGGAGGACATCGATCTGCGCGCTCGCGCCAGCTTCTCCTTAAGTAGTACAGAGGGAGAACGACTAGTCCGCTAACCCTGCCTGCTCCCAAAATGGCGGTCTCGCACTGCCAATGCGGACCCCGGAAGTGAGGCTATCAAAAAGTAATGTGCAAATTCGCAAAAACAGTTTTAAAAAAGCATCGCGCTAACAGAGCTTCAATAAAATGTTTTAAAATATGACAGGTGAAATTAGCCAAACGGTGGTCACTCCCGGCTCAAGCCTCAGGAGGACATCGATCTGCGCCCTCGCGCCAGCTTCTCCTTAAGTAGTACAGAGAGAGAACGACTAGTCCGCTAACCCTGCCTCCTCCCAAAATGGCGGTCTCGCACTGCCAATGCGGACCCCGGGAGTGAGGCTATCAAAAAGTAATGTGCAAATTCGCAAAAACAGTTTTAAAAAAGCATCGCGCTAACAGAGCTTCAATAAATTGTTTTAAAATACGACAGGTGAAATTAGCCAAATGGTGGTCACTCCCGGCTCAAGCCTCAGGAGGACATCGAGGCACCATTGTTCATCTCAATTCAAACAGTAAGTAACTCGGCGGCATCAGCCAGTATAGACTTGCTGTGAAAACCGCACCACAGCGCTGAAGAAGACGTGTTTTGCATATGTCACACTCCGTCCAATTAAGCTTGCTGCCGGAATTATTTTATAACAGAAAAAATCATCAGTTTAACCTAGCACACCCACCTAGACCGATAGGCCCATAAACAGACAAAAATAATCATCACATATACTGACCTGCTGTCTCGAGACCGGACGTCACTGGAGGCAGAACAGCAACGGAAGGGAAAGCTGCAACCTGCAACATTAGTGCCTCAGAGGTCAAATCACCATGGTCTCAGCTGTCTGCTTTACCCAGTGCGCACTGACAATATCACGTGACACAAGGGCAGTAGTTTCAGCTTCATGGAAGCTCCGGGCCGGCCCGCCCGTCTAGCACCAAATTATCTCCTGACTCACTTACTGACCGGACATTACCCCTACCCCCTGTCCAGGGCACAGGCTTCTCTACTGTGCAGTTCTGGGGTCAGGAGGGGGAGCTGCAGCTCTCGGTGCTTCAGCACCTACTGCAGGTCAGTACACAGAAGTACTGCACACACGGTAACCGCTCCTGATGCATGATATCTCACTGCACAGGAGTGACCCGTGCAGTGAGATATCACTGCATGGGTCAGTGCAGTGATATCTCACTGCACTGACCCGCAGTCAGTGCAGTGAGTCAGTGCTCACTGCCCCAATTTACACAAATGAAGACAACCCCCAATTTACACAAATGAAGACAAACAATACCGCAACTCCGCCGCGAGATCACCATGATGTGCTAGTGGAATCGTGTGGCAATAGAAATCGGACTAACTGAAAGTGAAAAGTCAAATGTGTATATCGCCATTTTAGACTGTAAGAAACGCCGTAAACGCAACAAAAAAAAAATAAAGCGTGCACACGTTTAAAATATATACCGCACCAAAAGTGTGCATGTGTAAAATACATACCCCAATGAAGCTGAGCAACTAAAAGAAAACGCAGTATGTATTCTAAACGTTCACACTTTTGTTGCAGAATGTATTTTAAGCACGCACTTTATTTTCTTTGAAAGCATTTGCAATACAATGCAATAGGTCACGCAATTTGTCAAGTTACAGTGATTGTTATTATAAATAGCGCTGTATATAAATATATTCACAAATGATGTGCGTTTTACCATTTTACCGTAATTAGGTGGGCTTTTTATTTTCTTGGTCGCAGTGAGTTGTGGGTGCCGATGCGGCTGCGCATTGTGTCGTCCTGCCGGGGACGCTTAAGGTCTGCCGGCAATTTAAAGTTAAAGCGTGACGTCACATTAAAAGAAGTGAAAAGAAGCCCAAGACAAGCATTTGCAATGCAATAGGACTCGCATTTATGCGAGACCTATTGCATTGCAAATGGTAGTGAACACGGACAACGGGAGGGGAGGCACGGACATCGGGAGTGCGGGCGGAGGGAGGGGGAGAAGGCACGGGCAACGGGAGTGCGGGCGGGGGGAGGGGTTGAGAAGGCACGGACAACAGGAGGGTGGGGGGGAGTAGAGAAGGCAGTTATTAAAGAAAATAGTGCTCACAGTCAAAATAACACGTACTGTGTAACACTTGAAGTAAAGGGGCCAGTAGCCATGGGAGGATACAAATGACGTCATGGCCGTCATAAGGAGGGACTAACAAGCCTCTAAATCAATCAGAAGATAGCATTTACGAAGGACAAAGACACAAGCCAATGAAAAATATGGACGGGGCAGTGGGCGGGGCTTCCCTCACCTACTGAACTACCACAGATCAACCGCAGAGCAGCGCTTGCGCGCTGACTCAGGGCTCGACCTAAAAATATGATAAAGTGTCGTCAAAATTGAAAAAGTATATTATTTGACAACCGTTTCACCTTAGTGCATCAGATTATATCACTGCATTGAGAGGCGTTTACTAAAACAGGAACTTGGAAAAACATTCATGAGCCCACCCCTAACTCCGATGAAAATGCCATTAGAGAACTAAGAGCCAAGTTAGTTTTCATGTACACCCTTTATGGGGGTCATATTCTAATTTTACATGGAGCAACATTATAGTTCATTAACTCAAGATAGATTTTTTTAAACCACACATCGTCATGTATTTCAAGATTTTCTAATATGCAGCAATACAAAAGAAGGGAGACATGATAAAATAAAATAATTACCTAAGTTCACACATTTTATTAGGTGTCCAACCCAGGATTGAACGCAGGTTTTCTGGTTTCACATTGTTTAATTCAGCCACTAGATTGATATCCCTTTCTGACTCCCATGTGACATCAAAGGTTAATGGTTTGTCCTTCATTTTTGGTGCATGAGGTTAGAGTGTTGGGTAGCAGCAAAAGTCACAAGAAAGCTCAGCACATTTTTGGCTCGAGGGTTCAGGCAGACATTGAGCTGAACGAAAGTCTAGATTCTGGCTTGGGCCTTCAGTGGCTTACGCACCTCTATGCCAGTAGCGGCTGTTACGGGGCAGTAGTGGTGGGGTGGGGGGATATAGGTGTGATTAATAAAAAAAGAAAAATTCACTTACCCCCCGGCTGCCGCTTCTCCTCCGGCCTCTTCGGTCGACTCAGGAAGCAGACTCCCCTAGCTAATCACGATGCTGCTGTCACCAGCATGATAGCAGCATTGCGATTGGTCTGAGTGCTGTGGTTCAGCTCTCAGACAGGCAGTGGGAGCCTGTGCGAGTTCTCCACCCAGGCTGTGCATTACAGCCCGGTGGGAAATATGCTGAGTTCGAATGACTGTTTGACCGGCCAAAGATGGCCGGCCAAACTGTCATGCACACTTCAAAAGTGCTCACCATTCCTCTCCCTGCTCTGTGGGTAGCCCCTCCAGCCCTGCACCTTCAGAGCCTTCTGAAAAATAAAGTGATCATAACATGGTGTTATTATTATATGATTTTTCCTGTGGGGCGACCATCCTGCACCTTAGCGGAGCAGCCGCCGCTGCTCTATGCTTTATTCTGGAAATTGTGTGTCTGAAATAAGCTTAGATGCTGCTACCAGTGTACTACCTGTTTATATGTGAGGATATTTTAGCTTACACTGCTGATGGCCATCTTGTACCTGTGCTGTGGGTGAGGGGAGCTTCCACTGCTGCCAACTGCTTCACATTTTATGTGTGTGTTTGCACACAGGCTTGGACTGCTGCTGCAGATGCTGTCCAATTTCTATGTATGTGAGGGAAGCTTGCATTGTTTCAGACCAGACAGGTATGTATTCTATGTGTATGAGGGAACCATGTACTCCAGCTTTGCACTGTACATGTTTTGTGTGTGGAAATCTTGCAATGCGTGTGAGTCAAGTTCGCTCTCATACATCCCAGTGCTGTTCCTTACACTTGTACCAAATCTGAAATCCAACTTGCTTGTTGTATCTAAGGGAGACACTAATGGAGCTGAACAGTGCCACACTTGTTCCATGTGTTCGAAGGAAGCTTGCACACCACACTTGATTTGTGTCTTTGGAGAAAGCTTGTACTCGCTGGTTCGGCAGTACCACACTTGTTCCATGTCTTTGAAGGAAGTGTGAATTGACCCTGCAGTGTCATACTTGTTCCATGTCTTGGACTGAAGGTTGCACTGGCCTTTCAGTACCACATTCGTTACACTTCTTTGAAGGAAGCTTCCACTGACTGGCACTGCAGTTGCATAGTTGTGCAGTGTTTTTGAAGGAATCTTGCAATGGCTGGCACTGCAGTACCACTTTTTGACCAACTGCCTTTGGACTTTTTACTGTGTGTGAGCCTCACAAATGGTGTCTCATCCATGGTAATAACACACTAAACAGACTGCACATGTTTACCACCAGTGTCCACCTTATAAGATAAGGCCCTTTCAACACAGCAAGGGCAATGGGCACTTGGCTGGTTACATGTGAACACGTGCACATGAGTGTGCACACATGTGAGGGCTGTGCATGTTAGACTACCATTAGGCACAGCCCACTAATTGCGCACCAGTAGCCTGCTGCAGAGGAGACTCTGCAGGGTTAAATAGTGACCTGGGGTAGGCCTTATAATATTAGAGGGCACTCATAGGTAAAGTCTGTATGGTTTACTGTTTTGTCTACAGTAACACTTTATCATACACATGGGGGAAATCTGCCTTAGAGTGCAGTTTTGCTTCCCTTTGGCCTACAGAGTACAGCTAGATATCAAACAGGGCTGAAAAGTGTGCGCCCTGTTCAAATATGCAAGTCCAAAGCAGATATATGTACACCTCATCCAAAATTGTAATATTTCTCTGGCTCAGCTCTGAGTCAGAGCCCAGGGCTTTTGTCACCTTGCTAGGCCAGGTTAATTACAGTGCTCTCCAACAGAAGGAACAAAGGCCTCCCCACACAAACGGGGCAATTAACAGTGCTTTCTTCAGCACCTGAGGAGGTAGGGGTGGGGAAGAATATCTGCATCTGTTAATTAGCTGTCACACTGTCCCAGGGTTAGGAACAGCCCAGACCCACTGAACAAAGGAGGGAACCCAGACCTCTTGAGACAATACAGGAGGGGGATCCTCTTTGAAGTTTGGGTGTGAAAGGCCCTGTAGTGATGTCAGCTAGAGCCGTAGCTGAGGCCCCCAGTGATTCTTGGATGGCACCATCTTGAATTATCCAAGCATGCTGTGCAGGAGGGTTAGGATGGGGTGGAAAGGTGATGTTACACCATAGGATTGGCCAGGGGTGGCTGGCTTCTAAAACATTCCACCCCCACTTAAAATCTCTTGCACAAGGGAGAGAGAGTGCTTTTTGTTGGAGCTAGACACTGGGACTGGATTGCGGCAGCCATGGACAACTGGAAGGACAAACCTCCTGATGCCCCATGGACTAAAGGCTCTGCCTACATTTGACCCACGGACCAGTGGGCCTCTCCAGGACTAGGGAAGCTAGGAGCAAAATGAGACCATGATTGCGCGAAACAGGCCAAAGGGGCCTGAGATATCCCAGGGAAAAGGATTTGACCCTTTACCCCCAACTGATAATCAGAGCACGTGGAGCTCTCTACAAAGTTTACAAAAACCACTGTGGTGGGCCATTGCCCAGGGGTCAACATAAGTGCTATTAAAACTTTATAAACACTGAGAGGGGGCATGCATGGGTCCCCTTCGCCTGAGCTCTGGAAGCCTGGGGATCCCAACCCCCAGGCCAGTTTTTGTACAAGGGGTCCCAGGACTCCGTTTCTGGGCCCCATCACAAAATGGAAATGAGTTATCACCCTTGTGCCAGCCCAAAAAAGGGAAAAGGGTCCCGGGTCCCCGAAACAATCCAAAAAGGAGGGCGCACCATCTTGCTCTCCCAAGAGGAGGGAAGGGGTCCTCGGGACCCCATCTCTGCGCCCCCAGTGATGAAGCTGTAGTGCCCATGTCTGAGTGGAGAGGTATTGCCACCACGAAGAAGACACACTGCCTGCATGAAGGGGGCAGGGGAGAAGCATGTAGCCAGCTCCCGGCTGGCAGAGGAGTATGCCAGCTGAACGGGGAGACAGCCAGGGCAGCTGAGGGTGGGTTTCCAGAGCTGCCCCCCAATGAAAGAGACCATGCAGGATGCCCGGGTGGGACCAGCACCCCCAGCATGAATACAATCGAAAAGAAGCCATGCAGCAGCCAAGCAAATTGGCCCGAGCCCCTTGTTAATATTCATCCTCCCTTATTGGGGTACACCATAATGCGCTGGGGGCTGCAAACTGACCAAGTTTCCTACTGTTTGTGCTGGCCCTGGGACAGCAGGGGCCCCACCAACTAGAAAAAAGGAGTGGGGGCTGCAAGAGTGCAGCAGCCCCTCCCCAAGGAAATCCTAAATAAGTACAGACCCTAAGTTAAAAGGGTCAAAATAATTATGACCCCCCCCCTCCTGACTTTTTAGCCAAAAGTTAAGCACTCCTCAGGGTGGAACGTTTGTTCTAAAGCCTGGGAGTGCAGCAATCTCTATTGCTTGGTTCTATAGCTGCATGTTTCGTGGCCTAAGCTGGTTAAAGAAAGGCACAGACGTATGGTGGTTTCAGAAAGTTTTATTTAAAGGTGCTGTTATTACGGTTATTAATTATAACAAAGATATTATTAGTTATATTGATTGCAGATAGATTATGATTACTATTGTTAGTGATGTAGTGATGCATTATGCTATGTGATTCTGGTCTTTAAGTGTGGTGATAATGTTAAGGCCAATGGGCCTGCAGTATGATTCAAAGTGAAACCTCCCTAAATGGTTATGTGTACAGAGAGAGGGGTCCTGTGATTTTTGGGGTCATGATCCTTTAGAGGTCAAGTGTAATGGTATCAAAAGTATGTCCTCCAGCCTAATGTATATTTGTAAATTAGTGCATAGTATTAAGTAGTGTGTATGTAATAAATGTACTTTTCCTTTTCTAAAGAAAAGCATAGACTGGATAATCATTTATTGAGTGTTATTATTGCTTGCCAGGAATAAGTGATTACTAGCCCACCCCACCTCCCATGAGTAGGCATTGGACTGCTCTGCTTCGCTACCCTGGGAGAGTCAAGCACTACAATGGTGTGTTTGGTTCCTAGTGTGGTGGTATTGTGGACCAATTAGTTATGCAGGCCACACAACTAATGCCCAATTTCTTAAACACACTTGTTCCATGTCTTTGAGGGAAGCTTCCACTGATCCTGCAGTGCCACATGTGTTCAGTGTCTTTCAGGGAAGACTGTGATGCTCTTGACCAGTGCTGTATGTCTTATTTATGCACATGAGCTCCTGCTCCCTGTGCTCTATCTACTGCTGTGTGTTTTTTGTCTGACCAAAAGAATGTTTTAGCTGTCTCGCCAGCCTCTTATTTTCACACAAATAATACATAATCCTGCCTATGGAAAATGGGCTTTGGGTAATGCCACTTCAGTTATTCATCAGACAGAGTGCCATTCACATATTAGTTCATCTCTTCAGAACAGCAAAAATACAATTGGGCAGTGGATCAGCCCTCTTCAGTCATTGGCTTTGTTGCCAATGTTTAGCTCTGCCTCGTAGACAACCACTGATCTTTACAATATTAGGCAGTCTGAGTAACAGTATTTTGTCTACTTACTCTGTGTTACTCTACATCTAGCAGATTCCAATCTTTTTAAGTTCATCCCCCAGCAGGTCATGCAAATGCAGATTAATGCTAATTGTGTAATGAGAGTACCAGCAGGTGCACTGGCATTGCTACTGGACCACAACCTTCTTATGTGGAGCACCAGGTGTCACTGCTGTAAGCTTCAGAACCATGCCACCATCTTGAAATTATATTTTGCAAACTCTGCATAAATATTTCACAGTTCAAAGATGACAGACCAGTGTGAAGCTTTAATTTTTCATTTTTATTGAAGCACATGCCCTTCACTTTTAGTTTGCATTTAAAAAAAGTTATTGTAGCATATGCTTGAAAAACAAAGAAAACAACCACCTTTTTTTTTTAATGAAAGTGGGGCTTTTTTTGATTCTAAGACACATCCCCGCAAAAGTCCACAAAGATCAGACTCACATAATCTCTAGTGCTGGTCCAAGTGTGACTAATTGGAGATTAGATAACATCAGTGGACATTCAGGCTTCAGTGCATCTTACCTCAACTGCTTTGACTTGTCCTAGTGGGTAGATGCACCAGATAATCAACCTGTGCCTCCTATACCATCTAGCCCAACTCTGCTCCTTTATAGTGAGCGGAGTTCCTGTGTGTGAGCAGTATACATATGTGAGTGCAGGATAGCTGCCATGTTTAGTGAGTGCATTATGATGGAAGTGCCTATGAGAATGCAGGATTAGCATTGTCTTTTGCGAGAGTAGGGTAAGTGGTTTACAGGTTGAAAGCTGTGTCTGTGTGAGCACAGAGTGAGGCATATGCCTGTGTAAGTGTAGTGAGAGGGATGTGCATATGTGAGGGTAGCAATGGGAATGTTGGTTTCCTTCATGTTGTGTCTTTCTGTGAATGCACTTTACAAGGGCAGAACTGTGGTAGCTGACATTCGAATGAGAATGTCAGCATGTCATTGAGAATGTGTAGAGATGACATGGAATGTGAAGGACGAGAAGCTGGGAAGCAATGCCAGGGGGCAGTTGGATGAGATCTTCTTCCGGTGAATAAAAAACCTATTATGATGTTTATCTCAATCTGAATACCAGAGTGTTTCTTTAATTACCACACTGGCGATGGGACGGAAGGAAAGGAAAGAAGATCTCAATACATTCATCTTGCAGAAAAGACAAGAAGCCTGTGTTTCCAAAATTTTGAAGATTATTAGAGAGATCTAACCATTTTACTGGAATAACGTAAGCGCTGCCTCAAAGCTTGAACTGAAACTAGAGTGACTGTTTATGCGCTTTTTCCTCCATGCATAGTGAAGGAAGACAGTCTGGCTGTGTGCACGCCGGCAGCTCTGTTCGGCTATGTTGATGTTGGGTGTGCTGTGGTGTTTAAATGTGGCATAGACAACAACATCATATGGTATTTTGGTGTTAGCCAACACATGGAAAATTTGTATGATTTTAAATACATTATTGGTTTACTTGCAGAATCAGGGCAGTTGGACAGCATTGTTTTAAATTAGACTCTCCGTTCAGCTTCTGACATCACTGGATCGCAGTGCTCAATGTGCTGGATCTCTGCGTATTCGGTGCTTGGTGTGACGCAGAACGTGCGCATGAACGCAGGATGTGTCACCATCTTACGTGAGCTTTTGGAGGGCAGAAATCTCCATAGTGTGACGCCTGATCCAAGAAGTTCAAAACACGCTGTCATTGTACGAAGTGATCACTATTGCAGTGCCATCTAGATGTTGCGAGGTATGCTTACCAGACCTAGGTGAGAGACGCTGAGCGGCACATAAGAATGGCAGTGATAAGCTCACTTGCAAGGCATGTGTTTCACAGTGATACACTCACTTTGTAAGCATGTTGCGTCTGGTTCATTCTTCTGGTTTGGTTGCACTTATAGGCTCACTTTCAAAGAGTATCACCTACGATGAAAGCACGTGTTTCACAGTGATACGCTGACTTGAAAAGCATGAGCTCCACAGGGATACGCTCACTACATTAGCGTATCACTTTGAGTTCAGTGACATGCTCACTTTTAAAGCGTGTCACCATTGAAGTTTTCTTTTTCACAGTGATACACTCACTACTCTGGTGTATTATCTTTGAGTTGATTTGCAGAATTACACTCTTACTTCATCTTTTTCTGTGTCTATCTATACTATTAGAGCGTTTTTCAGTGGTGCCTCACACATGTTCCTGGCATATAAATTGAATTAGCATATTGTTTTTCTCTAGTGAGTATATAGTGTGAAGCCAACATGCAGAGCGTTACAGCCCCTCCTTTCTTGTTAGTTAACCCTGTATCACCACCCATAACATGGCAAAAGTGGTAAAAAGTTTTTGAACGGTGCGCAAAGGTTTGTGGAGCATCCCTTAGTGCGGAAAGAAAGACTGCTTTATTACTTCATTGTCTTGGGGCAGAAGGTCAAGAAGTGTTTGATCATCTCTCAGAGATTTCCAAAGCCGATTCTGAACATCTCAATGAGTAAAAATCTGGACATTCACTACTTGTCAAAAGTGGGCACAATTTTAGAGAGATATCATTTTGGGCGGAGGGCTCAAAGTGAAGGGAGTCGGTGGAATCTTATGTGGCTGATCTAAGAAAATTGGCTTCTTGCAAATTTAAAGATCTGGTGGAAGAAAGAATTTGCGATCAATTCATGCTAGGTTGCAACATAGAGAAAGTGAGAGAAGAATTATGGTTGAGGGATGAACCTAGTCTTGAGGAGGTTTTAGTTGTAACCAAGAAGATTGAGCCCTCGATAAAATGTGTTGAGGTAATCAAATAAAACTGTACATGCTGTACAGGTAAATGCTAACAAGGATAAGTATAAAAATAATTTTGGGGATGAGAGGTTTAAGAATGAGCACAGATTTGAAAAGAAAAAGTACTGTACAGAAGTGCAATAGGTGTGATAAAAGTGGTCACATGGCTAATGATGATATATGTTCAGCCCGCAAGGGATTTGTAGAAAAAGGGACACTTTGCGGTTGTATGTAGAAGTAAGAAACCAAGACGAAAGGTTAGAGCGGTTGCTGTGAATGATGAACAGGACAACGATGACACAGATTTTGAATGTGGACAAATGGTATTGCAAATAGGTCAAATGAGTGGGACCAGTCCCATTGACACAATTACATTAGAGGGGGAGAACACAAGGTCTATGTTTCGAAAAAAGGGTTACATCAAGGGGATTTAGGAGTTTTATTAGATCCTTCCAGTGATATGCCTGTCTCTTTGAAAGATAGGATTGATGTGAAAGATGTAGTGATGACTGCTACAAGCAAAAAATACTTTTGCAGGTGAATGCACAACCTGCATGTTGTATGGTGAGAAATGATCCTATTGCAGTAAGGGAGGAAATGAAGCGGGAGATTGAAAGGCTCAAAATTAATGGGATTGTTAAAGAGATCGAAGGCACTGAATGGCTTACACCTGTATTGGCAGCCAGAACATCTAATGGCAGTCTGCGTTTGTGTGTAGACTTGAGACATCTGAATAGGAATGTGGTAGTGGATAAGTATCCCCTACCCAATATTTCTGAGTTGCTGATGTTGCTGGATAGGGCCAAAGTTTTTAGTACAATAGATCTCGCATCAGCCTATCGTCAGGTTGAGTTGGAAGATGCATCTAAGGATTTGACGGCATTTGTAACACCTTTTGGAACCTTTTGTTATGTAAAATTACCTTTCGGTCTTGTGTCCGCTGCCGCTGTGTTTCTGCTTGTCATGGAAAGGGTTTTGAAGGGCACAAGAGAGGTGTGAGTGTATCAGGATGATATCCTGGTATTTGGCAAAGATGTTGTGGAACATGATGCTCATGTTAGGGAGGTCCTTAAGAGGTTGTGGAATGTGATCTGACAATAAAACTGGGTAAGTGCAAATTTGGTGCAAATGCCATAGATTATTTGGGACACACTATTACAGGAGATGGTGTTGCACCCAGAGCAGATCTTGTTGACACAATTTAGAGGAGTAGTTCACCATCTTCCAAAGAGTAGTTAATGAGGTTTCTTGGGATGTCTGGATAATATAGTAAGTTTGTCCAGAACTTTGCAGAACAAAGTGTAAATATGAGACGTTTGCTGAGAAAAGGGAT
Source organism: Calotriton arnoldi (assembly GCA_963921515.1). NCBI lineage: Eukaryota > Metazoa > Chordata > Amphibia > Caudata > Salamandridae > Calotriton > Calotriton arnoldi. The sequence goes on along the minus strand of CAWUFW010004404.1, from coordinate 322,507 downwards.
TGATTTTGAGTGGGATGAGTCTTGTGAGTGGGAGTTTCAAGTATTGAAGAAGGAACTCAACAGAGCATCCACATTAAATAATTTTGATCCTCAATACCATCATGTTCATTTGCAAGGTTGGAGAGGTGCTGAGACCAGGTATTTGGTCATTGAATGGGAGGCCCTAGCAGTACACTGGGCAGTTAGAAAATTGAGAAAAGTTTCATGGGGAAGCTCGTTTGAAATAAGGACAGATCATAAACCCCTGTTTGAGATTTTCAGATAAAAAGGAATTGATTCAGTCTCTGGCAGAATAACTAAATGGGTGATCTTTTTACAGGGGTATGACTTTGAAATTAATTACAAACCAGGCGTGGAAAAAAAATTTGCTGATGCACTGTCCAGGTTAATTCCTATTGATGGTACAAATGAAAAAGAGATTGATCAGCATTATAATGAAGTTGCCGAATTTGTGTGTGAAGTAGAGTGCATGATGATCTCGGAAGAAAGATGGTGTGAAGATCAGAAGTGAGATTCAACACTTCAACAAGTAATGCAATTTGTACAACATGGTTTGAATGAAAAAAGAAATCTTTCAGATGGATATTAAGCATTCTGGTCTGTGAAGAATGAATTGTCTGAACACAGTGAATTATTATTTCGAGAGATGAGACTCCTTGCTCCTACAACTCTTAAAGAAGAATTGATTGCATTGCCACATGAATGTCATTAAGGTATATCCAAGACGAAATAGAGGCTACGCAGTTCATACTGGTGGGCAGGATTGGACCTGCAAGTTGAGAGAGCGGTGCAAGATTATGTGCTGTGTGCCCTTAGTGAGAAATATAGAAAGCCAAGAGTACAACCCATGTTGATCAGTGAGTTTCCGACAGGCCCATGGAAAGACATTGTACTAGGTGTTGTCGGACCTATTCATGGAGATGGATGTGAAACGTTTGTACTTGTTGTGGTTGACATGTTCTCAAGATGGCCAGAAATTTGTTTCACAAGAGGAATAGAAAGCAAACATGTGGTAACATTTTTAAAAGAACTTATAGCGAGAGAAGGAATTCCTGAAACATTACTCACTGACAGTGGGGTTCAAATGGTTTCAATGGAAATGGAGGAGTTTCTGAGGAAAAAGGGGATTAAACACAGGAAGTGTGCTCTCTATCGTCTAGAAACAAACAGCATGGAACCTATTGGCTTAGAAACAAACGGCATGGAACCTATTGGCTTTATTTATGCTTTTTAGAGCTATGGCTTTTACTTACAGAAATACAGTGCAGATATTGCAAATTCAATAGTGTGTGTATGAGAATGGTAGTGAGTTGTGATTTGTCAGATGCAGATTCTGTTGAAGGAGGTTGAGGAGTGTCAGGGGTAGGTGACAGACTGAGATGTCACCTTAGTGAGGGGCTCAGTTACTTTTCTTACACCAGGGCCATTAGTAGTTCTAAGCTCTGATAATGAAAATGAGAGTTTTTGATTACTTAGAGTGATTAAAGTCCAAAGGTGAAATCAGGTGAGGACATTCACTAACCTGCATGGTTTTGGCCCTATAGCGGCCATGTGGATCCACCACTTCCTTACTCACTTGCAACTACAGCCATGAATAATCACAGGCTAAGTGAGACAAGTGAGCAGGGGAAATAGGAATGTGGGAGACAGAGAGAGATCACACCTTTTATGATGCGGGGTGCACAGTTATCGGGCTGGTATGTGTCCACAGTCTGCTTACTACTGTGCGCTGGATGTAATGTATCAAGCGTAACATTGAAATGATGGAAAAGGCAACAGGTTATACTGCCATCATTACACCACTAACTACATTTAAATGAAAGACCTTGGAATTCCCAATGTGGTTTGATACCCGCTAAAGAAGTTTATCCTGCTCTCTCTCTAAAGCGCAGTGTATAGTTCTAATGTCGAACAAAACTTCAAAATTCAGCTTCCGGTTGAGTCTGTCAATGTATTTGTTTAAAGCTGTGAATAAATTAAAAATGGAGTAGTGGCTCCTCAGCAACAATAAGCTTAGGAGCTGATCTCCCAGAAAGAAGGTAGCACACACATTTATACACTGTTTCTGAATTTTTCTGCGTGTGTCACATGCTCATACGTTTTGCTATTCTAACAAGGAAGTGCAGAGATAAGCTCATGGGCCTTCAAGTATCAGCTTTATGTATGTATTCGCTACAAGTACAGATTTGTTTAAAACATACTGTCATGTGCCAAGACTGTGCCTCATATTAGCTAAGAGATGGTAACTTTGGCGTTTATAGATTTCAGCACTGTCAAGAAAACATAGCAGTTCTAGGCCTCCTTAAATAAACAACAGGGTGAGAAATTTAAATTTATCCGATATTAGTGTTTTTAGGGATATTCCATTGTGCTATGATCGTAATACAAAAAAAGGGTTTTACAGCTATTACAAAAAATATTTTAAATAAACATTATACAGAAACATTGATTTACACCGGTGCATACTCATGGTGAAAGGTTCAGCTTTGCCTTTATATATTATTTCATTGTTTTATTGTTAGAAATGGGGGTCTCTAGTTGGCAAGGGTTTGCACCTTTGTCCAAGTAGGGACCCTTCTTCCTAGTCAGGGTAAGGGAGTTACACTCCTAAAATAACCCCTGCTCACCCCCTTGGTAGCTTGGCACGAGCAGTCAGGCTTATCTCAGAACAGTGTGTAAAGCAGTTGCACATAACCAACAGTAATACAGTGAAAACCCTACAAAAAGACACCACACCAGTTTAAAAAAATATCCAATATTTTTATATATCCAAAACAAAAACAAAACTATAAAAATCCAACATACATTACTTTAGAAATATATATTGCTGAAATACCTCAAAAACACAGTTCGTACGAGTCGGTAGCTCTGTCCGGGGCTATCGCGATGCTGAAAACAACAGAGTCTAACAGTTCCAGCCGACCACGTTGGTACGGGCCAGCGTAAGTGGGGACAGACTCAGTAACAGTACCTTTCTCGTTGCGGCTGGCATGTTGGTGCGAGCCGGTCATGGCAACCATCGCAGTTGCGTTGCAGGGTGCGGTGCCCTCAGGATGCGGTGCAGGTAGTGGCTTAGTGATGATCATCCAGACGGCGTCGGTGATACCAAGGCTTACGGTGCAGGGTGAGGCGGTGCTCGATGCGGTGCTGGCAGGTTGCAGCGCAGGTGACAGAGCCGGTTAGCAGGAGCTGGTGTCGGCCAGCCCAGACTGCTGTGAGGGACGAGGTGGTGTATCGTAAAACTTACGAGTGGTGCCCCCAGTCACGATGCGGTCACAGGTGTCGAAGTCAGCAGCAGTGACGGCGTCGGTGAGACCAGGATGGGTGGCGGTGGCATCGGTCGTTGTCGTCGGTGAGACCAGGGTTGTGGTGCAAGATGCGGACGGTGCCTTCTGCGGTGTCGTCAGGACACAGAGCCAGGGACGGAGTCGGTGACGGAGTCAGTTGCTTTTCCCTTCTCTGTGGAAGTGGTTCCAGAAGCAGTACCCAGAGGTTGGTGAAGTCTTTGCAGTCCCTTAGACTTCAGAACAGGAGGCAAGCTCTATTTTAAGCCCTTGGAGATACTCAGCATAAGTAAAGAAAGTTCAGTCCAGTCCTTCCACTGACCAAGGCAGAAGCAGCAACTGCAGGCCAACCCAACAAAGCAACAACACAGCAAAGGGGCAGTACTCCTCCTGGCAGTTCTTCCATCTCTTCTTCTTGGCACGTTCCTTGATTCCAGCGAGTTCTAAAATGTTGGGGTCTGGGCCCCAATATTTATACTCAAAATCCCTATGTTCTCTCAGGCAGAGAGTGTCTGTGCTTAGTCCAAACCAAACCTGTGCTCTCTGGCCCAGCTTCCTGGCAGGAGGTGGAGACAGCATTGTGGAAGGCAGCCCAGGCCCATTCAGGTGAAAGGAAATCTCCTCCCCCTACTCTAAATGCAGCCCAGGTCTATTCAGCCCAGCCCTGACTCATCCAAACTCTCTGGAGCCACTCCACACCCCCAACCCCTGTCACTCCAAAGCCAGACAGTCAATACACATCCTAGCAGAGGCACACTGGATGGCTAAGCAAGAAAATACCTACTTTCTAATAATGGTATTTTCAAACACAGAATGTAAAAATCACCCTCACTAAACGATGCATTTTAACATTCTGAGTTCAGGCATACTAAACTTTATTTTCCTACCTTGTTCCCAGGGGTAGTTATGTTTATAAGATGTTATAAGCAAACTCCTCATTCTATCCTATGGGAACAGGTAGCCTTGCAATAGTGAAAACGAAATTGGCAGTATTTCACTATCAGGACATGCCACACACATCAGGGCATGTCCTACCTTTCACATACACTGCACCCTGCCCACAGGGGTACCTTTGGCCTACCTTAGGGTGACTCACATGTAAGAAAAGGGAAGGTTAGGGCCTGACAAGTGGGCGCACTTGCCAAGTCGACATGGCAGTACCAGACTGCACACAGGCTCTACAATGGCAGGCCTGAGTTACATTTACAGGCTGTTTATGTGGGTGGCACAATTAGTGCTGCAGGCCCACTTAGCAGCATTTGATTTACAGCCCCTGGGCACACACAGTGCACTGTACTAGGGACTGACTAGTAAATCAAATATGCCAATCATGGAATCACCAATTCATAACAACAATTTACAACAGGAGCCATTGCACTCTGACACTGAACAGCAGTGAGAAAGTGCGCAGAGACACTAAACCAGCAAAAACAGAGTCAAAACCGAGAGGTCAGAAAGCAAAAAGACAGGGAAACACTGCAAAAGATGCCAAGTCTAACAAGTATCTATAGTGCCTAGACACCTGGCAAACTGGGTCGCACTAGATATGATTTTAATGCTGCACCACAAAGCCATTTTCTTTTCACTGCAACAGTAGGTAAAAATCTGCAGTTTAATCATTAGACTCATATGCAGTATTCAGATGCAAAACTGTGAAATGTATCTGAAGCATACAAACTGAACCCCTATATGACTAACGAATATAGCCTTAGAGCGCACCATAGTGGTCTCTAATGGCCATTAATGGCCCCCTCCAGCATTTCGGAGAGGGCCTTTAACAAGGGAGCAGGCCTTTAATGGTTGGTTGAGCCCGCTATGGAGGGTTCTAAGGCTAGTAGAACATTCTGCCCATAAAGGGCAGAATGTTCAAATTTGTAAAACAAAGGCCTCACCTAGGGGGTTGGAATCCCCTCTGGCTCCTTGAGGCCTTTGTTAAACATTGGAATGTTGATGCTCCAGGCTTCTACCGGCCATTAGAAGCCCGGAACGCTCTATTGTTTTTAATTGAGCGCTCAACATTCCAATGTTCTAATTTTACTTGGATCTCAAACGTCTAGCAGGTACTGAAGAAAGAATTCTACAGCAAGTGCTGAAAGTGGAACTCTGGAGCTAATGAGTCCTATCATCACTGTACTAAAGAACACATTGAAGTGCTGTAGGTACATAGGTGAAACACTGGGAAAAGCTAGTCTGTAGTCTGACGACCTAGCGCTTGATGTCAGGTTTGTGTTGAAGGGCATGTTCTTCTCTCCACAACATTGCAGAGACAGCATGAACCCATCAATCCCATGTGCCCATACAACCTCAACCGGACAGTTAGTTGGTGATTGGATGAACCCACAGTGAAGTGGGTCAGGTCCAAATAAGAAACAAAAAATAACAAGGTAAAATAAATAGGGAACATGTTGCACAATTCCCTGTTGAAAAAGAAGAGGTTGCTGTCTCGTTTCTTTAGTTGTTCTTTCCTGAATATTCTTCATAGAGGGGCAACATCCTCATCCTGCCTGTTGTTAGGCTATCTCAGGAAAGAGTACCAGCTCCCACCCTGATTTTTGGGATTTCAGTAAGACCAACTTCCTGCCAAATCAATGAGTGTGGTTTCTATTCTGTCACCCCTTATTAGTTCCATTTTTTCCCCCTGTAGAATGATTACGTACCCAGGGAGATGCTACGATGCCTGTGAATCTCTCTGCTGTTTTCACTTTCTGATTCCTTCTTCCCTGAATGTCACCCTACACCAAAGGGTTCACAGTGCATAGAGAAAGAGAACAGCAATACTTTTTATCCAACATTAAATCACAATATTAATTTTAAGTCTAATGGCAACCATTGTCCCTTGCGTAATTACAAACAGTTCTCCCATTCATAATGTGCCTACTTTAGGATTCCTCACATTCCCCAAAGAACTACTAATTTATCATTAACAGGAAGGCTATAGCCATGCATGCAAAAGTGCCTTTTTACACATTAGTATTAAGTTCTGAGGGTTAGTTTTTTAAATTATCAGGGTTAGTCCTTTGCTTGAATACTCAGGTTGGTAGTTCCAGGGTTAATATTTGTCTCAAATGTGCAGGTTAGTCCTCTCAGTTAAATATAAATGCCAGTATTTAAATAGAACATATTATCTATCTGTTGATGCTTTGTCTTTCTGCAAAGACCCTCGCACTGGGCTTCAGGGATTACTACCATCCTTTTGTTCACAGGAAAGAAAGATGTGTCACTTAACTGTGGTTCATTGCTGGAGAACTCAAGCTTGCCGCTAATATTTTCGGCAAACCAGATATGGCAACAGAGAGATCTGCATCCTCATCTACTCCCCTTTAGGGAAGTAGATGAGGGTTCTCAATGTGAAACATTGAGAACCCGAAGAGCTGGTGGTTATAGTGATAGCGGGAAAGATAAAGATGATATTTGCACCGCACAATCTTGGAGAAAACTCAAATCCCTGCTATGTCCACTGGCATGGACCTTTATCTCGAACTGAGGCTACAATGGTAAATTCAGTAATATCTCAATGACAGTGAAGCAGAATTTGCCCAACAGAGAAGGGTCATTTTGCAAACCATGAAGGTTAATTAACAAATTAGTAAAATTATTATCTCAAATTGAATCAGTTAAGCATAAATCAGTAGTCACCGGAATACAGCATGTATTAATATAATCCAGGCAATTTATTTCGACAAAAGCAAGTACACATTATTTAAGACAGCATATGCAAAGTTAGATCAAATTCTGGTCCCATAAAGGGAAACTCTATAATTCTTAAGCTAAGGTAAGTCGGAAACTTTTGATACAGGTGTTTTCAGCAAATGTAGCATTAGAAATAGTACAGAATAAAGGTTCTGATCATAAAAGGGAGAAATGTACTTGTGCTAGAAGGTAAGTCTGTGAGCAGAAATATAGAGAGCATTGGGTCTCGAGAGAGGGAGGGAAAGAGAAGTCTGCCTGCAAAGGTGGCCAGGGGCAAGTCTAGTCTATAGCTAAAGTCAAGGCATATAATTAAATCATCTAATTCAGGAGAAGATGCATCTCCCATAGTTCCCACCCTTATAAAAACCAGTGAAAAATCAGCATTCCCAATGTACTTTGTGTCATTCTCATTCTGACAGATAATACAATGTTAGATTCTTTCATCATCGCAGCCTTTATGATATCTCCCAAAAGAGTATCCATATCCTCTTAGGGATTCAGAATTATCGTCCAACCAAGTAATTGTAACAAACATGACCTTCACACAGTAAGCTAACAAATAATAATACAGTTAATGAGAACATGGTGACTCTGGTGCTTGAAACAAAAGAAAGTTATGCACACCAAGCAAAAAGACAATGTTTACTTTAAAATGGAGCCGGACACCTAGGCCCCCTCATGTCAATGTTAAGATGCATTTGTCCCAGTTATATCTAAATCAAACATATAAATCACTGGTTTAATTAACTCTAAATGTAAAATAACATGTGCACATATACAAGTAATGTGTAAGCATATTGCTAGTTAGCACATTTTTAAGTACAAATAAATGATGATCACTTTGCATCACCAATTTCTCCTCTCTGATGGCTAGTAGAGCCATCACATACAACAGCCTCCATTTTCCTTCATGACAATTCAGAAAAAGTTTACTGATTGCTACTGCTCATGTCTAGATTCATGTAGGTCCTTCCTTCAACTCATTATAGACATAAAAGTGCCTTTCTTCCAAGTCAATTTCTTCCCTCTTGCTTTTTAATCCCTTGTCATCAACTGATTTCTCTCCACCTTTTTGTTCTATATTCTCTTATCTCCTTATCAACTTGAATCCCTTTATCATCAAAAACAAACAAATCCCACAAACTCCAATAATCTATATTGGTTTTAATACAGCACCTAAAAGTCCACCACCAGGTCCACTAAGCCATTTGCCTAGAGCCAGCAGAGAATCATTTCCCAATTGTTTCCCAAAAACCTGTCTCTTCCTACTCCTTCATGTCTGTAGATAGTCTTGTAATATTCTTCACATACTTGTTAATTTCCCTGCTCTTATCTGGCACATACGTGCAGCACTGCTGAACACAACACTTTGCATACTCTGCCCTCCTTTACAAGCGAAATGTTTAAAACAAATCTATTTTGAAGAACCGTAGCCCTCATTACCATCAGTTCTGAAATGATGGCACTTAAAGCACCAGCAGTATCAGCTGCCAACCTATCAACCAAAGTGGACAACTTTCTAATGTCCACATCATTCAAAATCCAAAGATTAAGGGTGGGTGGAGTTTGCGGAGTTCTACTACGTGAAATTCCGCAGACTTAACTAAAAACTCAGTGGAATTCTGTGGAGTTCCGTGTGCGGCGGAATGCCGCCCAGGCCTATGCATTTTTTCAAATCTGTATTCCTATCCTGACTGTGTTGTTGTAATTTAATTACAACAACACAGTCAAGATAGGAATACAGATTCAAAAATGCATCGTATTCATAACCCAGCCCCGCACCCCCTCTGTGCCTGCAGAGCCTCCCCACATCAGCACAGACATCTGCAACTAGCGTGTCCAGGACACTGCCCTAGACGCGCTGTCCCTCCATCGTCCCCAGCGCTTTCTCACCTCTTAGAGGACTATGCTGCACAGTAGGTCTGAGAGCTGTCCTCTTCCTTACAGTCCATGCCCAGGGGCCACGCTGCGCCGCTAGTGTCCTTTCTCTTCCTGGGGGCAGCTGCCCTATATCCTCTGCTGTCCACAAGATCAGGGATGCCTCTGGACTGGAGTGGGTGCTTCACAGGCAGCAGGTCCTCCTCACTCCTCAGCCCACTCTCGGGTGCCAGGCTCAGACCCCATTGGCAAAATAGTGTGTCCGGTCAGACACCCATCCATGGGGGCAAGCAAAATGGCAAAATGGCAGGCGCGCATGTGCTCTACTGCCGCAGAGTCAGACCTCATGTTGGGAGACAGTGAGGCTGACCTGAAGGGCTCAGAGCAGGAGCGTCTAGCGGAGGATCATGTCGGAACGGGCTGGTGAGTGCGAGTGCGGCAGTGAAGTTAAAAACTACGCTCTGCCAAAGCGTAGATGGAGTTTTCTGCCAAATCCGTGCTGGAAGGGGAGCGCGGAGTAGCAAAAACTCTGAGAACTTTGTCAGCGCAGCGAGGTTTGCCACCCACACTTACCAAAAATATCACCCACTAATTGTGGTGCACCGCGAACAGATTTCCCATGAGTGGCTTTACTCCTGTCTTCTATTTGACCAACTTTTGGAAACACTAAGACTATATAGCAACTAGCCATCTAATTAGAAGGCAACAGGAAATAAGCAATGGTCTTACATATATATAATACACTCTAGGGATCGCGGGGTCTCTTCCAGCCAGAATATATGCATTTTTAATCTCTACTCCTTGTACACAGTGGAAACATAAAAGATGAACATGCTGCAGAAAATATAGAACACAAGACTCTATTGCCACAACAAGCCCAAGCAGACACCACACAGCTGTTCGTGGTTGAAAACCAGTTTAGGCCCAAATCCCGCACTGACATGAGTAAGGTGAACAGGTCACTTAAGGATACAATGGAATAGGAAACTTAAAAGGGTGTTTCAGTCAAAGGCTAACTCATTTTTAACAGGCCCGGAAGCATTTACGACTTTAGCACACAAGTCCACCAGCATGCACCCTGTGCCTTCAAACAGATTGTGGCCTGATTAGACAATGGGTACATGTAATCCAATTAGTCCAGAGATCACAGAGGGCTTAGGTGACTGAATAAACAATGGGTGCAGGGAAGTAAATTGGTTTTGAGCACATCGAGGTCTTAGGTGCACAATATTGGAAGCACACACTTAAATTGCATTTCCCCTGAAATGCACACACATTCACGAGCAGAAGAATGCTCATTTGTCAAGCTTTGTTGGGAGTGCAATAAAGAATATGTAACGGATTAGGTCAGAATTCTGGGTTGTGATGTCACATGTCTTCAAGTGTTTTCCAGCTTAAACCTGTAACTTGCAAGTTAACTATTGTTTAGTGTCTGTAATAAACCTTTGTAATAACACGTATAAGAAGGCCTGCCTGCTAGCAGGAAATTGAGAAAGCCTGAGTAAGACTGATGTGCAGTCCCTGTTGTATGCTGAAGGTCTTTCTCCCTGTTGCGACAGTTAGTAAATACTGTCTTTGCATTGCCAAGAGAAATCCATGTTCTTCTTATAATTTGGAGGGCTTTGAGCCACCCCACAACAACAGTTACTTCATCCTACCTCTAGTAGATTCTCAACCCATTGTTTTGATCTCATAAAACATAACTTTCCTTCCTTTTCCCTATCCAAACCCAATCTAGTATTTGTCCATGTGTATTTTCATTTCTGTTCTTTCTTTTTCCCAGCTAGTAGCCTTACTGTTCACTGAATCTTTTGCAATCTGTTCCCTTCTTGCCTCCAATTCTTTCATAAAATCCTTTTCATCTCTGTTCATCTTAGAAGTAAGATTCCATTTGTCATCAGACAATGGTTTGTCACCGCACAATGGTTTGTCATTTTCTTCATATCTCTAACTGAATGATACAGATTCAACCCTCTAAACATAGGTACCTCATGTATGGGTTTGTCAAAATTCGAGAACTGATAACCTAAATTACCTTGTTCTTAAAACAAACTAGTGATAAGGCTTCAAATTAGGTGATCCGTTAGTGGAATATAGTGGTAGTTAATGCCACCAGCAACAGAAGTTGGCAAATAAGTTCGCACATAGCACCCTTTAGCATCTATTAGTTGTGAATAACTATGCAACAGCTCAATGAAAACGTTATTTCAAAAATTACCCTCAGACCCTTACCTATGCAAAAGCTCTAAATTAAACTTATGCTGCTCTTTTACATCTTTTAAACTAGGCTCTGGTGTTGCGGGATTCTGCACATACACAGAACTATGCGCAGGAAAACAGGACCTCAGTGTATAGGGGTTGTACCTTCCTACCACCTTAGTACCCAAAATCCCAAAACCGACTAGCTATAGTGTCTCATTCGTTCTCCTACATAATCACGAAGCTACAAATGATTGGACAACCCAGAACACAGCACCCCTGACTCTCTCAGGAATCGCGGTAGCAAGACATACCCTTTCGCTCACTTGTACTTGTCCACAATAAGAATTGGCAGAGTCACTGTAATAGTTCAAAATGTTAATTTTAACTATCGTGCTCTATATGCAGTATACGAGCCACTACCAGCAACGAAATGCATAAACTCTGAACAATTAGCATTGTTACAATTCCATAGAATATAAAGGGGGATGTCATCATATACAGACAGTGGAAAAAGGACTATAAGGCCTAACCACCCTCCTCTTGGTAAGGTTGAGTTTTATTATATAAAGGAAGATCTCTGGGCTTTGTCAGCAGACCCCATACCTTAAAGCCTAGATGGAAGCTTTATATCATAGGAACAGCATAGCTCTTCTTCCTGGAAAGGTCTCTCTCCAAGGGCACGATTCACAGAACTAACTTAAGACAAAATCCTAAACTTACTACCATTTTGGTATTCACAGAAGGCACTTACTCATTTTGGTATTCACAGAAGGCACTTACTTACTCATTTTGAGTAACTTACTCATTTCGTGTAACTTACTCATTTTGTGTAACTTACTCATTTTGGTATTCACAGAAGGCACTTACTCATAAATGAGTAAGTGCCTTCTGTGAATACCAAAATGAGTAACTTACTCATTTTGTGTAACTTACTCATTTTGGTATTCACAGAAGGCACTTACTCATAAATGAGTAAGTGCCTTCTGTGAATACCTAATAGTAACGTGCGCAAAAGCAGCATCATGGCAGCAGAGCTCATGCTAACTTAGCAATGTCGACAATGACCCTAATGGCCATATAACACCCTCCCCTTGGTAAGGTCATAGTATATAGACAAAGGACCAAAACAGAGTTCAAAAGTCAAGCAGAGTCCCAAAGCGCTTGGAAAAAACCAAATTGGAACAATTCTAAACTTTTTGTCGTTTCACGAAAAACGTGATTAAGAAGGAGGTGGTAAATCCATCAAAGTACGTGAACCTAACTCCTAAATGAGTAAGTGCCTTCTGTGAATACCAAAATGAGTAAGTTACACAAAATGAGTAAGTTACTCAAAATGAGTAAGTAAGTGCCTTCTGTGAATACCAAAATAAGTAAGTGCCTTCTGTGAATACCAAAATGGTAGTAAGTTTAGGATTTTGTCTTAAGTTTGTTCTGTGAATCATGCCCAGAGTGTGTGTTTGAACAACATGCATCCCCGTAATATCAAAGCACGAGTTTCCAGCAGTGCAGCTGTGTTTAGCATGTTTTGTCTAGGTGCTAGGGACTGACCAGAACAGAATAACAAGGGGCATTGTTTATCGACCTTGCACATCGTGTTCAGATTAAACTCCAGGAACTAGCAGAGAACGCGAAAAGCAGACAGTTCTCATGTGAAAGTCATAAACAGAGTCTTTCAAAATAAAGTCATATAGTAACTAGGCCTGGGCGGTAAATTCCACTCCGCTCGCGGAATTTGCGGAATTTTGGCAATTCCGCGTTCCGCGGAGAACGCGGAATTGCCGAAAATTCCGCGATCCGCGGCGTAGCAGAATTTTTTCCTTGTTCGCGCTTTCAAAATGCGTGTTCGCCTGTGCGGGAGCGACTTACCGGGATCCCTGCGTTCGCCGACGAGCTTTCCTATCCGTTCGCGTGCACCACAAGATTTTGGTAGCCAACCGCGCGATCCCGCGAGATTGTGCGATCGCGAACACGTCATTCGGACGCACCATCGGACATCCGCGTTCGCGAACAGGAAACACGCATCGCGGGCGGGACAAGTGAAACAAGATGGCCGCGCCAATTGGGACCGCATGGGCAAGTTCACAAGATATTTGCCCCCGAGCATGCAAACAGCGTCCCCGAACAGGAAAAACGCATTGCGAACGGCCGGAACAAGCAATTCCACGTGCTCGCGGAATTCTGCGGAACTTGCAGAGATTTTTTACCATTTCGCGGAACTTTGCGTAACGCGACTATGCAAATTCCGCCCACCCCTAATAGTAACGTGCGCAAAAGCAGCATCATGGCAGCAGAGCTCATGCTAACTTAGCAATGTCGACAATGACCCTAATGGCCATATAACACCCTCCCCTTGGTAAGGTCATAGTATATAGACAAAGGACCAAAACAGAGTTCAAAAGTCAAGCAGAGTCCAAAAGCGGTTGAAAAAAACCAAATTGGAAAAATTCTAAACTTTTTGTCGTTACACAAAAACGTGATTAAGAAGGAGGTGGTAAATCCATCAAAGTACGTGAACCTAAAAATGCAATTTGTTGCAAAAGGTCATCCCTATCGTTGATAGAAAACAGGGATGCCATCCAATTGAGTATGTCAAAGGAACAGACATGCTCCTCATAATGTGATATTTCCAAGAGCATATCCGGACAACCTGCGTGATATTCGATGAAACTTCGTCGTAAGAGGTTCTGCGCAGACGCACACATATTCCATTCAGCCAATACTCCAAGTGCAGCCACACGTGCCGTATGGCCATTCCCAGAACAAGCCTGGTCATGGGCCACTAAGGGATCCATTAACTGGTTAAAATCCGGGTCTGAACATGACGTATTGGAGAGGCAGTAATCCAAAGCCCAATAGAAGGGGCACCACTGACAGTAGAACACAGGTTGCATGCAAGTGAAGTAGGCAAAGCAAAAAGTTAATCCATAACTCACGCTAAGCGTTGCTAATGGCAAGCATCCAAAAAGTTGTTGCATTCGATCACGGTACAGTTGCAATTGGCCTGGTCTGTGCATTACCACAAGATGAGCAGCCATTGCGTAGCAGGAACAGAAGAAGCAGGATTCCACCAGCTAGTGCCAGTAACAAAGGGAATCCTCTGAAGACGCTAGAAAAAATAGAATGAATAAAAGCCTGCATTACTCCAAATATCGTCTGAAAAGAAGTCACAAGGCCGGATCCCACAAGTTTAAAAAAATGAGCAAGGCCTTTGGTGTCAGACGCATTAAATATTTGATGTATAAGCTCCCTAAAGTGAAGTGGGAGGTTTGTGTTCAGAAGTGACTGAATCTCGCTAGATGTTCTAGCCACCTGCAACTCGAAGCTGAAGTCAGAGCCACTTCTTGTTGAAACAATAGCGCTTTGAGCCTGCTTAATTTGGTGAAATCTGTTTTCAAAGTAGGAATGGAAGGCCAAATGGAACTATCTACTTTCCCATGCGGCGGCAGAAAAAGCACATTGCTACAACAAGTAACACATTGTGAGACTGTTACTAAATACGGGATCCCTGCCCGTAAACCACAGCAGTCGTGGTTGTTCAAAATAAGATAACTGCCGTTAGTAAGCAAGGTAAAAGCGGGAATTATTGCTGGGACAGGTGTTCCTTTTAGAAAACAAGCAAGATTAGGCGCGGATACATTACAAGCGCCATGCAACTTAACGTGTTTACAAACTAGGGAATGTCCCACTGTGGAATCGCAGTCCTCCCGTGTCAGGAAAACCTCCTTATCCTCCCTTTGACATCTGTAAGTGAAAGGTAGGGACCATAATTCATGAAGAAATGTACTACCCAGTGGTTCAAAGCGGCCTATCAGAAAATACATGATTTAAATTGAAACAGCGAGAATGGGAGAGAGATAACCCCATGAATTAACCAAACAGCTGAATCCGTCTCCGACCACAGAGAATGGCAAGGGTTCCAATTGTTCAATGTGCAATAGCGTGTATGTAGCATCTTTCATGTACATAAATCTCTGTTTATCAGTCAGATTAAATGGTAAAAACAAAGCAGAAGCATTCAACTAATCCCATGGGACTTTTCCCATTTTGAGAGTCTGTAACGTCCATGCAAACTGCATAACAGATCGTAAATGATTTTGACCATGATATAACACAGATACATCATTCTGAACAATATCAATAACAGATGAAACAATATTATCCAAGGTATAAATGCGTGGAGACAGTGTATTGATGCTATTGTCGACTACTGCAAGGACTTTTTCCAAATTCGCTTGGTCAATTTGGCGCAGACGAAGAGCTGCCTAAATCTGCGAAAGTTTCCAAACTTCATTGTAAGCTGCATAGATAAACCTCTTCATTCTAGGAATTCTAGGACCTAAGATAAAATCAGCCAAATTGATGTCGCTCAACAAGAGTGACAAGTGTTGTTTTACTGACCACAAAGTGGAATGTTCCCACCATTGTTAGCACAATTTACCCACCGATTATGTGGTGACCGAATGTGAATGTGGATAGCGAGGATCCGGTCTAGTCTGTGTGAAACCAGGTGTTACATTATAAAAATGCAGTTGACATGAATTTGAATTTGCCTGCCACACCAACCATCCGGATGGGTCAATCTCAGAGACCTTGAAAGTGTCATTTTGAAACAAAGCTTGCAATACATTGATCGTTATAATTTGATTGTACGCACCAATTGTCATATTCCGCTAAAGACGGAATGGAGGGCATATTCAAATTTTTTGCAGTTGCCAAGCCAAAGCAAGTAGTTTGGTGCACTGTATCATTGTCCCTGACGAACATGCAAAAGCTTACGCATCTGAGTGGGCTTTGGCCCTTGCCCCGGCGGTGTACCGTAATCAGGTGGGCTGGGATAGAGATTCACCGGCACGTGAGATACCATTACGGTCTATGCCACCGCCGCACTATCCAATCAGACGTTTGTGACATTCTAACTCAGTTGGAGTATCAAGAAGTGATTGAATCCTGCATATCACCGATGAATAATCCCCTTTTTCCGGTATCCAAACCTGATGGGTCGCATCGCATTGTATTGGATTATCGAAATTTGAATAGTCATTGTCGTACGTTTGCGGTACAGAACACACATAGCTCCGCGCTAGTGAACAGCCTTATTCGTAAGAAGTACAAAACTACACTGGATATTTCCAATGGTTTCTATAGTCACAACTTAGCTCCTGAGAGCAGTGACTTGACAGCATTTACCGCCGTTGGGAATCAGAAAAAATTTACGCGTTTGCCTATGGGATATAAGAATGGCCCCGGGGCTTTCGCTGCACGTTTTGTGTCTTTGTTAGACAGCATAGACCCTGATGCGTTCTCGTACGTTGATGATATTTATCTGACGGACGCGAAAAACTCGGAAGTATCACGTCTTCCCCTCTAGAAGGGGCTAGCACAAATGGTGGTGGCCAATCTGCCTCTGCCAACAGTATGTCGTATGAAGAGGTGAGATTTTCCCAGAAAACCGATGTGAGTGTACGCTGTACATCACCTTCAATTTGGTAGACAATAACATAGAGCCTGTCCGGGAGTGCAACTTGTGTATCTGCTGTTTCTACTGTAATAAATGTATCAGTTGCTCTCGCCTCCAGACAAGGACGCAGTGCCTCCCGCACTATGGTAACCTCCGCTGCGCTGTCGAGCAGAGTCACCGCCCAAGTCCAATCTAGAAGTCGTGTTCTCACCGACTGATGCATATTTCACTGTTAAAGCGGCAACTTTTTTCTTCTGATACGGGGTCTAAAACGAGGCAGATCCTCTTGTTTGGCTTTAACGTCAAACTGTCGAGGTTGATCACGTCCCCGTTGCGTGGTCGGACCTTTTCCACGATTCTGGCGTTCCCCACCACCGACTTGAGAGTCCGATGTGTCCTGTAAAGAATGAGGAGAGCGCTGATCAGGGACTTGAAATCTACCAGGAGTCTTAAGTTTTGCGCGGTTGCGCAAGTCATAAGTACGCTCAGAAGACTCGGGTGTCGGTGAACCAGCACGCGAACCCTGCTTCTGTTGCTGCTGCCCCTGTTTTTTATTTTTCCAGTTCTTTTTAGGAAAGAACGGGTGCCTATCCTTTTCAGTCTGGGCTTTTTGTTGAGTTTGAGCTTGAGTTTGCATTTGCGTAAAGGCTTAATTCCCAGACTATTGCGCCCTAAGGTCTTATATGCTTTAGCAATAAACTCTGGCAATTCGCTTGGCTTGTCCGCGTCAGCAACAGCCTCCAAGCGTTGAGCCACCTGCAAGCTTACTGCATCACCCTTAACATTAGCAAGGATCATATCGGAAACAATATCGAACACCCCCACCAGTCTCATTCCCAACTCCAGGGCCGCCTCGGCCCCATGTTCATCCTGAACACGTTTAATCACGGAAGGGAGAACAGTCATTGAGGGGTGCCGAAACACATCGAATATACTGCTGCAAACACTTTACCCCAAGTGTTACAATCAGCTATTTCGGGAACTAGGCCTTTAGGCAAGCTCACGGTCAAAATCCTGTGCTTCTCCACAGGTGTCGTGTTCGGAAAAACAGCTTCGAGTTGTCCAAACTTTTCAGCAAGCCAATAAGGAAGCTCATCCTCATTTTGCGGATGCTTGCCCATCACAGAATTAATCATTAAGGGACTGATTCACACCACCAGGTGCAGGTGGTTGCGCAGCCACGCCAGGTGGTCCCACCTGGAAGTTGCGCGACATGAACTGAATAACAGCTCTATGTACGCGTATTAACGAAGTATGCAATACGCGAAGCACTGCGACTGTCGCAGTTAGATACCGTGGGTGTGGGGTATACACAGCCAAAACGGGCCACGTGGCCCCATCTATCGATAAGGGGCCTAAACGGACCGGTGTTATCGAGTGAGGAAGGGTGAGGAAGGGTGCCATTAAACCAAATTTGATGTTGCCAAGCCGTTAGCGGAACTTCAAGAGACCTATAAGGACGATAATCCTGAGGAAGGATCGTGGCAGTATATTCGTGAAACAAATTATCTGTTCCATCAACTGCCGGAAAGGTGACCCAAGAATAAAACACCTTGAAGCGGTAAGTTGCATCCGCTTCCACAACAAAAATTAGCGCAACACCAGCATTAGGGACCCCATGCTGAGTCAAATAGGCTGTGACTGCTGCCCGGTTAGGTGGCGCAATAACAACTGCCATAATCAATAATAGAGAACAACAACCTATGCGTGGCAGCGCAATAACGGGGTAATAAGAAAGAGAAAGACCTTTTAAAATTCAAGCTTGAAAAACCTATAAAACATCACAACATAGGAGGCAACACCGTCACAACCATCTCCGGAAACAAAAGTGAGGGTTTTGTGAACAAGCACAAGCACTACTCAGGAGTCTCGCAGATAAGATCCAGACCAAACGTTGGCGGCGCCATGTTGCGGGGATTCTGCACATACATAAAACTATGCGCAGGAAAACAGGACCTCGGTGTATAGGGGTTGTACCTTCCTACCACCTTAGTACCCAAAATCCCAAAACCGACTAGCTATAGTGTCTCATTCGTTCTCCTACATAATCACGAAGCTACAAATGATTAGACAACCCAGAACACAACACTCCTGACTCTCTCAGGAACCGCGGTAGCAAGACATACCCTTTCGCTCACTCACTCGTACTTGTCCACAATAAGAATTGGCAGAGTCACTGTAATAGTTCAAAATGTTTATTTTAACTATCGTGCTCTATAATGCAGTATACTAGCCACTACCAGCAGTGAAATGCATAAACTCTGAACAATTAGCATTGTTACAATTCCATAAAATATAAAGGGGGATGTCATCATATACAGACAGTGGAAAAAGGACTATAAGGCCTAACCACCCTCCCCTTGATAAGGTTGAGTTTTATTATATAAAGGAAGATCTCTGGGCTTTGTCAGCAGACCCCATACCTTAAGGCCTAGATGGAAGCTTTACATCATAGGAACAGCATAGCTCTTCTTCCCGGAAAGGTCTCTCTCCAATTGTGTGTTTGAACAACATGCATCCCCGTAATATCAAAGCACGAGTTTCCAGCAGTGCAGCTGTGTTTAGCATGTTTTGTCTAGGTGCTAGGGACTGACCAGAACAGAATAACAAGGGGCATTGTTTATCGACCTTGCACATCGTGTTCAGACTAAACTCCAGGAACTAGCAGAGAACGCGAAAAGCAGACAGTTCTCATGTGAAAGTCATAAACAGAGTCTTGCAAAATAAAGTCATGTAGTAACATGCGCAAAAGCAGCATCATAGCAGCAGAGCTAATGCTAACTTAGCAATGTCGACAATGACCCTAATGGCCATATAACACTGGTATGAAGTTTCCCTCAGAGCTATCTCTATGTAAAATCTGTAAATTATATCTATGTTCCTCTTCTGTGTGAGAAAGATTAGGCTTAGATTTAGCTGGATAGGAACATCTTCAGCAGGAGAACTCAGTTTTACGAATAAGCCAATCATAAGAATGACAGAAATCATTGATTCTACAATCACTAGTGCTCTAGGTTGATATGATGAACGAATCATCATGGTTTCTCTTGACTCAGGAAGAAAAAAGCAAAACTCAAAAATTGCATAAAATGAACACTTCTACCTGTTGCTCCTACTTGTGTAAATCTGCAAACTGTTGTGTAATTCATGATGAATGCATAAAAGTTAGTTAATTCATTAGTAATCTATAACTCTACATCAACTTCTTCTAAAGTGGCACCCTTCCCTTCGACTGGAGCCTGGGCCCTACAAGTCATCCCTGGTCTCTTCTCTCCTCGTTATGATGTCTGGAATCGATTCTCCAGATGCAGAAACTCTCTGTCTTTCACCAATCCTTGGCCACCTTTAGTTTCTTGGTCCCCCTCTGGTCACACTGCATGTGCCTTCTCCAGGCTCAGAGTCTGCTCTTACAGCTTCTTCAGTTTGGGCCACTGTGGCTTCTAGTGGGTCATTTACCACAGCTCTTCCACTTGCCTTGGGTTAACTTTGAGTCACTTGTGTGCACTATTCTTTTTCTCCCTTTTGAGCTCTCTGTTTGCACTAAATTTGGCCTCTGTGACACAGCAGTGGCCAACACCACTTGTTCTACAGCCTGTCTCACTCTCTAAGTGTGTGATGCATTATTCCAGCTTGGAAGGCATCCACATTTAACAGCAAGTTCTTGACTGGATTGACTTGATAGGGGCTACGCCATTGAGGATCTAGGCATGACTTTTGCACATGCTTCTTCAACAGGACCCAGTCCCCACTCCTGAGACCGTGTTACTGCTCTTGCCTTGGGAAAGAAGTCCCCAATTCGACCTGGTGAGAGACAGAATGCACCACACCAGCCAGGCCTTTGCAATAGTCAAGAATCATATCATCTTTAATATTCACAAGCACAGTTCCCACAGACAGCGGGAAGTCTCGAGGCTATGCCCATAAGTATTTCATGGGGGGCAAGCCTGTTCTCTGATCCAGAATACTTCTCAGACTCATCATTACCAATGGAAGAGTGTCAGGCCACTTGAGAGACTTGAATGTGCACACTTTAGCAAGACAGCCCCTCCTTTCTTGTTAGTTAACCCTGTATCACCACCCATAACATGGCAAAAGTGGTAAAAAGTTTTTGAACGGTGCGCAAAGGTTTGTGGAGCATCCCTTAGTGCGGAAAGAAAGACTGCTTTATTACTTCATTGTCTTGGGGCAGAAGGTCAAGAAGTGTTTGATCATCTCTCAGAGATTTCCATAGCCGATTCTGAACATCTCAATGAGTAAAAATCTGGACATTCACTACTTGTCAAAAGTGGGCACAATTTTAGAGAGATATCATTTTGGGCGGAGGGCTCAAAGTGAAGGGGAGTCGGTGGAATCTTATGTGGCTGATCTAAGAAAATTGGCTTCTTGCAAATTTAAAGATCTGGTGGAAGAAAGAATTTGCGATCAATTCATGCTAGGTTGCAACATAGAGAAAGTGAGAGAAGAATTATGGTTGAGGGATGAACCTAGTCTTGAGGAGGTTTTAGTTGTAACCAAGAAGATTGAGCCCTCGATAAAATGTGTTGAGGTAATCAAATAAAACTGTACATGCTGTACAGGTAAATGCTAACAAGGATAAGTATAAAAATAATTTTGGGGATGAGAGGTTTAAGAATGAGCACAGATTTGAAAAGAAGAAAAGTACTGTACAGAAGTGCAATAGGTGTGATAAAAGTGGTCACATGGCTAATGATGATATATGTTCAGCCCGCAAGGGATTTGTAGAAAAAAGGGACACTTTGCGGTTGTATGTAGAAGTAAGAAACCAAGACGAAAGGTTAGAGCGGTTGCTGTGAATGATGAACAGGACAGCGATGACACAGATTTTGAATGTGGACAAATGGTATTGCAAATAGGTCAAATGAGTGGGACCAGTCCATTGACACAATTACATTAGAGGGGGAGAACACAAGGTCTATGTTTCGAAAAAAGGGTTACATCAAGGGGATTTAGGAGTTTTATTAGATCCCTCCAGTGATATGCCTGTCTCTTTGAAAGATAGGATTGATGTGAAAGATGTAGTGATGACTGCTACAAGCAAAAAATACTTTTGCAGGTGAATGCACAACCTGCATGGTGTATGGTGAGAAATGATCCTATTGCAGTAAGGGAGGAAATGAAGCGGAAGATTGAAAGGCTCAAAATTAATGGGATTGTTAAAGAGATCGAAGGCACTGAATGGCTTACACCTGTTGTGGCAGCCAGAACATCTAATGGCAGTCTGCGTTTGTGTGTAGACTTGAGACATCTGAATAGGAATGTGGTAGTGGATAAGTATCCCCTACCCAATATTTCTGAGTTGCTGATGTTGCTGGATAGGGCCAAAGTTTTTAGTACAATAGATCTCGCATCAGCCTATCGTCAGGTTGAGTTGGAAGATGCATCTAAGGATTTGACGGCATTTGTAACACCTTTTGGAACCTTTTGTTATGTAAAATTACCTTTCGGTCTTGTGTCCGCTGCCGCTGTGTTTCTGCTTGTCATGGAAAGGGTTTTGAAGGGCACAAGAGAGGTGTGAGTGTATCAGGATGATATCCTGGTATTTGGCAAAGATGTTGTGGAACATGATGCTCATGTTAGGGAGGTCCTTAAGAGGTTGTGGAATGTGATCTGACAATAAAACTGGGTAAGTGCAAATTTGGTGCAAATGCCATAGATTATTTGGGACACACTATTACAGGAGATGGTGTTGCACCCAGAGCAGATCTTGTTGACACAATTTAGAGGAGTAGTTCACCATCTTCCAAAGAGTAGTTAATGAGGTTTCTTGGGATGTCTGGATAATATAGTAAGTTTGTCCAGAACTTTGCAGAACAAAGTGTAAATATGAGACGTTTGCTGAGAAAAGGGATTGATTTTGAGTGGGATGAGTCTTGTGAGTGGGAGTTCCAAGTATTGAAGAAGGAACTCAACAGAGCATCCACATTAAATAATTTTGATCCTCAATACCATCATGTTCATTTGCAAGGTTGGAGAGGTGCTGAGACCAGGTATTTGGTCATTGAATGGGAGGCCCTAGCAGTACACTGGGCAGTTAGAAAATTGAGAAAAGTTTCATGGGGAAGCTCGTTTGAAATAAGGACAGATCATAAACCCCTGTTTGAGATTTTCAGATAAAAAGGAATTGATTCAGTCTCTGGCAGAATAACTAAATGGGTGATCTTTTTTACAGGGGTATGACTTTGAAATTAATTACATACCAGGCGTGGAAAAAACATTTGCTGATGCACTGTCCAGGTTAATTCCTATTGATGGTACAAATGAAAAAGAGATTGATCAGCATTATAATGAAGTTGCCGAATTTGTGTGTGAAGTAGAGTGCATGATGATCTCGGAAGAAAGATGGTGTGAAGATCAGAAGTGAGATTCAACACTTCAACAAGTAATGCAATTTGTACAACATGGTTTGAATGAAAAAGAAATCTTTCAGATGGATATTAAGCATTCTGGTCTGTGAAGAATGAATTGTCTGAACACAGTGAATTATTATTTCGAGAGATGAGACTCCTTGCTCCTACAACTCTTAAAGAAGAATTGATTGCATTGCCACATGAATGTCATTAAGGTATATCCAAGACGAAATAGAGGCTACACAGTTCATACTGGTGGGCAGGATTGGACCTGCAAGTTGAGAGAGCGGTGCAAGATTATGTGCTGTGTGCCCTTAGTGAGAAATATAGAAAGCCAAGAGTACAACCCATGTTGATCAGTGAGTTTCCGACAGGCCCATGGAAAGACATTGTACTAGGTGTTGTCGGACCTATTCATGGAGATGGATGTGAAACGTTTGTACTTGTTGTGGTTGACATGTTCTCAAGATGGCCAGAAATTTGTTTCACAAGAGGAATAGAAAGCAAACATGTGGTAACATTTTTAAAAGAACTTATAGCGAGAGAAGGAATTCCTGAAACATTACTCACTGACAGTGGGGTTCAAATGGTTTCAATGGAAATGGAGGAGTTTCTGAGGAAAAGGGGATTAAACACAGGAAGTGTGCTCTCTATCGTCTAGAAACAAACAGCATGGAACCTATTGGCTTAGAAACAAACGGCATGGAACCTATTGGCTTTATTTATGCTTTTTAGAGCTATGGCTTTTACTTACAGAAATACAGTGCAGATATTGCAAATTCAATAGTGTGTGTATGAGAATGGTAGTGAGTTGTGATTTGTCAGATGCAGATTCTGTTGAAGGAGGTTGAGGAGTGTCAGGGGTAGGTGACAGACTGAGATGTCACCTTAGTGAGGGGGCTCAGTTACTTTTCTTACACCAGGGCCATTAGTAGTTCTAAGCTCTGATAATGAAAATGAGAGTTTTTGATTACTTAGAGTGATTAAAGTCCAAAGGTGAAATCAGGTGAGGACATTCACTAACCTGCATGGTTTTGGTCCTATAGCGGCCATGTGGATCCACCACTTCCTTACTCACTTGCAACTACAGCCATGAATAATCACAGGCTAAGTGAGACAAGTGAGCAGGGGAAATAGGAATGTGGGAGACAGAGAGAGATCACACCTTTTATGATGCGGGGTGCACAGTTATCGGGCTGGTATGTGTCCACAGTCTGCTTACTACTGTGCGCTGGATGTAATGTATCAAGCGTAACATTGATATGATGGAAAAGGCAACAGGTTATACTGCCATCATTACACCACTAACTACATTTAAATGAAAGACCTTGGAATTCCCAATGTGGTTTGATACCCGCTAAAGAAGTTTATCCTGCTCTCTCTCTAAAGCGCAGTGTATAGTTCTAATGTCGAACAAAACTTCAAAATTCAGCTTCCGGTTGAGTCTGTCAATGTATTTGTTTAAAGCTGTGAATAAATTAAAAATGGAGCAGTGGCTCCTCAGCAACAATAAGCTTAGGAGCTGATCTCCCAGAAAGAAGGTAGCACACACATTTATACACTGTTTCTGAATTTTTCTGCGTGTGTCACATGCTCATACGTTTTGCTATTCTAACAAGGAAGTGCAGAGATAAGCTCATGGGCCTTCAAGTATCAGCTTTATGTATGTATTCGCTACAAGTACAGATTTGTTTAAAACATACTGTCATGTGCCAAGACTGTGCCTCATATTAGCTAAGAGATGGTAACTTTGGCGTTTATAGATTTCAGCACTATCAAGAAAACATAGCAGTTCTAGGCCTCCTTAAATAAACAACAGGGTGAGAAATTTAAATGTATCCGATATTAGTGTTTTTAGGGATATTCCATTGTGCTATGATCGTAATACAAAAAAAGGGTTTTACAGCTATTACAAAAAATATTTTAAATAAACATTATACAGAAACATTGATTTACACCGGTGCATACTCATGGTGGAAGGTTCAGCTTTGCCTTTATATATTATTTCATTGTTTTATTGTTAGAAATGGGGGTCTCTAGTTGGCAAGGGTTTGCACCTTTGTCCAAGTAGGGACCCTTCTTCCTAGTCAGGGTAAGGGAGTTACACTCCTAAAATAACCCCTGCTCACCCCCTTGGTAGCTTGGCACGAGCAGTCAGGCTTATCTCAGAACAGTGTGTAAAGCAGTTGCACATAACCAACAGTAATACAGTGAAAACCCTACAAAAAGACACCACACCAGTTTAAAAAAATATCCAATATTTTTATATATCCAAAACAAAACCAAAACTATAAAAATCCAACATACATTACTTTAGAAATATATATTGCTGAAATACCTCAAAAACACAGTTCGTACGAGTCGGTAGCTCTGTCCGGGGCTATCGCGATGCTGAAAACAACAGAGTCTAACAGTTCCAGCCGACCACGTTGGTACGGGCCAGCGTAAGTGGGGACAGACTCAGTAACAGTACCTTTCTCGTTGCGGCTGGCATGTTGGTGCGAGCCGGTCATGGCAACCATCGCAGTTGCGTTGCAGGGTGCGGTGCCCTCAGGATGCGGTGCAGGTAGTGGCTTAGTGATGATCATCCAGACGGCGTCGGTGATACCAAGGCTTACGGTGCAGGGTGAGGCGGTGCTCGATGCGGTGCTGGCAGGTTGCAGCGCAGGTGACAGAGCCGGTTAGCAGGAGCTGGTGTCGGCCAGCCCAGACTGCTGTGAGGGACGAGGTGGTGTATCGTAAAACTTACGAGTGGTGCCCCCAGTCACGATGCGGTCACAGGTGTCGAAGTCAGCAGCAGTGACGGCGTCGGTGAGACCAGGATGGGTGGCGGTGGCATCGGTCGTTGTCGTCGGTGAGACCAGGGTTGTGGTGCAAGATGCGGACGGTGCCTTCTGCGGTGTCGTCAGGACACAGAGCCAGGGACGGAGTCGGTGACGGAGTCAGTTGCTTTTCCCTTCTCTGTGGAAGTGGTTCCAGAAGCAGTACCCAGAGGTTGGTGAAGTCTTTGCAGTCCCTTAGACTTCAGAACAGGAGGCAAGCTCTATTTTAAGCCCTTGGAGATACTCAGCATAAGTAAAGAAAGTTCAGTCCAGTCCTTCCACTGACCAAGGCAGAAGCAGCAACTGCAGGCCAACCCAACAAAGCAACAACACAGCAAAGGGGCAGTACTCCTCCTGGCAGTTCTTCCATCTCTTCTTCTTGGCACGTTCCTTGATTCCAGCGAGTTCTAAAATGTTGGGGTCTGGGCCCCAATATTTATACTCAAAATCCCTATGTTCTCTCAGGCAGAGAGTGTCTGTGCTTAGTCCAAACCAAACCTGTGCTCTCTGGCCCAGCTTCCTGGCAGGAGGTGGAGACAGCATTGTGGAAGGCAGACCAGGCCCATTCAGGTGAAAGGAAATCTCCTCCCCCTACTCTAAATGCAGCCCAGGTCTATTCAGCCCAGCCCTGACTCATCCAAACTCTCTGGAGCCACTCTACACCCCCAACCCCTGTCACTCCAAAGCCAGACAGTCAATACACATCCTAGCAGAGGCACACTGGATGGCTAAGCAAGAAAATACCTACTTTCTAATAATGGTATTTTCAAACACAGAATGTAAAAATCACCCTCACTAAACGATGCATTTTAACATTCTGAGTTCAGGCATACTAAACTTTATTTTCCTACCTTGTTCCCAGGGGTAGTTATGTTTATAAGATGTTATAAGCAAACTCCTCATTCTATCCTATGGGAACAGGTAGCCTTGCAATAGTGAAAAACGAAATTGGCAGTATTTCACTATCAGGACATGCCACACACATCAGGGCATGTCCTACCTTTCACATACACTGCACCCTGCCCACAGGGGTACCTTTGGCCTACCTTAGGGGTGACTCACATGTAAGAAAAGGGAAGGTTAGGGCCTGACAAGTGGGCGCACTTGCCAAGTCGACATGGCAGTACCAGACTGCACACAGGCTCTACAATGGCAGGCCTGAGTTACATTTACAGGCTGTTTATGTGGGTGGCACAATTAGTGCTGCAGGCCCACTTAGCAGCATTTGATTTACAGCCCCTGGGCACACACAGTGCACTGTACTAGGGACTGACTAGTAAATCAAATATGCCAATCATGGAATCACCAATTCATAACAACAATTTACAACAGGAGCCATTGCACTCTGACACTGAACAGCAGTGAGAAAGTGCGCAGAGACACTAAACCAGCAAAAACAGAGTCAAAACCGAGAGGTCAGAAAGCAAAAAGACAGGGGAAACACTGCAAAAGATGCCAAGTCTAACAAGTATCTATAGTGCCTAGACACCTGGCAAACTGGGTCGCACTAGATATGATTTTAATGCTGCACCACAAAGCCATTTTCTTTTCACTGCAACAGTAGGTAAAAATCTGCAGTTTAATCATTAGACTCATATGCAGTATTCAGATGCAAAACTGTGAAATGTATCTGAAGCATACAAACTGAACCCCTATATGACTAACGAATATAGCCTTAGAGCGCACCATAGTGGTCTCTAATGGCCATTAATGGCCCCCTCCAGCATTTCGGAGAGGGCCTTTAACAAGGGAGCAGGCCTTTAATGGTTGGTTGAGCCCGCTATGGAGGGCTCTAAGGCTAGTAGAACATTCTGCCCATAAAGGGCAGAATGTTCAAATTTGTAAAACAAAGGCCTCACCTAGGGGGTTGGAATCCCCTCTGGCTCCTTGAGGCCTTTGTTAAACATTGGAATGTTGATGCTCCAGGCTTCTACCGGCCATTAGAAGCCCGGAACGCTCTATTGTTTTAAATTGAGCGCTCAACATTCCAATGTTCTAATTTTACTTGGATCTCAAACGTCTAGCAGGTACTGAAGAAAGAATTCTACAGCAAGTGCTGAAAGTGGAACTCTGGAGCTAATGAGTCCTATCATCACTGTACTAAAGAACACATTGAAGTGCTGTAGGTACATAGGTGAAACACTGGGAAAAGCTAGTCTGTAGTCTGACGACCTAGCGCTTGATGTCAGGTTTGTGTTGAAGGGCATGTTCTTCTCTCCACAACATTACAGAGACAGCATGAACCCATCAATCCCATGTGCCCATACAACCTCAACCGGACAGTTAGTTGGTGATTGGATGAACCCACAGTGAAGTGGGTCAGGTCCAAATAAGAAACAAAAAATAACAAGGTAAAATAAATAGGGAACATGTTGCACAATTCCCTGTTGAAAAAGAAGAGGTTGCTGTCTCGTTTCTTTGGTTGTTCTTTCCTGAATATTCTTCATAGAGGGGCAACATCCTCATCCTGCCTGTTGTTAGGCTATCTCAGGAAAGAGTACCAGCTCCCACCCTGATTTTTGGGATTTCAGTAAGACCAACTTCCTGCCAAATCAATGAGTGTGGTTTCTATTCTGTCACCCCTTATTAGTTCCATTTTTTCCCCCTGTAGAATGATTACGTACCCAGGGAGATGCTACGATGCCTGTGAATCTCTCTGCTGTTTTCACTTTCTGATTCCTTCTTCCCTGAATGTCACCCTACACCAAAGGGTTCACAGTGCATAGAGAAAGAGAACAGCAATACTTTTTATCCAACATTAAATCACAATATTAATTTTAAGTCTAATGGCAACCATTGTCCCTTGCGTAATTACAAACAGTTCTCCCATTCATAATGTGCCTATTTTAGGATTACTCACATTCCCCAAAGAACTACTAATTTATCATTAACAGGAAGGCGATAGCCATGCATGCAAAAGTGCCTTTTTACACATTAGTATTAAGTTCTGAGGGTTAGTTTTTTAAATCATCAGGGTTAGTCCTTTGCTTGAATACTCAGGTTGGTAGTTCCAGGGTTAATATTTGTCTCAAATGTGCAGGTTAGTCCTCTCAGTTAAATATAAATGCCAGTATTTAAATAGTACATATTATCTATCTGTTGATGCTTTGTCTTTCTGCAAAGACCCTCGCACTGGGCTTCAGGGATTACTACCATCCTTTTGTTCACAGGAAAGAAAGATGTGTCACTTAACTGTGGTTCATTGCTGGAGAACTCAAGCTTGCCGCTAATATTTTCGGCAAACCAGATATGGCAACAGAGAGATCTGCATCCTCATCTACTCCCCTTTAGGGAGTAGATGAGGGTTCTCAATGTGAAACATTGAGAACCCGAAGAGCTGGTGGTTATAGTGATAGCGGGAAAGATAAAGATGATATTTGCACCGCACAATCTTGGAGAAAACTCAAATCTCTGCTATGTCCACTGGCATGGACCTTTATCTCGAACTGAGGCTACAATGGTAAATTCAGTAATATCTCAATGACAGTGAAGCAGAATTTGCCCAACAGAGAAGGGTCATTTTGCAAACCATGAAGGTTAATTAACAAATTAGTAAAATTATTATCTCAAATTGAATCAGTTAAGCATAAATCAGTAGTCACCGGAATACAGCATGTATTAATATAATCCAGGCAATTTATTTCGACAAAAGCAAGTACACATTATTTAAGACAGCATATGCAAAGTTAGATCAAATTCTGGTCCCATAAAGGGAAACTCTATAATTCTTAAGCTAAGGTAAGTCGGAAACTTTTGATACAGGTGTTTTCAGCAAATGTAGCATTAGAAATAGTACAGAATAAAGGTTCTGATCATAAAAGGGAGAAATGTACTTGTGCTAGAAGGTAAGTCTGTGAGCAGAAATATAGAGAGCATTGGGTCTCGAGAGAGGGAAAGAGAAGTCTGCCTGCAAAGGTGGCCAGGGGCAAGTCTAGTCTATAGCTAAAGTCAAGGCATATAATTAAATCATCTAATTCAGGAGAAGATGCATCTCCCATAGTTCCCACCCTTATAAAAACCAGTGAAAAATCAGCATTCCCAATGTACTTTGTGTCATTCTCATTCTGACAGATAATATAATGTTAGATTCTTTCATCATCGCAGCCTTTATGATATCTCCCAAAAGAGTATCCATATCCTCTTAGGGATTCAGAATTATCGTCCAACCAAGTAATTGTAACAAACATGACCTTCACACAGTAAGCTAACAAATAATAATACAGTTAATGAGAACATGGTGACTCTGGTGCTTGAAACAAAAGAAAGTTATGCACACCAAGCAAAAAGACAATGTTTACTTTAAAATGGAGCCGGACACCTAGGCCCACTCATGTCAATGTTAAGATGCATTTGTCCCAGTTATATCTAAATCAAACATATAAATCACTGGTTTAATTAACTCTAAATGTAAAATAACATGTGCACATATACAAGTAATGTGTAAGCATATTGCTAGTTAGCACATTTTTAAGTACAAATAAATGATGATCACTTTGCATCACCAATTTCTCCTCTCTGATGGCTAGTAGAGCCATCACATACAACAGCCTCCATTTTCCTTCATGACAATTCAGAAAAAGTTTACTGATTGCTACTGCTCATGTCTAGATTCATGTAGGTCCTTCCTTCAACTCATCATAGACATAAAAGTGCCTTTCTTCCAAGTCAATTTCTTCCCTCTTGCTTTTTAATCCCTTGTCATCAACTGATTTCTCTCCACCTTTTTGTTCTATATTCTCTTATCTCCTTATCAACTTGAATCCCTTTATCATCAAAAACAAACAAATCCCACAAACTCCAATAATCTATATTGGTTTTAATACAGCACCTAAAAGTCCACCACCAGGTCCACTAAGCCATTTGCCTAGAGCCAGCAGAGAATCATTTCCCAATTGTTTCCCAAAAACCTGTCTCTTCCTACTCCTTCATGTCTGTAGATAGTCTTGTAATATTCTTCACATACTTGTTAATTTCCCTGCTCTTATCTGGCACATACGTGCAGCACTGCTGAACACAACACTTTGCATACTCTGCCCTCCTTTACAAGCGAAATGTTTAAAACAAATCTATTTTGAAGAACCGTAGCCCTCATTACCATCAGTTCTGAAATGATGGCACTTAAAGCACCAGCAGTATCAGCTGCCAACCTATCAACCAAAGTGGACAACTTTCTAATGTCCACATCATTCAAAATCCAAAGATTAAGGGTGGGTGGAGTTTGCGGAGTTCTACTATGTGAAATTCCGCAGACTTAACTAAAAACTCAGTGGAATTCTGTGGAGTTCCGTGTGCGGCGGAATGCCGCCCAGGCCTATGCATTTTTCAAATCTGTATTCCTATCCTGACTGTGTTGTTGTAATTTAATTACAACAACACAGTCAAGATAGGAATACAGATTCAAAAATGCATCGTATTCATAACCCAGCCCCGCACCCCCTCTGTGCCTGCAGAGCCTCCCCACATCAGCACAGACATCTGCAACTAGCGTGTCCAGGACACTGCCCTAGACGCGCTGTCCCTCCATCGTCCCCAGCGCTTTCTCACCTCTTAGAGGACTATGCTGCACAGTAGGCCTGAGAGCTGTCCTCTTCCTTACAGTCCATGCCCAGGGGCCACGCTGCGCCGCTAGTGTCCTTTCTCTTCCTGGGGGCAGCTGCCCTATATCCTCTGCTGTCCACAAGATCAGGGATGCCTCTGGACTGGAGTGGGTGCTTCACAGGCAGCAGGTCCTCCTCACTCCTCAGCCCACTCTCGGGTGCCAGGCTCAGACCCCATTGGCAAAATAGTGTGTCCGGTCAGACACCCATCCATGGGGGGCAAGCAAAATGGCAAAATGGCAGGCGCGCATGTGCTCTACTGCCGCAGAGTCAGACCTCATGTTGGGAGACAGTGAGGCTGACCTGAAGGGCTCAGAGCAGGAGCGTCTAGCGGAGGATCATGTCGGAACGGGCTGGTGAGTGCGAGTGCGGCAGTGAAGTTAAAAAACTATGCTCTGCCAAAGCGTAGATGGAGTTTTCTGCCAAATCCGTGCTGGAAGGGGAGCGCGGAGTAGCAAAAACTCCGAGAACTTTGTCAGCGCAGCGAGGTTTGCCACCCACACTTACCAAAAATATCACCCACTAATTGTGGTGCACCGCGAACAGATTTCCCATGAGTGGCTTTACTCCTGTCTTCTATTTGACCAACTTTTGGAAACACTAAGACTATATAGCAACTAGCCATCTAATTAGAAGGCAACAGGAAATAAGCAATGGTCTTACATATATATAATACACTCTAGGGATCGCGGGGTCTCTTCCAGCCAGAATATATGCATTTTTATCTCTACTCCTTGTACACAGTGGAAACATAAAAGATGAACATGCTGCAGAAAATATAGAACACAAGACTCTATTGCCACAACAAGCCCAAGCAGACACCACACAGCTGTTCGTGGTTGAAAACCAGTTTAGGCCCAAATCCCGCACTGACATGAGTAAGGTGAACAGGTCACTTAAGGATACAATGGAATAGGAAACTTAAAAGGGTGTTTCAGCCAAAGGCTAACTCATTTTTAACAGGCTCGGAAGCATTTACGACTTTAGCACACAAGTCCACCAGCATGCACCCTGTGCCTTCAAACAGATTGTGGCCTGATTAGACAATGGGTACATGTAATCCAATTAGTCCAGAGATCACAGAGGGCTTAGGTGACTGAATAAACAATGGGTGCAGGGAAGTAAATTGGTTTTGAGCACATCGAGGTCTTAGGTGCACAATATTGGAAGCACACACTTAAATTGCATTTCCCCTGAAATGCACACACATTCACGAGCAGAAGAATGCTCATTTGTCAAGCTTTGTTGGGAGTGCAATAAAGAATATGTAACGGATTAGGTCAGAATTCTGGGTTGTGATGTCACATGTCTTCAAGTGTTTTTCCAGCTTAAACCTGTAACTTGCAAGTTAACTATTGTTTAGTGTCTGTAATAAACCTTTGTAAGAACACGTATAAGAAGGCCTGCCTGCTAGCAGGAAATTGAGAAAGCCTGAGTAAGACTGATGTGCAGTCCCTGTTGTATGCTGAAGGTCTTTCTCCCTGTTGCGACAGTTAGTAAATACTGTCTTTGCATTGCCAAGAGAAATCCATGTGCTTCTTATAATTTGGAGGGCTTTGAGCCACCCCACAACAACAGTTACTTTATCCTACCTCTAGTAGATTCTCAACCCATTGTTTTGATCTCATAAAACATAACTTTCCTTCCTTTTCCCTATCCAAACCCAATCTAGTATTTGTCCATGTGTATTTTCATTTCTGTTCTTTCTTTTTCCCAGCTAGTAGCCTTACTGTTCACTGAATCTTTTGCAATCTGTTCCCTTCTTGCCTCCAATTCTTTCATAAAATCCTTTTCATCTCTGTTCATCTTAGAAGTAAGATTCAATTTGTCATCAGACAATAGTTTGTCACCGCACAATGGTTTGTCATTTTCTTCATATCTCTAACTGAATGATACAGATTCAACCCTCTAAACATAGGTACCTCATGTATGGGTTTGTCAAAATTCGAGAACTGATAACCTAAATTACCTTGTTCTTAAAACAAACTAGTGATAAGGCTTCAAATTAGGTGATCCGTTAGTGGAATATAGTGGTAGTTAATGCCACCAGCAACAGAAGTTGGCAAATAAGTTCGCACGTAGCACCCTTTAGCATCTATTAGTTGTGAATAACTATGCAACAGCTCAATGAAAACGTTATTTCAAAAATTACCCTCAGACCCTTACCTATGCAAAAGCTCTAAATTAAACTTATGCTGCTCTTTTACATCTTTTAAACTAGGCTCTGGTGTTGCGGGATTCTGCACATACACAGAACTATGCGCAGGAAAACAGGACCTCAGTGTATAGGGGTTGTACCTTCCTACCACCTTAGTACCCAAAATCCCAAAACCGACTAGCTATAGTGTCTCATTCGTTCTCCTACATAATCACGAAGCTACAAATGATTGGACAACCCAGAACACAGCACCCCTGACTCTCTCAGGAATCGCGGTAGCAAGACATACCCTTTCGCTCACTTGTACTTGTCCACAATAAGAATTGGCAGAGTCACTGTAATAGTTCAAAATGTTAATTTTAACTATCGTGCTCTATATGCAGTATACGAGCCACTACCAGCAACGAAATGCATAAACTCAGAACAATTAGCATTGTTACAATTCCATAGAATATAAAGGGGATGTCATCATATACAGACAGTGGAAAAAGGACTATAAGGCCTAACCACCCTCCTCTTGGTAAGGTTGAGTTTTATTATATAAAGGAAGATCTCTGGGCTTTGTCAGCAGACCCCATACCTTAAAGCCTAGATGGAAGCTTTATATCATAGGAACAGCATAGCTCTTCTTCCTGGAAAGGTCTCTCTCCAAGGGCACGATTCACAGAACTAACTTAAGACAAAATCCTAAACTTACTACCATTTTGGTATTCACAGAAGGCACTTACTCATTTTGGTATTCACAGAAGGCACTTACTTACTCATTTTGAGTAACTTACTCATTTTGTGTAACTTACTCATTTTGTGTAACTTACTCATTTTGGTATTCACAGAAGGCACTTACTCATAAATGAGTAAGTGCCTTCTGTGAATACCAAAATGAGTAACTTACTCATTTTGTGTAACTTACTCATTTTGTGTAACTTACTCATTTTGGTATTCACAGAAGGCACTTACTCATAAATGAGTAAGTGCCTTCTGTGAATACCTAATAGTAACGTGTGCAAAAGCAGCATCATGGCAGCAGAGCTCATGCTAACTTAGCAATGTCGACAATGACCCTAATGGCCATATAACACCCTCCCCTTGGTAAGGTCATAGTATATAGACAAAGGACCAAAACAGAGTTCAAAAGTCAAGCAGAGTCCAAAAGCGCTTGGAAAAAACCAAATTGGAACAATTCTAAACTTTTTGTCGTTTCACGAAAAACGTGATTAAGAAGGAGGTGGTAAATCCATCAAAGTACGTGAACCTAACTCCTAAATGAGTAAGTGCCTTCTGTGAATACCAAAATGAGTAAGTTACACAAAATGAGTAAGTTACTCATTTTGGTATTCACAGAAGGCACTTACTCATTTATGAGTAAGTGCCTTCTGTGAATACCAAAATGAGTAAGTTACACAAAATGAGTAAGTTACTCAAAATGAGTAAGTAAGTGCCTTCTGTGAATACCAAAATAAGTAAGTGCCTTCTGTGAATACCAAAATGGTAGTAAGTTTAGGATTTTGTCTTAAGTTTGTTCTGTGAATCATGCCCAGAGTGTGTGTTTGAACAACATGCATCCCCGTAATATCAAAGCACGAGTTTCCAGCAGTGCAGCTGTGTTTAGCATGTTTTGTCTAGGTGCTAGGGACTGACCAGAACAGAATAACAAGGGGCATTGTTTATCGACCTTGCACATCGTGTTCAGATTAAACTCCAGGAACTAGCAGAGAACGCGAAAAGCAGACAGTTCTCATGTGAAAGTCATAAACAGAGTCTTTCAAAATAAAGTCATATAGTAACTAGGCCTGGGCGGTAAATTCCACTCCGCTCGCGGAATTTGCGGAATTTTGGCAATTCCGCGTTCCGCGGAGAACGCGGAATTGCCGAAAATTCCGCGATCCGCGGCGTAGCAGAATTTTTTCCTTGTTCGCGCTTTCAAAATGCGTGTTCGCCTGTGCGGGAGCGACTTACCGGGATCCCTGCGTTCGCCGGCGAGCTTTCCTATCCGTTCGCGTGCACCACAAGATTTTGGTAGCCAACCGCGCGATCCCGCGAGATTGTGCGATCGCGAACACGTCATTCGGACGCACCATCGGACATCCGCGTTCGCGAACAGGAAACACGCATCGCGGGCGGGACAAGTGAAACAAGATGGCCGCGCCAATTGGGACCGCATGGGCAAGTTCACAAGATATTTGCCCCCGAGCATGCAAACAGCGTCCCCGAACAGGAAAAACGCATTGCGAACGGCCGGAACAAGCAATTCCACGTGCTCGCGGAATTCTGCGGAACTTGCAGAGATTTTTTACCATTTCGCGGAACTTTGCGTAACGCGACTATGCAAATTCCGCCCACCCCTAATAGTAACGTGCGCAAAAGCAGCATCATGGCAGCAGAGCTCATGCTAACTTAGCAATGTCGACAATGACCCTAATGGCCATATAACACCCTCCCCTTGGTAAGGTCATAGTATATAGACAAAGGACCAAAACAGAGTTCAAAAGTCAAGCAGAGTCCAAAAGCGGTTGAAAAAAACCAAATTGGAAAAATTCTAAACTTTTGTCGTTACACAAAAACGTGATTAAGAAGGAGGTGGTAAATCCATCAAAGTACGTGAACCTAAAAATGCAATTTGTTGCAAAAGGTCATCCCTATCGTTGATAGAAAACAGGGATGCCATCCAATTGAGTATGTCAAAGGAACAGACATGCTCCTCATAATGTGATATTTCCAAGAGCATATCCGGACAACCTGCGTGATATTCGATGAAACTTCGTCGTAAGAGGTTCTGCGCAGACGCACACATATTCCATTCAGCCAATACTCCAAGTGCAGCCACACGTGCCGTATGGCCATTCCCAGAACAAGCCTGGTCATGGGCCACTAAGGGATCCATTAACTGGTTAAAATCCGGGTCTGAACATGACGTATTGGAGAGGCAGTAATCCAAAGCCCAATAGAAGGGGCACCACTGACAGTAGAACACAGGTTGCATGCAAGTGAAGTAGGCAAAGCAAAAAGTTAATCCATAACTCACGCTAAGCGTTGCTAATGGCAAGCATCCAAAAAGTTGTTGCATTCGATCACGGTACAGTTGCAATTGGCCTGGTCTGTGCATTACCACAAGATGAGCAGCCATTGCGTAGCAGGAACAGAAGAAGCAGGATTCCACCAGCTAGTGCCAGTAACAAAGGGAATCCTCTGAAGACGCTAGAAAAAATAGAATGAATAAAAGCCTGCATTACTCCAAATATCGTCTGAAAAGAAGTCACAAGGCCGGATCCCACAAGTTTAAAAAAATGAGCAAGGCCTTTGGTGTCAGACGCATTAAATATTTGATGTATAAGCTCCCTAAAGTGAAGTGGGAGGTTTGTGTTCAGAAGTGACTGAATCTCGCTAGATGTTCTAGCCACCTGCAACTCGAAGCTGAAGTCAGAGCCACTTCTTGTTGAAACAATAGCGCTTTGAGCCTGCTTAATTTGGTGAAATCTGTTTTCAAAGTAGGAATGGAAGGCCAAATGGAACTATCTACTTTCCCATGCGGCGGCAGAAAAAGCACATTGCTACAACAAGTAACACATTGTGAGACTGTTACTAAATACGGGATCCCTGCCCGTAAACCACAGCAGTCGTGGTTGTTCAAAATAAGATAACTGCCGTTAGTAAGCAAGGTAAAAGCGGGAATTATTGCTGGGACAGGTGTTCCTTTTAGAAAACAAGCAAGATTAGGCGCGGATACATTACAAGCGCCATGCAACTTAACGTGTTTACAGACTAGGGAATGTCCCACTGTGGAATCGCAGTCCTCCCGTGTCAGGAAAACCTCCTTATCCTCCCTTTGACATCTGTAAGTGAAAGGTAGGGACCATAATTCATGAAGAAATGTACTACCCAGTGGTTCAAAGCGGCCTATCAGAAAATACATGATTTAAATTGAAACAGCGAGAATGGGAGAGAGATAACCCCATGAATTAACCAAACAGCTGAATCCGTCTCCGACCACAGAGAATGGCAAGGGTTCCAATTGTTCAATGTGCAATAGCGTGTATGTAGCATCTTTCATGTACATAAATCTCTGTTTATCAGTCAGATTAAATGGTAAAAACAAAGCAGAAGCATTCAACTAATCCCATGGGACTTTTCCCATTTTGAGAGTCTGTAACGTCCATGCAAACTGCATAACAGATCGTAAATGATTTTGACCATGATATAACACAGATACATCATTCTGAACAATATCAATAACAGATGAAACAATATTATCCAAGGTATAAATGCGTGGAGACAGTGTATTGATGCTATTGTCGACTACTGCAAGGACTTTTTCCAAATTCGCTTGGTCAATTTGGCGCAGACGAAGAGCTGCCTAAATCTGCGAAAGTTTCCAAACTTCATTGTAAGCTGCATAGATAAACCTCTTCATTCTAGGAATTCTAGGACCTAAGATAAAATCAGCCAAATTGATGTCGCTCAACAAGAGTGACAAGTGTTGTTTTACTGACCACAAAGTGGAATGTTCCCACCATTGTTAGCACAATTTACCCACCGATTATGTGGTGACCGAATGTGAATGTGGATAGCGAGGATCCGGTCTAGTCTGTGTGAAACCAGGTGTTACATTATAAAAATGCAGTTGACATGAATTTGAATTTGCCTGCCACACCAACCATCCGGATGGGTCAATCTCAGAGACCTTGAAAGTGTCATTTTGAAACAAAGCTTGCAATACATTGATCGTTATAATTTGATTGTACGCACCAATTGTCATATTCCGCTAAAGACGGAATGGAGGGCATATTCAAATTTTTTGCAGTTGCCAAGCCAAAGCAAGTAGTTTGGTGCACTGTATCATTGTCCCTGACGAACATGCAAAAGCTTACGCATCTGAGTGGGCTTTGGCCCTTGCCCCGGCGGTGTACCGTAATCAGGTGGGCTGGGATAGAGATTCACCGGCACGTGAGATACCATTACGGTCTATGCCACCGCCGCACTATCCAATCAGACGTTTGTGACATTCTAACTCAGTTGGAGTATCAAGAAGTGATTGAATCCTGCATATCACCGATGAATAATCCCCTTTTTCCGGTATCCAAACCTGATGGGTCGCATCGCATTGTATTGGATTATCGAAATTTGAATAGTCATTGTCGTACGTTTGCGGTACAGAACACACATAGCTCCGCGCTAGTGAACAGCCTTATTCGTAAGAAGTACAAAACTACACTGGATATTTCCAATGGTTTCTATAGTCACAACTTAGCTCCTGAGAGCAGTGACTTGACAGCATTTACCGCCGTTGGGAATCAGAAAAAATTTACGCGTTTGCCTATGGGATATAAGAATGGCCCCGGGGCTTTCGCTGCACGTTTTGTGTCTTTGTTAGACAGCATAGACCCTGATGCGTTCTCGTACGTTGATGATATTTATCTGACGGACGCGAAAAACTCGGAAGTATCACGTCTTCCCCTCTAGAAGGGGCTAGCACAAATGGTGGTGGCCAATCTGCCTCTGCCAACAGTATGTCGTATGAAGAGGTGAGATTTTCCCAGAAAACCGATGTGAGTGTACGCTGTACATCACCTTCAATTTGGTAGACAATAACATAGAGCCTGTCCGGGAGTGCAACTTGTGTATCTGCTGTTTCTACTGTAATAAATGTATCAGTTGCTCTCGCCTCCAGACAAGGACGCAGTGCCTCCCGCACTATGGTAACCTCCGCTGCGCTGTCGAGCAGAGTCACCGCCCAAGTCCAATCTAGAAGTCGTGTTCTCACCGACTGATGCATATTTCACTGTTAAAGCGGCAACTTTTTTCTTCTGATACGGGGTCTAAAACGAGGCAGATCCTCTTGTTTGGCTTTAACGTCAAACTGTCGAGGTTGATCACGTCCCCGTTGCGTGGTCGGACCTTTTCCACGATTCTGGCGTTCCCCACCACCGACTTGAGAGTCCGATGTGTCCTGTAAAGAATGAGGAGAGCGCTGATCAGGGACTTGAAATCTACCAGGAGTCTTAAGTTTTGCGCGGTCGCGCAAGTCATAAGTACGCTCAGAAGACTCGGGTGTCGGTGAACCAGCACGCGAACCCTGCTTCTGTTGCTGCTGCCCCTGTTTTTTATTTTTCCAGTTCTTTTTAGGAAAGAACGGGTGCCTATCCTTTTCAGTCTGGGCTTTTTGTTGAGTTTGAGCTTGAGTTTGCATTTGCGTAAAAGGCTTAATTCCCAGACTATTGCGCCCTAAGGTCTTATATGCTTTAGCAATAAACTCTGGCAATTCGCTTGGCTTGTCCGCGTCAGCAACAGCCTCCAAGCGTTGAGCCACCTGCAAGCTTACTGCATCACCCTTAACATTAGCAAGGATCATATCGGAAACAATATCGAACACCCCCACCAGTCTCATTCCCAACTCCAGGGCCGCCTCGGCCCCATGTTCATCCTGAACACGTTTAATCACGGAAGGGAGAACAGTCATTGAGGGGGTGCCGAAACACATCGAATATACTGCTGCAAACACTTTACCCCAAGTGTTACAATCAGCTATTTCGGGAACTAGGCCTTTAGGCAAGCTCACGGTCAAAATCCTGTGCTTCTCCACAGGTGTCGTGTTCGGAAAAACAGCTTCGAGTTGTCCAAACTTTTCAGCAAGCCAATAAGGAAGCTCATCCTCATTTTGCGGATGCTTGCCCATCACAGAATTAATCATTAAGGGACTGATTCACACCACCAGGTGCAGGTGGTTGCGCAGCCACGCCAGGTGGTCCCACCTGGAAGTTGCGCGACATGAACTGAATAACAGCTCTATGTACGCGTATTAACGAAGTATGCAATACGCGAAGCACTGCGACTGTCGCAGTTAGATACCGTGGGTGTGGGGTATACACAGCCAAAACGGGCCACGTGGCCCCATCTATCGATAAGGGGCCTAAACGGACCGGTGTTATCGGGTGAGGAAGGGTGAGGAAGGGTGCCATTAAACCAAATTTGATGTTGCCAAGCCGTTAGCGGAACTTCAAGAGACCTATAAGGACGATAATCCTGAGGAAGGATCGTGGCAGTATATTCGTGAAACAAATTATCTGTTCCATCAACTGCCGGAAAGGTGACCCAAGAATAAAACACCTTGAAGCGGTAAGTTGCATCCGCTTCCACAACAAAAATTAGCGCAACACCAGCATTAGGGACCCCATGCTGAGTCAAATAGGCTGTGACTGCTGCCCGGTTAGGTGGCGCAATAACAACTGCCATAATCAATAATAGAGAACAACAACCTATGCGTGGCAGCGCAATAACGGGGTAATAAGAAAGAGAAAGACCTTTTAAAATTCAAGCTTGAAAAACCTATAAAACATCACAACATAGGAGGCAACACCGTCACAACCATCTCCGGAAACAAAAGTGAGGGTTTTGTGAACAAGTACAAGCACTACTCAGGAGTCTCGCAGATAAGATCCAGACCAAACGTTGGCGGCGCCATGTTGCGGGGATTCTGCACATACATAAAACTATGCGCAGGAAAACAGGACCTCGGTGTATAGGGGTTGTACCTTCCTACCACCTTAGTACCCAAAATCCCAAAACCGACTAGCTATAGTGTCTCATTCGTTCTCCTACATAATCACGAAGCTACAAATGATTAGACAACCCAGAACACAACACTCCTGACTCTCTCAGGAACCGCGGTAGCAAGACATACCCTTTCGCTCACTCACTCGTACTTGTCCACAATAAGAATTGGCAGAGTCACTGTAATAGTTCAAAATGTTTATTTTAACTATCGTGCTCTATAATGCAGTATACTAGCCACTACCAGCAGTGAAATGCATAAACTCTGAACAATTAGCATTGTTACAATTCCATAAAATATAAAGGGGGATGTCATCATATACAGACAGTGGAAAAAGGACTATAAGGCCTAACCACCCTCCCCTTGATAAGGTTGAGTTTTATTATATAAAGGAAGATCTCTGGGCTTTGTCAGCAGACCCCATACCTTAAGGCCTAGATGGAAGCTTTACATCATAGGAACAGCATAGCTCTTCTTCCCGGAAAGGTCTCTCTCCAATTGTGTGTTTGAACAACATGCATCCCCGTAATATCAAAGCACGAGTTTCCAGCAGTGCAGCTCTGTTTAGCATGTTTTGTCTAGGTGCTAGGGACTGACCAGAACAGAATAACAAGGGGCATTGTTTATCGACCTTGCACATCGTGTTCAGACTAAACT
Source organism: Calotriton arnoldi (assembly GCA_963921515.1). Classification (NCBI taxonomy): domain Eukaryota; kingdom Metazoa; phylum Chordata; class Amphibia; order Caudata; family Salamandridae; genus Calotriton; species Calotriton arnoldi. The sequence continues at coordinate 280,847 of CAWUFW010004404.1, read as the reverse complement.
CCAGGAACTAGCAGAGAACGCGAAAAGCAGACAGTTCTCATGTGAAAGTCATAAACAGAGTCTTTCAAAATAAAGTCATATAGTAACTAGGCCTGGGCAGTAAATTCCACTCCGCTCGCGGAATTTGCGGAATTTTGGCAATTCCGCGTTCTGCGGAGAACGCGGAATTGCCGAAAATTCCGTGATCCGCGGCGTAGCAGAATTTTTTCCTTGTTCGCGCTTTCAAAATGCGTGTTCGCGTGTGCGGGAGCGACTTACCGGGATCCCTGCGTTCGCCGACGAGCTTTCCTATCCGTTCGCGTGCACCACAAGATTTTGGTAGCCAACAGCGCGATCCCGCGAGAGTGTGCGATCGCGAACACGTCATTCGGACGCACCATCGGACATCCGCGTTCGCGAACAGGAAACACGCATCGCGGGCGGGACAAGTGAAACAAGATGGCCGCGCCAATTGGCGACCGCATGGGCAAGTTCGCGAGATATTTCCCCCCGAGCATGCAAACAATGTCCCCGAACAGGAAAAACGCATCACGAACGGGCGGAACAAGCAATTCCACGTGCTCGCGGAATTCTGCGGAGCTTGCATAGATTTTTTACCATTTCGCGGAACTTTGCGTAACGCGACTATGCAAATTCCGCCCACCCCTAATAGTAACGTGCGCAAAAGCAGCATCATGGCAGCAGAGCTCATGCTAACTTAGCAATGTCGACAATGACCCTAATGGCCATATAACACCCTCCCCTTGGTAAGGTCATAGTATATAGACAAAGGACCAAAACAGAGTTCAAAAGTCAAGCAGAGTCCAAAAGCGGTTGAAAAAAACCAAATTGGAAAAATTCTAAACTTTTTGTCGTTACACAAAAAACGTGATTAAGAAGGAGGTGGTAAATCCATCAAAGTACGTGAACCTAAAAATGCAATTTGTTCCAAAAGGTCATCCCTATCGTTGATAGAAAATAGGGATGCCATCCAATTGAGTATGTCAAAGGAACAGACATGCTCCTCATAATGTGATATTTCCAAGAGCATATCCGGACAACCTGCGTGATATTCGATGAAACTTCGTCGTAAGAGGTTCTGCGCAGACGCACACATATTCCATTCAGCCAATACTCCAAGTGCAGCCACACGTGCCATATGGCCATTCCCAGAACAAGCCTGGTCATGGGCCACTAAGGGATCCATTAACTGGTTAAAATCCGGGTCTGAACATGACGTATTGGAGAGGCAGTAATCCAAAGCCCAATAGAAGGGGCACCACTGACAGTAGAACACAGGTTGCATGCAAGTGAAGTAGGCAAAGCAAAAAGTTAATCCATAACTCACGCTAAGCGTTGCTAATGGCAAGCATCCAAAAAGTTGTTGCATTCGATCACGGTACAGTTGCAATTGGCCTGGTCTGTGCATTACCACAAGATGAGCAGCCATTGCGTAGCAGGAACAGAAGAAGCAGGATTCCACCAGCTAGTGCCAGTAACAAAGGGAATCCTCCGAAGACGCTAGAAAAAATAGAATGAATAAAAGCCGGCATTACTCCAAATATCGTCTGAAAAGAAGTCACAAGGCCGGATCCCACAAGTTTAAAAAAATGAGCAAGGCCTTTGGTGTCAGACGCATTAAATATTTGATGTATAAGCTCCCTAAAGTGAAGTGGGAGGTTTGTGTTCAGAAGTGACTGAATCTCGCTAGATGTTCTAGCCACCTGCAACTCGAAAATCTCTCGAGCTGAAGTCAGAGCCACTTCTTGTTGAAACAATAGCGCTTTGAGCCTGCTTAATTTGGTGAAATCTGTTTTCAAAGTAGGAATGGAAGGCCAAATGGAACTATCTACTTTCCCATGCGGCGGCAGAAAAAGCACATTGCTACAACAAGTAACACATTGTGAGACTGTTACTAAATACGGGATCCCTGCCCGTAAACCACAGCAGTCGTGGTTGTTCAAAATAAGATAACTGCCGTTAGTAAGCAAGGTAAAAGCGGGAATTATTGCTGGGACAGGTGTTCCTTTTACAAAACAAGCAAGATTAGGCGCGGATACATTACAAGCGCCGTGCAACTTAACGTGTTTACAAACTAGGGAATGTCCCACTGTGGAATCGCAGTCCTCCCGTGTCAGGAAAACCTCCTTATCCTCCCTTTGACATCTGTAAGTGAAAGGTAGGGACCATAATTCATGAAGAAATGTACTACCCAGTGGTTCAAAGCGGCCTATCAGAAAATACATGATTTAAATTGAAACAGCGAGAATGGGAGAGAGATAACCCCATGAATTAACCAAACAGCTGAATCCGTCTCCGACCACAGAGAATGGCAAGGGTTCCAATTGTTCAATGTGCAATAGCGTGTATGTAGCATCTTTCATGTACATAAATCTCTGTTTATCAGTCAGATTAAATGGTAAAAACAAAGCAGAAGCATTCAACTAATCCCATGGGACTTTTCCCATTTTGAGAGTCTGTAACGTCCATGCAAACTGCATAACAGATCGTAAATGATTTTGACCATGATATAACACAGATACATCATTCTGAACAATATCAATAACAGATGAAACAATATTATCCAAGGTATAAATGCGTGGAGACAGTGTATTGATGCTATTGTCGACTACTGCAAGGACTTTTTCCAAATTCGCTTGGTCAATTTGGCGCAGACGAAGAGCTGCCTAAATCTGCGAAAGTTTCCAAACTTCATTGTAAGCTGCATAGATAAACCTCTTCATTCTAGGAATTCTAGGACCTAAGATAAAATCAGCCAAATTGATGTCGCTCAACAAGAGTGACAAGTGTTGTTTTACTGAAGACAAAGAGGAATGTTCCCACCATTGTTAGCACAATTTACCCACCGATTATGTGGTGACCGAATGTGAATGTGGATAGCGAGGATCCGGTCTAGTCTGTGTGAAACCAGGTGTTACATTATAAAAATGCAGTTGACATGAATTTGAATTTGCCTGCCACACCAACCATCCGGATGGGTCAATCTCAGAGACCTTGAAAGTGTCATTTTGAAACAAAGCTTGCAATACATTGATCGTTATAATTTGATTGTACGCACCAATTGTCATATTCCGCTAAAGACGGAATGGAGGGCATATTCAAATTTTTTGCAGTTGCCAAGCCAAAGCAAGTAGTTTGGTGCACTGTATCATTGTCCCTGACGAACATGCAAAAGCTTACGCATCTGAGTGGGCTTTGGCCCTTGCCCCGGCGGTGTACCGTAATCAGGTGGGCTGGGATAGAGATTCATCGGCACGTGAGATACCATTACGGTCTATGCCACCGCCGCACTATCCAATCAGACGTTTGTGACATTCTAACTCAGTTGGAGTATCAAGAAGTGATTGAATCCTGCATATCACAGATGAATAATCCCCTTTTTCCGGTATCCAAACCTGATGGGTCGCATCGCATTGTATTGGATTATCGAAATTTGAATAGTCATTGTCGTACGTTTGCGGTACAGAACACACATAGCTCCGCGCTAGTGAACAGCCTTATTCGTAAGAAGTACAAAACTACACTGGATATTTCCAATGGTTTCTATAGTCACAACTTAGCTCCTGAGAGCAGTGACTTGACAGCATTTACCGCCGTTGGGAATCAGAAAAAATTTACGCGTTTGCCTATGGGATATAAGAATGGCCCCGGGGCTTTCGCTGCACGTTTTGTGTCTTTGTTAGACAGCATAGACCCTGATGCGTTCTCGTACGTTGATGATATTTATCTGACGGACGCGAAAAACTCGGAAGTATCACGTCTTCCCCTCTAGAAGGGGCTAGCACAAATGGTGGTGGCCAATCTGCCTCTGCCAACAGTATGTCGTATGAAGAGGTGAGATTTTCCCAGAAAACCGATGTGAGTGTACGCTGTACATCACCTTCAATTTGGTAGACAATAACATAGAGCCTGTCCGGGAGTGCAACTTGTGTATCTGCTGTTTCTACTGTAATAAATGTATCAGTTGCTCTCGCCTCCAGACAAGGACGCAGTGCCTCCCGCACTATGGTAACCTCCGCTGCGCTGTCGAGCAGAGTCACCGCCCAAGTCCAATCTAGAAGTCGTGTTCTCACCGACTGATGCATATTTCACTGTTAAAGCGGCAACTTTTTTCTTCTGATACGGGGTCTAAAACGAGGCAGATCCTCTTGTTTGGCTTTAACGTCAAACTGTCGAGGTTGATCACGTCCCCGTTGCGTGGTCGGACCTTTTCCACGATTCTGGCGTTCCCCACCACTGACTTGAGAGTCCGATGTGTCCTGTAAAGAATGAGGAGAGCGCTGATCAGGGACTTGAAATCTACCAGGAGTCTTAAGTTTTGCGCGGTCGCGCAAGTCATAACTACGCTCAGAAGACTCGGGTGTCGGTGAACCAGCACGCGAACCCTGCTTCTGTTGCTGCTGCCCCTGTTTTTTATTTTTCCAGTTCTTTTTAGGAAAGAACGGGCGCCTATCCTTTTCAGTCTGGGCTTTTTGTTGAGTTTGAGCTTGAGTTTGCATTTGCGTAAAAGGCTTAATTCCCAGACTATTGCGCCCTAAGGTCTTATATGCTTTAGCAATAAACTCTGGCAATTCGCTCGGCTTGTCCGCGTCAGCAACAGCCTCCAAGCGTTGAGCCACCTGCAAGCTTACTGCATCACCCTTAACATTAGCAAGGATCATATCGGAAACAATATCGAACACCCCCACCAGTCTCATTCCCAACTCCAGGGCCGCCTCGGCCCCATGTTCATCCTGAACACGTTTAATCACGGAAGGGAGAACAGTCATTGAGGGGGTGCCGAAACACATCGAATATACTGCTGCAAACACTTTACCCCAAGTGTTACAATCAGCTATTTCGGGAACTAGGCCTTTAGGCAAGCTCACGGTCAAAATCCTGTGCTTCTCCACAGGTGTTGTGTTCGGAAAAACAGCTTCGAGTTGTCCAAACTTTTCAGCAAGCCAATAAGGAAGCTCATCCTCATTTTGCGGATGCTTGCCCATCACAGAATTAATCATTAAGGGACTGATTCACACCACCAGGTGCAGGTGGTTGCGCAGCCACGCCAGGTGGTCCCACGTGGAAGTTGCGCGACATGAACTGAATAACAGCTCTATGTACGCGTATTAACGAAGTATGCAATACGCGAAGCACTGCGACTGTCGCAGTTAGATACCGTGGGTGTGGGGTATACACAGCCAAAACGGGCCACGTGGCCCCATCTATCGATAAGGGGCCTAAACGGACCGGTGTTATCGGGTGAGGAAGGGTGCCATTAAACCAAATTTGATGTTGCCAAGCCGTTAGCGGAACTTCAAGAGACCTATAAGGACCGATAATCCTGAGGAAGGACCGTGGCAGTATATTCGTGAAACAAATTATCTGTTCCATCAACTGCCGGAAAGGTGACCCAAGAATAAAACACCTTGAAGCGGTAAGTTGCATCCACTTCCACAACAAAAATTAGCGCAACACCAGCATTAGGGACCCCATGCTGAGTCAAATAGGCTGTGACTGCTGCCCGGTTAGGTGGCGCAATAACAACTGCCATAATCAATAATAGAGAACAACAACCTATGCGTGGCAGCGCAATAACGGGGTAATAAGAAAGAGAAAGACCTTTTAAAATTCAAGCTTGAAAAACCTATAAAACATCACAATATAGGAGGCAACACCGTCACAACCATCTCCGGAAACAAAAGTGAGGGTTTTGTGAACAAGCACAAGCACTACTCAGGAGTCTCGCAGATAAGATCCAAACCAAACGTTGGCGGCGCCATGTTGCGGGGATTCTGCACATACATAGAACTATGCACAGGAAAACAGGACCTCGGTGTATAGGGGTTGTACCTTCCTACCACCTTAGTACCCAAAATCCCAAAACCGACTAGCTATAGTGTCTCATTCGTTCTCCTACATAATCACGAAGCTACAAATGATTAGACAACCCAGAACACAACACTCCTGACTCTCTCAGGAACCGCGGTAGCAAGACATACCCTTTCGCTCACTCACTCGTACTTGTCCACAATAAGAATTGGCAGAGTCACTGTAATAGTTCAAAATGTTTATTTTAACTATCGTGCTCTATAATGCAGTATACTAGCCACTACCAGCAGTGAAATGCATAAACTCTGAACAATTAGCATTGTTACAATTCCATAAAATATAAAGGGGGATGTCATCATATACAGACAGTGGAAAAAGGACTATAAGGCCTAACCACCCTCCCCTTGATAAGGTTGAGTTTTATTATATAAAGGAAGATCTCTGGGCTTTGTCAGCAGACCCCATACCTTAAGGCCTAGATGGAAGCTTTACATCATAGGAACAGCATAGCTCTTCTTCCCGGAAAGGTCTCTCTCCAATTGTGTGTTTGAACAACATGCATCCCCGTAATATCAAAGCACGAGTTTCCAGCAGTGCAGCTGTGTTTAGCATGTTTTGTCTAGGTGCTAGGGACTGACCAGAACAGAATAACAAGGGGCATTGTTTATCGACCTTGCACATCGTGTTCAGACTAAACTCCAGGAACTAGCAGAGAACGCGAAAAGCAGACAGTTCTCATGTGAAAGTCATAAACAGAGTCTTGCAAAATAAAGTCATGTAGTAACATGCGCAAAAGCAGCATCATAGCAGCAGAGCTAATGCTAACTTAGCAATGTCGACAATGACCCTAATGGCCATATAACACTGGTATGAAGTTTCCTCAGAGCTATCTCTATGTAAAATCTGTAAATTATATCTATGTTCCTCTTCTGTGTGAGAAAGATTAGGCTTAGATTTAGCTGGATAGGAACATCTTCAGCAGGAGAACTCAGTTTTACGAATAAGCCAATCATAAGAATGACAGAAATCATTGATTCTACAATCACTAGTGCTCTAGGTTGATATGATGAACGAATCATCATGGTTTCTCTTGACTCAGGAAGAAAAAAGCAAAACTCAAAAATTGCATAAAATGAACACTTCTACCTGTTGCTCCTACTTGTGTAAATCTGCAAACTGTTGTGTAATTCATGATGAATGCATAAAAGTTAGTTAATTCATTAGTAATCTATAACTTTACATCAACTTCTTCTAAAGTGGCACCCTTCCCTTCGACTGGAGCCTGGGCCCTACAAGTCATCCCTGGTCTCTTCTCCCCTCGTTATGATGTCTGGAATCGATTCTCCAGATGCAGAAACTCTCTGTCTTTCACCAATCCTTGGCCACCTTTAGTTTCTTGGTCCCCCTCTGGTCACACTGCATGTCCCTTCTCCAGGCTCAGAGTCTGCTCTTACAGCTTCTTCAGTTTGGGCCACTGTGGCTTCTAGTGGGTCATTTACCACAGCTCTTCCACTTGCCTTGGGTTAACTTTGAGTCACTTGTGTGCACTATTCTTTTTCTCCCTTTTGAGCTCTCTGTTTGCACTAAATTTGGCCTCTGTGACACAGCAGTGGCCAACACCACTTGTTCTACAGCCTGTCTCACTCTCTAAGTGTGTGATGCATTATTCCAGCTTGGAAGGCATCCACATTTAACAGCAAGTTCTTGACTGGATTGACTTGATAGGGGCTACGCCATTAAGGATCTAGGCATGACTTTTGCACATGCTTCTTCAACAGGACCCAGTCCCCACTCCTGAGACCATGTTACTGCTCTTGCCTTGGGAAAGAAGTCCCCAATTCGACCTGGTGAGAGACAGAATGCACCACACCAGCCAGGCCTTTGCAATAGTCAAGAATCATATCATCTTTAATATTCACAAGCACAGTTCCCACAGACAGCGGGAAGTCTCGAGGCTATGCCCATAAGTATTTCATGGGGGGGCAAGCCTGTTCTCTGATCCAGAATACTTCTCAGACTCATCATTACCAATGGAAGAGTGTCAGGCCACTTGAGAGACTTGAATGTGCACACTTTAGCAAGACAGGACTTCAGCGTCCGTAACAGGGTTCTGTTGAACTTGGGCACTTGCATTTGCATTAAACCTTGGAGTATTCAGATTTTGATGCATCAAGGGGACTTGTGGCATGGTCGGAGTAGGAGATCTCTGCACTTGCATATTTGGAGCTGGAATAACATTCAGATTAAGCCCTTAGCCAACAAACTGCATTCAATTTGGATTTGATGAGCACTCACGCTTCCAGAGGCCCAACGTATCACAATAATGACATAACATGGTTATATCCATTCCCAAATTTGGGTCAACAGTTTACTCCTCGCCCTCTACCAACTGGGACACCATTCCCACCCTGCATCTTCTGACCACCAACTCTCTGCATTCCATTACTGCAGCCAGAACTATAGCTAGAACCCACCAGGAATGGACCACTCTGAAATCCCTTCTGAGCTAACTTTGTCTGAGCCAGCATGAAGTTCTCCTTAATTTTGTTTTGCCTTGCATTCAAATCATTATTGCAATACTTTGAGTATCACAGAATTTCATCTAAAGGCTTGGACTGCCAACAAATCCCATTCTGCTGGATGTGTGAACTAACCTCCGGATGCAACCTGAGGACAAACTGTAACACAAAATTACTGAGATTTCTTCGCTTTGGATGTGTGTACAACTAAGCTTCTGGACCTTCCAGGTTCTTGGACGCTACTCGGAAATTCCAGTACATTTCAGATCCATGCCGGATTTTGTGGAAGGCAGCTTAACTGGGAAGTATATTGAATCCGCACCTAGACAAAGGGTTTACGTAATGTACAAGGGAAGAACAATGATTTCGCTGTGCTGAAGAATTGAAGGTCAAATCTAGAGAAATCAGTGGTAAAAGAGCGATTAAAACAAAAGAACAAAGACAATGCACTTTAAAATCCGGGACAACGAGAAAGAAGACACTTGAATTAAAATGTACCTCAGCACAATAGCACTTTAAACACTAGATCTTGCACATTGAAAAATGGAAACGCATAAAGCCCTGAGAAAAACTGTCATGCACTGAGTGGCGAGTTTTTTCAAGTTGAGGCCACACAAGAACTGAATTAATGTAATTTTTATATTCATTTTTAATTTGGAGTTATATGACCGGTTTTTAAAAGATTTGTCAGAAATATAAGTTTATAATCAAATTTAATGAAATGTAATGAATGAATGATTGTGTAATGGTTTTTATTGACCAAAAACATAAATAAATAAAATAAAGATTGTGGAAGCCAGCCAGTCTGCTTATATTAAAAACTGCAATGCCTAACATTCCCTGCTCACTACTTTATCTCCACGCTGCACGCCACGGATGAGTGGAAGAATTCAGCACATCTATAGCAGGCAGTTAGTGGCCTGCTCACAAATAATTCATGTGATGACAGTGAGCTCTTTTAAGCTCTAGTTCCAGCCAGTCCAGTGTTGGTCATTGTAGCTGATTCCTTGTTTCCTGAGTTCCTGAACGTTAGTTAGTCCTTGTTCCATGAACTTGCACAGTCTGCAGTGCTTCTTTAATCCTACATTCATGAACCTTGATTTCTGAGCCAGCACTATTTATTGCATCCTTGAACCTTTTCTCCTTTTATATTTACCTATTTCCCAGTGCCTGCTTGCTTGCCATTTTCCAGCTCCAGTTTCTAGTATGCTACCTTCTGTTCCTGCTGTCTTTGTTTCCAGTTCAGTTGTGTGGTTTGTTACCTGCTTTCTGCCAAGAGTGCAGCTTGTTTTCTCTTCTATCCTGTTAAGCACTCCTCTTTGCTAGCTTCTTGTCTATCATGGCTGTGTATTTAGCCCTACAACCTTGCAGTTATTGCCTTATGTGTTCCGGTTTGATCACTAGGATTCGTGGGCACAGCTGATAACCTATTTGGTGCTTCTTTTGTACACTGAGGAGTATTGTCTATGAGTTACTTGTATAATGCCACTATTGGTATTAGCTCAACAGACCTTGCCTTTGCATGTATATCCTATATGTGGGTATTTGCAGTCAGCATCTGTAACAGCTTTGTGGGGGAGGATCTTACTGAGCTTCAGTCTTACCATGTGGAGCTCCCTAGTGCTTTACCCCACATTCCCTTTATTGTCAATGTTATATATATATAAAACCCTTCAGGTCCACTCTTGGTGTTAGTTATTCTGAAATGCCAACTTGCCACTTGAGTACCTGTTCTTTCTGAGCTTTGACTGTCTTGTTCCCTTGTGCAGAGCTTCCCCTTTGGGTCCCCTTTCAACTTTGACTACATGTGTGAACTTGGGTGGCTCTGTATCCAATATTCTGTTTACTTTGTCTACCCTACCACCAGACCTTGTCAGAGTTCATGACACAGGCAGAGAGATCCAAACTGCTCATGGCTTTAATACTGGGTCACACTCCAGGTTCACACAGAGAAGAACATGATAGGTGACTTATGTATCAAAATACTGGCTAAAAGTTCCACTTTTTAGATAGAAATAGAGTGTTGTGTCATTTAAATGTAAGGGATTTGTCCTTGTGATCATACATTACCATGATCTCTATTTTGATGCAACTTAGACAGAGACATTTCTCCTTCATACATAAATGCATATTGCCTATATTTTGTGAGATATTTTATAGGTGTTTGGCCCCTCTGCTGATGAATCTAAATTGTCCAGATATCCCTAACTGAAGGCTATGAAAGTTCATTTCCTGAACTAAAGGGGTTCCGTGACAAAATATTCTGGAAAACAATAGTGACTCCCCAAAATATCACCAAAATAATATCAATTACAAAACTATTACTATTTTAAATTAAATTGTGTTGTTTTAATCATTTATTTACATAGCAAATAGTGAGATTTGTGAAAAGAATAAAAATACAATACATAAAAAGTAAAACATTGAAGAAAATATAAATCTAATAACAAATTTTTCAAAAATCCCCCAACATATTCCCCCATAAATCCAACATCCTACTAATAAAAATGTTTTTAATTGTTTTATTTAAAAAAATAAATGAAATACATACAATTATTTTTTTTGTAAAATATACAATAAGTTCAAAATTTCTATTTGCAAAACAAGTTTAAATGCAACTGAAATGGAAAACATTTTATAATTTTAACTAGAATTCAATGAATATTAAAATAATAGAGTAATACGTTTTTAACATATTTCCCTTTTAGTTATCATAAACACAAAATATACAATAAATAAGCCCAACTTAAAAATAAATTAGTAACAACTTCATTTAGAAGAGTTTAGAAATAAGAAAATAAAAAAAAATACATGTATAACTCAAATTAATGAGATATTAAAACTCAAAAACAACAAAAACATTTTTTATATTTGCATGTAAATTAAAAAAATGTAATTTCAAAATTTTTAAAATTGCTAAATATATTTTTTAGAGATAAAACATACAAAACATACATTAAAAACCCCCAAACGTATTCCCTATAAACTTACCATCCTACTATTCAAAATGATATTAAACATCTATTTTCATTTAAAAATTACAATACTATTATAAACTTAAATAACTTAAATACAATAATCATTATATTAACTTTTTACAATAAATATACATAAAATCAAACTTTTCAAATGAAAGTTCTAAAACAAATTTCACAACTATTTAATAAACATGTTGTCAAATCAAATCAAATCAAAACAAGCTTTATTCGGTTCACAAAAAATGACCATAAAAGCATTCTATGATAAAAGCAATACATCATTCAATAATACATTTATGTACAATTTATCCAAAATGATGCTCATAAAAATTAAAGGGAAAAAATACAATTTAGCAGGATAAAAATCTATTCAGTTTCATAATTCAAGTTTTCCAAATAAGCAATGTACTTTCTTCGTTTAATGGCCTTCAGTATAAAACAAATTACCGCATTGCAAGTTAAAGCATTTCCCAAATTACGAATTTGATTAAAAGCAACTTTAAAAGAGTATAGACTATTAGCAATAAAAAGGGGTCGTAGCATAGATTTTCTAATATCTCTATAAAAATTACAAAAAAGTAAAAAATGGAGGGTAGTCTGAGGAGATCTGCCATCGCACGGGCATTTTGGTAAGCTAGAGCTCCACTTCTTTGAAAAGGCGACCTGGTAGTGAAGCGTATTCAGCCTTAATCTAGTTAAGTAAAATCTGTGTTGTATATTAGTTATAAAAAGAAGATACGGCTGAATACCCGATGAAAGTGGTCCTTCCAGGTACAGACTTGTACATGATTTAGTACCCAGGGCAACTTCCTCAATGATGCCCTAGCGTTAAGCATTCTCTTTTAATTCTTTTTTACTAAAATTTTGAATATCCGCCGGGTTCTTAAAATTCACATTCAAATTACATTCAGTTAAAAGACCACAAATATAATTTAACCATGGTATTTTCTTATGATGGTCCAAAGTGAGGCAATCCAAGATTATATCCCTCGTAAAGTGTGTCTCATCCCTGGACCAAATTCGATGCCACAGTGTTAAGGCGGCTATACTAATCAAATCATTTATATACGGTGTATCTGTCTCCCTATGAACTATAAAAGTGGTAGTAGAGTTTGGTACCGATAATAACCTTTTTAAAAATTGGTTTTCCAGAGTTTGTAATGGGGAGATGTCTGCCATACCCCACAAATTTTAAAATTTCCCGTACTGGTTTGTTACCGATTTTATGCGAGAATCTAAAAATAGCTTCTACAGATCTTAGGAATTTTAATTTGCATAAATTGCATAAATTGATATGTGAACTCCATGTACCTTTGCTGTTAAAAAGTAACCCCAAATAAGAAAAAGTAAGAGTCCTCTCTATAGATACTCCATCCATATAGTGTGTTCTGTTCTTGGTTTTCTTTTTCCCACACGTCATGACTAAAGTTTTACTAAAATTAATTTTCAAATGTTTTTCAGTCATGAAAGTTATGAAGTTATCCATCAGAAGTTGAAGGCCATTTGCTGTCCTAGAAATTAGGACAGCATCGTCAGCATATAATAAAACTGGGGTAATGCGTTTGCCAACTTTGGGGGTATCCGCTCTCAGACTCTGTAGTAACGAGTCAACACCATTAATATAAAGCGAAAATAAAAGGGGGGCAAGGGTACAACCTTGTCTAATCCCACGAGTAATTCTAATATGCTTTGTACATTCCCCACTCACACCAAAACGTATCTTTGAGATTAAATGAGCATATATTTGCGATAGGAAGTTAATAATATCCTGTGGGGCACCCATCCCTTCAAGCGTCTGCCATAACTTAGAATGATTTACCAAATCAAACGCACTGGACAAATCAACAAAACAAAGATAAAGGGAGCCTTCCCTGGCGATGGTGTATTTCCCTATAAGAAGCTCAAGGTTTAAACACTGCTCAATCGTTCCAATACCCCTTCTAAAGCCATACTGGGCTACTGACAGAATATTTTTTTCCTTTACCCAGCATTCTAATCTGGCCAGCATTATTCTGCCCATTACTTTAGATGTTGAGTCAAGAAGGGATATTGGACAATAGCAGCTCGCGCTGCTTCGACCACCTTTTTTAAAAATGGGGACAATCACACTCTCGACCCAAGTGGCCGGTATCACCCCATTAATGTTTGCATTAAAAAAATGATATAGAATAGGTAACCAAAACTCAATGTTATGCTTAAAAATATCAATAGGGACCCCATCCGGGCCAGCAGCCTTCCCAATAGCACTATTCTTAAGGGCAGTTTTGATCTCATCATGGGTAATAGTCTCTAATTTAATATTATTTAACAAGATAATATTACTATTATCAACTCTATTAATATTCTGCTGTGTAGGATTAAAAATAGCTTCAAAATGACCTATCCAGTCATCAGGCGTCACTAATGTATCTATTTTAGCGGATTGGGTATCTTTAAATAATGGCTGATCCATGGTTTTCCAGAATAGGATTGAATCTTTAGTCTCGGCTGCTTTGATCAAACTATCCCATGCGTTATCTCTAATTTCCAATTTCCTTTGTTTTATTGCTTGTTTGTATCGTTTCCGTAGGGTACTAATGTCCTCCCTATTTCTAGGGATTACTTTTAATGCTTCCTTTAAATCCCTATTTAATCCAGAACACTGGTGGTTAAACCATCTTGGACAGTATTCCCTATTTATCTTAATCTTGCGCTTCAGATCATTAGAGATTTCGTCTGAGATGTTTAAAAAGGCCTTAACAATGTCATTACAACTAGAAGAATTTTCTAGACATGTTATTATATGATGATTAGTTTTTTTAACTATCCTTTCTGAGAAAACCATAGGATCTACGCCTGACCATTTTATCGAAATCCCATTTTCACCCTGTGTATTTATATCGACAGCATGTACGCTAGCTTTTACTAAGCGAAATATATTAGAATTTAATATTAGCAGCAATGGATGATGGTCGCTATGTAGACTCGGCTGAATACTACAATTGTATACAAGGGGCCTACAGTTCCTTGAAATTAAGAAATGGTCAATGCATGAAGATGACCTTGGTCCCTCAAATGTGTAGTTAACACACGTTCCCTCCCGAGCATCTAGCTCCGTAATTACCAGATTATGCTTATACATAACATGGTTGATAATTTCGCCATAGTTATTGTGTGGAAAATGTGAAGGATTATCACCTAGTTCATCCTCGTGGCCACATTGAGCCCCTGGTGCCAGTTTACATGATTCAATATTAAAATCCCCCGCCCAAATTAAAATATAATCAGCCTCTACACTCTTCAGAAAGTTAACCAGCTCTTCCTCCATTGATGAGATAATCTCATGTCTTGAGGAGTCAAAAATATTGTTGTAAAAGTTAATCACTATAATATCTTGCTTACCTTTAACTGAAAAAAGTAAGAACTGAAAGTGCTGTGCTTTAATAAATGACCTCCGTAGAGTCAAGGGTGAAGATACTGATATTAATACTGCTAAGCCTCCACTTGCTCTCCCAGCCAATGATGGATTAGCTTTAGTAAAAATAGTCTTAAAACCATTAATAAAAAAAGTTTCTTTAAGCCATGTCTCTTGTATTAAAACTAAATCGCAATTTTGGATGATTGTAAGCCAGGTTATATCATGCAATTTTTTCCTAACCCCTGCGACGTTCCATGTCATAATATATAGTGAGTCCTGCAATGTACGGCTGATAAGATTACAATCAGCCAAGCTTATAGACGGGGAGGTTTTATTTCTGTGAAGATGTATCTCGGCTTCTACAGGGATTACATCGATGCTAATAGGGGAGGGAATGGTTTGATAACCCTCATGGTTATATGCCTGCTCTACACGTGCTACTTCTACCCGGGTACTAGGCTGAAATCTAATACAATTGGTAACATCCTGGTCCACTACTCTCGGATATACTCTATTTCGTCCCAGTCAGTCCACCTCACTACAACTCCTTAAAGATGCAAACCTATTTCAGGTAGAAGGTATCATTTGGGAAAGTTGATTACTTTGATTACTAGTGCTAGGTTGGGCTCTTCCAGATAAATGGGGCTGCTCCATTCTCAGTCTATAAAAATATCCAAGGGGTAGTGCAGTGATGATGTCATCATTACTATTGCTTTGCCAATCTAAATTTGCTGCAACTTCTTTTAATAGGGAGCCCACCACATGGGGATGGAGAAAGGTTACAACTACACAATCCCCATCGCACATTTTTTCTGTTGTTCCCACCCAGCTCACTCTTCTTACCATAATTATTTCCTGAGATAGGAGCCTGGTACTACAAGAAGTATTAACAGAAAACCAGTGAACAACCCTGTTATTCAATGAGTCCCAAGATTCTTTGTAAATATCAGTCAGTTTGGGAACATTTTTAAAACAATCACATAAGGTGTAGCTTCTGGGGGCAGACTAAGAAAAACATTTTGCTGCCTCCCATATGGTGCCTTGTATTCAATTTTCCTGTTACCATTAGCTACAGTTGCCGCAGGATTTTGTCGGGTTGGACCACGTTCTTCCTTTCTTGGTATAACGGGTGATTGTGAAATGTTATCCGTTTGCAAATCAATGTTGTCACTTAAGCCAATATATATATTCTTATCCGGTTTCTGATTTGTTATAGCATCCTGTAACGTAGTAGATGCATTAAATGACCGTAGGGTTGTAACCAGTTCCAATAATTTTGAAATGTCATTTTGTACCATTTTTATTTCGCTCAAGACCCGCCTTTCGACTGTATCAATTTTCCCATGCATTTTTTTTAAAAGGATATCTATGGCATGTTTATCAATTGTTTTCTCCATGGGTTTACACCCTGGTCCATTTACACCCAATTTGGTAGATTTTCCCTTTTCTTTAGAAGTTTTTGGAGGGCTGGTCCTCCTTTTTACTATGTTTTGTTTACTTTTTTTCGCTGGTGGAGAGTCCAAATCAAACATATCCGAAGCTATGGAAATTTCAAGAGGAGTTATTGAAGCACAGGGGCCTAGCTTAACCTCATTACCAGTTTTAGTATTGTTTAAACTGTTATCTATAACAATATCTTTACTCTGTACCAATGCTAAAGTATGGAAACTAGAAAGGTTACTGCGATCATGCTCTTCCGCGACAGAGTTACTTTCCTTTTGGGCAGCGTCCAAAGCCGTTTTAGCTGCCGCCAGTTGCTCCTCCACTTGCACTATCTCACTGCTAATAATGCCCATAGCACTTTTTAAATATTTGGTGATGGGTATAATTCTTTCAGCGGGCTTCCCCTTACTTATTGCCAATTTTCTCTTACCCATTTCCTATACAGCGTCTCAAATTACCTCACAACGAGGAGCTAATATAATAGAAAACAGATTTACAAATACCAGTATGCCTCGATGCCTCGGTGCCAGATTACACGAGCCAGGGGGAGTGGCCCTGCCCGGCCTCCTCCGGTCTCGGACAGGCTTAGACGGGCCCGCCCTTGGCCCGGGCTTCGCCCGACACGTCCCGCGCACGTCCCGCGCAGCGGGGTGCGAGGCAGCGCTTTGTAGCGGGGTGGGAACGCCTCCGCCCTCAGCAGCTGCGGGTGATTAGCAGGGAATGCACTCTGGGACACCGAGTCCCACCAGAGTGTAAAGGCGGCGAAAACCGGCACAGCGGTGACGGCAGGGACCCAACGGGGTCAACGAAGTATTCCTTCAGCTCTCCCCAAGGAATGAGTGCAGCCAGCCAGCCAGATGAAACAAACAAACACCGCACTGCGGGGCGCGAGGCAGCGCTTTGTAGCGCGGTGGGAACGCCTCCGCCCTCAGCAGCTGCAGGTGATTAGCAGGGAATGCACTCGGGTTGATAAACCACGCTATATAAATACTGATTGATTGATTGATATCACCTGAAGTCTTAATTTTCTGATGGAAGAGCTGAGGATTTACTTAAAGCACCTGGAAGCCAGGCTACCTGCAGAGAGAGGGAAGGACTGGACCTGGCTCTGCAGGCGCCGAGACAGCCCATGAGGCGAGGCCCAGCATGTTCCTGGTCTGTGGAATACACAGAGGAAGCTGACAAATAAAGAAAACAAGTACTGTAAAGAAGTCCCCAGTCTCTTTCTGCCGTTTCCAAGTGAACTGTAAGGGAATTGCACCATAGCAAAGTTTTTTTATCTTGCTCAACAACTCTCTGCAGGCTTGAGATATTTGATGCCAGCAGAGAAAATGAAAGCTGCTGAAGTGGGAAGCCAGAAACAGCCTGGAGACTGCAACTGCTACATCATAGCGAAGCAACTCAGCTGGGAGGCTGCAACTGCTCTGCTCAATCAGCTGTTTATAGCCAGTCATGAGGGCCACTACTGCCAAATATTGGTGTGACTATACAGACCTCCCCAGTGAGTCTGCTCCATGAACCCTGACATGAACTAAGTGACTCTGTGCCTCCCGCTATGAAAGGACTAGTGCCATAAGGGTGGGAGCATGCCCTGCTGTGATATAGCAGGTAAGGACGATGGTTGCACCGTGCAATGCTTGGTACCAATCTCAAGACTCAGGTGTACTCAAGTGGATGGATCTTTGACTCGAATTGAATGTTTAACATCAAACACTCAATGGCATGCCAATAAAAGTAAAGCACATTGTGCCCAACAAGAATGACAGAGAGTGATAAGTTGCAAACCTTGAAGGTGTATTAGTAGAGTGACAAAGTTACACACACAAATCAGCCAAATTAATCCTAAATCAATAATCAACCGATTACACCACAAGCCAGTTTAATCCGAGCAAGTGAGAACAGCAATACAAAGCCGAGTTATTTAAGGATTATTGTATGCAAATCATAAAAGATTCAAGTTCCCCGAAGGGAAACTCCCTAATGCTGAGCTAAGGTTTCAAAATTAGAGTCAGGGAAGTTTAAACAGCAGGTGTCAGCAAATATAGGCTCGAAGCCAGAATCAAATGAAGGTTCCAATCAGAAAAAGAAGGAATGAGCTCAATCAAAAGATGAACTCTATGAGAAGAAATCAAGTATGCATGGAGTCTCAAGAGAGGCAAAGGGCACCTGCCTTCCAAGGTGAACAGGAGCAAGTCTAACTAACTAAGTCAGTGAATACTATTAAAACATGAAAGTCAACAGGATAGAAACTCCTACAGTTCCCACAGAGAAGCAGAGAAGGAACCAATCAAAGCTAAACATTTACAGAACTCTCGGTATCAGCCCTCTTTTCATGAGTCATACAATTAAAGATTTTCAGTGCTGTGGCCTTCAGAGAGATTGCGCAAGGGAGGCTTCGTCTTCACCGTTTCACTCAGTGCTAGGATTTATTGTCCAGCTCATTAAAAAGATACATTCAGTGACCTTCACACACAATCTAACAATAACAGCACAGTTTAATGAAAACAAGGTTGAAACTTAACTTCTGAAATGAGAGAAAAGTTTAAGCACAGCAAGCAAAAACACAACATTTCATTTAACATGGACCTTTCAAATCTATGCCTACAGTGACTATGGCTTATTTACCATGAACACACTCTGTAGTTAACTGTTAATGTAAAAATCACTGATTATGACAAACATAAAATACCCCTGAAATGAGAACATCTGAAGATTATATATGAAGTGTAATAACGTGTAGTGAAACAAAAATGAAAAAATAGTGATGACGCATCACCAGTTGTGCAGCCAGAACTGCAATGAAACTAAGACCTGGTAAACACAGGACTTAGCCTGCATAAGGGGGCAGAGGACAATGTGTGTGGGCAAGACTGCTGCACCAGTTGAGACACTTTAACCAAGGGTTGAAAAAGACATTGAACAGAGTGACTCTGCTAATCAGTGAAACTGCTTAAAATTATCTGCACCACTACCTAATCATTGTATATTCCATATAGGGTTGGGAACTGTAGAGACAGAAACTCAGCCATGGGGAGAGAGAGAAGGACATTATGGAGAAGGGGTGGTGTAGTGCTTCACTGTTAGATACAACTGATTACACCCTGTAATACATTGTCATTGTGTTATCTAATATTTAGTTTTGGTGTGTAATTGAAAGTACATTGGGCTGGACATTATGTTATTATGTTTGTTGCCTAGCTGTTGAGATCTAAGCTCTTTTCCCCACACCACTCACCTGCAAAGCCTGTGACTGCTCTCCCTTGGTAATCTGAGAGTCAAGTTTAGAAGAACTGTTCTTGGATCAGTTTGCAGATCCATAGCAGGAAGGACCCCAGGACACCAGTGGCAAATGAGCTCAACCACCCCCGTTGTGACCCAGTAACCCCTGTCTGCCTTGTGCCCCTTGAATGGGGTCTGCCAAACTCTAAAACCATTTCTTAGCCTAGAACTCAGGGGCTCATTTATGAGAGCCGTTTATGAGAGCCCTGCGTCACTTTTGCACCGCATAAAGTGCTACATGCGTGACGCATGGCTCTCATAAAGCTTTATAAAGCCACGCAAAGCCACCCTGCGTTGCTTTGAATGGCCTCATGAATCATAACTGAGGCGATGCAGTGCAAATAGTTGCGTCGACTTACTCTATGCCAGGGAGGTGTTCCAAGGGCAGTGCAGTCGGTTTTCCCACACAACACCCATGGTATTTAATGCTGCCTCAGATTTACAAAGTGATGTAAACCGGGGAAAGCGCCAAATCCGTGTGCCTCCCAAGGTGAGGGGTAACGAGGAGAAATATGTTTATTTCTCCTTGTTGTTTCCTCTTTCCATGTGTGCTGCATTCTGCAGCACACATGGAAAGAGGAAAATGCCTCATAGGATTGTTTTTGTGCAGGAAGGTGCCCCTTCCTGCACAAAAACTATCCTGCCTGCAATGGAGGCACCCTTGCACCATAGTACAAGGTGACTAGGTTGGTGCTAGGCTGCCAAAACGGCACCAGTGCAGGGAGAGAAGTCAGGAATGCACAATATTGCTTAAATACTGTGCATTCCTGCCCTTTCACTTTGGCGTAGGCCAGTACAGCACGGTGCCTTGGTGCTCTGCCCTATGCCAAAATGGCATAAATGAGGCCTTGAATGTACATTTGTCTTGCTTTCTGCTTTCTCTATTGTACTCACATGAATACATTTCAAGCTTGGATTTGGAACTAGAGCTGATGATCTACAAGAAATCTTGTTTGATTATATTACGAAAATGGTAGTGAAAAATACTTACAGCATTGTTGACATATACGATTGCATCATTACTGAATAGAGGATGACCCTTAACTAGGACAAGCGTTTGCAAGTACCTGGAGTTCAAAATGAAGTCCTATTCAGGAACTAATTTTAATTTTTTAACTGTATGCAAAATTTAGACCTTATAACTTTTAGGGCTTTGAAACTTCATTACCTCCTTGGTATGCTAATGAACCTTTTCTTTCATTATTTGGAAATGAAGATTCCCAGCTTTAAAATCTATAACAGTTAAAGGATGGATCTAAATGAAGCAGTTGATGAGATGAACCCTGCTCAATTACCTTGTCTAAGAAAACAGACAAGGGTTCCTTTGAATGCCAGTTTTCCCACAGACATAATATCAGTGCTTTCAAACGACACTGAGGTGTGCAGCTGCATACGTGTCCATACTCAATTAGCCACTGCAGAGCTTTTAGCTAATCATTCTCATGAATTTCGGCCATTTAGACAATGTCGCCAGTGACTGCTGGAATGCACTGTAAAATAGAAAAATAATCTTCCAGCTTTATCACATAAATCCTTCCTCCCCTCTGTGTTTGCCTTTGTGGCCACCAAAAGGCTAAAGAAACCGAGGTGGTAAGAATGTATAATAAATGGCCCATTATAATGACGTTGGGTCACCACCCGCTGTGGGGCTCATTTACAAGCCCAGTGCTGTCATAAGGTTTCTGCACATACACAGAGCTATGCACAGGATAATGGGACCCCGGAATACAGTGGTTTGCCTACCATATACCGTAGCACCCAAAAACCCCAACCCAACTAGCTTAGCATCCCATTAGCACCCAAGTACCAATGATTGGACAACCCAGAACACGGTATCTATATCTCAGGACTCGCAGAAGCAAGAACACTCTTTCGTCACTCACTCGTACTTGTCCACAAGGTGCGTAGGAAGAGACACTGGATAGGTTAAAATGTTTATTCCAACTTACGTGCTCTAATGTACAGTACACGTGTCAGTACTAATAGCATAATGCATATGAATAATATAAGCAGCATGGTTACAATTCCATAGAATACAAACGGGGAAAGCATCTCATAACTCAGTGGATAAATGTATAAATAACATTACCACCCTCCCCTTGCAGTAAGATTGTTTATTATAAAAATAGAAGACCTCTGGGCTTTGACTAGCGAACCCTCATACCTCGGTCTCTAGATGCAGAACTACATCAGCAGACAATCACAGCTCTTCTCCCTGGAAAGGATTCCTCCAAGTGTGTTAAGCGCCAGTAAAAACCCCAGTATTAAAGGCACACAAAGTTTCATGTCATTTGCGCCTAATGTTATGTCTGGGTGCGCGAGACTGGCCATATCAGGAAGAACCGAAATACATTGTTATGCGACCTTGTACATGTTGTGCAGTCTGAGCCCAAATCGAACAAGAGAAAAGGTGAAAGACAGAAAGTGCAGACAGCGCAAAAGAACTTGGCAAGAGCAAAGGGCGAGGGAGCCCTGGCTCAGTGTAACGTGCGCAAAGAAAAGCAGCATGGCAGCTAGTCCTAGGCCAACATAACAAGGCAGGCAACAAACCACAAGACACCCTCCCCTGGTCAGTCCGGCGTCCAAGACAGAGGGCAAACAAAACATTTCCAGTAGAGCACAGGGAGCGCCCAAACGGCGAAAAACAAGTCAATCCATGAAAGTGTAAGTGCAGAAAAAAGCCATACCCTCCAAAAGGGCATCATTGGAATCGTCAAAAAACATAGATGCCATCCAATCCAGGAGATCAAAAGAGCAGGAATGCTCCTCAGCAGAGGGAGCATCCAAAAGCAATGCGGGACAACTTGCGTGATAAACGAAACAGCTTTGTTGTAGGAGATCCTGGGCAGCCGCCCAGATATCCCATTGCGCCAAAATCCCCAGTGCAGCCGCACGCGCCATACAGCCGGCAACGGAACAGTCCTGCTCATGGGCCTCTAAGGGACCCATCAACTGAACAAAATCCGGAACAGACAATGACGAATTGGAGAGGCAATAATCCAAGGTCCAGGTGAAAGGACAGCGGATGCAAGTCATTACAGGTTGCACGCAAGTGAAATACGCAAAGCGAAAGGAAAGAGTATATGACACACTCAGTGTCGCCAATGGCAAGACACCAAAACCAGCCAAAAGGCGCTCACGAAGCAGCTGGAGGCGTTCTGGATCGAGCAGGTCCCATCGGGGAGCAGCCATTGCGCATAAAACAAATTAATAACAGGACACCAGCCGCCAAGGCGATGATCAACGGGAAACCGCCAAAGACGCTGGAAAAAATAGAATGAATAAACGCCGGGATGACACCAAAAATAGTTTGGAAGGAGGACACCAAACCAGACCCCACGACTTTAAAAAAGTGTACCAGACCTTCTGTGTTAGATGCGTTAAAAATACGATGAATTAACTCCCCAAAATGTTGGGGGAGATTAGTGTTCAAAAGGGCCTGTATTTCACTGTGGGTACTCGCCACCTGGAGAATGAATGTCTCCCGGGCGGACGTGAGCATAACTTCCTCGTTCAATAATAGTGCCTTTATTCTGCTCAGTCTATTGAAATCTGCCTCCATGGTAGGGATGGAAGGCCAAATAGAGATATCAACCTTGCCATGAGGGGGAGGAAAAAGCACATTTTTGCAGCAGACAACCCTGTGCGAAACTGTTACAATGTAAGGAATGCCAGCCTGCAGGCCACAACAGTTTTCGTTATTTAAAAGTAAATAACTACCATTGGAAAGGAGAGTGAAAGTAGGAGAAATAACAGGAGCAGGAATACCTTTCAGCACACAAGCAAGATTAGGAGCGGAAACGCTACATGAGCCATGCAATTTAATGTGTTTACAAATAAGCGAATGACCCATAGTCGAGTCGCAGTACTCCCCCGTGAGAAAGACTTCCTTGCCGTCCCGAAGGCATTTATACATGAAAGGCAAGGACCAGAGTTCATGCAGGAAAGCACTGCCCAAGGGCCGGTAACGGCCCACAGGATAATGTTTCATGCACGAGTCAAATTCAAACAAGGAAAAAGGTAAAGCGATAACCCCATGAACTAGCCACACAGCAGAATCGAGTTCTGCAACAGAGAACGGCAAAGGATCCATCTTTTCGATATGTAATAGAGTGTAAGTTGCATCTTTCATGGACATAAATTGCTGTTTGTCAGTTAAGTTAAAAGGTAGAAACAAGGCAGAGGTGTTCAAAAAATGCCAAGGAACTTTACCTAACTTGAGCGTTTGCAAAGTCCATGCAAACTGCATAACTGAACGCAATTGATTCTGACCATGATATAACACAGAAACATCATCTTGTACAATATCAACAACAGAGGACACAATATTCTCTAAAGTATAAATGCGAGAAGACAGGGTATTAATACTATTGTCAACAACAGCAAGCACCTTTTCCAAATTTGCTTGATCTATTTCCCGAAGACGGGAAGCAGCTTCCATTTGTGATAGCTTCCAGAGTTCATTATATGTCTCATAAATGAATCTTTTAGGTCGGGGACCACGAGGTCCCAAAACAAAGTCGGACAGATCAATATTGCCTGAAAGGAGGGACAAATGTTGTTTAACAGAATCAAGGGACGAATGTTGCAGCCATTGTTTGCATAATTTACCAACAGAATATGTAGTGACAGTACGAGAAGCAGTAAATCTCGGATCAGGCCTATCCTGTGTGTATCTAGTACCTGAGTCGTGAAAACGCATTTGACATGCATTAGATGATATAGGCCATACCAACCAGGGTGACGGATCCAGTTCAGAAACATTAAATGAATTATTCTGTAATAGAGCCTGTAGGGTCGTCAGGGACAGGTTAAAACATGAGCTATCATTGGGAAAACTCGACAGGGATGGAATTGAGGGCGAGTTCAATTGTTTAGTGGTAGCTAAGCCCCAACACGTAGTTTGATAGATGGAAGCATTTAGGAACATAATTTGGGTAGGGATGAGGCAAGCACGATGCAACGCCTCGGTTCCCTGTACCTGCCATGGCTTGGAGCCCCAAATAGATTTCAAATCTATTGTATCCTCCCAGTACTCATAACCACCCACAGCTAGGGCACTTAAAAAGGAACCCGAATAAAGCAATTTGGTGTGTGTCAACATAATTTTCTGAGTTGATGTGGTATTAAGTCTAAAATAATAGGATGCAGGGTTCGACCGATTAAAATCAGTAAAATAGGTAAACTTATTTCGAAGAGTTTGTGAGCTACCTGGCAAGGGGTTTGGACAATGTTCCCATTGGGTGTAGTTAACAGAACTACGCAGGGCACTTGGCTTATGGAGAAAATGATTACCCCAATGTTGGTAACAATACAAATCGGCATAATTCGCAGAATTCATATATAAATCTTCAGCATTAAAAGATGCATAATATTTTAAATCGGCAAACAATGCTTCAACGGCATGCACATCCCAATCATCAGAATGAATATTATTTTGTACTACATCACCCATTGAAACACGAAGGACATTAGGTACATTAATAATTTCCGTCGGACCATGGATTTGATAGTTCACTGCATCCCATACGATGCCATCAGCAACTGGAAAAGCTGAAATGTTCACAAATGTGTGGTCACGCTTCATGATGTGAGACGAGGAATGAGGAGCCAAAGTTCCAGAAACATAGTCTACAGCAGAGCGTTCAGGTAAATAGTGACCATTGATTAGTAGAAAAAACACTGTGACAAAGCCAATGGACATGAACAAAAAAATCAAGAAAAGTACCAACCAGATGTATGTCCAGGGTGGAATCAAAAAATTGTCTCTAAACCAGGATACAAAAATACTGAACTTGGATGGGACTTTTGAAGAGGTGGAATCCGAATCAAAGGAATAACGAGTCGGGCCAAGTGGCGTTATTGGTTGATGTGCCACCGATTCAGATGCAGGATAAGTATACTCGTCCTCGTCGATATTGGTGGAGAGTTGGGGATCAATTGTAGTTTCAGGCAAGTCAACCATCTCAATTACAGTATCAGCGACCGTTCGTGTAGATGGGCCACGAACATATGTCCGATAAATGGCAGGACAAGAGACCGCTGGTGTGACACTATTCAGGATCGGCCAGGCGCTGTAGCTTGACATTTTCCACTGAGATGTATCTGTTCTCCTTGCGACCAGGAAGCGGTGGTAAAATGACTGTACGTGTTCCCTTCAAGCCCAGAACTGGAACCGGTGCACGAAAAGAGGGTCCGAATTCTTTTTTGTTTTCAACCTTCTCTCGAACCAGTTCTCCAACCTTTGGAAGCCAGCCGGCTACCGGAATCTGCAACGCAGGATCTGTGGCTGAAGGCAAATGTGTAGTTGCAAGTTTGTCTCGGGCTTCTTGTAAGTCCTGTAACATAGCAGAATGATTATCTACATCAAACTTGGCGGATTGCGCCGCGATGTCTGGACCCTCAAGGTCAGGCACAAACATTCTTATGCCAAAGAGCATTTCGTATGGGGTCCGCCCACCCAGAGGTCTTCTAGGGAGATTATTAAGTGCACGTTGAACGGTATACAAGTGGGCCAGCCAGTTCCTGCCAGTACCTATAACTCTAGCTGTTAAGGATTGCTTTAAGTCACGGTTCATTCGTTCAACGATAGAGTTGCCCTCAGGCCTATACGGAGACGAAAATTTCACCCGCACCCCAAGCGAAGCCATAGCATCCTTGTAAGCCCTAGAGGCAAACGCTGGACCTTGGTCCGAATGGAAGGTGCCGCATGCGAAAATTCCCACAAAGACACGCAAATCCCTGATTACATTTCGAGCGTCAGCACTACGTTGTGGCCAGACCCAGAGGAACCGTGTGCACGAGTCCACTGCTACTAAGATGTATTTATAGGCAGTGTCTGATGAGAATGGACCGCAGTGATCCAAGTAAACACACCCAAAGGGTCTGTTAGCAATGCAGAGCGGGGTTTGTGGAGGGCGTGTTACCGTGGAAGGCTTAATCTGTTGACAAACGTCGCAGGAAAGCACGAAAGCACGGGTGTCTTTATACAATCCACGCCACCAATAACGCTGCTGCAAGATGGAAACTGTAGCTGACACACCTGCATGAGCAGAAGCCATGCCTTCGTGTGCAGCTGATATCAAGGCACTCCTGCGGTCCGCGTTGGGGATCAGCCGATCTCCAACGTCAGGTATTGTTACATAAGGAACCTGTTCGGGACTTAACTTGTAAGAATACTTGGAAGGGAAACCTGTAGGGTAATTATCACCTTCCTTGGTTGCAGCAATAGCTGCTAGAATAACAGAGTCAATTTTAGACATGGACCTGGTAACCGCTGCTACTGAACACGTGACTACTGCCGAACGGGCAGCTTCATCTGCCAGATCGTTACCAATAGCGTGTGCGCCCACCCGCTGATGGCCTAAGGTGTGAACCACCTGTGTGAGGGGCAGACGTTGTTGCAATTCTGCCACTCGAACCCAAAGCATTTTATGCTTAATTGTGCTCCCTTTTGCGTCCTTGTAGTCATTTTTCGACCAGAAAGACAGATTGTCATTGTAAGACTGTACACAGTAGAAGGAATCACATACAATAAGAGTGGTCTCATCCTGAGAAGCGAACTCAAGCGCAAGTAGCAATGCATGCAGCTCGGCCAATTGTGCGGTACTATCTCCAAGTGTGCGAGTGTGCACTACAGAAGATTTGAACGTTCCATTTACAAAGGAACCCGCAACAATAGCACATGCAGCTGAATAAGCGTGCTTGGACCCAGTGGCCGGTTGCGCCGAACCATCTGTGTAGATCACACATTTGTAATCCTCAAGCGGTAGTAAAAACAAAGGAGGAGGATGAACGAATTCATACTGCAAAAACTCCTGAGTCTGAAGAGAAGAATCAAAAACAAAAGTGACGTCCGAAGATGTCAAGGATGTAGCCCATTGTATCCAACGGGGATGCATTGCTTTTGAGTTCGGTACACTTGCCTTTGTTACTGCCTCTAGGGCAGGACAGGGTGTCACCACTAGAATCCGCTTTCCCTGTGCCAGTGCGCGTTCTTTTAGAATCGCCATTTGCACTGCAGTTAGAACTTTTTCGACAGATGTAAAGCGCAATTCAGCGGAAGTGTACAGATGCGACTTGTATGCGATGGGTACTGTATCACCTTCATTAAAGGTTAAGTATGTGAATCCCACCGCCCCCGGAATTATTCTAATCACCAGGTTTGTGTGGTTATCACGAGTCAAAAGATATTTAGACTCCAAAAGGTCTGTCTGCAAAGACTGCAGAATTAAGGTATGCTCAGGCAGCCAGCAAGACCTTGAATAAGTAGGTTGTATCAAAGCATACAAAGGCTTGATACGCTGGGCATATTCGGGAATGTAAGTACGCCCGAAATTCAGGAAACCCAGCAAAGACTGAAGTTTCTTCAGAGTATTTGGGGGGCACAAATGTGCACATTTTTCCAAGAAATGGGGGCTAAGCCTTTACCTTCGTTATTGAGCTCATAGCCCAAGAACAGAACGGTAAATTCAGCAATGTGTGACTTAGCAAAGTTAAATTTGTAACCCTGCTCCGCAAATTCAAGAATAATGCGGTCCACACGGGACAGATGCTGATATAACTCGTCGTCTGTCAGATAGATGTCATCTACGTACGAACATGCGTCTTGATCAATGTCATTTAACAAAGAAACAACACGGGCGGCGAATATACCCGGACTATTTTTGTAGCCCATGGGTAAACGCCGGAACTGGAATAATTTACCACCGGAAGTGAATGCGGTCCATTGACCACTCTCCGGGGCTAGGTTGTGCGTGTAGAAACCGTTTGAAAGGTCAAGTGTCGTTTTGTATTTTTTACGAACAAGACTGTCTACAAGCGCAGAACTGTGTGTATTCTGTACCGCAAAGTTCCGACAATGGGAATTTAAATGCCGGTAATCCAAAACTAAGCGGTACGATCCATCGGGTTTAGAAACCACGAAAAGGGGATTGTTCATAGGTGATACGCATGGTTCGATTACTCCCTGATATTCCAACTGTGTCAGAATTTCGGAGACGGGGCCTTTTGCCTGCCGTTTGATGGGATATTGGGGTTGTGGCTGCGGTAGTGACCGCAAAGGTATTGCATGGGGAGGTGATTCTTCATCCCATCCCACATGGTTGCGGTATAATGCCAGTGCCAGGTACACAGCCCACTCAGCTGCAAGTGCTTCAGCTTTGTCTTTTGGGACATGCCTTGAAAAGCTTGGAAGGATTACCTCCTCTCCTTTATGTGCAGCTAAAACGAATGGGGGTGGCCAATCCACCTCTGCTAACAAAATGTCATATGAAGAGGTTAGATTTTCCCAAAAAATCCCTTTTATTTCACGCGGTATGTCACCTTCAATTTGTATGACTATGTTGTAAAGTCTGTCAGGGGGTGCCACTCTCGTGTCAGCTGTCTCTACAGTAACGAATGTTTCAGTTGCTGTCGCCTCCATATGAGGACGTAGCGCCTCCCGCACTATGGTAACTTCTGCGGCGCTGTCTAGGAGGGTCACTGCCCACGTCCAATTCTGGAGTCTCGTTCTCACGGTCTGTGGCATATTTCGCTGTTACAGCGGCAACTTTTTTCTTCTGAAATTGCGGTCGAGGAAGGTGAAAGTCTTCTGCTTTCCCTCTGACTTGTTGTCGAGGTTGGTCTCGCTCCTGGGGAGCCTCTCGGCCCCTTCCTCTATCTTGCCGTCCTCCTCCACCAGCCTGTGACGACGTCTGGGCCTGTGAAGAACGAGGAGAACGCGTATCAGAGCTCTGAAACCTTTCTGGTGATTTAATTCTCGACCTATCACGTAAATCATAAGTACGTTCAGAAGAAACCGAAACTGGGGAAGCGCCTCTCGACCCCGGCTTCTTTTGTTGCTTACCCTGTTTTTTCTGTCTCCAACTCTTTTTAGTGAAGACTGGTCTATCATCTTTCTCAGATGTACTTTTTGTTTGTGTAATTTGTGGTTGCGATTGAGTTTGCATTTTTACAAAAGGCTTGTTGCCTAGGCTATTTCTTCCAATTGTTTTATAAGCCCGAGCTATAATTTTCGGTAATTCGCGAGGCCTGTCCAACTCTGGGACCAAAGCCAAAGCATTCGCTACTTGAAAGTTCATTGCATCGCCCTTGACATTTCCAAGGATCAGTTCAGCTACTACATCAAACACTCCCACTAGTCTCATCCCTAATTCCACAGCCGCTTCAGGGCCATGCTCATCCTGTACTTTTTTAATTACAGAGGGTAGAACCGTCATGGAAGGAGTACCAAAACATTTTGAATAAACTGCTGCGAATACCTTACCCCAGTTTTCACATGATGTCAAATCGGGGATTAAGTCTTTTGGCAAACTTATCGTAAGGATGCGGTGTTTATCCACCGGGGATGTATGTGGAAACACCGCTTCTATCTGATCGAACTTTTCTGCAAGCCAGTAAGGATAATCGTCCTTATTTTGTGGACGTTTGCCCATCACAGAATTTACCATGACAGGACTTATGGTCACTCCAGCTGCAATAGCTGGTTGGCCAGCGACTACAGGAGCAGCTCCATGGAGACTACCTGTAACGTATGTCACTAAGGCTCGATGCACTCGCACCAGTTCTGTATGCATAGTGCGCAGATCCGCAATCGGTAATGCCAGATAATTTGGATGCGGGGTATACCCGGCCAATACAGGCCAAGTGGCCCCCTCAATGGATAAGGGGCCTAAACGAACTGCGGTATTTGGTTGTGGGAGGGCGCCATTAAACCAAACACGGTGCTGCCAAGCCGTGAGAGGCACTTCAAGATTAGTATAGGGTCGATAGGCAGCAGGAATAGCGGTGAGTTTATATTCATGAAACAGATTATCACCTGCATCCACCGCCTCAAAAGTGATCCAAGTGTAAAACACTTCAAAGTGATAAGCCGGATCGGCTTGAACCACAAAGACCAACTCGACCCCAGTATCGGGCACTCCGTATACACCTAGGTGTTCTCGGAGTGGTCCTCGGCTATGTGCAGCTATCGCCACACCAGCCATAACTAAACAATTGTATTCGACAACCTAACAGGGAGCACAAAATGGGTTTTTTATGTAACCTTTTTTAATAACTTCAAGCTTGAAAGAACCTATAAAACGTTCAATATAGGAGGTATCACCGTCACTTACGCCTCCGGAAGCGTACGTGAGGGTTTTGTGGACAAGCACAAGTACTACTCAAGCGTCTCGCAGATAAGCAGCCCCACGGTGGTCGCGCCATGTCATAAGGTTTCTGCACATACACAGAGCTATGCACAGGATAATGGGACCCCGGAATACAGTGGTTTGCCTACCATATACCGTAGCACCCAAAAACCCCAACCCAACTAGCTTAGCATCCCATTAGCACCCAAGTACCAATGATTGGACAACCCAGAACACGGTATCTATATCTCAGGACTCGCAGAAGCAAGAACACTCTTTCGTCACTCACTCGTACTTGTCCACAAGGTGCGTAGGAAGAGACACTGGATAGGTTAAAATGTTTATTCCAACTTACGTGCTCTAATGTACAGTACACGTGTCAGTACTAATAGCATAATGCATATGAATAATATAAGCAGCATGGTTACAATTCCATAGAATACAAACGGGGAAAGCATCTCATAACTCAGTGGATAAATGTATAAATAACATTACCACCCTCCCCTTGCAGTAAGATTGTTTATTATAAAAATAGAAGACCTCTGGGCTTTGACTAGCGAACCCTCATACCTCGGTCTCTAGATGCAGAACTACATCAGCAGACAATCACAGCTCTTCTCCCTGGAAAGGATTCCTCCAAGTGTGTTAAGCGCCAGTAAAAACCCCAGTATTAAAGGCACACAAAGTTTCATGTCATTTGCGCCTAATGTTATGTCTGGGTGCGCGAGACTGGCCATATCAGGAAGAACCGAAATACATTGTTATGCGACCTTGTACATGTTGTGCAGTCTGAGCCCAAATCGAACAAGAGAAAAGGTGAAAGACAGAAAGTGCAGACAGCGCAAAAGAACTTGGCAAGAGCAAAGGGCGAGGGAGCCCTGGCTCAGTGTAACGTGCGCAAAGAAAAGCAGCATGGCAGCTAGTCCTAGGCCAACATAACAAGGCAGGCAACAAACCACAAGACAGTGCACTGCCAGATCATCACTTTTTTGTGATGTTACGGTGGCGCACAGGACTTAGCCATATCTACAAGGCCACATAAAGCCACCCTGCATGGCTTTTCATGGCCTTGTTGATATGGAGTGAGGCAATGCAGCGCACTGCAAGTTGCTGCGTTGCCTCACACTACGATGGGGAGGCGTGCCATAGGCATTATGGTGGGTGTTCCCACATAACATCCATGGCATTTGACACATTCCCAGATTTACAAAAAGCTGTAAACCTGGGAATGCGTCAAAAGCCGACGCCTCCCCAGGCAGCCAATTGAGCGCCAGTGTAAAGAAAGAGGACAGGAATAGATACAGTGCATTCCTGTCCTTTTCTTTTTGCTGTAGGGCAGCGCAGCAGGAAGGCTTGCAGTGCAGCCCTATGGCAAAATATTGTAGATAGGCTCTCTGTGTGAAGTAATTTTGGTGCACACCAGGTCAGTGGCACACGTTTAAGCCACATACAGAATTTCACTCAGAGGAAGAGACAGAAAGGCAGAAACAGAGGAAGAGAAAGAAAGGAACACAGTGACACATGGAGAAACAGATGAAAACCATGCTGAGGTAAAGAGAGAAGGCATGTAGAGTGGTGGGAAAAAAAGCATGAGGTGAAATCAAGACTGGGCATTTTTGGTATTCAGTAGCCCCAGTTTTTGACAGTAAGGTGGGGGAAACAACTTTTGGACCCTGCAATTATTATGATTTCAATTAAGCACTTGGTAAAATGTACAGCAAACCTTCCAACTCACAACTTGTGTCATACGACATCAGGTCACCTCACATGGTCTCCCGGTAAAGAGTCAATATCAGATAGTGGAATACAAGGATAGCTGGAAACCCCTGCACAGAAGGGACTTAGGTGGGCCAGGACTCTCCAGGTCTCGGATCCTATAGGGCCCTCTATTCATGTCCTTAACTTTAATGGGAAAAACACTGACGATTTCTGAACAATTATTGTAATAAATGTTCTGGCAATCTATGTCATTTATTTAGTTCCAGTTTATATTTCAAATCTTTTACTGAATCTTGCACTCCACTAGAGTGTTACCACTAGAGTGTTAGCTATTCCCAGGATGTTGTGTATTTTTATTGGTACAGCATATTACTCATGTGTAGTGCATGCTTTGAAATGTCCGACCTCCAGGGGTTTATAATTGGCCACGATTAAGAGGACTAGAGTTGAGGCTGAAGGCAGTGCGAGTTTCTTGCAGAAAAGGTGTTCAGAATACATGGTCATTCAATCCTTGGCCTCTTTGTAGTGCACATACAGACAACCATTGACAAAGCCAATAGTCTTGGCTGGTTTTAGGTGTATGTCAATTGTTCTGTTATTATATCCGAAAGCAGTAACAGAAAGCTCAAAAGAGACACCAAAAATCTGGTCGGGTGGCACACTATGGGAATCACAGAAATTTTGTTTACCTGGGTAAGCCAGGCCTATAATTACATAGGCCACGCCCCTTTTAAAGACCCGCCACTTTTTTCATCCCACCTAAAGCCCTGCTGCACAGAGTAGGTTTTCCAGCTCATGTTTGGAGGATATGCGCAGCTGATTTCCACTAGGGGTTTTGAAAAACCTACTCGACAGTGGTGGCAGCTTTAAAGCTTTTTTTGGGTGAGAGAGTACATTATGCCTGATGCGATAGCCAGAGAGGAAACTGATTGCATTATTAAATTTGGTTACACATTCACAGAAAAATGTACTAAAATAGATGGCAAATTTCAATATACCTATTTAAAGGGCTCTCAAAAACGGCTCTGTGATTCTCCATCACAGTCTGAGACCTAAAATTATGTCATGTCTTTTCTTTTCAGGCTGAACTTTTTGAATGTACACCTAATTTTGAAACCGGGTCCATAAATGTATTTAAGTGGCCACAATCTGCTTGCAAAATAGCTAAACACCCTTAGATCAGGTGTTTTATAAAAAATCTATAACATTATTACGTCTTATCTTGTCTTCCACACTTTATTCATCAAAACCTCGCTTCTGCCTTATTTCCAGATTGATAAAAAGACACCGAATTGTGATTTTGTCCTATTCCCGGTGTTCCTTCTTCCTTAAACCCCCCTCTTGAGGGAGCGAGGCAATGAAGAAAGAGGAACCGCCCAAGAACCTGAGAACAGAACACATAGATACCCATCTGCTTCTGCTCCATTTGGGGAGGGAGGATGTAGAATTGATGAATGGTGCAAGAAAGGCGAAATAAGGAGTAATGAAGATTACCAACAGTAATCCAAAATTACCTCCCATCTTGCATCCTTTCACCATTCATCAAAAATTGGGACAATACCCAAGCTCAACCCTTCGGCCCAAACCTGCATTCAACCTGAAGTGAGTTGACAGCCTTTGGGCAGTCAAGCTGGGGTGGCACCTCTTATTTTCTTAAAGTGTGGTGTAATTTTGTTCAGCTGTTTTTCTGTACAAGGGAGCAAATAATCCTATGTGAGTTAAAATGAGAAGCTCCCTCCCTCCCTCCCTCTCCTTGCTTTTTAGGGCTATGGTGGGAAAGCCCTAGCGGTGGGCACCGACCTGTCCCCAGCTCTTGTCCTCACATATCCTACTCTACCTGTCACGAATAACCTCTGACCTCTTTCTGCATGGAAGATGCTCTAGAACATCCAGGCATCTGACATCTGTGCAACCTCAGGAGAAGTTGAAGGGGTCTAGATCGTTAAATCCCCAGTACAATCAATCAATCAATCAATCAATCAATCAAGCATTTATAAAGCGCGCTACATACCCGTAAGGGTTCCAAGGCGCTGGGGGAGGGGGGGGGGCTGCAGCTAGTGGTTGAAGAGCCAGGTCTTGAGTAGTCTCCTGAAGGTCTGAGGGTCTTCCGTCTGCCGAAGGTGGAGAGGGAGGGAGTTCCATGTCTTGGCGGCGCGGTAGGAGAAGGACCTGCATCCGGAGGCGGTCCTGTGGATGCGTGGGGACGGCAGCCAGGGAGAGGTCGGCGGAGCGGAGTCTCCTGTTGGGTGCGTAGAATGATAGTCGGTTGTTGAGGTATGCCGGGCCGGTGTTGTGGAGTGCCTTGTGTGCGTGGGTGAGGATCTTGAAGGTGATTCTTTTGTCGACGGGGAGCCAGTGTAGGTTTCTCAGGTGGGGGGTGATGTGGTCTCGGCGGGGATGTCGAGGATTAGGCGTGCAGAGGCGTTCTTGATTCTTTGGAGTCTGCTGAGGAGTTTGGCAGGGGCTCCGGCGTAGAGTGCGTTGCCGTAGTCGAGCCTGCTGCTGATGAGGGCATGTGTGACGGTCTTTCGTGTGTCGGTAGGGATCCATCTGTAGATCTTGCGGAGCATGCGGAGGGTGTAGAAGCAGGTTGAGGAGACAGCGTTGATCTGGTTGGTCATGGAGAGTTTCGAGTCGAGGATGACTCCCAGGTTGCGTGCGTGGTTGGTAGGTGTAGGGGCGGTGCCCAGGGAGGTGGGCCACCAGGAGTCGTCCCAGGCTGAGGGGTTGGGTCCGAGGATGAGGATCTCTGTCTTGTCTGTGTTGAGTTTGAGCCGGCTTTCTTCCATCCAGTCGGCGACCGCCTTCATGCCGCGGTGGAGGTTGGCTTTGGCGGTGTGGGGTTCGTTGGTGAGGGAGAGGATCAGCTGGGTGTCGTCGGCGTAGGAAATAATGTTGAGGTCGTGGAGTCTGGCGATGCGTGCGAGCGGGGCCATGTAGACGTTGAAGAGCGCCGGGCTGAGGGATGATCCTTGTGGGACACCGCAGATCGTCTTGGTGACTCCGGAGCGGAACGTGGCGAGGCGCACTCTTTGGGTTCTGTCAGAGAGGAAGGAGGTGATCCAGTCCAGGGCCTTGTCGCGGATCCCTGCGTCGAAGAGGCGTGTGCGCAGTGTGTGATGGCAGACGGTGTCGAAGGCCGCGGAGAGGTCGAGGAGGAAGAGGGCCGCTGTCTCCCCGTTGTCGAGCAGGAGTCTGATTTCGTCTGTGGCGGCGATGAGGGCGGTCTCGGTGCTGTGGTTCTTGCGGAAGCCTGACTGGGAGGGGTCGAGGATGTTGTTGTCTTGCAGGTAGCGTGTGAGCTGGGTGTTGACGATCTTTTCGATGACCTTAGCTGGGAACGGAAGAAGGGAGATGGGCCGGAAGTTCTTAAGGTCGCTCGGGTCCGCCTTGGGTTTCTTTAGTAGGGCGTTGATCTCGGCGTGTTTCCAGCTCTCAGGGAAGGTCGCGGTCTTGAAAGAGAGGTTGATGATGTTGCATAGGTGGGGTGCGATGGAGCTGTCGGCCTTGTTGATGATGTGGTGGGGGAGGGGGTCGGACGGGGCGCCTGAGTGGATGGAGCTCATTGTTTTGCTGGTGTCTTCGGTGGTTATGCTGGTCCAGACGGTGAGGTGGTCGTGGTTGGAAGGTATCGGTGGGGCCGGGGTGGTGAGGTTGGCGGGGTCCGTCTGTGGATTGAAGCTGTCGTGAATGTCTGTAATCTTGCGGTGGAAGAAGGCAGCGAGGGCGTCGCACAGGGTTTGTGATGGGGGTATGTCGTTTACAAGGCTTTCACAATACAATATTTAGAGGACTGGTATCAGAAAGCAAAGGGAATGCACGTGGATTCTTCCAACATTGTTGTGCCAAGGTTTTGCTATGTCTATCATGCCAACAGCCTCTCAAACAATGCGCTTGGCAAGGGAAAGACTGGTTAAAAAGGAGACTAACAGTTTGGGTTTATTAGCCACTCACTCACCTGCTCCATCCTCTTGAGGAGGTGCACCTGTCATCCATGACATCTCCTGAAGTTGTACTTGTGGTGGCCACTGAAGTTAGATATCTCACAGATAGCCAAGGACAGTACCTCGCAGCTAGCCAATAACAGGGACGGTGCCTTTTGCAGAGAACCCATTCCCTCCTCCTTGGAACTAGCACCTTCTCTTTGAAGCGCTCCAGGTAGTGGCCCATATCAGTCATAGAAATGAGAGGGATGGTGTTAGAGGAATCACTTTAGAAAGTCTTTGGCTCCAGTTACCATGTATAGCAGCTAAATCTATAAGGACTCAGAAATGTACAGATGTAGTTTCAGGTGTTTGGACAGAGGATTGCAGTCTCCTAGCGATACGTACCATTTTGACTTTTACCAAATGAACTTGTTTACGTTGGTCTTGCTATCCTAAATTATGCTAATGAGCCTGAGCCTCCCTACACTTAACTAATCCCACAAGCTTCCATATATTCAGATTGAGGGCATCAGAAATCATCCACACCTAAGCTTGCGTAATTACATCTGTCCAGCTCTTCAAGCTCTTCAAGCTCTAACTAGGCGACCATTGACAAGACGAGTCGGGTAAGCAAACAACTGTGGATGTGTGGACAGAGGTGTGCAGTCTCCTATTGATGGTACCATGTGACTTTTACTTGAGGTCCATGTTCACCTTGCTCCTGTCACTCCTAGATTGTGCCGAAAGTCTGTGGCTCAGGCCCACCTTTACTTACATCAGACTTCAGCTAATCCACACTGAAACCTCCGACGCCCTAGTGTAAAAGTGCAAATAGGGCATAGTCCTTTCTATTTGTACTAAAGGTATATGAATATTCTGAGTGAGCCTGAAGCCAATGCAGCAGCCTAGAAGTGCCAGTACTGTTAAGCATGCACTGCTGGCATGCACCATGTTGTGCATGCCACACAGTGCATGCACAACAGTGCAGGCGTAGCGGGGCACAACATGTGCCCCCAGTCATATTACAGAAAGCGCAGCGACGTCCGGAGGCCCTGTTTAGGGCCCCCTCCCTGCGGTTCCGACCGCTTTTTTAGGCTTTTTCCCCGCCATGAAAATGCTTGCAGAAGGGCAAGTCGTAGTATGGACTGCGCTGCTAGGCTTGGCACCTTCTCCATTCCTCCCCACTCCGAACACTGCCAGCACCGCAGGATTCAGGATCCTGGTGATGCTGACTGTGTTTCACCGGGCTGGTGGTGGTCCGACCACCAGACTTGTAATCAGGCGGTCGGACCGCCTAGGTTACGGTGGCCGGCGTAATAAGCCTCAAAGTCTTTGTCGGACAAGTTTCCATCATCCATGCTTAATTGTGGGCCAATTTGTAATTAAATCGCATGTCTGAGATAGTATTTGTTGCCCAGCTCCATGCTGAGTTATATAATTTTCCACAAGCTAAAATTACTTCCTAAATTTGATTTGAAATTTAAATATGTGGTGCACTATTGTGCTCTCGGAGGTTTTGGTGCACTAATTGCACGGGAAGATTGAAATATGTGCTGACATTACAACTTCTATTGTTCTACTTACAAGGCACAATTATGTGCAGGTGAAACTTTTATTGTGTGCTGCTCTGGTTAATGTGCAGTATGGAAACCAAAATGGACGTTTGGGGCCACTGTGCTAATCATGCTAGTCATGTAGAGTGTTTGGTAGTGATAATGTGGGACACTGAAGAACTAACAATGCAGTTTTATTGATGGTCTTCGATGAACAGTAGTGCTGACTATGATACCCAGTGTCAGGGACTGACACTCCTGTGAGCCCCTTCTTTAAGATGTCTTTCAGTATTATTCAGTTTTTGGCCAACATTACTTGCAGTTGCACTGTAAAATATACAATTTGCCAGCAATTTCTGCAAAACGCTCCTAATTGAGGACGTACCACATCATTCTTGTTTTTAAATTCCAACAAGTTTGCAAAAAAATAAGTTCCAGGCTCTCGATAGGAAGCCACTGCAGTTTGCATCACACACATTGACCCTGAGATGCTGCCAGTGATAGTAACAACACAACTACTAGCCATCACACCCCTACAAGTGTGATAATTCAGACTATTTCAGGCCCCGAAAGCCATAAGAATGGTTTGGGCGACAGGTAATAGTCATTTTTAATTGAATGAATAATTAACTGTTGTTGTGGTCATCTCAAAATTAGCCAGTGTCACAAGTGCCGGTGTTGACAATTAAGTGCGGGTGCCAGCGCCGGAAGGAAACCAAAGGCGCAAAATAAGCACTGTTTGAGGTAATAATGTGTCTTAACATTAATCCTATGCCCTATATTTTGGTTGAATTCCTTAAAACAGAATCAGCAATCTTGATGTAAAGTTGTCAGTAGACATATCTTGATTGACACGATGCAACTGTCCAAAAGTGCAGTAAACATAAACTTTTATCACAAATTTGCCTGGAAAATAATTAAAGGGCAACTCACAAATCGCCTTGTAAAACTGTCTTCGAATTAGAGCCAGTTTTGCTCAATTATACCACCAAATGTGCTTACAGTGCACAATTTGCCAGAAATAATTAAAAAAAATAATCATTTGGAAGAATTAAAAAACATCTCTCTCACTTTGATAGTCCTATCCACTTTCCATCATATTCCTAGACTTGGTCACTTGAAACAGCCAAGGTCCCCTCACTTATAAAAAAAAAACGCGTTGTGGGGCGATTCCCCAAAGCTCCCAGCTTTAATCTATGTTTGTCTTTAAATCTATTCCAGATTGGCCAAATGATACTGGCTCAGTGTGCTTGAAAATGTACAATCAGCTGAGTTGGCAGAATGCATCTGCATGTCCAAGATTCCTCCCTTTTGAAATTCGCACCAACATATCTCAGATTTAAGACAGACCTGCTAAAATGCAAGGCCCCTTTAAACCTGTTTGTGATTATGAACCCTCTTCCGTTAATGTCGATCTACCATTCACCCAAACTCTCATCCTTCCGTTCATATGCTTAACAGCTGCCATGGGTTTTGTTCTGTGGTGTAACCAAACGATTCCAATTCGACCTTCTTCTAGTAAGGCTTTACTATTGATGAAGCATGATTTTTGCGAAATAATCCTGCTTGATCAAATCTGCTCATATTCGTGTTATTAACGAAAACAAATGACTAATGGTGTGGAAAAAACTATTAACATGGGTGATTTTCTTTTTATAAGTTTACCTGAAAATGTGCAAAGACAAAGCACAACACGTTTAGTTATAAATGTAGCATTAGACATGCAGAGATTATGAATAATATAAAGCATTCTTTTTATATGGATTAAAAACATTACGAGAGAGAGAGACTGAAATAAAATGTTGCATTATAAAAGCTTTTTCACGTAGAATTTTGAAATAAAAATAACAAGAATGCTCATGGGAAAATATTTTGTGAAAAAACATTTTCTTTTTTAGAACATGAGAGATACATAATAATTATTGATGAGCTTAATTAGATTATGCTTATGAGTTTAAACGGAATAATGAATCTTTTGCTATAATGAATTCCTTATGTATTTTCTTTATACTTCTTTTAAAATGGAGCATGTTTTATTCCTTAGGAAAACTGTCGGTTTGCAGTTTATGGTTTTCCTACGAAGGCCTCAAAACTCTGCTGGAGTGATTTTCTTTCTTAAAATGTAGGCCGCAAAAGAAACGTATTTTGTCCTTCACTAGTTCTAAAATGCTGTTTAGTTAGTTTATCTGTGCACAAAGTAATTTCTAGGAATTTCCTTTCTGTGCTAAATATTTATCCCTCTGTGAATGACTCGGTCGACAAATGTTGCGAGCTGACGTGGAGCGTGCACGAGGACGTGGATAATGTTGCAAGATTCTTTTTCTGCTTCGGCGGAAGGATGACATCTTTCGTATTAACAATAAACTGTTTAAGAGAACCTGGACTAACTGAATGGGATGATGATCACCTCATTTTGAAAGCCAATGAGACTGTGAAGAAATTGCGAATGATACTTTAGAGGGTTGGACATTTGACATTTAGGGTATAATTATTTCTGCAAGAAAGATTTTAGGTAGTAGCTGTTTTCTATGAGAGGAGAGCCTTGTTGCTGTTTTCTCTGCGCTACTCTGGCTGGCTGCTGTCTTTGCAATACCTGACGGTGACTGTCCTGATTACTTTGCACTTCATCAGCTGGTGATGTTGCCTTAAGCTATAACTTTTAGGCCGAGGGGTTAGCTCTTCCTAACTATTGCACGTTGTGCATTAGTTCTCATTGATCTAGGTTCATATGAAAAATCAAATTGCATATTGATATTTGCAATAATCTGTTTTCTTTTGTCTCTTCTTCTCTCCACTCATGCCTGTTATTGATATTGAAATGAATTTATTATAAACTGTATTTCTCTTATTTGTGATTTTACCTGTAACATTGAACTAATGAAGAAATGTATGATGTTTTCTTATTGTATTCGTGTATTGGCCATTCATATTCTGAAATATTAGATAAAAGTGACTTGATAAGTATTCAGAGTTTGTCGTTATTGATAACTTATTGACAAATTGCAATATTGTGACAAGGTTTGTTAGTTAGGCATTTCCTTCATTTAAGGTCCTCATGAAGGGAATTTCATTCGTTTTCTTCATTGCCGGGTCTCTCTTAGCTCTACAAAAAGGTTCATCGGAGGACCTGGTTTTGTAAGTGATTATTGAGTTCTCATGGGCCCGGACTCATGTTTATAAATGATCCTGTGATATTGAAATTAGTGTAATCATGAATGGTTCTAAAAAATCACACAGTTTCCACTGCATCTCTATCTTTGCATCAGTCCAATCTCTTTTTTAAAATCCTAAACAAACGACCATTGGCAAAGCTAATAGGGCTTGCATCTTGGAACCTATTGGCTTTTCTATTGCTGTTTGCCGATGCTGTGCAGCATCAGCTAAAAATAAAGATAAGCAAAGGTACAATGATGCACTGCTGCTGCTGGCTGTGTCATTCTGTTGGTGCATATATCTCACCTTGCATGCACGCCCCTACAGAATGCACGTTTACCCTTTTCTTTTTTTATTGACGGATCTAAAATGTCGAAGGCCACTCAGTTCAGTAATTTAAAAAAACGAATATTAAGTATGTGGAAGCACTTTTTATGTAGTGGAATGCCCGGCAGCAAACAGCAGCTGCTGGGTC
Organism: Calotriton arnoldi; assembly: GCA_963921515.1. Taxonomy (NCBI): domain Eukaryota; kingdom Metazoa; phylum Chordata; class Amphibia; order Caudata; family Salamandridae; genus Calotriton; species Calotriton arnoldi. The sequence goes on along the minus strand of CAWUFW010004404.1, from coordinate 239,462 downwards.
CACAAAAAGCGGAAAAAGAATGTAAATTGTCGTAAGGCGCTGGGAAGCAATGGAGAGGTGCATGATGAAAGCAACCAAAGGGGGGAGAAAATAAAAATAAAGCCGATGGAGATAGGAGGGGAAAGCAACACACAAGGCGGAGAGCAACATGGAGCGCAGGGCAGGAGTAAAAGTACATGAGAGAGAGAGCAGCACACGAGGGAGAGAGCACAGTGGCATAGCTATACCTACTATTAAGTGAGTTCAACCTGCACTTCCAATTCCTGTGTATTTTACAAAATCTAAACTGTCTTAAATGTAATCGATGTGTGCTGCTTTGAGCCAGGACCTGCTTGTGTCCCAGTGAGTCATAAACAAATCAGGTGTACGTGACAAGTACACTCTTCACAAAGAGCACTACTCATAGACCATTAAGGTTCAAACACAATTATACCTAATTACGTGACTTTTTTCAAAAAATTAATTCATGATAAACAACCACATGTGTTTGAAAAATGTGTTTATGCAACACTTTTTTATGAGTTCAGTTAACCTCAATGTATATATCAATCATTGTTACGTCACATCTTCAATAATATACATAATTTAGTTGAAAAGCTTTTCTTTTGCTTCTGCGGCTTCCCAATGCATATTGGGTTTTTTGAGAACCCTTCGTCAGGGGAACTGTGAAATAAAAATTAAAAGTGTTTACACTTTCATGAAACACCGTCAGGAACAGCATGCCGAGTTAAGAAATAGCCAATCTTATCCAATCCATATTCAAACATAACCATAAAGAGTGTGTCTGTCTGAAAACATGCCATAAGAGTTACCAGTTCAATCCACGTGCAAAAACCACTAGTGTTTGATCGTCTACTGCTAAAATCTTCTTGTATATTCAGAAGCATGCGTGCTACCCGTGACTGTTAACTGAATTGTGCTTCAATTCAAGGTGCCACACGTACCTGAACCGCCCTGGGCTTCTGATCGATAAAGAATCGTGTAAACAAGAGGATGTTGCCGCTAAAAAAAGGAAAATGAGAAGTGAGGCCCGCACCAGAAAGTCTTCGGGGGGTCTTAATATTATATCTTTATTCCTACTCACTCAAGCATCAATCCCTGAGAGACCAGCCATGGCTGAATGTCAACAGAAACCGTCCCACCATTCTAAACACAAGCCAAAAATCATCGGGTATAAATGCGTATGTAACCCGTCTTAAGAAGCCACTTCAAACTCCCAAAATTATTAGCAGGACCTACTTGTTATTGTACAAGCTGTGTTTCCCGTCGTGTGTGTTAGTTCGGGTTCCGGCATACAGTAATTACCGTAACTGTCGTCTTTAGGTGAAGTTATCCTGTGACGCGCGCGTACGTGATCAACAGTGAAAACAGACTCGCAGGAGTGTCGGTTTGAAAACCAGGGTTGAATTTACGATCTGTATTAGTACTGTAAGGATTCAAATTACAAAAATTCAAACTGACGTGCTTCCATATAAAAGAACCTCCATGACCTAAAAAGCTATGTTTGTGAAAAAGTATTCAGTGCAGAAGACAGTGTGCGTGATGGATAACCCTCCTGAACGTTAAAGTGCCGTTTTAGTGCGTCGGTATATGTATGCATATGAATAATGGATTCAAAATGTCCATGGGAGTCAAATAGAAATACCTCAAATTACCAATACTTCAAAAACGATATCTGTGATTACATAGCAAGGACAACAGGAATACGTGCCATTGTCAAAAACAGACATTATAAAAAGCATACCATCTCAATTTTATCATTTAATCCCTTGGGTGTTAATGTTTCTAGAAATTTAATCCAAAATGTCTCTCTACGTGCTAGTAATTTGTGCGTGTCTCTATCTGATGAGGATGGCAGTTTTTCTAAAATGGTAGCTAGACCTACTGTCACCCGGGGCGGCCCCTTACTTTGCAGCTTAGTGCAGGTAAGAGCGGGGGTGGCAGCCGACGGATGACTTGATCTCGGGAGGACGGGAGATGGTGGTAGTCCACAGACACAACTTGCTCACCACTGCTGCCCCCAAAAAGAGTGCCACCCGGGGCAGAGCGCCCCCCGCTTGTCCCCTAGCTACGCAACTGAGAGAGCAAAATGGAGCATGTGAGGATAGGTACATGAGACAGCTAGAAAACACACACACTCTTATGGCCTTCTGAAAGAAAAAGTATTTTCCTAAAGTGAGCAGTGGAAGAATGCAAGTCAGATAAACAAAAGAATGGTAAAGAGGCTATGCTCCAGGGAAAGGACACACACACAATGCATAAGATAAGTGATTGAATAAGAAACAAGAAAATGTGAGAGACAATAAAGCCAACCAGTGTAAGGAATGGGTGGACATTGAGCCGACTGTAAATTTTGGTTAGCCCATACATAGTAGGTCTTCGGCAACCAAACACCTTGAGCTGTCTGGTTGGCAAGATCTAATGATAAATAATTAAACAAATTCACAGAATTTGTTTAATTTTTTCACTCTTTGTGAAATTTGGATAATGTGTGTTAAAAAGCACCGGCAATGAATTATTTAAACAAAAATACTTTATTTATAAAAATACTTGAAAATGCAAAATGTCCGTGTACGTCCATAAGGGGTAGTCTGCACTTTGATACGCTTGGCAGTGCCCTCACTATCCTAGTTTAAAACGTCACAAAGGCAGCTTCAGGAAAAGCAAGTAAACATATTTCTAAAACCCAGTTTAATTCTGTAGTCTGTCGTTCTTTTTGGTAAATAGTCTAAATATCGAGTTTTTTATGTCGACTTGCACTAATATCGAGTGCAGAATATCGTGATACAAAAATATCGACTGTCAGAATATCGTGGTCAAGAATATCGAGTCTAAGGTAAGTAATATCGTTTTTCACAATATCGAAGTCATTAATATCGTTTTAAAAAATATTGGTCATTAATATCGTTTGCAAAAATATAGTTGTTAAAAATATCGTTTTTTTAGTTAGTGTTATGTATTTTAGTATGTATTTTAAATGTATGTGTTCTATTTTTTTGTCTAAGTATTGCATTTGTTTTTTAATATATGTGTTAAATTTTTAGAAGTTATGAATTTTATTTTAATTAAATTTTGCGTTTTAGTTCCGTAGCGGGTTGTGGGTTTATAGGGGAATAGGGTGGGATGTAATATAATTATAATTAATTTATTAATAATGTTTAAAAGTTATTAATTTTATTTGAATTAAATTTTGCGTTTTCATTCTGTAGCGGGTTGTGGGTTTATAGGGGAATAGAGTGGGAAGTAATTTAATTATAATTAATTTATTAATATTTTTTAATTAATTAATATTTATGTATTTAATATTTTATATTGTTAATTGTGGGAATTAATTTATTATTAATTATTTATTAATTGGTTGTTAATTATTATTAATTAATTGGTAATTATGTTAATTGTGTCTTTTTTAGGAGGGGTTGTGTGTTAATAGGGAGTAGGGTGGGAAGTAATTTAATTATAATTAATTAATTAATATTTTTATTAATTTATATTCATGTATTTAATATTTTATATTGTTAATTGTGGTCATTAATTTATTATTAATTATTTATTAATTTGTTGTTAATTATTATTAATTAATTGGTAATTATGTTAATTGTGTCATTTTTGGGGAGTGCGTTGTGGGTTGATAGGGAGTAGGGTGGGAAGTAATTTAATTTTAATACATTTTTTAATATTTATAATATAATATTTATTTAATGTTATTTTATAGTGTTAATTGTGTGAATTAATTTATTATTAATTGCTTTTATTTTGCTTGTTAATTGTTGTTAAATAATTAATTAATTCTTAATAAATTATGTTAATTGTGTAATGTTTTACGACATTGATGGTGTCATTTATAGGGGAATATGGTGGGAGGTAAAATATTTATAATTAATTAATTATTTGTTATTTAATGCTAATTAATTAATTAAATATTAAATATGCTAATTGTGGAATACATTTGATGTGTGAGTTGTGGCGTTTATAGTTGTAAATGTTGGGAAGAAATTTTTAAAATAAATTAATGATTTGTTGTTAATTGTTATTAATTTATTAATGTAGAATTAGTTATGGAAATTGTGTAAATATTTTTAGGTGTGTGTTTTTGTGTTTATTGGGGTAGAGGGTTGAAAGTAATATACTTTAAATAAATTAATCATTAGTTGATCGTTAATATTAATTTATTAATTGCTAAATATTGTTAGTAATTGTTTTGTTTTTATTTTGTTTGGGGATTTAGGTCCTATAGCTGTAATGTTTTGTTTTATCCCCTCCGCTATCCAACACTTTCCCTACAGTTGCACTAATTGGAGTGGGAATAGTAATTTATTCCCCTCCGCTATCCAACACTTTCCCTACTGTTGCACTCCCTGGAGTGGGAATAGTAATTTTTACCCCTACGCTATCCAACATTTTCTCTAACATTGTATTCATTGGAGTGGGAATAGTAATTGTATCCACTACGCTATCCAACACTTTCCCTACTGTTGCACTCATTGGAGTGGGAATAGAAAATTATTCCCCTCCGCTACCAACACTTTCCCTACTGTTGCACTCGCTGGAGTGGGAATAGTAATTTTTACCCCTACGCTATCCAACACTTTCCCTACTGTTGCACTCACTGGAGTGGGAATAGTAATTTTTACCCCTACGCTATCCAACACTTTACCTACTGTTGCACTTGCTGGAGTGGGAATAGTAATGTTTTCCCCTTCGCTATCCAACACTTTCCCTACTGTTGCACTCATTGGAGTGGGAATAGTAAATGATTCCCCTCCGCTATCCAACACTTTCCCTACTGTTGCACTCGCTGGAGTGGGAATAGTATAGGGATTAATCGTGGACACCGGATATACACCGGTACTGAAGTGCTGCTGCCTCGCGCCAGGCGGTTTTAGAAGTTTGTGCTTTTAATTTGTTTTACCCACTGTTAAATACTGAAAATAACTTGCTGCTCAATAACTTTTAAAAGTTTTTACCTGCATCTGCATCTTAGATTGTTGGTAGCCTGCCGATCAGCCGATCACCTTTATGAAGATAGGATGTCGATATTTTTGACATCAATATTTATGTCCCGATATTTTGGGAACACGATATTCTGTCACTCGATATTTTGGCAGTGATCCGTTCTTTTTATCATATACACTTCAGCAGCACACAGGGGGCAGCTCGGGGGACTACAGGTGGGACAGGAAGTCAATTCTGTGATGTCACTATAGGGCGTCACAGGGTGTGTGATCTTCCTTCCGGCTCTCCTGGCGTATTGAATCGACGTCCGCAACGATGTCCACTCCAATAGCGTTTTCAGAAGATCATTGGAGGGTGGTGTCGTTCATAACGCAGGCCTCAAATCTTTTTCTAACCGGCCTGGTCACGCGATACAACGCCAATAAGTATGAATGCAGTATTTGTTTGTGCATGGCAAAAGTAGTAGAAAGGCACTCCATTCCTGTTTAGGGACACAGGCAAAGAAACTTTCAGCAAGTAATGGGGGTGTTTTATTCAAACAGAGAAGATAGAAACAAAGATGAAACTATATAAATGTCATGTTTGCCGCCCCTTTCACTTGGTTTTCGCAATACAGAAGCATTTGCAGATTTTATTACGATTTACAGTTGTAAAAGTGTTTAATGAGGCTTCTTAGTATACATTTGAAGAAACCCATTGCACTGCAAGTGGTTTATAATATATAAAGAGCACATCTCTGCCCCACACCATATGTTTCAGTTAAGGCCAATGTGTTTACCTCAGAGCAGTTTATTTCCCGAAGTCCAATGCACGCTAGTAACAAATGCTGAGTCATGCTGCACGCCAGCATTCATGAATCTTCTAAAGCGAAATAAATGGGTTTGCAGATAATTGACTTGGCCGTGCAGTGTACCCATATTTCACAGAAGATGTATTCGCCCCTCAATCCCCTATTTCCAGTATATCTTCTTCAGATGCCACAGGGAGCCATGACACTTATCTGTTAAGAATATCTATGGTCCTGTAGTTAGCATCTGAACGTGAAAAGGTCGCAAGATGTTCCTCCCATGAACTGATTTGCGTTTTAATGACTGTTTCCCTTATAATTTGCTTTAACTGTGTAGTGGTTCTTTGCCTTGGCTCTGGAACAGAGAAGACAACAAACTGTAAAACTGCACTTGTCAGCAAGAGATAATTGTGACCGGTAAGTATAAAATAAATTACTGTAGTGGGCATAGAAGACGATACTATGAACTTTTTTTATTGTTTTTTATTTATTGGCTTCCATTACGGTTTTACCCTAAATGTTTCATGCAATGCCCCCCTTCTCCCTCAGGGGCAAGCAAGTGTCTTGCAGTACTTTGTCTAGTCGTGGGAGTGTGGTATACACGTGAGTGTCACTCTCCCTCTCTGTAAATGTTCAGCAACAAGATGGATGTCGTGACATCAGCATTCCTTCGCATGGCAAGTGAGCCCCCTTGAAACCAAAAGGTTTACAGCTCACACCCTCACAACCCTGGTCCACCCCTTAACTAAACACCAAAAGAAAAGAAATATATATACATGAAAAACAGTGTAGACGTTCTAACTCCCCTATAATCCACACCTAGTTAAAATCGCTAAGAAAACTGTACAAAAAAACATTCAGCAAGCTAAATACAACTTCCTTTTTGCACAACTCCAGACCTCTCGTAGCCCCTCAAGAACCGTCTTTCATTTCATCCACTCCAACACATCACCTCCCCCTAATCTTATCTCTGACTTCTCCACTGGGTTGTGCAAGTCTTTCTTAAACTTTTTCACCAACAAAATGTCTTCCTTACGTTCGGTCTCAGCCTCTACGGCCTCATAATCCACAATCACAGCCAAAACAACTGGAATACTTTCAAAACTATTTCTCAATCTGATCTCATACACATAATTAAAAACCTCAACCCTACGCAGGGCAAAAGTCCTAAAAAAAGAAGTGGGGGGACTAACCAGGTTAGGCAGTATGCAAGTGACATCATGACGCGCGCCATTACAGCGCATGATGTCACGACACGTGATATTGCACATGACATCACAGGAAGTGACCTCACTGGAAGTGACATCGCAAGAATTGACATCAGATAGATATTAAGACCTGACACATATGTTTATCAGGTATATCATGAGTACATTTAAGCACATTATGAGATTTAACAAATGCGATTTGGCGTTGGGGTTGTGGCAAAAAATTGGCGCAATCCAGACGGAAAATCTAGGCCTCAACTAATACATTTATTTTTTAAAACCCTGTCACAAAGAAATTGGCAACAAGGAGAAGCATGGTAGTAGATCTGTTATGCTTAATTGGTTGCAAAGTCTACATTTTAAAATATTTAATTGGGTTAAGGCACCTGCTATGAAGGTGCCCAGTAAATCTCAGGGAACAGTAATAATGGTGAGATAACTCTGGTGGTTAATGCACTTACTGGAGAGATCTGTGTTTTGTAAAGTCCCAGATTTGAATCAAAGTAGTAGAGAAGGTAAATGTGTCTCCTGCAAAGCACATCACGTAACGTGCAGATGACAGATTCTTATTTTATGTAGGTAGTAAAGAGGGTTACTGCTTTTAACACGGAGATCATTTTATTACCTGCAGTTCATAAATTGTAATCCTTCTAAAAGACCACAGTGAGGTATGAAGGACATGTGACTCCTACACCTTGTAACCCTCACTGTCTCATGTAACTCATCTTGTACATTGATTTACACATGTACATGATTTATTGTCAATGTATAATGTGTATGTTATGTAAAGAGCTCTGACACCCTGCATTGGGTTGCATAGCGCTATAAAAGAAATAAAATAGTGCTATTAAAATTGTTATTTGTGTAAATACTGGGACAGACCAACACACCTGACATTCTTACAGTGCATGCATCTATTATATACAGGGACTGAACAAAGGCAAAAGCTTGCCTCTCTCAAGTACCTGTGAAGAAATATCAAGCTTTGTGCCTTTGTTTCCCCTCCGTGGCATTTACATTTAAGTGTGAGGTTCCAGGCCGCCTCCAGTCAGGATATTCAAACAAAAGGATGCCTGATGACCCCTTAACTTCGGCCCAACTGGAGGTGAAAAAAAGCCCCGTCCCTGCCTGCACATCACTGCTGGGAATGGAAAGCACAAACCACAAACTCACAAGGGAGTTACGCTAATACCGAGAAAAGGGACAGGGTATGTATCACACGAACAGAAAAGATCCCTTTTCACCGAAAGATAATATCAGACTAGATGATTTGTTTTACAAACCGGCAAACCACAAGAATCAATTAAAGAAAATTGTGATATGGTATTTCAAAACTTCACAATTTTATTTTAATAAATGCAAATCATAAACACAAACATCAAAGGTTGCTAAATTGCGTGATAATCTTAATCATAAGTCCAAAAACCCATATTGAAACAAATAATGTACATCTGAATATTTTATTCTTTATTAAAAAACAATGATCAAAACTTCCGCAATTGTTTGAGTATGGACTATGAATTAAAAATACCTCACATTAAAGTGCTAGTGCGAACAAAATGAAACCATAAAATATCAAATCACATAAGCACCATCCAATGTACATAGGTACTGTAATGATTACATAAAACACTCTGGGGCCGATTCCGATCTCGGCCGGAAGCTCACCGAACGGGATTTGCCTGGAGAAAATACGAGCCGTGCGCGTTTTTACCGACCGACTCGTACAGCTGTCCGAACGAGCTAGTACGATGCGAATGTACGCGTTGTTTCCGACCGACTCGTTTCCGGGTCTGAACCGCTCCGACCGACTCGTACGGACACGACTCGCACCACGCAATGGAGACGTTCCCCGACCGAGCCAGTACGATGCGCGCTTCGAACAGCCCGACCGACTCGTACCGTCCGGCTCCAAAGCGCTGTCGGAGCCGGACTTCGGGGGTCCGTGTCGGACCCCCCTTCACCCGTAGCCTTGCGAGTCGCACACAGGGGAGACCCAAGGGTCCCCCCTACACAAGCATGTATGGTGCGGGTTGCACCGACGCGTACCCACTGTAGGGGGCGCCCTTGTCCAAGACGTACCCATTCAGTCAATGGGAGCCCATGTACGCGTCGTACGACCGGCTCCCATTGACTTCTATCGGAATCCGACCGACTCGAGTCCGGCAGCACACGAACGCATCGTACTGCCCCGGTCGGACTGCAGGAGTCCGGCTCGGTCGGAAATCTCTCTGGGTCCGGCTCGGTCGGAGAGATTTCCGTCCCAGATCGGAATCGGCCCCTTTATTGTTAAAAACTATTTTTGCTTAGAAACAACTTGGAAATTAATAAACACTGTAAAACAACTGTTGACGCGGCGTTTCGGTGAAAGATCAACAATTCGTCACATTCTTCAGGACAAGTATTGTACAATATATAATCACCACTATAAAGAAAGAAACAATCATTTTAATTTATAAAGGATGCTTATGTTAATACATATCACAACAACCAAATGTCAATATTACCAAACATTAAAACAGTTTGAAAATACCATTCACCAAAAACATAAAAGAACCAGTATTGCCGGTTTGTGAAAAAAACTTTCAAAAGGTAAATACTTATTAAGAGGCTATCAAAGGATACATTAACCTAAGCCGAACACAGAAAGTATGTGTTACATAACATACCTTCTAATAATGGGCGCATATAGAAGAAAATTGATGCGTCACCTAACGCATAGGATAGCGTTTCACAGATCAAGGTATAACTGTTCCACTCCCAAGGATTGATAATCGCAGGTGGAATTCTGCAAAAAATATATAATGTATTACACAAAGCCCCACTCGCCTGTGTCTTGGTGGAGAACTATAGATATAAATTGTAACAACATACTTGAGCTGATAATGAAGAATCGTAAAAAGTTTTTGGGACGTTTACTAGTCAACCCAAGGCGGCAAATGCTTGTCCACCTAGGTAAAACTGTGGATAAAAGGAAAAAGCTTTAAGCATGATGTAATCTCTATCATGGAAACAATCTAAACAAATAAGTGTTCATCTCACCTTGTATCTATTAAAAAGACCTGTATAATCTATTCATTGATCGGCTATTCTATGGGGTCGATTCCGATCTCGGCCGGAAGCGCACCTAACACTATTCGTCCGGAAAAAAAACAAGCCGTACGCGTGTTTCCCGACCAATTTGAACATTCGTCCGAACGAGCAAGTACGATGCGCATAACTGCCCAGATCCCGACCCAGCCGTACTTACCCAATCCAGCTCCTGTTCCCCGCCCGAGCCGGATCCGTAAACGCAGAATCGAGTCGCACAGAAGCCAAAATACAGCACCTTCCGGCCGGACTAGTACGATGTGCCTTCCGTACGCGCCGAACCCATCGCTACGTATGGCACGTCAGAGCATCCGGGAGAGGCGCACATAAGCTCCGATTCGCGCCACAAGACGATCCACGGCTACGAGATGAACACGCCAGCCACGAGTACGAGTCGAAGCAACGAGAAAGCCGAACAAGACGAACCAACCATGAATCCCATCGCGCAGGTCCTACCAATACTCTACATCTATTACCGGAACAGGTACGGACGCGTACGGCGCAGAAGGTAAGTCAAACACCCACCACACAAACAAACGACACATATCCGACATATAACACACACACATAGGGATGCAGAAATGACTTACACTAGCAACAGCAGAACCATAGGGGCGGGATGGCCATCACCAATGCCACATATACACATAGGGGCCTGGATGCCAACAACTAACACCACCCCTACTCAGGGGGGCCTGGATGCCTGTCACTACTACCATCCCCACTCATAGGGGGATGGATGCCTACCACCAACACCATCCCCACTCATGGGGTGCTGGATGCCTACCACTACCACCACCCCTACTCAGGGGGTGCCAGATGCCTGTCACTACTACCATCCCCACTCATAGGGGGATGGATGCCTACCACTAACACCACCCCTACTCAGGGGGGCCTGGATGCCTGCCACTACTACCATCCCCAATCATAGGGGGATGGATGCCTACCACCAACACCACCCCTACTCAGGGGGGCCTGGATGCCTGCCACCAACACCACCCCTACTCAGGGGGGCCTGGATGCCTGTCACTACTACCATCCCCACTCATAGGGGGATGGATGCCTACCACCAACACCACCCCTACTCAGGGGGGCCTGGATGCCTACTACTAACACCACCCCTACTCATGTGGGCCTGGATGCCTACCACCAACACCACCCCTACTCAGGGGGGGCTGGATGCCTACCACTACCACCACCCCTACTCAGGGGGTGCCAGATGCCTGTCACTACTACCATCCCCACTCATAGGGGGATGGATGCCTACCACCAACACCATCCCCACTCATGGGGTGATGGATGCCTACCACTACCACCACCCCTACTCAGGGGGTGCCAGATGCCTGTCACTACTACCATCCCCACTCATAGGGGGATGGATGCCTACCACTAACACCACCCCTACTCAGGGGGGCCTGGATGCCTGTCACTACTACCATCCCCACTCATAGGGGGATGGATGCCTACCACCAACACCACCCCTACTCAGGGGGGCCTGGATGCCTACCACCAACACCACCCCTACTCAGGGGGGGCTGGATGCCTGTCACTACTACCATCCCCACTCATAGGGGGATGGATGCCTACCACCAACACCACCCCTACTCAGGGGGGCCTGGATGCCTACCACTAACACCACCCCTACTCATGTGAGCCTGGATGCCTACCACCAACACCACCCCTACTCAGGGGGGCCTGGATGCCTGGTACTACTACCATCCCCACTCATAGGGGGATGGATGCCTACCACCAACACCATCCCCACTCATGGGGTGCTGGATGCCTACCTCCAACACCACCCCTACTCATAGGATGGGTAATGAATGACACAACCAGCATACTCCAACATAAGGAATGTCAGAAAAAGACATCCCCCCAACACCATGACAAGCGTGTGTAGACTGTGTCAAATGCCTACAACACTGAACATGAAATTGAACATACAATGTGACCCCCTATCACATGTGTCACACATAAATGTGTGTGGCCTCCACAATGCAAGCAGACCATGATCACTGTGGCAATGGGGTCTAACACCCCATCATCACAGTGACCAAAAGGTAAGTGTGAGGTCCAGAGCTGAAGCACATTTTGAACATTGTGGCAATGGGGTGTAACCCCCCATCATCACAGTGACCAAAAGGTAAGTGTGGGGTCCATAGCTGAAGCACATTTTGAACATTGTGGCAATGGGGTGTAACCCCCATCATCACAGTGACCAAAAGGTAAGTGTGGGGTCCATAGCTGAAGCACATTTTGAACATTGTGACAATGGGGTCGAACCCCCCATCATCACAGTGACCAAAAGGTAAGTGTGGGGTCCATAGCTGGGGCACAATTTGAACATTGTGGAAATGGGGTCTAAACCCCCATCATCACAGTGACCAAATTGTAAGTGTTGTCATGGAAAAAGCTGCAAATGCCAAACAGAATGGATTATCCCTGGTCACAGAACAACAAACACATCAGTGGCATAGTAGTGCCTGTGTCCCATAGCAACATAGATTGGGTGAGGCAAACAGTGCAGTGCAAATAAGACATACCTTTGGCCATGTGCAGACAAACATCACCCATGGGGGCTGACACTGTCAACATTCATCAATAACACAATGACTAAACAAATAAGTGTTCATCTCACCTTGTATCTATTAAAAAGACCTGTATAATCTATTCATTGATCGGCTATTCTATGGGGTCGATTCCGATCTCGGCCGGAAGCGCACCTAACACTATTCGTCCGGAAAAAAAACAAGCCGTACGCGTGTTTCCCGACCAATTTGAACATTCGTCCGAACGAGCAAGTACGATGCGCATAACTGCCCAGATCCCGACCCAGCCGTACTTACCCAATCCAGCTCCTGTTCCCCGCCCGAGCCGGATCCATAAACGCAGAATCGAGTCGCACAGAAGCCAAAATACAGCACCTTCCGGCCGGACTAGTACGATGTGCCTTCCGTACGCGCCGAACCCGTCGCTACGTATGGCACGTCAGAGCATCCGGGAGAGGCGCACATAAGCTCCGATTCGCGCCACAAGACGATCCACGGCTACGAGATGAACACGCCAGCCACGAGTACGAGTCGAAGCAACGAGAAAGCCGAACAAGACGAACCAACCATGAATCCCATCGCGCAGGTCCTACCAATACTCTACATCTATTACCGGAACAGGTACGGACGCGTACGGCGCAGAAGGTAAGTCAAACACCCACCACACAAACAAACGACACGTATCCGACATATAACACACACACATAGGGATGCAGAAATGACTTACACTAGCAACAGCAGAACCATAGGGGCGGGATGGCCATCACCAATGCCACATATACACATAGGGGCCTGGATGCCAACAACTAACACCACCCCTACTCAGGGGGGCCTGGATGCCTGTCACTACTACCATCCCCACTCATAGGGGGATGGATGCCTACCACCAACACCATCCCCACTCATGGGGTGCTGGATGCCTACCACTACCACCACCCCTAATCATAGGGGGATGGATGCCTACCACTAACACCACCCCTACTCAGGGGGGCCTGGATGCCTGCCACTACTACCATCCCCAATCATAGGGGGATGGATGCCTACCACCAACACCACCCCTACTCAGGGGGGCCTGGATGCCTGCCACCAACACCACCCCTACTCAGGGGGGCCTGGATGCCTGTCACTACTACCATCCCCACTCATAGGGGGATGGATGCCTACCACCAACACCACCCCTACTCAGGGGGGCCTGGATGCCTACCACTAACACTACCCCTACTCATGTGGGCCTGGATGCCACAGATGTGATATTGCAAATAAAAGTAGGAAATCCCATTGCCAAATCTTGAAAACATGACACCCTCATATTGCTGCAAAGGATGACATGGATACACAACAGGATAGGAAACATTCCCCCTGGACCACATGGGGTCCGTGCACAGTAACAATTCATTTGCCTGAGATCAAAAATCACCATCACTGCAGCAAGGGCATGGTTAGCATCATCAACATCACGTACATCAGAAGCAAAACCACTAGAGAACAGAAAGTAGCTTTATTCAGCATATGTGTGTGAAAAAGTGAAAGTCCAGAAAAATAACAAAGGCCAATGGCCAGTCCATTATCAAAGTCCAAACAGGGTGACAGTGGCAGATGTCACCCTTTGCATGCCTGCACTGCTACACACCAGGGACATTCCCTCGGAGGGGCATACGGGGGGCAGGCCAGGCACCGCAGGGACAGGATCAGGGCTCACCAGAAGGAGGCAGGCAAGGGGTGGTGGGTGCTGGAGAGTCACTGACAACTGCAGTGGAGGTGTCTGACATGGTGTGTGCCGGCACAACTGGGGGGCATGAGTCAGATGGTGTGGGTGCCGGCACAACTGCAGTGGGCTGTGCAGATGGAGTGGACAGGTTCCCCACTGCAGTGCCCAAGTCAGAAGGGGTGGTAGTGGACTCCACTGCAGTGCCTATCTCCAGGGGAGTAGAATGGGGTTCAGGTAAGGTGGGCAGGACAGAGGGGGAGGACACGGTCTCCACACCAGTGGCACAAACATGCGCAGTGGGGGTGTGGTGCTGGAAGAGCAAGTGGTAGGGGGAGAAGGGCGGATCATTTTGGGGATGGTGTATCTGTGGGTGGGGGAACCTGGGGCAGGGTGTGGTGGGGGAACCCGTGGAGTGGGGGCCTGAGGGATGGAGGAAGGAGACTTGGTCGTTGAGCTGCAGGGTGGCGGCGGGGTCTTGCTCTTCCGGGTCCGGGGGGACTTGCGGATGGGGGCCTCAGTCTGTCTGTGCCTGGGATAGGGTGTCCGGGGGTGAGGGGCACTCCCCTCTGTGCGGGTGGACTTCCTCTTCCCCCTGTATGCTGGATCAGCTGGATCGGAGGGGAAGAGGCCGAGGTCACAGAGGAAGAGCTGCTTTGTAGGTGGGGTTGCAGGTGAGGCAAGGGAAGGGGCCTTGGAGGGAGAGATATTGGAGGACTGCGGAGTGACTGTGTATGCCTGTGTGTGTGTCTGTTCCCCATCCCCTGTGGGTGTGGTATCAGTCCCCTGAGGATGCCTGCGTGCACGTTTTGTTTTTGTAGTGTGTGTGTCTGTGCTGCTCGTGTCTGTGTGTTTGGGGGATTGTGCAGGTGTGCATGTGCTTGGGACAGGTAGGGTGCCAGGAAGTGTGGATGGGGCAAAGGTAGGAGGGGTGAGGGACTGTTGGAGGAGGGACACTGCTGCCGTCAGGGAGGAGTCCATGGACCTATTGCTCCTCTGTAGGGCAGACATGCCCGATGAGATGCCCTCCATAAACGACACCAGCTGTGTCAACAGAGTGGTGTGGGCATGGAGGACACTCAGCATTGCTGTCTGCCCTACATGGAGCTGGCGAAGTAGGTACACAGACTCCTCACTCAGGGCAGCAGGTGACACAGGTGCAGGGGGTGCGGTGCCTGGCACGAAGGAGACACGCTCCCGAACACGGGAGCCTCCATGGACCTCTGGAATGGGAGCCGATGGGAGGGCGGTGGTGGTGGTGGTGGCGGGGACAGCAATACTAGCTGGGGTGTGGTGGCTGCTGACACCCACCTCCACAAGGGAGTCATCCTCCGAGCTGCTGTGGTCCTCAGCTGAGGTGGATGCTGCTGAGGACTCCTCGGTGTGGCTCCCCTCACCCTCCGTGCCACTGGGTCCCTCCGACCACTCATCGGCTGCTGACCCAGTCTGGCTCTGCGGCTCCTCCTGGTCCGTGGAGCTGTCCCCTCCTGTGGCCGTGGATGTATCTGCAAACAATTAGGGAAACAGACAAATATCAGTCACCTGCACTGACCGCACACACCACAGTAAGTACAGCACATTACAGAGCAAGCCCTGGCATCCTTAGTTGAACATTGCCAAAAGTGGTCAAACAGAGTAGGAGAAGCCAATTGTCAGTCTGATGGTCAACATCCCTCCTGGCCTTGCACCCATCTGTCTGGTGCCTGTCGGATGGCAATACCCCAGTGTGGACACATGCACCACCTACACAGTAGTTGGACAGTGCAGAAAACACGGTGAAGTATGTGAACATGCACACATCACAACTCTTGCCACTGAGTCAGTACAGGTGTCCGGATAAAGGGATGGCCAGAGTCTATTTTGAAATGCATGTGATGCATACCAGCACCAGACACCATGATGCACCCATGTCCTGATAGTCAATGCCACAATGGGGTGCATGTAGCACATGTCACTCACCTGCAGGATCACTCTTAGGGAGTTTAATGTCATGGCACAGGCATGCCTGCAAAGTCATACATCACTGTCTCCAGTCACATGGGCAGGGCAGCCAGCCAACAACAGTCTGCACTGTGTCACAATCCTAGGTCATGGGGAATGCAAGTTCTGTAGCTGACAAGTGCACATGTCCATCCTCCACAAACCACATCATCTGAACTCTTATTTGTCCACGTCATACCAATTAGACATATGGGAGACATGAAACACAACCCTCGGAACCTGAGCACCTCACAATCTGCTGTAAATGGGAAACAGCTGCCTGAACTTCACATTCGCATACCCCAGTCTGCACAGTCAAGTGATCAAACACCTATATGTCACACAAGTATCGTCTCCTATGGTCACATCTCCGGTGGCATGCTGAGCCCTAACCGATAAACACCCCAGTAGTCCTGACAATGAAGCCACAGCACAATGACACAGAGGCAGACACCTGAGGGAACATTCCACTGAGCACAACGTGTCAGCTGATACACGGGAGTGGGAGTAGAGAGTGTATTGTATGGTCTGGAGTAGGCATGACTGTCCTGCTCCACGTGAAAGAGGGATGAGCCCTGGACAGTAGGAAGGTGGCTAAGTATGTGTGACACACTTGATATACATACTCCTCAGGCCCAAACATTGTTCCCACCCGCAGCATGGGTGTGTGCCAAATACCCCAGGCACATGTGGTGAATCAGATCAGCAATTGGACCACATATCAAAGTTACACGCAGATTACATGTCAGAACTCAGGCATTGTGTAAGCAATGGACCCACCCATGAAGCCCACAACAAAGTTACGGGAACAAATGCTGTCCCCCACCTTGAGCTAAGCAAAATGTAAGGACACAGTACCCAAGTGACACAATTTCCTGACTGTAAGGGCCACACCTGGGTATCAGATGAGGAGTGGGCATGTCACAATTGAGGGACATGGGTCCTGGACCACAAGACTGATGTACTGTGGAAGTTTAACCAGGCCAGAGGAGGGCACATAGCATGTCAGACAAAGTTCACAGTGCAGTCATGGACTCACCCCCTCCTTGCTGCTGTCTGGCCTTCAGCTGCCCATCCAGGTCAGGGAAGACCACCGCCAGGATCCTGAGCATGTGGGGGGTCAGGGTCCGGTGTCCGCCCCTCCTGCGAGGAGGCGACAGCTTCAGCTGGACCCTTGCGATCCTCCGGGTCCAGCACCGAAGGTCCTGCCACCTCTTCTGGCAGTTGCGGATCCGGCGCTTGTAGACCCCCACAGATCTTACTGCCCGGGCGATGTTCAGCCAGATTTCCTGCTTCTGGTGGGCATCAACCTTTGAGGATGACAAAGTGTAAAGGCCATTACTACACATGCAACATATCCGTGCATCACACATTTGGATATACATGTCTCAATCACAGGGGCACATGATGTACACAGGCAGTGCAACGATGGCTATGAACAGTTTGCCAGCAGTTACTACATGGTATCATTGCCTGGGAAGTAAAACCTTGTTGGAATGCACTGTTACTGCACTATACCTGTTCAGTGCATGTAACTACACACTATGGGGGTGACAACTACTCAGTGAGCATGCTAGCCAGTGGCGTGCACACTGTAAGTCTTGCTAGTCAGACAACATGCACATTTAGTAAGGCAGTGGACAGCACACTCACCTGCTCCCCTGCTTTCCCATACAGCTTGCTGTACTGTGGAAGGAGGCTGTCCAGCAGGGCCTGGTTCTCCTCAGTGCTGAAGGCTGGGGCTCTCTCCACAGTACGTACCATTGCAGGATCCAGAGGATGCAGAGACAGCAGCAGTGGTGGTGGCAGATGTCGTCCTGGAGCATGTAGTGCAGGCAAGTGAGCTCTCAGGGGAACAGCCAGCATTATATGTGAGCTGCTGAGGAAGATACTGTCCCATGTGTCCAAAGTGATAGGTCCAAGTCGTTTGCATCTTCTGAATCTGGCCAATCCATGGAATTGCACCACTTACACACGCCCACAGCATCCTTCAAAAGTTCAACTTCATGAGACCCATGAATTTGCAACATTGTTGTGGGTGGCCAACTGAATTCACAGCATCAGACTCGTTAAAGGTTCGAAAACGCGTCCGTTGCCATGCCAGGCCATAGCCAATGCGTGCGCACCGATCGGTCCATTGCTGTACAACGCGTATTTGGAAAAACAACGCATACCCGTTCACATCAAATGCAATGGCCAATGCGTGCGCACCGATCGGTCCATTTCTGTACAACGCGTACCCGCTCACATCATATGCAATGGCCAATGCGTGCGCACTGATCGGTCCATTGCTGTACAACGCGTATTTCGGGCCACATCATATGCAATGGCCAATGCGTGCACACCGATCGGTCCATTGCTGTACAACGCGTACCCGCTCACATCATATGCAATGGCCAATGCGTGCGCACCGATCGGTCCATTGCTGTACAACACGTACCCGCTCACATCATATGCAATGGCCAATGCGTGCACACCGATCGGTCCATTGCTGTACAACGCGTACCCGTTCACATCAAATGCAATGGCCAATGCGTGCGCACCGATCGGTCCATTTCTGTACAACGCGTACCCGCTCACATCATATGCAATGGCCAATGCGTGCGCACCGATCGGTCCATTGCTGTACAACGCGTATTTCGGGCCACATCATATGCAATGGCCAATGCGTGCACACCGATCGGTCCATTGCTGTACAACGCGTACCCGCTCACATCATATGCAATGGCCAATGCGTGCGCACCGATCGGTCCATTGCTGTACAACGCGTACCCGCTCACATCATATGCAATGGCCAATGCGTGCACACCGATCGGTCCATTGCTGTACAACGCGTACCCGCTCACATCATTTGCAATGGCCAATGCGTGCGCACCGATCGGTCCATTGCTGTACAACGCGTACCCGCTCACATCATATGCAATGGCCAATGCGTGCGCACCGATCGGTCCATTGCTGTACAACGCGTATTTCGGGCCACATCATATGCAATGGCCAATGCGTGCACACCGATCGGTCCATTGCTGTACAACACGTATTTCGGGCCACATCATATGCAATGGCCAATGCGTGCACACCGATCGGTCCATTGCTGTACAGCGCGTACCCGCTCACATCATATGCAATGGCCAATGCGTGCGCACCGATCGGTCCATTGCTGTACAACGCGTATTTCGGGCCACATCATATGCAATGGCCAATGCGTGCACACCGATCGGTCCATTGCTGTACAACGCGTACCCGCTCACATCATATGCAATGGCCAATGCGTGCACACCGATCAGTCCATTGCTGTACAACGCGTCCCTGTACAAGTCACTCGCATATGTCACCATGCCTGTCACAGGTTAACGTATGCCAGCCACATTTACTTTCCAGGGACTCAGGGGCACACCTACAACACCACAGCCTGTCCACACTGTATCCTAAGGCATGTAAGGCTGCATTACCTTTTCTGTGTATGGGGGTCAACATGTGGTTTTTTGGGTGGCACTTGGGGGCAGCCACTCCCAGGCTGTGCACGTGTTCATGGGGACAGAATCCTTGGTGTGTTGTGCACATGACCACTGTGATGTGCAACTGTTCATTTCAGAGCATGTGGCATGGTCACATTTCCAGGTTGTGTATGTGTATGTCATGTCACATACCCCCTGAGTCCCATGTGGGACGGTATGTACATCACAGGGTGACCCATTGCCACAATAGTGATGGCCCTCCACAGTCTGTGTGCATGTTGTGTTTACAATGTCTCTGATTCCATGTGCACAATGGGAGACAGTCTCCACATCCACGTTGTTTGTGCATGGACTTTGATGTTGTGCGTGTGTGTGTCACAGACGTCCATGTCTGTCCTGCAGAGGCAACAGGGACCACTACCTGTGGGGGTCATGGTTGTTTTGCTGTGGTGTATTCATGATGCCATGTGGCAATACAGGGTCCCTGGGAATCTACCTGTCAATGAGCTGTGATGCCTGGGGCACATCTGTCCTCACATGTCACTGTGGTGTGTGTTTGGAACGTGACAGCAGTACATTGGTACTGTGACACAGCCTAATGATATCCCATAGCACAACCTGGGACTTGTTGACAACACATGTTGAACTGTGATGTTAGATGTTGGCCATGTAGGTGCCATACATGTCCTTACAGAACGGCACACACATCATGTACTTGTGTCTCGTAATGATGTATCATGTGATATTGAGTATGGTCTATGCCACATATGTGGGGTGACTGACAATCTTTCTTTCTTCACCTATGCACTGCAGGGCACCAGCTGTCCATAGACCATTCCCTGACCTTGCAACCATGGTTGAACGGGACTGCATCCGACGGTACCGCTTCACCAGGCCGCTGATTGAGGAATTGACGGTGCGGTTGGCCCCACATTTGCAACCTGGCCGGACATATCCTACAGCGCTGACCCCCAAGGTGAAGGTGATGGCAGCCCTACACTTCTTTGCCACCGGTACCTTTCAACACACTGTGGCGTCTGCTGGTGGGATGTCACAGACCATGTTCAGCCGTGTGCTATGCGATGTTTTGGAGGCTATGTTGAGATACCTGAACCAGTACATCTATTTCCCTAAACGTCAACAACTCACTGACGTCAAGAGTGACTTCTATGCCCTGGGGATGATGCCGCCTGTCATTGGCTCCATTGATGGGACACATGTGGCTTTGGTACCACCACAGGCACATGAGCAGGCATACAGGAACAGAAAACATTACCATTCGGTCAATGCTCTGGTGGTATGTCTTGCAGATATGAGCATCTCACACGTGTGTGCCCATTTCCCCGGTTCTGCACACGATGCCTACGTGATGAGGAGTAGTCGCATCCCGAGGATGATGTCACAGATGCAGAAAAAGCGTGCCTGGCTTGTCGGTGTGTACTGACTTTGTACCATTGTGTGTGTTCTGCAATGTAGTATTCCACCCTCTTTTCCAATTCAGCTAATGTGCAATTGTCTGTATGTAGGTGACTCCGGATACCCCAACATGCCGAGGTTGCTGACGCCCCTCAGGAACCCTGTGACACCAGCCCAGATGCGCTACAATGAGGCACATGGTCGGACCAGGAGAGTGATCGAGCAGACATTTGGTCTCCTGAAGAGCCGCTTTCGCTGCCTGGACAAGACAGGAGGGGCCCTCCCATACGCCCCAGCAAAGGTGTGCAAGATTGTCATCGTCTGCTGCATGCTACACAACCTGGCAGTGCGGAAGGAGTTGCCTCTCATCCTGGATGACGATGACCAACATCCGCCACCTGTGGAGGATCCTGGCCTGGGCCACGATGCCAGTGATGGTGATGATGATGAGGGTGATGTCCGCACACAGCTCATCACCAACTTCTTCAGCTGAATGTGAGTATCCAGAGATGTCATGTCAATGATGTGAGTTTGCGTGATATGTGTTGGTGGTGCTCTGGTGCTGTTTGAGTGTGGTCATGTGCTACTTGACTGTATGCGTGCAGCGATGTGTCCTTACAGGTAGTCTGTACTCCCCAACAGTGTTGACATGGTAACTTGGTTTTGTGTAGGAATCTTGTGACATGTATTGGGCATGAGTATTGCAGTTCTGTCCTGTTCTTCAGTGCTTTTGACTGTGTGTCATTTCTGTCCTTCACAGGGTACTTTCAGAGTTGTTTGGTCAACTGTGATCCCCCGACACCGTGATTCAACTTCCAGGGTGGAAGCTGTCGTTTTCCTACAGGTGATGTGCCACACACCTCTGGACTTTCTTTCTTCTACACTTGTTGACTGTGTGGCCACTGCCACGTGGGATTACCTTGCATCTGTAGTGGAAACAACATGTTGCAAATGTGTAATAAACCTGTGCTTCACTTTGGGATGTGCGTTGTCTGTGGTCACACATCTGACTGACATTTGCTTACTGCACCAGTGGGCTAGTTAACACAGACTGTGAATAGGTGTGGTGTCTGTGCATTGCACTGTATTTCCTGGCAACATCAGTGTAGGCGATGAGTCAGATGGCCCTGGTGTGTATGTGTTGTAAGATTGATCAAATTAGAATGGCTTAGATATAATCATGTAGTACAATCATTGTATCTAGGAAACTGTATATCCAATTCTGGGCAAGTAGCTAACATGCAATTTAGATTTGTACTAAACAAGGAATTGCTTTGTACGAAGGATTATGCTGCTAACCATTATGCCATAGACTGTTGTTGTTACGTTTCCTGGTTTTATAGGACTGTTTTTATTATGTTTGTCGTCGTTCTGGACAGTTTGTACTGAATTAGCCTGGATCATTTGAATGAATTTTTAGATTATTTTGCACTTTATGCACTGGCACTTTTAGGGTCCTAAATGTTAATGAGGGTCAGGTAGATTCTCTTACTCAAGGCTACAGTATTTGAATGATGATTCTCTTTCAATCTGTTAAACAAATGCATTTTTGTGGACTTGCTCTTTCTTCCGGAGCTTTGGAAACCTGGACTCTAAGTTGGAAGTTTTTTATGCTATTATGGTTTATTTTAATTGATTGTTTGCTATGCTTGTATTGTATTTTATGCTCATGAAACTTTTAAGGCCGTAATGGCCGAAATAAAGTTATTGAAATGGAAATGTATGTGTTGTGTAGCCCTAGTGGTGTGTCTCCCTCATATGTGTCACGTCGCCATGACTCACATGACGGTGTTGTACTTGCTGTAGCAGTTAGCATGCACAGTGTCATTTAGCAGATCATCATCTCCATCACAGAAACCACGTTGGAATCACAACAGAGGCAAGTATGGTGTATTAGTGTGTTTATTTACATACATGTGTGAGTATAGTGCACAGGATGGTGGGTGCTGTACATTGGGATTGTAATCCAAAGTTCCCAGATGAGTTGGAAGTCTTGGTAGCAGAAATGTCCTGAGTAAAGTCAACAGTCATCTGATACATTGGGCCAACTTAAACTCCCCATGTCATGTGGGAGAGTTGGGTTGCATTCGACAGGGTGAACAGTTTGCACACAAAGGTGAATTTCCAGAACAGGTGTTGGGTTCCTGGGGGATGTAAATGGCCATCGGCCTCTCAGTTGTCCTTCCTCGGACGACCCCTCTTCTTTGGGAGGGACCCTCACGTGCAGGCTGCTGCGGTGCAGGGGACTCTCCGCCAGAGTCATCCTCCCTCCCTGTGGCAGTTGCAGTTGTTGCAGCACCAGATGTTGTGGGCACACAGGGAGGTGTGGCCATGTTGGTGCTAATCTGGCGGAGGCATGTCAATATGTCCCTATGCACCGCTGTCAGTTCTTGCAATGTGTCCCACTTGGACTCCATGCCAGACATGTGTGTCTCCACACGGGACATGTGTGTCTCCACACGGGACATGTGTGAGTCCAAGCGGGCATGATGGGCAGCCTGCTGCTGTTGAATGTCCTTGAGGATCCCCACTACCTGGCTGACCTCTCCGGTGCTATTCTGGTACGCATCAGCAATGGGTACCAGTTGTGGGTCATCATGCAGTCCAGACCCCTCTGCAAACAGCGACCTATGTCTATCACCCCTCCCACCACCCCTGGCGACACGTGCGGGACCTGCGGTGGCACGCACAGGTGACCCTAGGCCCCCTTGGGGTTGTTACTGGGGTTGTTGTCCGTTGCTCCACGTTGGGCCGGGGTCCGTGTGCTGTTGTCATTGGTGGTCCTTGGTCTGTCCGTGTCGGCGGGGGTGGTCTGTGTGTTGGCAGTTGTTGGAGGGGTGGGTGCAGGGGGTGCAGATGGTGGTCCTGCTGGTGCTGCATGATGACTCACACCGGAGGTGCCAGGTAGGTCTTCGCCATCCGAGGAGGGCAGAGGCTGTTCCACACCAGTGAGCTCAGTGTCCCCCGGAGCCTGGGACAGGGACTCCTCATCGTCTGCTGCTGTGTCCCCATCATCACCTGTTTTTGGGAGACACACACAATGTATGTTATGTTTCTGCAGGCATCAATGGTTCACACACCTGACAGTTGTGACTGTACCTCTGGATGCGGGCCTGTACATTGCATTGTCCTAAGTTGTCACAGTCAGAGGTTGATATTGGTGTAGCACATTGTCCTGCAAACTTGAAGCATTTCAATGTGAATGTTGAGGTGTGTACATGGACAGCATTGGTTGTATTTGGTGGACATCCGGCCCTCCTTCTCCCCCAGCCCAGTTATCCCACCATGAAGCATGCCACCCTTGCAGTGGGTTCAGGTTGACTCTCAGGATGTCAGTCAGTGGTGTCCTGTTGTTTGTTGGTGCCCAGTTCCCAGCATGGCCTTGTGCTCCCCACAACAGAGCACCATTGTCAGACATCTTTGAAGTGGCTTTTCACTCCCTGTGAGGTGTGCATGCTTCAGTGTGAGCTTGCTGGGCCATGTGGGTGGGGGATGTTGAGCTGTGACTACCACTCCCATCATGCTATTGCCTACGCCCCCTTCCCAGCATGCCCATACTTCCTTCCTTTTGAGTGGACTTCACTGTGTGTGAATGTGACAGCAATGGCAAGATGGCTGACAGTGTGGTCCTGTTGTTTGTTGGTGCCCAGTTCCCAGCAGGGCCTTGTGCTCCACACAGCAGTACCCAGTTTCAGCCATCTTGTCAGTTCTTTTCCACTCCCTGTGAGGTGTGCATGCTTCAGTGTGAGCTTGCTGGGCCATGTGGGTGGGGGATGTTGAGCTGTGACTACCACTCCCATCATGCTATTGCCTACGCCCCCCTTCCCAGCATGCCCATACTTCCTTCCTTCTGAGTGGACTTCACTGTGTGTGAATGTGACAGCAATGGCAAGATGGCTGACGGAGTGGTCCTGTTGTTTGTTGGTGCCCAGTTCCCAGCAGGGCCTTGTGCTCCCCACAGCAGTACCCAGTGTCAGCCATCTTGTCAGTTCTTTTCCACTCCCTGTGAGGTGTGCATGCTTCAGTGTGAGCTTGCTGGGCCATGTGGGTGGGGGATGTTGAGCTGTGACTACCACTCCCATCATGCTATTGCCTACACCCCCCTTCCCAGCATGCCCATACTTCCTTCCTTTTGACTCTGCTTCCTTGTGGGGTAGTGTGCCTGTGCTGAAAGGATGGCTGACAGTGTTGTCCTGGCGTTTGTTTGGCTACAAGTCCCATGAGTGTCCCTGTGCTTCACACAGCATAACCCAGGGTTGTGGTTCTTTGTGGGATATTTAATTAGAGTGTGAGGCATTGCATTCTCCCAGGTGAGTTGTGTGGAGTTTGTGTTAAGTGGGTGTGTGTGAAAAGCTGTTTGTAAATCTGGTCAGAGCTGTCAGTCCTCCTTCCCACCCAGCCAGTTATCCCACCATGGAACGTGCTTCTATTGCAGGGAGTGCAAGTTGGCTTTCAGGATGTCAGTCAGTGGTGTCCTGCTGTTGGTTGTTGCACAGTTCCCAGCAGGGCCTTGTGCTCCCCACAGCAGTACCCAGTGTCAGCCATCTTGTCAGTTGTTTTCCACTCCCTGTGATGTGAGCATGGTTCAGAGTGGTGTTGATGGGCCAATTGTGAGGGTGAGCAATATCTGTGACTACCACTCCCATCATGCTATTGCCTGCACCCCCTTCCCAGCATGCCCATACTTCCTTCCTTTTGAGTGGACTTCACTGTATGTGAGTGTGACAGCAATGGCAAGATGGCTGACAGTGTGGTCCTGTTGTTTGTTGGTGCACAGTTCCCAGCAGGGCCTTGTGCTCCCCACAGCAGTGCCCAGTGTCAGCCATCTTGTCAGTTGTTTTCCACTCCCTGTGATGTGAGCATGGTTCAGAGTGGTGTTGATGGGCCAATTGTGAGGGTGAGCAATATCTGTGACTACCACTCCCATCATGCTATTGCCTACACCCCCTTCCCAGCATGCCCATACTTCCTTCCTTTTGAGTGGACTTCACTGTGTGTGAGTGTGACAGCAATGGCAAGATGGCTGACAGTGTGGTCCTGTTGTTTGTTGGTGCCCAGTTCCCAGCAGGGCCTTGTGCTCCCCACAGCAGTACCCAGTGTCACCCATCTTGTCAGTTCTTTTCCACTCCCTGTGATGTGAGCATGGTTCAGAGTGGTGTTGATGGGCGAATTGTGAGGGTGAGCAATATCTGTGACTACAACTCCCATCATGCTATTGGCTACACTGACTTCACCAGCATACACAGAATTCCTTCCTTTCAGTGAGCTTCCCTGTGAGGTGGTGTTCTAGTGGTGGCTACATATCTGACTGTGTTTGTTGGTTAGATTTGTGCCACTGCCTAGCTCTATTTGTTGTTGGGTTTGTACATGTCATGACACAGTTACATATCACTATGAAATGGCATGTATTGTGTTTATCTTGGGAGGATTATGTTTTGGTTGCTGTGGATTTGCTAAGGGTGCATGGTTTGACTATCCCCTTGACAGTGATGTGTGTGTATTGTCACACAATATTGTGTATATTTGTTGTGTACTCACCAGGCTCTGGGATGTTTGATAGTCCATATACGCTCACTGGTGGTAGGATGGCCCGCACCTTCTCCTCCCAGGGCCTGAGGTATACTGGTTTGGCAGGAGGGCCACTGCCGGTGTGTTGGCTCAAGGCGTAATCCTTCTTTAGTAGGTCCTTGACCCTCCTGCGCACATCATACCACCTGTTCTGGATGTCTTCCTTTGTGCGCAAACATGGTGATTGTGCATTCACCCTGTCGATGATCCTCTCCCACATCTTGGTTTTCTGCGACATGGGGGTCTGTCCGACCAATGTACCAAACAACTGTGGCTCTACCCTGAGGATCTCATCTACCAGGACTTCCAATTCACTGTCTAGGAACTTTGGATTCTTCTTTGGGGGCATGGTGATGGCTGGTGGTGGTGATTGATGTATGTGTGGGTGTGCAAGTGAGGGTGTGTGAGTGTAGGTTTTGCTGGGTGTATGTGAGGGTGCTATTTGTTGAGGTGCTGATGGTGTGTGGCTTGTGTGATGGATGAGCTGTGAGTGTGTCTGTGGTTGCTGTCTGATGGTGTTCTGTGCTGGCAGGTCAGTTGAATTTTCAAAGGATCATGGTAGGGATTTGTGGCCTTTATATGGGTGGAGTTGTGGGTGTGTCTCTGTTCCATGTTTCCCCCCCCCCAGTATTTATTGGCTTTGTAATTGCTTGTTTGGCCCTTTTTTTTGTATTTTTTCCTTTGTACTTTTTGTGCATGTAGGAGACGTTCTTCTGACCGAGTAGGACGCTGCAGTTGTCTCGTGCGAGCTTCTCCGAGTCGTTCACGCTGTGTTTCTGCTGTGTTTCATGTGCGGCGTACGCGTCGGTCGCGGAGTATTGGGTTGCCTCGGCTGGGTTTTGTATGCGTGGCGGTCGTACGGCTTGGTCTCCGTGCGACTCGGTCTGGTTTTCCACGCATTGCATCGTACTGCGCGGGTCGCAGTTCGCGGGTACGTTTCGTTCGGGTTCATTCCTGGTGTGTGTCGGTCGGTTCGATTCGCGTTGTTTCCCGGCCGGATAGCTGGTTTCCGTGCGGTTCGCTCGTCCGGCTTGTGTTCCATACGAGTCGGTCGTGATTCACATGCATTTCATCGTACTACGCAGGTCGGGCAGCGCCAGTACGTGTCGGTCGGACTAAATTCCCGTACCGAGTCGGTCGGTACGTTTTCCGGCCCGAATCGGAATCGGCCCCTATGCTTTAGGTGTTGCATCAATTTTCTTCTATATGCGCCCATTATTAGAAGGTATGTTATGTAACACATACTCTCTGTGTACAGGTTAGGTTAATGTATACCTTTGATACTCTCTGAATGAGTATTTACCTTTTGAAAGTTTTTTTCACAAACCAGCAATACTGGTTCGTTTATGTTTTTTGTGAATGGTATTTTCAAACTGTTTAATGTTTCGTAATATTGACATTTGGTTGTTGTGATATGTATTATTGTATTAACATAAGCATCCTTTATAAATTAAAACGATTGTTTCTTTCTTTATAGTGATGATTATATATTGTACAATACTTGTCCTGAAGAAGGTGACGAATTGTAGATCTTTCACCGAAACGCCACATCGACAGTTGTTTTACAGTGTTTATTAATTTCCAAGTTGTTTTTAAGCAAAAATAGTTTTTAACAATAAAGGGGCCGATTCCGATTCGGGCCGGAAATCTCTCCGACCGAGCCGGACCCGGAGAGATTTCCGACCGAATCGGACCCTAGCAGTCCGACCGAACGAGTACGATGCGCACGTATGACATCGGACTCGATTCGGTCGGACTCCCATTGAAGTCAATGGGAGCCAGTCGTACGACACGTACATGGGCTCCCATTGACTCAATGGGCACGACGCGAACAAGGGCGCCCCCTACAGCGTGTTCGCATCGATGCGGGTCGCACCGTACATGCACGTGTAGGGGGGACCAATGTGTCCCCCCTGTGTGCGACTCGCACGCCTACGCTTCGAGGGGGGTCCGACACGGACCCCCAAAGTGCGGCTCCGACAGCTCCTTGGAGCCGGGCTGCGCGAGTCGGTCGGAGCGGTCGAGGTGCGCATCGTACTTACCCGGCCGGGGAACGTCTCCATTGCGCGGTGCGCGTCGTCCCCGTGCGAGTCGGTCGGAGCGGTCGGGTCCTGCGAACGAGTCGGTCGGAGATTTCGCGAGCGCACGCATCGTACTCGCTCGCCCGGACCCACGTACGACTCGGTCGGGAAATAGGGCTCCGAATCGGATCCGGTTAAGCCGAATCCGATTCGGTGCCCTACCGGCCGAGATCGGAATCGGCCCCAAAGTGTTTTATGTAATCATTAAAGTGCCTATGTACATTGGATGGTGCATATGTGATTTGACATTTTATGGTTTCAGTTTGTTCGCACTAGCACTTTAATATGAGGTATTTTTAATTCATAGTCCATACTCAAACAATTGTGGAAGTTTTGATCATTATGTTTTTTAGTAAAGAATAAAATATTCAGATGTTTTATTTTATTCATATGATTTATTTCAATATGTTTTTTTTGGCTTACGATTAAGATTATCACGCAATTTAGCAACCTTTGATGTTTGTGTTTATGATTTGCATTTATAAAGTTTTGAAATACCATATCACAATTTTCTTTAATTGATTCTTGTGGTTTGCCGGTTTGTAAAACAAATCATCTAGTCTGATTTTATCTTTCGGTAAAAAGGGATCTTTTCTGTTTGCTTGGGAATGGAAAGCAGACAACGTGCAGGCGTTGCAGAACGTGTCCCGGTGTCTGAAACTTACACCGGGACAAGTTCAGCATATTTCTGTGGGGGCCCAACTTCTTGGCAGGGGGGACAGCGTCCACCCTGTGAAAAGAGTGGGTGGACGCAGTGTACCTGCGTGTACCCCTGACTTGTGCCCTGACCCTACGACTTTTTACAGTGACCTCATCCCAACAGCCATCACAGTACTGCCAAGTACCACACATCAGGCATTAGAATAACGCATTCAGTGTGGTGCTCTGCATCACCGCACTGAAATGCATTGTCATGGGCTGCTGGCAGGCTCACTGCTCTGCAACAATGTATCTCATGATGAGATTCCCACTGCGGCGCCACACGGCTGAGTCAGACAGCCTGCTGCCTGACATCATGAGGTAGTGCTCAATGAGATAGCGGGCCAAGTCAGGTGGTTGTAAGTCTGGCCACCCTTGGCACTGCAGGGGGACGTCACGTCATGTTCCAGGGGAAAAAGTTGTGATTGGTTGGCTACTGGTTTGCGGGCGGCACCAGCCGCAATCATGGTGCTTGTCTCGCAGCGCTGCTGCTGCTCGCACTGGCCTGCCCGTAATCTATTATAGCCGCTGCCTGCAGCGAAAATTCAATTAATATTGCCGAGCCGACCGAGCCTGGGGTCCGAGTCAAGTGGATGGTAGCGTGAACAAGTTACAAGTAAGTAGACAGGTGGGCAGACAGCAGCTGACAACCACAGCACATGCTGTCTCACCTCAGATAGCAGTGTCTACCCGGGTGGAATTATACAGCAGGCAGTTCCTCAGTCACAAGACCTGCTGTGCTGTGGTAGTTTTATCCTGTACTTGTATGAGCCTTCTATCAGCGCAGTAATTCACTGCAAGGGTGCTTCGCCCAGCACCACCTCCGGCTCCTGGGATACACTGCGGCCCATGCACTGAAAAGAATAAATGGTTCTTCTTTATTAACTCTGCTTGCACTTCATGAAGAAGCGTGCATTTTTCCTCTTTAACCAACATGCCAGAGGCTACTGCTTACACTATGGCTGAATATGGCTAGGAGCAGGATTAAACACAGGCTCTACATCACAAAACTCGTAGGGTGACGCATCACCAGCCCTTTCAACCACATATGACATTAACGCAGTCACTCTTCTCTAATGAATCCTAATTAAATTTAATAACATAGAGAGCGTCATCATGAGCAAAAGTAAAGTCTTTTTAACAATTACAGTGGGGCACTAGGTCAGTGCCCTTCCAAGTCAGTGTTAAGATCTTCTTAAAGTT
Source organism: Calotriton arnoldi (assembly GCA_963921515.1). Taxonomy (NCBI): domain Eukaryota; kingdom Metazoa; phylum Chordata; class Amphibia; order Caudata; family Salamandridae; genus Calotriton; species Calotriton arnoldi. Next base: position 208,768 of record CAWUFW010004404.1, on the reverse strand, counting down.
TCTCGTTGCTCAAACGGGTGTAATTTCTGATATTTATGTTTCCATCATCTTCACTGCTTGATTTTTCTGGCGAGAAAGTGTCACTCATAGTCGTTGAAATATCACTCACAATTACACTGAAATTATGAAAATGTCACACATGGCAATCTGAAACATTGGCAGCTATGCCATTATCACCTAACAGCAGCTTTTGATACAGTCAACCACTTCAGATTACTTAACCTTCTCTAACATTGATTCGGCTTCAATGGAATAGTCATCAAATGGTTTGCATCATTATTTTCTTACCTCTTGCAGATTGTAAAAATCGATCCAGCTCCTATCATTTGTGGAGTGCCTCAAGGATCCAACTTTTCTCCTGCACTCTTCAGCCCATATGTCGAACCGCTAGCTGAAATCTGCAAAGATTAGACTAGCCATACATCAATGTGCAGACAACACTCAAATTTGCCATACTTGACATTCTCAGCATGAGAGCAATCCTGTTTAACATCCAATTTTAGATGTAAAAACTTTCTCACTTTCAACCTTAAAGAGACTGAATACATCCTATTCTAGCACAAACACAATCACCTTAATCTACCTGATTTCACCCACACTCTGGCACCAATGGTCTGCTCACTAGGAATGACACCAGACCCCTCTCTTACCATGGACCAACAAATTCACCAAAAACACAAAGCTTCCAATTACACTTGCTGAAGAAACTGAAACCTATCCTACAACCAACCCACCTAAAAGCAGCCATCCAAGGTTTGATATTATCGTGATTCGACTTTGGGAATGCAGACCTAGCTGTTACTCTTCCACAAGTGGACCTACATGCATCAGCCAGACTACTATCATTAACCAAGAAATTCAACCACATCTCCCCGAGACTCACAAACCTACACTGGCTCCTCATTGAAGACAGAATCAAATTTAAGCTGGGAAAATTAGCTTTCATAGCAATCCATTTGAAAGCCTCTTCCTATTAATCCAACCTTCTTAAAACATCTGGTGGCTCCAGCTCTCTAAGAAGTAAAGAAATCCTTTTCCTGGAAACACCTTTATGCTGAACTTCCCATGCGCTACGACAGTCCTTATCAGGAGCAGCCACCAACTTGTGGAACTCCTAACCTACAGACACCAGAACTGCAAAATCCCTCCTTCACTTTTGACGTCTACTAAGAACCCACCTGTTCAAACTTTATTTGACCCAGTAACTGCTGCTTTTACAAGATTAACTGTTGCCCCTCTATGAGAACTGTATGAAATGTACTTTTGTTAACTCTATGCTCTTCATCCACTATCCTCCACCCTCTTACACCTTCCTTCAGCCTTACCATCCTACCACTCCCTTCCTCTGTCCATGCTCCCTCCAAAACGAACCCTCAACCAACCTCCTTTACCCATCCATATCAACCAAAATTTTTGTCCTTCTCTTTACTCCTGACCCATTATCATGGCAGTGCCATCTTTCTTATCTAAAGCAACTTTACCTGCTCTTTGTGAGATCATATGTCGCTCTTATTGTTAACAAGTAAAGTGCATCTATACCAGGGTGACTGTGCTATAGAAATATGTTAAATAAATAAATAAATACTGATGTAAGAGACCAATATTTCACTTACAATTGCTGCACATCACAGGTACTATCCTGGCTATGGATTAGTCATTTAAGCCCTGGCGACGGCAATGAATTGACCAAAAAGATCAGAGCCAGAAGTAGTTTGAGAGGAAAGTGATACAGCTTTCTTTTCTAGGCCTTGTACTGGACACTGTAAAACAGGATTCTGGGCTCCTGAATATCCAGTTAGATTCGGTTTACTCGCTACAAAAAGGTATGTTGTAGATACAATCATTCATAGGCAGTTGAATTTTTACTGTTATATGATTCCATTAGATAGGCCTTTATTATGGAGATTGGAGAGGAAAACATTGGCTGCTAAGCATATGCACCATTAAGGTGTTCAAGGGTATGAAAAAGATGTCTTGAAAACATGGGATGACTTTTTGCACAATTGTGAGGGTATACTTTGTTGTAAAAGTGAGAAGGCAGACTGAGAGACCTTGAAATTGCATACAGAAATTGCTGGAGCCGTTGGTTTTATGGCCAGCATGTGTATGAAGGTGTATGCATAAGATGAACCTGGCAGGGGAGACTTTGGAGATGGACCTAGTAGTGAAGAGTTAGGTTTGACCATTAACTTCAGTTTCCTAGAACAATTTTTGAATTATCTTGATTCAGGGGGCAATTCACAAAATAATTTATGAGCACAGTAAGCAGTATTTATTACAGGAGTACTCTTTTATATGCCCTTAGTTGACTTTCTGAATTGGCTCGAAAAGCTTTAACTCCCAGTAAGTAAAAGTGCAAATTGAGTACAGTCCATTCCTTTTCCACTAACTGTACATAAATATTTCCAGAATATTCTACTTTGATTGCCATGTTAGAAGTTGTGGGGCTAATTCACAAAGGCATGGAAGAGTAATGTGAAAGAGTAAATGTTTTTGCAGATAGGCACGTAGATGTATTCTGGTCAATTCACAAAGACATATAAAAGTACTTAAAAGAGTTCTACAGGAGTAATATTTTTACATACCCCAAACTGCCTTTGTGACTAGGCCCTTAAAGCGTACGGCTGAAATGTGTTTAGTGTGTCCTATATGAGTCAAAAAAGCTAATTCACAAAAGCATTTATGGGTACGATGGGGGTGGAGTAGCCAAACTGGTCTTCAAAGAGGGAATGACAGTTTAGGGCAGCACAGGCTCACCCCCACATCCTGCACCCACAAACAGGTAGGAGCCCCAGTAAGTAGATTAGCAGAGTGGCTGGAAGGGGAGTGTTAAGGAGACTTACCCACACCCTAGGGTCGGCTTAGCCAGATCTAACCCTCCAGGATAGAGATTTTCCATTTTGGATTGTGGAAGAATAGAGCTTTCTGGGACAAGAATAGGTCACACTTTGGAGGAAGGTGTCATATTTCTGGATGTAACCGTGTACACCATGGGTCAGGGGTGTCCCCCTGCTTGTTGCCCGGGAACAATGGATAAATATGGGAGACCTGCACAGCACCTCAGATCCCTGTCTGGAATATTCAAGAGAAGAAGGATTGCCCTTCTGGAACCCCTGGTCTGCACCCCAAGAGAACTGCGCTCATAAGGACTGCACCTGCAGCACACTTTGGAGCTACAGCCCTAAGGTCTATGCCTTGCTTACAAACGATTAAGGAGGGACTCTCTGAAAGCAGCAGGTACAAAAGAGCTAAAAGAGCTCCCCGCCTAACACTACAGAAGAAGAAGGACTGCCCTGCTGGAACCCTGGACTGCACCTAAAGGATTGCACTCAGGATGACTGCACCTGCTGCACAATTGAAACTACAGCCTTAAGGACTTTGCCTTGCTTCAACAGTGGAAGAAGCAAACTCCCTGACAGCAACAGGTTAAAAGAGCTCTACCTGCGTCATCTCCACCAACAAGAACCCATCTGGAGTGCATCCACCTTGTGTGACCTCTGGAACTGCTTTTGTGACCCCTGTCCTTAGCGATAAAATCAGTGCTACGAGCACAAGACGGCTTGACTTAATTGCTGTCCGGATGCCACTCTCCTTTTTTGCCCATTTTTATTATATTAATTTTGAAGAACAATCTGTTATTCACTATTAGTGTGATAAAAGTGGATCACCCAGAGCTGGAACATGACCTTCGGTGGCAGTAACAGTAAAAAGTAAAAAGATATACTTTAAATGTATGTTATGTGCATGATTGCAGGTGAGAGTTTGTGTGAAAGAAAGGATATGTATGTGTGAGCATGCTCATCTGTGTAAGCAATAGCATGTGCATGTGTTAGCAAAAGTGTGCAAAAGTCAGTGACAGGTAGTGAGTGAGAATGAGTGAGGCTGAGTGTCAGTGAGTATGAGTGAGCATGAGTAAGATTGATCACAAGAAACTGAGAAAAAGCAAATACGGATGTGCATGAGGAAACGTTAGGTATTAAGAATGAGTGTGAGTAAGAATTTGCATGAGTGAAAGTGAGTGATAGAGAGTAACTGTGAGTGACAATTAATAAGAATGAGGGTGTCAAAGTGAGTGAGAATAAGTGAGAATGAGTGGCTGAGAGTAAGTGTGAGTGAGAAAGCATGTGTGAATGAAAGAGTGAACATGAGTGAGTGAGAATGAATGAGTTAGAGTGAGTGGCATTACATGAGAGTGAATGAAAATGAGGGTGTAAGAGTAAGCACAAATACAAGTGAGTATTAGTGAGTTAGAGTGTGAGCCAGTCAGAGTAAGAATAGAGTAAGTGCAAATGAGTGAGTGAAAATGAGTGAGTGAGAAGGAGTGGGTGCCAGTAAGTCTTAATGAATGAGTGAGAGTGAGTACGGTAGTCAGTGGAAGTGCGAGTGAATGAGACTGTGATGTTATGATTTTGAGTGCCACTGACCCAGGCATACCGAAGGCAAATCTTGGCTTATAGAGGCACCATAGTAAAATACTGGTAGTAACATACAGAAGGCAGTTTGTAGCATGACAGGCTTTGTGAAAAAATTATGGTGCTGGCTTACCGGATGCAATTCCTAGCATGACAGGCACCTGTGACAAAATAGAATCACTGGCATACTAGTGGTAATTCTTGGCATATGGGGAACACAAGGAAACGTGCTGGTATTGACATCTTTGAGTATATTCTTGTCATGGGGCACCTGTGGCAGAGTGCATACGCTGACACACTGAAGTTACACTTGCACTAATATCGAGTGCAAAATATCGAGATACATAAATATCGACTGCAAGAATATCGTGGTCAAGAATATCGAGTTTAAGGTAAGAAATATCGTTTTCTAAAATATCGAAGTTATTAATATCGTTTGCAAAAATATAGTTGAAAAAATATCGTTTTTTTTTAGTTAGTGTTATGTATTTTAGTATGTATTTTAAATGTATGTACTCGATTTTTTTGTCTAAGTATTGCATTTGTTTTTTAATATATGTGTTAAATTTTTAGAATTTATTAATTTTATTTTAAGTAAATTTTGCATTTTAGTTCCGTAGCGGGTGTTGGGTTTATAGGGGAATAGGATTGAAGTAATTTAATTATAATAAATTGAATATACATTTTTATTTATTAGTATTTATTTATTTTTGATTTTATAGTGTTAATTGTGGGAATTAATTTATAATTCTTTTATTAATAAATGCCTGTTAATTTTTATTGATTAATTAATTGGCAAATATGTTAATTGTGTAATTTTTTTAGGAGCGGGTTGTGGGTTTATTGGGGAATAGGGTGGGAAGTAATGTAATTATAATTAATGTATTAATATTTTTTATTAATTAATATTTATTTATTTTATATTGTTAACTGTGGGAATTAATTATTTATTAATTGGTTGTTAATTATTATTAATTAATTGGCAATTATGTTAAATTTGTCATTTTTTTAGGAGAGGGTTGTGGGTTGATAGGGGAGTAGTGTGGGAAGTAATTTAATTATAATTAATGTATTAATAGTTTTTAATAATTAATATTTATTTATTTTATATTTTATATTGTTAACTGGGAATTAATTTATTATTAATTATTTATTAATTAGTTGTTAATTATTATTAATTAATTGGTAATTATGTTAATTGTGTTATTTTTTAGGAGCGGGTTGTGGGTTGATAGGGGAGTAGGGTGGGAAGTAATTTAATTGTAATACATTTATTAATATTTTTAATATAATATTTAATTAATTTTATTTTATGGTGTTAATTGTGTGAATTAACTTATTAATAATTATTTATATTTTGCTTGTTAATTGTTATTAATTAATTAATTAATTGTTACTTAATTATGTTAATTGTGTCATGTTATACGAAATTGGTGGTGGCATTTATAGGGGAATATGGTGGGAGGTAATTTATTTATAATTAATTAATTATTTGTTAATTAAAGCTAATTAATTAATAACAATTTAAATATGCCAATTGCGTAATAATTTTGATGTGTGAGTTGTGGGGTTTATAGTGGTAAATGGTGGGAAGTAATTTTTTAAAATTAATTAATGATTTGTTGTTAATTGATATTAATTTAATAATGTAAAAATAGGTATGGAAATTGTGTAAATATTTTTAGGTGTGTGCTTTGGTGTTTATTGGGGTAGAGGGTGGAAAGTAATTTAGTTTAAATTAATTAATCATTAATTGATCAAAAATATTCATTTTTTAATTGATAAATATTTTTGGTAATTCTTTAGTTTTTATTTTGTTTGGGGATTTAGGTTCAATAGCTGTAACGTTTGGTTTGTGCATTAATTTTTACATTTTCAAATGTGTTTTATAATTATTAATATTTGTTTAATTGATAATTAATTATGGAGGTACACTTTTTTATTTAATGTAGATGTGTGTTGTAAATTCTGTGGTGTTATAGGGTAGGAAAATAATTATTACATTTATGTAATTTTTAATTTTTTTATTAAAATTAATTTCCATTACAAAACATTTGTTTGTAAATTTTTTGTTAAATTAAAAAAATATATATTTTTATGTCAATTTTAGATTTTTGCTACATTAAAATATTTTTATATGTTTTGTTAATTTTTATATTTTTATATATGTTTTGTTTTTGGGTTTTTTATTATATTTTGTATTGTAGGTGATATTTTGTTTGTTTTTAAATTTGAATTTTGTTCTGTGGGAACAGTAATTTTTACCCCTCCGCTATCCAACACTTTCTCTACTGTTGCATTCGCAGGAGTGGGAATAGTAATTTATACCCCTACGCTATCCAACACTTTCCCTACTGTTGCACTTGCTGGAGTGGGAATAGTGATTTGTACCCCTCCGCTATCCAACACTTTCCCTACTGTTGCACTCCCTGGAGTGGGAATAGTAATTTTATCCCCTTTGCTATCCAACACTTTCCCTACTGTTGCACTCATTGGAGTGGGAATAGTAAATTATTCCCCTCCACTATCCAACACTTTCCCTACTGTTGCACTCGCTGGAGTGGGAAAAGTAATTTTTACCCCTACGCTATCCAACACTTTCCCTACTGTTGCACTCGCTGGAGTGGGAATAGTAATTTTTATCACTCCGCTATCCAACACTTTCCCTACTGTTGCACTTGCTGGAGTGGGAATTGTAAATTATTTCCCTCTGCTATCCAACACTTTCCCTACTGTTGCACTCACTGGAGTGGGAATAGTAATTTTTACCCCTATGCTATCCAACACGTTCCCTACTGTTGCACTCGCTGGAGTGGGAATATTAATTTTTATTCCGCCGCTATACAACACTCTCCCTACTGTTGCACTTGCTGGAGTGGGAATAGTATTTTTTTCCTCTCCGCTATCCAACACTTTCCCTACTGTTGCACTCATTGGAGTGGGAATAGTAAATTATTCCCCTCCGCTATCCAACACTTTCCCTACTGTTGCACTCGCTGGAGTGGGAATAGTAATTTTTTACTCTCCGCTATCCAACACTTTCCCTACTGTTGCACTCGCTGGAGTGGGAATAGTAAATTATTCCCCTCTGCTATCCAACACTTTCCCTACTGTTGCACTTGCTGGAGTGGGAATAGTAATTTTTTACCCTCCGCTATCCAACATTTTCCCTACTGTTGCACTCATTGGAGGGGGAATAGTAAATTATTCCCCTCCGCTATCCCACACTTTCCCTACTGTTGCACTCGCTGGAGTGGGAATAGTAAATTATTCCCCTCCGCTATCCCACACTTTCTCTACTGTTGCACTCGCTGGAGTGGGAATAGTTAATTATTCCCCTCCGCTATCCAACACTTTCCCTACTGTTGCACTCGCTGGAGTGAAAATAGTAATTTTTTACCCTTTGCTATCCAACACTTTCCCTACTGTTGCACTAAATGTAGTGTAAAATGTAGGTTTAAAAAATATTACATATTTGAATATTTGAATTTATATTATAATTTTTTATTTTTTTAATTTTATGTTACAGGTGTATGTACATATATATATATATATATATCTTTATTTTTTTATATATTTGTAACATTTTATAATTAAAATTATTATTTATTAATTATTTTTAAGTAAATATATATATATATTACATTTTTTATATGTATGTATAATTTATTTTTAAATTACATTTATTACTTATAATTGCTATAATTTACAAATAAACCTAAATTTTTTTTAAAGTAAAATGTATTATTTAATTTATTTTATATTATTTTTTTATACATATAAAAAAAACGATATTTTGTACTTCGATATTTTTAACAACGATATTTTTTTTCTCGATATTTTTGTACTTACCATTATGAAGATAGGAGGTCGATAATTTTGACAACGATATTTATGTCCAAATATTTCTGTAGGTCGATATTAGTGTTCTCGATATTCTGTCAGTGATCCATCTTTGACATAGCATTAATAGCAAAATTCTGGCACAGGCATATTGTACGTAATTTTTGCCATAAGGAATCACCCATGATAAATGGGGACACCAATGATAAAATGGTGGCCCATGCACTATGAAGGTAATGTTTTAAATATGGGACACCCATAACACATTTGGAAAAAAGTGACTCCGGGGAGCGTCAGGTTTCATTGGCTTGGAGGACCATGAAAGAACTTGAATATTTAATGAGTTTCCTTTCAGAGCCTATGGCATTTTAGCAAATGATATGAAAATTGTTCTTTAAAATGCACTATTTGACCCCATTGTTTTCAAACATTGTTCAGGGGAAATACCCACACTAACCTCTAGAAGAGGTTTGGCTAAACTTGCTACAGTTCAGAGCAAACATTACGCCTGACCACTTTCAAAGATCATGTCAGCACCCTAATATAAGTGGTATCTACAATAGATATTTGTCTGTGCTGTATTATTATATCAATCATGCAGTTAATATGGAACTTCTGCAATGTTAATTATAGTGAGGTCATCAGGGTTATGGTCATGTGGCACCCCTTTTTGGAAAGATTCATGGTCAAAGGCCACATGATGCTACTTCATGTGACGTCATTAAGGTCTAAGGGGCCCATTAGGATGGCGGCGGAAGCACCACCGCCGTGCTGGCGGATGCAAAAAGCACCAGTTACCGTCCGCCCGCCGCAGCCCACACGCCCGCCCAATTAGGATGTGAAAATACAGCCAAACACCGCCCGTAAGCCAGCGACGCCGTCCGCCATCAAAGTGCGCCCGTTCATGTAGCGGCGCGGCCCAATGGAGTTACACCGCCCGACAAAATCACGTACCGCCCGGCGTACAAATTACGATGACACAACCAAACAGTTCCCCCGGCTAAGAGACACCGCACGTGAAAGCAAGGCGGAAAACCGAACGCACAGTACGGATAGCAAAGAGGCGGACCCCCCCGAGCATGAATCCAGCACTGCAGGCCCTCTCCATGCTCTACCTGATGCAGCACCCAGGAGTCAACGCATCGCGGCGATGCAGGTAGGCAGACACACAACAAGGGCACGCAAACACCGCACACAGTGCAAGGGCGGGAAAACTGTATATGGCCCCCCCGACACCCCTGCGTGGACACGACACATCCACCACTGCACCCACACATGCGCACAACGCAGAGGCCAACGGCAGCGCAATGTATGCACCGCACACAAACAACACAGGGTCACAACCAAACACCACACACACCAGCACCACCCAGAACGCACATGTCACGTGACAGCCCTGCCACAGTCATGTCCCCAACCGGCAATTCACTGTTGCCAACCTGACGTCACACAAGTGACCCGAACATGTCAGTGATGTCACGCCAAATTAGGACACACCCCTGTGTGCAAAACATGGCGAAGCACACAGCGGCGGCAACATCACCCAGCAGAATATGGACCCCGTCGGCAAAAGGTACGCCAGTACCACACAGAAACACCGATACCACCCTGCACCCAATACCAAGACATGCAATACGTAACATCAAAGATCCCGGGGGACAGACAACAGGTGGCTCCAATCATAACACAAGGCCCAACGTATAGCGGAAACGCAGCCTGCCGCCCACACACGGGAGAGGAGACAGCACTGAATGACCTTCCATTCCCACTCTGAAACCACATCCCGACTAAACAAGCCGGAGAAAACAGTCATCGTACCAAAAAAGCCCAACACAGGCATGCAGAGGAAGCGGCCACAGGGCAGATAGCGCATAACACCAAAGAACATTCAGAACGGAAAAAGAAATGATAACACTCCCCCATGTGGTTCACATGCAAGTTATCTGGAAGGAGTCAGACACCACTAACCTTGACCATTCAGAGAAGCATGTGGGATGAGGGCCCGTGACCTCCGCACAAGCTAACATAATACAAGTCCTGCCTCCCTACGACCATTACAGAATTCCCAGCAACGTCGGAGGTTGCACTCTGCAGACTGCACAGACAGCCGGATCACGCCATCACATCGCCCTGCAGCAAAATGGCACTTGCACCACACCTACCCAACTACGCCGGACAGATTAAGCAGTACAAACATAACCTGATACAGATATTGGGATGTGACAATCTGGCCTTGCTGAACGTAAGTTACTGACTAACTTACCGCATCGCATTGTTCAGCTGCGTCATCCCCGTCTTCTACTGTCGGAGGTGTCCCTTTCACTATCCTGTGGATTTATGTCTCTCCAACCCGGCATGTCCAAGGGTGGACCTGCTACAACTATTCAACCCCCTGGACGTCCACGACAGGGTCTGTTCAGCTTATGGGGGCATGGCGTATGTGGCTACTATCGGACACACACTGCAATGGGACCACTGTGCCTCCACACGACGGATTATGGATCACAGTTACATCGAATATCATCCAAAATGTCCCATCATGCTCCTACAAGGGACAACTTACGACCAACACCTTGACAGCCACCATCCGCTACATTGGATGTCATCCATGTTTACCACCAATGCCATGGAAGCCCTGCTGGAAGGTATCGCATACCTGACAACCTATCAATTCATCGGGCCCCGACGCTATACCCCCAATTGAACAATGATGTCCCACACCGTACCCATGCTTGGCTTCCGCACGGACTGGGCAGTTACCAGTACAACAACTATACCATACAACCTGCAACTGACACCACACCATCAACTACACTGCCATGACATCGTATATTTCCGGGACATGCACTCTGTTCCTCATCACATCCAGTAACTCTGCATGAACAGGGGGAGGCAGAGGCATGGGATTTGTGTATGGCAACCACATGGACAGAACTGCACGTACAACCATGCCATAATATGGATCCTGCGCCCATGAACACATGCACCGGTCAGTGGACAGTAAACGTCAGGCTGTAGTATGTGAGAGCCGTCACCTCACCTGCCTCTGAACTTCCGTGCCAGGACCTTTGCATGGACAACAAGTGCATCCACCAACAACATGACCCCAGTGACTGTGACATGTCCAGTAGCCACCACATCGCAACAACAAGTGGGACGCCGTTGCATGCACGTAAGCCCATGCCCTGATGTCACCTCCACGCACGTGTGTATGAGTAACTATAGCAGCAAACCTGTAACATGGAACTGAGATGCACTGTGCCCATGATGACAAGCGGACTGGTAGGCTAAATGTATACTGTCTGTGTCAAAGTCAGCAGCACCTCAGTAAGTAGCAAATGTACATTAGCACAGCAACGGCTAAGCAGTCGTAACTCTGAAGCCCACATCCCACAGTCAACAACTAATCACATGTACCCTTACACCCTATGCTATGTGTAATCATGCTGAGTATATCCTCCACATGCATTTCGCTGCCAGTAGTGTCCACTATACTGCATCACAGAGGACATAAGTCCCAATACACGGCTTGAAGCAAAAATGTGTCTCTGCCGATTCATTTCACAAGTACGAATGAGAGAGGATGAGAGTGTGTGAAGTACACGGCAGTCGTGAGATGACCATGTAGTCCACTGTCATTGGATGTCAACGCAAATGAGTAGCACAACTGTGGAAGATACACATGTGTTATGTGAAGCGGGAGTTACGTATGGCTCAGGTGGGTCGGTGTGATGGGTAGGTGCGCACATGCAATGTTGAAACACGCTGTGTTGGGAGGATTCAGGAACAGTACATTGGCGCTCCCCTGGGAATTTGTAAAGACCACCTGTCTGGGGATGAATGTGAACTCGTGTGTGCACAACAGGCGGGCACACGATCAATGCCGCATCAAGTGTAGACATCAGCCCACCCTCCGTGGACATGCTGGATACTGCTGTGCGCCTTGCCAAGGCACCCACATCCCCTGTCGACCAGGTGTATCCCCAACATTGTCCACCTACACAGGCAATTCAGGACACCGGATGGCAGTGGAGCATGGTGGGTGAGAGGTCATGGCGTGTTCCTCCTGGTCACATCACGCAGGCAACACATCCTCAATGTGTAGTATGGCACAAGTCAAATGGAAGTAGTGGGGGGACGCACACATCACGAGCAGGAGTGACGTCACGGAAGGTGGCTCGCACCATCCCACCCATTGCCTAGATTCCCACACACGTTACATGCCATTGCAACAGAGAAGCCAGCGCGTGCACAAGCAGCCCCAAGCTCGCCCCAGAGAGGCCAAAGAGTGAATGTGTGGGTCCATGAGCACCAGTTGGATGCGGCCTGGCCCGCTAGGGCAGCTACAGCCTCTGTGTGTTGCAGGTGGTGTATCCGGACTGCGGAGCCTGTCATGCATTGTCAATGTTGCCCGGGTCTCGAGTCGGGGCACCACGCAGGTGGACGGCGTCCCGCAACTCATTATACCGTGAGACAGACCACTTGTTCAACTGGACCCCCACATACACTCCTTGGCCTCTCTGGGGCGAGCTTGGAGCTGCTTGTGCATGCGCTAGCATCTCAGGTGCAAATGCATATTGGGGCGAGCGAGGGGAGGCCATGAGGACAGTGTAAAAGATGACTGTTTGACTCTCAGTTAGTTTAAGGAATGACCCTGATGTGGTCAGAAAAAGACGTGTCTCGTGTGTATTGCAACTAGTAGATAAGCCGATGACCATCCCATGTCTTGCATGTAGCCCCGCACCTAGCCCCGCCCACTCGACACATCAAAATGAGTACCAGCACCACATTCTTCCCATTCGCAGCACTGACTGGGGATGACAACCATTGGACAGTCTTGTGTAGTCCACCCACGCGTACATGTGGGCCCTCCATGATCCATGTCACCTGCGGCAAAGTGATGTCATGGGCAATGACGGTAGTGAGCAGAGCTGTCTGCCCCACGCACAGATGGTGCATCAGCTCAACAGACCCAGCACTGAGTGCAGCAGGGGTCACATGTGCAGGGGCAGCTGTGCCTGGTGTGAAGGCACATGCATATAGACAGCACATCGACCAATGTGTAGTCTGCCCACATCTACTGTCCATTGTCAGGCGGTCCTAGAAAAAGATCACAAGGCAACACATCTGTGTGGGTGTACCCACTGTGACCAACACTGCGCAACCATCAACGTACTCGCCCTGTGCATGGCCCACCCCGCAACGGAGGTCACATTCAGTGCCACTATCTCACACACACATCCCAATCACGAGGCATGGTGTGTCCAATCGACAGGACTGAGTTAGCGCCCATCCAGAGGGTCCTGAACAGGAGACACATGTAACCCACTAGGCAGTCTGTGTTGTCACCTACTGGCATTGTGCAGTCAATGTGCAGGCCAGGCCTGCTGGGACTGAGAAGGGCAGCATGGCCCCAGCCTGACCTTCACATGACCAACAAGTGCACTGAGACCTGCATTGCCAATTGTCTGGGTCACTGGATGTCTGACATGAAGTTGCCATGTACCACCACTCGGGAGGGACAGACAGGTCAAAGCGCCCGAGAGCTCACATACCCATGCCACCTGCAGTCAGCATGGTGAGCAGTGCATGTTTGAACACCACAGGCTCTGACTCATAGTGCTGCGGATCAATGGCATGTGTGTCCCCCACATGCACTCCCACACACACTGCAGTTGTCTCTCACACACAAATTCCGCAAGGTATAGCCATGTGCAGTGTGCGTGGAGCTCGGAATCCAGGATCTCCAGCTCCTCGCTGGTGAGTGGACCTGGACATGTCCTCAGCGTCATCGACGTGTAGGTGGAGAGGTGGCAGCAGCAGGTGTTGTCGAGGGTGCCAGGCTGCAGTTCCAGGTAGCTGTGGTTATGCCTGTCCCACTCACACACACATATAACCCCCTGGGGCAGTTTCAGTGGGTCCAAGTTGCTGCAATTCGTGTACCATGTCTGGCAGCTTCAATTGCAGACGTTGGCCTGCTCCCAGCTGGCCCGGGACGCCTACCTCCATAGTGGAACACGCAGGGTGCAACCGCGAGGGTCATTGGAGTTGGCTGTAAGGACCTGGACCATGGCGGGTACAGTCCGCTGATGCCATGTTCACCACACAGTATAATGTGCGCACTGCATCTGCAGGTGTGGCCATGATTTGTGCGTGGGTGCAGGTCCACAATGGACGGGGCCACGACATGCTGGGTGCATAGGCAGGGACGGCCAGTGGCCAGCCTCCACATGTCTGTTGGAATATCACCATGTACACATTGGCATGGGTGCATGGGATATGCATATGCACACACATGCCATCTTTCACTATGTACATCTGCCACTTGGCACGTGCAACGTTACAGGTCACTTGTGATGTGTATTTGCAAGCACACAGCCGTGTTGGCATGGGGCTGTCAATGTGTACACCTGTCAATGTTCCTGGAGGTGTGATCCGTACAGTGCTGTACATAGGGTGCAGTAGTGACATCAATGACTGTCTCATATCCCCTCGTGCCACAGGTCCCACTTGTTTTGGCCGCTCAGCCTGTGTCCATAGCGTTGTTGGTGTGTGCCATACTCACCCAGCCTCGGAAGCAGTGTGATGCACAGCAGCTAGTCATGTTGCCGTGGTGTTGCCGCTTGCCGAATATGCAGTCTGTTACCATCAGCATGCCTTACAAGTGATTGAGGCCTACATCCCCATGTGCATGCACATAGCAATGGTGTGTGTCACTGCCCATTGCTATTGGTAGGGGACTTGTGTAAGTGTATTGTGGCTGTGCTGTCCCTACTTGTCAGCTGTTCTGTGATTCAATTGCTTGCTCAGTCATTTTTGTTTTGTGTATGTGAATATGCCATGTGGCGTGTTGCTTTGACATGTGTCCACTTCCATCTTTCCTAGGCGGATACCAAACATTAATCGCCCCTACCAATTGCTGTCAGACATGGAGGATGTGGAGGTCATCCGTAAATATCGTCTGGACCGACCCACCCTGCATCGTCTATGTGCCTTGTTGGAACCCCACCTCCGTCCTCGCAGGGTGTATCCAACAGCATTCACCCCCACGGCTAAGGTGATGGCTGCACTGCATTTCTTCGCCACTGGGTCATTCCAACACACAGTGGGCAGTGGAGGTGAGATGTCCCAGCCCATGTTCAGCATGGTGCTCAGGGATGTACTGTCAGCTATGATGCTGTACAGGAACAGATACATCCGCTTCCCCAGGGCTCGTGAATTGGCGGCAGTGAAGGGTGCTTTCTATGCCCTTGGACGGATCCCCCATGTCGTTGGTGCAATAGATTGCACCCATGTTGGCCTTGTTGCACCACAGGCCACTGAGCACCTCTACAGCAACCGAAAGCACACGCACTCCCTGAATGTGCAAGTGGTGTGCCTTGCGGACATGGTGATTTCACACGTGTGTGCGAAGTTCCCAGGATCGGCACATGACGCGCACATCATGCGCAACAGCATCCTACCACGTCTGATGACCAATCTGCAACCGGACCGTGGCTGGATTGTTGGTGAGTATGTGGAGTAGTGTAGCATGCTGGCTGTGCGATGCTGTCTTGTGTCCAGTTGGAATTGCAACGGTTCTCTGTGTCCCTCACACCCAGGTGACTCTGCTTACCCGAATGGGCCCTGGCTGCTCAGCCCATTGCGACGTCCTGGGAGCCCAGCTGATGTCCGCTACAATGAGGCACATGGGAGGACCAGACGTGTGGTTGAGCGGACCTTTGGCCTCCTCAAGTCCAGGTTCAGATGCCTGGACCGCACCGGGAGTGCACTGGCGTACTCCCCACAGAAGGTGTGCCAGATAATAGTGGCTTGCTGCATGCTGCACAATCTGGCTATTTGCAAGCAGATCCCCCTAATTGTGGATGACGGAGATCAACCAGGGCCCCAGCCTGCAGACCAGGACAGCTCAAGTGAAGAGGACAGTGGAGAGGAGGAAGCTGTGAATGTGCGTCAGCAGCTCATCGCCCGCTACTTCACTTGACGGTGAGTGTCCATGTACGACGGCTGATGTAGCTGTAGTTGTGCAGGTGTATGTGTGCTCTGTCACGGGGGCCTTTTGTTCACTGAGTGCTGTGTGTCAATGGTCCATGTCCAGGTTGGTATGCCACTGACAGTGGCTGTAGCATTGTGCCCTGTTGCTCTGTGAGATGTGTGTACATTGCTTGTAGTTGGTGACAAGTACTGTGTGATGAGTGTGTGACACACTCATTGAATGTACTCTTGTTCTGTTTTTCACCCCTAGGTCCCTACAGCCTCTCCTGTCCCATCGACATACCACACAGCAGATGCATTTCTGCTCATGGTGGCGAATGCACATCGTTGAATAAACCCAGGACACATAAAGCAGATTGTGATCAAGGTGTATTTATTAACAGCGGTGACATGTGATTGTGTGCAAGGTGATGACAAATGTGGTGCATGCTGTGACAATGAGTTGACGGTCATGGCTGCGTGATGGTCAAGGTGTACCCATGTAGTTCTATGTCCACAGTCCAACAGACACATGCCATTCACATGGCAGTGTGGGGTAGGATCGTAGTACAAGTCAATGCAGTAGGTGGTCAAGGTGGCTGGCTGACTCACTGGCGTTTGGTGCGTGCGAAGTCCTCTCTGGACACCTGTTTCCTCTTCGGACGGCCCCTTCCACGTTTGGTAGGGGGTGTGTTGATGTGCCGCTGGTGGTGGCTGAGGAGTGCTCACTCGCTGTGGACGCAGGGGAACGCGATGCTGCACGACCCTGCGCCACAGCAGGTGGTGGCGGAGGTGGTGTTGCTGGCCTTGCTTGTGCCCTCACCACCACCACCAGCTGGCCCATGAGGTCCACAAGTTGGTCCATACGGGTCACGAATTGGCCCATATGGGCGTCCATGGACCTCAACACCCCAAGGACCTCCCGCGTGTCGGAAGCCGACCTGGCCCATTGTCCTTGGGCCTCTTCATAGGCTCCAAGGACTCTGGCGATTTGCGGCAGGGCTTGGCTCCCAGGCTCAGATGGCGTTGGCCTGGCCCTGCTCCTCCTACCAGTACTGCTGCCACCGACCTGCCCACTAGCCACATTGCTCACCACGGTCCTCGCTCTGGCTCCCAGGGTGGAGCCCAACGGCCGTGCCACCCCTTGCGCAGGGGCTATGGCCAGGGATGGTGTGGTGGTGGTGATTGCGGCGGTGGTGGTGATTGCGGTGGTGGTGGTGGCTGCAACGAGCGTGGCAGCAGGGGTCTGTGACTGGTCAGCAGCCCTGGGTGATGTGTTGGTGGGTAGGAGGGGCCCTGGGGAGCGGGTGTGCCCTGCCACTCCAGATGGGCCTGCTGGGTGGTCCGTGTCCGGAGAGGTGTCCAGCTCCTCTACATCCGTGACTCCGGGTCGGGGGCTTGCGGACTGGCTGTGCTGGCTGCTGTCACCCTCTCCAGCATCCAGCAGTTCGGCACCTGTGGGGAGAATGAGATGGGTCATTGTGTTGCACCTAGCAAAGTATGTATTGGTTGTCTGACATTCACAGTTCGTGCACTGTCGTGCACAGGTTTCCCAGAGGCGTGTGTGTGGATGTACGATGTGTGTATGCGTGGGCTAGGCAATGGAACTGTGTGATGTGGACATGTGGCATGGGACGGATTAGCAATGCCGATGGGTGTGTGTTGCTCTGCTCCTACATTTTGTGGCTCGGGTGTATGCAGGCTCCAGGACCATCGACGATGTTGGGTTGAACGATGGTTTTGGGGGACAGATGGAACGCTTAGAAACACTGATGCCAAAAGGGGGTACAGCCCCCTAAACGCTTTTGGGTTGAAATATGCTTTTGGGGTTCAAATGGAACGCTTAGTAATGCTGATGCCAAAAGGGGGTACAGCCCCCTATACGCTTTTGGGTTGAAATATGGTTTTGGGGTACATACTGTGAGTAATGGGTGCAGAACGTGACATGTGTTCTGGCAACATGACAGTGCATAGACAAAGGTGTGTGTCTGTCTCACATGCCCGGCATATCTGCTGACTGTTATCATTCATGGACATTACATTGGTAGCATTGTTGTGAGTTTGTGCTTATTGTGTGCCACACAACGTATTGCAGATGGGCCAATTCCTTTGTGTGCGTGCTGCCCTCGTACATGTGCATCAATGCTGTGCTCTTGGGGTGTTGACTATATTATGTGTGTTGTTACTCGCAGTGTGACGTGGGCTTCAGTCACTGCAGGCACATGATATGTCATGGGCAGGTATCTTTGCATGACTACTGTATGAGGGCCAGCTGTTCGGATGACATACCTTTCATGACACTGGGGCTGAGAGATGAGATGGATGATATGTTGAATGTGCATTGTGTGCCTGTGTGTTTCATGGGTCCAGTGGTGTTTGTGTGCAATATTGTGGTTCCAAGCTGTTACTTCTAGTACGGTCTGTCTTACATGGGCGTTGTTGTACGATGTGTGGGTGACAGGCAGTAAGGACTACATGGACAAGACTTCGATGGTGTTGCTGATGTGTGTGATGGGTGGCACAGTGCCTGCCGTGTGGGTCTGTACTCCAGTGGGACTTGTGCATGCAGACGTGGCTCCTTAGGTGTTGCTGTATCTGTGATGGGTCATGTGGGGTATGACTCTGTAATACATGTCCGTGTGCACATTGGTCTCATGATTGTGACTGGGAGCAGTGCTGCATGTTCCTCTGCTACGTGACATGTCCCATGTGTCAGTCGTAGTACAGTCCTCATGCCTACAGATGCACCGCCCTGTACAGTTTCCCACCTACAGGTTGATTTTTGAGTGCGCAATGCAATGGATGCCACATGGTACTGGGAGGGTGGGGTGCTCCACCTTGCTGGTCTGTGGGAGTGGGGGCCTGGTGGGTGTTGTACTTCAGCTGTCCCCCCTCCGACCCACTGTCTATGTGTTCCAGCTACTTACCTGTTAGTTGTCGGTTACTGCAGCTGTGCCTGACACATGGGTGTGGGGTGTGCTCCACCTTGCTGGTCTGTGGGAGTGGGGGCCTGGTGGGTGTTGTACTTCAGCTGTCCCCCCTCCGACCCACTGACTATGTGTTCCGGCTACTTACCTGTCAGTTGTTGGTTACTGCAGCTGTGCCTGACACATGGGTGTGGGGTGTGCTCCACCTTGCTGGTCTGTGGGAGTGGGGGCCTGGTGGGTGTTTTACTTCAGCTGTGCCCCTCCGACCCACTGTATTTGTGTTCCGGCTACTTACCTGTTACTTGTCGGTTAGTGCAGCTTTGGCTGACACATGGGTGTGGGTGTGGGGGTGCTCCTTCTGGCGCTTCTGGAGTACAAGGGGACCTGGTGGGAGTTGCGGTGCTGGCTGACTGTACACATGCCCCCATGGTTTTGTTAGTTGGTAGCTTTGGGCTGAGTGTGTGTGAGTGTCTGTTGCATGTGTGGGTGATGTCTTGTGTATTGTGTACTGGACATGGGGGTGTTTGTCCCTCGGAGCTATGGCATGGTGGTAGTGCATGTGATTACATAGCGGTGTGCTGATATACGTTTGTTTGTACTTACCAGCCTCCACTCCCCCTGGTAATCCGGTGAGGATCCCCGGATGTATGATGACTCGCACCTTCTCCTCCCACGCCTTGAAGGTCTTGTATAGCGCGGGATTACCTCCGCCAGTCCTGGCAGCCAGCTCACGATTCTTGGACTCCTTCTTCTTGACCACGCTTTTCAGGTCGTTCCACCTTTTGTTAATTTCGCCTCTGTTGCGTGGCACGTTCCCGACTGCATTGACCTGGTCTACGATCCTGCTCCACAACCGGTTTCTGGTGGATAGTGGTGTTTGTTGGACCTGGTTCCCATAGATTTGTGGGTGCACCTTGACGATCTCGTCGACCATGACCGTCAGCTCGGTGGAAGTGAACTT
The DNA here is from genome assembly GCA_963921515.1 of Calotriton arnoldi. Lineage (NCBI taxonomy): Eukaryota > Metazoa > Chordata > Amphibia > Caudata > Salamandridae > Calotriton > Calotriton arnoldi. The sequence continues at coordinate 188,651 of CAWUFW010004404.1, read as the reverse complement.
GGGCATTCTGTGTGGTGCCATGGTGTGTGTTTTGGTGTTTGTGGTGCTGGTGCGGTGTGTGGTGTGTGATGTGCAGGGGGTTTGTGTGGCCGGTGTTTGGTGGTGGTGGTGGTGATGGGTGTGATAGGTGCGTGTCTGTGGTGTGCTGCTGTCCTTTCTGTCTCGCTGTGTTGTGTGCTTTCGTCCTCAGTTTGTAATGTTGCAGGGGGTTGTGGTCTGTGAAGGGGCTGGTTTTGTACTTACCTATGTGGGTGTGTCATGATGGTCTGTTGTTTTCAGGTGTGTTGTGGCTGGTGTTCTGGGATTTGTAGTTGATTTGTTTGTCCAGGGGGTGTGTTTCCGGGATGTGTACTGTGTTTGGGTATTTGTGCGTGGGTTGCTGTGTGGACTTGTTGGCCATGTTGTGTGTGTTTGTTTTTGTCTGCGGATGATTTCTGTGCATGGAGGTTGCCGCCAGTGCTTCCGCCGTGTCCATTTTCGTCACTGTTGTTTGCGCTGGCGGGCGGTGTATTTGTGTATTTTCCGCGCTCATGTCGGTGCAATCCTAATTTCACGGGCGGAGTCTAGGTCGTCAGGGCGGGCGGTTTTGGGTTGTCGTGCGTCTTTCCGTCCGTGGCGGGCGGATGGACTTAGACTCGGACATGGGCGGGCGGTATTTTTTGTTTATTTTCCGCCTCCGGCGGTTTTCGGTTCGAGGCTTCGTAATTGCTCGGTCGGTATTCAGACGGTGTAGGCGGGCGGATTTTTAACACTGTGGTAGATGGCGGATTTTTTACCGTCCGACATCGTAATGGACACCTAAGTTGTGTGATGTCACTTCCCTCAACTTGGCATTTTGTTGAATTGATGTCCATGGCAGCCCCCTCCTTAAATCAAACAAACAAGTGACCCTGGTGACTGATGCAGCGTTTATGGGCTCCTAGTCAATAAAGGCTCAGAAAATGCTTGTCAGTACAGGACACAAATGGTCAGCCGCCCTTTTTTTACCCGAAGAAACATCCGTCCGTAGATGCGGTGCAACACAGGCGCAGACTAGCGAGGTCACTGAACCGAACAAACTATACCCTTCGCTCTGTGGACAGGACGCCTCAACGAAAAACCCAGTTTTGACCAAATGTATTACCTTGGATTATTGCTTGAACTTCTCTCTTGTTCGGACGGGCCTGCATATAACTCGAAAATACTCTGAGTTATTAGTGATACCCCTCTAAATATCCACATAACTCAAATTCTGTAAATGGGTGGTCCTGAGGAAGGTGGATCAAAATCACTCATACCACCGAAACGTTTGTCGACCTGTTGATTTGGAATCCCAACTTAAAACACTACAACAGCAATTGTTTGAAGTTTTCTCCCCGTTGTTACCACCTGTGTATGTGGTTCTGGTTTGAAAGCTTATGTATGAGAGGTGAATGTGACAGTGTGCTTCATGTGTAAGGAGAGAGTGGTCCTGTGTGGTTGGTGGCTGGGGGAACAATTTTAGATATGTATCTCGCATGTCTTTAAATGTTCGTACAGTTGCTAATTTGTTGTTTTCAAACAAAGACAAACATTTGATATATTACAATGTGTAAGAATTGTGCATTTGGTATTAATGATCAACATGTTGTTGTTAAAAAATGGTTTTAACTTTATACAATAAAATAAGAAGAAAAACGTATTAAAAAAAATAATAATAATACAAAGATCAGCATGTCCATGTCTTTTCACATGCAATACGTTTAGTGGTGGTTAGCCCATAGAGAGTTTACAAACCTATAAAGCAGTAATACAGGTCACGAGGGAGCTATTCTGTTTCATTTTGTTCCCCCCCCCTGCTCCATGACCTAAAAGTGCATTTCAGGGGGTACCTTCTCGGACATTGCCCCTCTAAACACACACAGGGGCTCTCCTCCACATTCTCCCAATGGGCTAGTCATGCATTAATTGTGACAGCTGTAGACCACCTCGTTCTGTCAGTGATGCTTTAGTAAGATGGGAGGGTTCAGGGAGTGAGGGACTCATAACATGAGCAAAGTCATCAGAGAGGTATATTGCAATACTGAGCGCTGTACATCTCCATCTACACCCACACTTACTGTGGTCACCTTAATAATAAGAATGATACTTTCTAAGTATTGTAAATAACAGATGTGTCTACTGCCCAGTTTCTGGTACTCAGTTTACTGACCTCAGCAGGAGGACCCTGCCTTGACTCATCACCTTAATATCACTATATTTGTGAGCAGCAAACTTTCAACTCACTTAGCTCTCCAGTTAGCATCAATAATCTTATGCTAATTAACTGGACAATAGCCAATGCATTTACTGGATGCCCCTTCATAAATACATTAAGTGACCCCAACAGGCTGCATTTAGTGCATGCGGCTTATATAGCTGCATTTATCAAATACACCACAGGGACCTTCAGATGATAGATATATCATGGTAAACTGAATTTACAGCATACTCCACAGTGAGGCTGCTTTCATTGACGCACTCTAGGGAAGTGCATTTTTTGAAAGCACTCAAGTAAATTGCATTTATTGGCGGTTTTTACTTCACAGAGTAAACTTAATTTCTTTAAAGCACCGCAGTAAAGTGAGGTTATTGAATGTTTGCAATGAGCTGCAGGTATTGAATGGATTATGTTAAAGTGTGTTTAATGAATTTAGCTAGGTGGGCTGGATTTTTTATTAAGTTTCTAGTAAGCTGCTCACTTCAGTGAAACTCACAGAGAAGCATTAATTAAACCCATCCAGTGTGTCTTGGGAACATGTGCTCAATGGATGCACCTCAGTGGCCTGCATGCATTACATGCATCACGAATCTGCATTCATTGCCCAACATATGATGAGGCGCTTTTTATTGGACACTACCTCAGCTTTCCTTCACTGTGCTCGAGACTGGCACGTTCCAGCAACTGGTGAAACGTTATATCATTAAATACAAGCCCCTTAAAGCTAATGAGGTTTACAATTGCTGGAATGTGCCCGTTTTGAGCTCTGAGAAGGAAAGCTGAGGCGGGATGCCAGGGCCAGCTTTAGTATTGGTGGTGCCCAAAGCAACAATTTTCTTTGCGCTCTCCCCCAAGTTTTTTTTAATGTGAGCAGGGCAAAGCTTGGAAAGTTTTCACCTAAAGTTACTGAAAGGCCCTACATGAAATATTCCAGTATTACCATGGTAAGAAAAGCAAATTCAATTAGAGAAGTCAGGTTAAGCAATATCTGGTTGAACCAAGCATTGTGTGGAGTGACTATAGACTGTAGGGATCTGTGAGCTGTCATTTTAGGACTAGTTGAAAGTGCATCACCTTTAAGAGACATCAATCCACAAAGAAACGGCCAACAGTTGAACCCAACAAGTATAAAAGTGTGCAACCTATCTCAGTCCTGACTTGCAGCAAAAAAACAGTTTCATGGCCATTAAAAATCTGAATAGCTCGCTGTTACTAGACCGCAAAATCTCACCTAATACGGTTCTACTATGGCAGCATCAACTTCTGAACACTTCTCTGCTAACATACATGAACCCTTAAAGAGCGATGCCCTCTAATGCAGTTCTAGACCTGCAACCTGCTCTCCAGAGGCAACTCACCCTGCCACACAAAAACTATTTTTATTTCATCAAAGTGCCCTACACACACCTCTGCCAGTTCAGTCCATTCCTGTCCTGCTCCCGTACTGGTCTTCCCAATTTCTCACACTTGGGGGCCGATTCCGATTCGGGCCGGAAATCTCTCCGACCGAGCCGGACCCGGAGAGATTTCCGACTGAATCGGACCCTAGCAGCCCGACCGAACGAGTACGATGCATCCGTATGCTATCGGACTCGATTCGATCGGACTCCATTGAAGTCAATGGGAGCCGGTCGTACAACGCGTACGCGGGCTCCCATTGACTCAATGGGTGCGAGGCGAACAAGGGCGCCCCCTACAGCGGGTACGCGTCGATGCGGGTTGCGCCGTACATGCACAGGTAGGGGGGACCCATGGGTCCCCCCTGTGTGCGACTCGCGCGGCTACGCATACAGGGTGGTCCGACACGGACCCCCAAAGTGTGGCTCCGACTGCTCTTTGGAGCCGGACTGCGCGAGTCGGTCGGACTGCTCGAGGCGCGCATCATACTTGCCCGGCCGGGGAACGTCTCCATTGCGCCGTGCGAGTCGTGTCCGTGCGAGTCGGTCGGAGCGGTTGGGTCCCGCGAACGAGTCGGTCGGCGATTTTGCATGCGCTCGCATCGTACTCGCTCGCCCAGACGCACGTACGAATCGGTCGGGAAAGAGGGCTCCGAATCGGATTCGGCTTTACCGGATCCGATTCGGTGCCCTACCGGCCGAGATCGGAATCGACCCCATTGTGTGCATAGAGATACAGTGTCTCAGGCATGACACTCACATGAAGACACCAATACTGAGGGAATTCTGTTCAGTTTTAATAAAAACAACAATGCTAAGCAAAAAAACATGTACTGCTTACATGAGCCCATCAGAAATGAACCTCAGACATATGCAGCATTCATCATCATGCTCTTATATGGGAGCTGTGTAATTTATGCCATTGGCCCAATGCTTAGCTAAAGACGTACGACTCACACATGGGAAGTTGAGTGCTAGTTACGTGACAATGACAAAAATGGTCACACTAATATCGAGCTACATACATGTGCCACTCAAATAATAAAAACAGGGGCAAAAAAGGCAGCTGCTATAACCACAATAACACCCAAACTAGTCACCCTTAAACATGATGTAGGTGCGCAGGAACACTGTTAGTACAGCTGGTGCAGTTGCAATGGAGCCCGGGAGTTTGATGGGCCCCCACACATCAGTTATGGTCCTCTCTTAAACTTCAGTAATGGTCTATGCTTGCATTATGGCTTGTTGCACCCTTGCCACACCACTGCACAGGCATGGAAGAGATGTATAAAACTTGAGACTGTGTAGATTTACAGAATATAAACCACTGAGTCGGACAAACAGCAATAGACACTTCCTGTTCTCAAGTATACAGTTACAGTCTTCTGGCATACTCTGTATCATATATAGCCACCCACAAATTGTCTGTGCTCACATACACACAAAATACTGTTAAACATAACCTGCTCAAACATGTAACAGCAAGACCTGCATAGGCACACTGCCCACAAACACTGGTGACTGTGGCACATACTCACCTGCACAAGTTTCTATTTTACATCTTGCAGAGAATCTAGAGACACAACCATAGTACACAACTTCCCCAAACAAAATTGCTCACTGCCATGTACAAGGTGCGCTCCTATACAGATTTCTGTTACAGTCAGCCATGAAATGTGCACCATACTGTCATATCTCCCATGCAGGCCCATTGTCGTTTTCCCTATGCTAGCATGAGCACATTGCAGACTGTCCTCTGCTTTGCACACGTTACTATACAAACGTATTTTGCTTTGTGCCACACTGTACTTCACACAGAACCTGCTGTTATTTTCGCGTTCTGTTCTTTCCTGGGATTTAGTCTGAACACTGTAGAGAAAAGGTCAAACAACAAAGCCTCTTGTTATGCGGTTTCGGTCAGGCCCTAGCACTTAGACAAAACACACAAAGGCAGCTGTTGTTTGGGAACACGTACTTTTGTCATATAGGTATGCACGAAGAGGTAACAACACACTTGGAGAGGGATCTTTCCAGGGAAGAGATCGTGACAGCACCTGAGATGTAGAATTTTCTTTCATCTGTGTATGATAAGGTACGGGGTCTGCGGCCAACACCCAGAGATTTTCTGATATATAATAATTTTTTTTCTGTAAAAGGGGAGGGAGGTTAGGTTAGTCTGTCTTATGAAATTACAGCTCCTTTCATGATTTATGGACTACTTACTATGCTGACCGTATTTGGGTAAGGCATTTTCTTACTTATTGTGCCACGTATGCTGCATGCTAGAGCACAATAGTTAAAATAAACATTTTAAACTTCTCTCGTGTCTCTGTCAGAACTTATTGTGGACAAGTATTAGAGTGATAGGGTGTGTCCTGCAACTGCGATTCCTGAGAGGGTCGGGAGTGTTGTGTTCTGGGGTGTCTAATCACTTGTGCTTCTGTGAGTGAGTAGGAGGGCAAGTGAGACACTATAGCTAGTCGGTCAGAGGCTCATGGGTACTCAGTTGGTGGAATGACTCAGTCCCTGTCTACTAAGGTTCTATGATCCCAAGCATAGTTCTGTGACTCCGCAGAATCCCTACAACATGGCTCCCAATGTTTGGTCTGGTACTTATCACCGGGACCCCAGAGTAGTGCTTGTGCTTGTCCACAATACCCTCACACTTTTTCCTGGAGACGTCCCCGGTGGCAGGGCTTTGCCTCCTCAGTTTGTAGGAATTCCCTATTGCTGTGGGTTATTCAAGCTTGACTTTTAAAGGATTTTTGACCTGTTTTAGTGCTGCCGTCTGAATCCCTTCATTTGCTTCATGGCTCAACGGGTTGTGATTCCGGCTCATTGCGGCCCGGCGGTTATTCAACATTTGTTGCAGCATGGAGTCCCCAAAGCACGATCTCCCGTTTCAAAGTCTTTTACTCCTGGGTTAGATTTCCCTCTGTAGATGCAAATGATAATTCTTTTCATGCCTATACGGCTGCCGCTGTTCCGGCAGCTTATCGCCCATATGCGGTTGTCGAAGTTCCTCTTAGGGCCTGGGAGCACCAAATTTGGTTTAGTGGCGCCCTACCCAATTCTGTTGCTACTGTTTGAATGGGCCCCTTAAGTATTGATGGGGCCACTTGGCCTGTGTTGGTCGGTTTTACTCCATGCCCTAATTATCTTAACGCCAATTTGGCAGAAGTTCGTTTGTTGCATGCTCAGGTGGTTCTCCTTTATAGACGCTTGATCCAATTTGTTGCCCGTGCCTTTCTCGCAGTTCCGCCTGGGGCTGCACCACCTGTGCAGGCTGCGCACAGTGGGGGTCTTGTTATTTGTCCCGTTATCATTAATTTGGTGATGGAAAAACGTCCTCAGAATTGTGAGGACTTTCCGTTTTGGATTGCACAGAAAATTGATCAGCTTGATGCAGTTTTCCAGCTCACGGGTCCTGTTGAGAAACATAGGATCTTTACTATGTGCTTGCCTAGTGGGCGGATTCCCCCCTTGGCCGACTGCAACACCTGGGGGATGGTGTTTGCCTCAGTGTATACACTTGTTATGGCACCCCCTCGATGAGCGTTCTCTCAAGTGGTCTCAAACAAGTACAGAACGAACATAGGGCAGGTCCTGCCCTGGATTCGGTGATTAAGTTAATGGATATCTTTTCAGAGGTCTCCGAAATGATTCTTTCTAATATTAAAGGTGAAGCAGCGTCCTTAATGGTTAGTCAACGCCTTTCGGTGGTGGCTGACATTGACTGGGAACTTGAGTTGCCTATTATTATTGCTGATGTTTATACGTCCTTAGGCCGCAATAACTTGGGGGTTAGACCTTCTAATCAGTCTCAGGGTAAGCCCCCTTCTGAGGAGGGTCGTCCTGTCTTTCCTAAAAAGACATGGGACAAATCTAAGCAGCAGCAGAAGCCTAGATCTCGGGGTGGGTCACCCCCTCCGGACGCTTCAGAACGTAGATATGATTTGCATGATCGCTCTAAAATTAAAACTCCTGAGAGGTTTCAGATTCCTGATCCTCGTTCCTTGAGTCCTCGCAACCCAAGCAGAACCCGTAGCGCTCTTTTGACATGAAAGTTAATAGAGAGGAACCACCTCCACATAGAGCCCTGTTACAGAAGAAGAAAGTTGCCGCTTTGACAGCAAAGTATGCCCTAGACGGTGAGAACCCTCCTCCTGGATATGAGTTGGGTGGTGACTCTCCTCGACAGCGCAGCAGAAGTTATCGTAGTGCGCCAGCCACTCCACCAGTTTCTAGAGGCGAAAGCAACTGACACCTTTGTAACTGTTGTAACCGCAGACACCCGCGTAGCTCCACCTGATAGACTTTACCAAGTAAAACTTCAGGTTGAAGGTGACATTAGTCGCACTATAAATGCTATTTTTGGGACAACTTTACATCTTCTTATGACATTTTGCTGGTGGAGGTTGATTGGCCTCCCCCATTTGTTCTTGAATGTCCTCGGGGCGAGGATATGAATATACCATCCTTTTCGCAATACGTCCCTGATGAGACTATCAATCAAAGACATTTGTACAGTGCGCAGCTTCCTAAACTGAGGCGTCCCGGCGCTTAAAGCAGGCTGAAGAATAGACTCGGCCAAAACTATCTAAGCTTGATTGAAGAACCATGTTTTAAAATCTTTCCTGCAGCCCTGGTCAGACTCTGCCATGCAAACATGAATAGACAGGGAGTTCCAAAGCTTGGTCGTCTGTACCGAAAATGACCTGCCACCTCGTTAAACCTTGGCACACCTTGGAATGCAAAGGAGACGCAGGTTGTTCGATCTCAGGGCTCTCTGCTGATGGTGCAGGCTAAGCCTATTCCTGAGATATTTTGGTCCTCTGCCCCTTAAGGCTCTGAAAGCAAATGTCAAGGCTTTAAAGTCGACCCTCTTGGCAACCGAAAGACAATGGAGTTGCCTCAAATGAGGGGGGATGTGATGGCGAAAGGGAACCCGTTGGATGAACCTGGCCGCTGCATTCTGTAATATTTGTAATCTATGGATCAGAGAAGCTATTGGCATAATCCAAATGCGAAGTCACCAACGCATGGATTGTGACCTTTCGAATCTTCTCTGTAAGAAAATGCAATAGCTTTCTGACTGATCTTATCTTAACAAAGCAAGATGAAGAAATATGCCGCATTTGGATCGCAAAAGAGAGATCGGAATCAAACATAATTCCTAGATTTCTAGCTGAAGAAGCCAGAATCGGAGGAGGATTCAATTCAGTGGACCACCAAAGACTGGAAGGAGGGGACGCCAACCTACTAAAAAAGAGCACCTCAGTTTTGTCCGTGTTTAATTTGAAAAAGTTGCTGTTCATCCATTTTGCGATATCTTTTAGACACGCCTTGAAATTAAGAAAAGCTGCTTCTGGATGTTCTCTAAACGAAAAAACAAGCTGCGTATCATCCGCATATGAGACAACCTTCACTCCCCAGGATTCAATGAGGGTGGCCAAAGCCGCCCTCTACAGATTGAAAAGCAGCAGGCTGAGAGCAGAACTCTGTGCCACCCCACAAACCAATGGTTTGGGTGAAGATGAAACAGGACGAAGGAAGACCTGTTGGAATCGATCTTCTAAAAAAGATCGTAACCAAGATAACACTGTGCCCTGAAAGTCGAAATGGTTTAGTCTATTCAACAAGGTAGAGTGAGCTAATGTGTCGAATGCTGCCGAAAGATCAAGCATCACTACCATAGTGGAGGCACCGCCATCCAGCGCCTCTCTAACCTTTTCAGACACTTCCAGTAGAGCAGTCTCTGTGCTATAATCTGCACGGATGCCAGATTTAGTGTCATGCAACAAACCATTAGCTTCTACAAAGGATGATAGTTGGTGATGAACCATCTTTTCTAAGATTTTCGCGGGTGCCGATAGCAATGATATGGGTCTAAAATTGCCAAGCACCCCCGGGTCCGTGTTGGGCTTCTTGGGCAGCGGCAGTAGGAATGCCTTTTTCCATACGGCGGGGAATATGCCAGATTTCAGAGAGGCGTTCCAAATCCAGTTCAGGATAAGGTTTACACTTAGAGCAACCATTTTAAGAAATTGAAGCGGACAGGGATAATCTGGGGAACCAGAGTTACAATTCAATAGCTCCTCAAGCGAGTTCTTTTCGGGGATTAGGCAAAATTTTAAAAAAACAACCAAAGGGTTATCGGACGACGGAACAGGTCCTTTTATGCCTACTTCTGGCGGGAACATAAAGTATAGCTTTTGAAATTTTTCATCAAAGAAATCAGAGAGACTAGTACAGAGAGCAGGAGAAGGATGAAAAGCACTTTTTATTGCTTCCGGTGTGGTAAAAGATTTTACAATATTAAAAATTCCTTTAGAAGAGCTACCCGCATTCTCGATACACCTCAAGAAGTGTCACTCATCGCTTGTCGCATAAGTTTGTGAAATTGTTTAAGGGCTGCCTTATAGGCGAGTTTTGCTGTGGGATCATAAGACCTTCTCCAGCTGCACTCCGACCTCTTACAGAGGCTTTTCTCTGCTCTAAATTCATCAGAGAACCAGGGGCTGGATGGCTTAGCTCTACTGGCTGTTACTGTTTTTAAAGGAGCAAGCGTGTCCAATGTATTAGAGATCCACAGATTAAAGCGGATCGAATCACTGTCGGGATTACCTGAAAGGCAAGGCAAGGTCGATTGAAGGGCACGCTCTAAGGACTCCTTCGTAACCTTTTGCCAGTTCCTCCTCTTTTCAGATGTTTTGCATCTCTTTGGCTGATTGCCCACGTCATGAAAGCTGAATGGGACAAGAAAATGATCCATCCATATCATACGCAAGCGGGCCTCAATTTGCAGACTGGTAATGTTTGAAAAAACTTAAGTCCAATATATGGCCCGCTTTATGGGTAGAGGTGGTAACTAACTGGGTCAGGTTGATGCTGGCTAAAGTTTGAGCTAGCTGAGATGCCTGGGGGTAGTTCGGGACATCAACATGCATGTTAAAATCTCCGAGAACTGTGAAGTTGGCGTATTGTAACGTCAAATGAGAAATGGTGTCACATAGTTCTGGCAGACAACTGTTAGAGCAGTCCAGGGGCTTAGAACCAGCAAACTGGAAAAGGAAAAAGAGGGGGTAAGTTTGATACAAAAGAAAAGGCCTACAATGTTACCAACTTGACGCAAACTAGATGTTGAAACCTCCCACGTATCCCTCAGGACAATGGCTACGCCCCTCCCACCCTGTCTCCACCCAGATTGGCGCACAAAATCCGATATCCCGGGGTAATTGCCAGGGTAAGATCAGTATTGGAGCCTTCCTTCAACCACGTTTCTGTGAGAAACATAAGATCCCAAGTGTTGTCTGATAACAAGAGCCATATATCAGCGGCCTGTTTTGGAAGAGACCTGCAGTTAATGAGACAGGCTCTAAAACTGTCCCCTCTGTTAGGAGTTTTATTGGACAGAACACCTCCCTCCTCAGACATGGTTGGGGTCCCTAGACTGAAACCGCAGGCCTTACACCGGAAATCTGAGGAACTCCCATCACTGTCAACATGCACGGTATTATAACAAGGACTGCAATTTAAGGCCAGGGGAGCTTCTCTAGACAGCTTACCGGCATATCGTTTGAGACTAAGCATGCTTATGCTTCGGAGTGGGCTCTTGCTTTGGCCCCCGACTTATACCGCAAGCAGGCTGGTTGGGATAAGGACTCTCCTTCGCATGTTGTTCCCATACGTTCTACTCTTCAGTCGCAGCCTCAATATCCATTTAAGCGTGATGCCAAAACGTCCGTCAAAGAAATTCTTACTCAACTAGAATAGCAGGGTGTGATTGAACCCTGTGTCTCTGCGATGAATAACCCTTTTTTCCCTATCTTGAAACCTGATGGTTCTTATCGCATAGTTTTGGATTACAGACATTTCAATAGTCATTCTCGTACTTTTGCGGTGCAGGACACGCATAGCACAGCTTTAATCAACAATATCGTGCGTAAAAAATTCAAAACAACGCTTGATATTTCAAATGGATTTTTCAGTCATAACGTGGCTCCTGAGAGCCGTAATTTGTCCGTGTTCAGCGCCCTAGGCTCCCAGAGGCTGCCCATGGGGCATAAGAATAGTCCCGGAGTTTTCGCGGCATGTATAGTGTCTGTTTTGCATGATATTGATCCTGACGCTTTCTCTTATGTCGATGACATATACCTTACTGATGATTAATTAAATCCCCATCTCACAAGAGTGGATCACATCATTACGCGATTCGATGCTCTGGGCTACAAATTCAATTTTGCGAAATCGCATATTTCCGGCCATTCTTTTTCTTGGTTACGAATTACCTAGTGAAGGTCGTGGGTTAGCTCCCCATTTCTTGGAGACGTGTGCTTAGTTGCAACTTCCATCTACCCTTAAAAAATTGCAGTCTCTGCTAGGATTTTTTAATTTTGGCAGAGCTTACATTCCGGACCATGCTCAGTGTATCAAACCACGTTATGCCTTGATACACCAATCCTTTTCTGCTTCTTCCTTGCTTCCTGAACATACAGCAGTGTTGCATGCTTTGCAGTTGGATTTGCTTGCTACGCAATACTTGCAGACTAGTTTAAATACTACCAATTTGGTAATCCGGATTTTGCCTGATGCAATTGGCTTCACTTATGTGACATTCAATGAGGGTGACACTGTTCCAATTGCTCATAAGACACATCTGTATACTCCTGTGGAACTGCGTTTTTCTTCTACGGAAACATTTTGGGCTGCTGTTCAAATGGCTATTCTGAAAGAATGCCCTCTTCCTCGAGGTAAACACATTTTTGTTGTTTCTTCTGTGCCCGCTTTAGAGGCGGTCACAAAAGCCAGTGTTCCTAATGCTAAAGCTCTGCATCCTCGTTGGATTCAATGGGCAACATCTTTGACATCGGCTGATGTCAGCTTTGTATTTGACAAACCAAACAAAGGGTAACTGTTCCAGGTATGGGCGCAAGTAGTCACCCACAAACAAGAGAAGGAAGGGAAAGGAAGAAGAGAGTAAGATCCTAGGTCTAAATCTCACATACTAGAGGCAAACGCAAGTCTTGTCTCTTGATGCCCTCACACACCCCGAAGGATGTCATGCTTCATCATCGGGCATTTGCTCCTCGTCGGGCCGGCGCTGCAATGCCCTACGGGTCCCTCGGAGGGTCGCTTTAGCGGAGATCTTTTGTTTGTACTGCCGTATGATGAGTGTGGGTGTGAGAAAGAGGGTTCTAAGAGAACAGTGAGTGTGTGACTGATTGGTAAAACTGGCTAAGGGATACCAGAGTGAATAAAATGTAATGTATAGGTTCCCTTGTCGGGTTAAAAAACCCGTAGGTCGTGAGTTACTGGTAGGGCGTAATGTGCCTTAGTAACTAGAGGTCGACATGTTTCGCGCCGTCTAGGTGGTCAGAACGATCCCTGGCGCTTCTTCAGGACCAAATAGCGTGAATAAAAAAGTGAGTGGAAGTGGTTGGGTCTAGAACCTCAGGGCCAATGTGGCACCTAATGGCCTAATAGTGAGAACTGCACCACGTATTTTCCTGGACGACCTTCTTTTCAGACGCGAGTGGAGCCAGATCGCCTGGAAATGTACCCGCGACTGGCTGATACTGAGCATCAGCACAGCTAAATGTCTATTTGAATCCCTGATTATCAAAATCAGTATAGCAGAGAACGGACTTAAGGCTGGCATTAGTATCTCCGCTTTCAAGACACGACTGGCCGAGATCAACGCCGAGATGTCAGAACACCGCGACTATATTATGCAACAAAAAATCCAAAAGTTACAAAAAGACATCAAAAGATTCGACAAGGAGAAGATATATCCATATACCAAAGAGGACTTCCAACCCTCTGACAATGCCGCATCCTCAGACGACGGCTCGACAGCATCAAACCACTCCAACCGCTCCTCCAATAGCAACTCGAGCAACAACAGCTGGGGTAGGAACACGAACAAACAGGGACTTCTCCCACCACCTCCCCTACCAGCAATGTATGGGTATACCAACCAACCATACCCTCCACAGGGACCGATGTGGTATCTGGCCTACCCAGGACCACAACAGGGCTTTCAACCACCCTTCCTACAACACCCTCCTCCTCCTTTTTGGAACAGAGGCAGGGGCAGAGGCAGAGGAAGACGAAGAGGAAACAAACAGGTCCAGTGGCAAGATATGGAGACACAGCGAACAACGAGGAGCCAGACAAGCAAAAATACCTGATTGTAAACATATCGAACAGGACACTGTCCCCAGATGAAGTCACGGTATTGGAGAAGGGACTAGGATTCGTACCAACTCCCAAGGAAGACAACTTTCGACTCAATGAGGAACAACACCAGCTGTTTCGTAAGATCAGATTGAAGTCATTCTTCAAGGATAATCCCACCCCAGAAAGAGAGGATACAGGACTGAGACCACCATCCAAATTCATCCCCACATCCTGTATGGTCCCCAGTGAGGTCCTCACCTTTGAAAAAACGGTCTTGAAGGAAGCAAACCAACTCAAGAAGAGGGGTACTTATATCAACTTATCCAACAAACTGGGTAGGGCCATTTCTACCCTCAAAGAAGACTACAGCATTACCATCCAACCAGCAGACAAAGGGGGAGCCACAATGATTATGAACACCAGTGACTATGAGCAGGAATGCGCCCGACAACTGAACAATACTGAATACTACGAAAAGATGGACAATGACCCTACGGAACGCCTCCTCACCCATATCAGGATCCAAGGGAAAGAAGCCACGAACGAGGGCTGGATCTCACCCCAGGAAGCAGCCTTCCTTGTAAACACCACTTCCAAGGTACCGTATTTCTATCTCCTTCCAAAGATACACAAGGGCATTGTCCCCCCGCCTGGACGTCCGATTGTTTCGGGAATCGGATCCCTCCTTGAACCTTTGAGTCAGTTCAGTGACTTCTTCTTGCGACCCTTAGTCCAAAAGACGCCTGCCTACTTGAAGGATACACAAGACATCCTGAACCTAATCAACGATATCAACGACGGCAACATCGAGGAAATCAACTTCTTGCTCATGCTAAACGACGAGGCGCTATATACGAATATTCCCCAAGACGCCACCATTGCAGTCATGGAGAAATTTCTACGGGAAGCTGACATCCCCACCACTACCCCTGTGGACTTAATCCTGAACTGTATTACTAATGCCCTTAAGAACAACTTTTTCATGTACAGGACCACTATCTACCATCAAGTACAGGGCACCTCTATGGGTAGTACATTTGCGCCTAGTCTGGCGGGGCTGTACATGGCACACTTCGAGTCCCTCTACATATTTACGGACTCTAACCCGTTCCAGGAAAACATCCTTATGGGGAAGAGGTACATTGATGATATCATCATCTTCTGGAAAGGTACGGAGGAGAGCTGCACGGCTTTCCACGACTGGATCAATGGTCTGAACCCCTACCTGCGCTTCACCAAAACACAATCAAGGACGGAGATCCCTTTCCTTGATCTGATGATATCCCTGGAGAATGGACACCTGCACACCAGGACATACAAGAAGGACACCGACTGCAACAGCCTCCTCTATTTCGAGAGTCACCACCCGAAGGCCCTAAAAGAGAATCTACCATATGGCCAGTTTTTGAGGATCCGACGCAACTGCAGCTCCATCACTGAGTTTGACTTACTAGCCACAACCCTTACTTCGAACCTGAGAGAGAGGAACTACCCGGCGGATGTCATACACAAAGCCAGAAAAAGAGCGAGAAACAGTAACCGCCAGGGCCTACTGGAGACCAAGGAGCGCCAGAGTGATGATGTTATGACCTGTGTTACCACCTTTACCCCACTATCTAACCAAGTCAAGAGCATCATCCTGCGGAACTGGAGGATTCTAAATTCCGGCTCTCTCGACGTAGCACAACCAAGGTTTGCCTTCAAAAGGACCACAAACTTGAGGGACCGCCTCGTAAATACACGACCACGCCCATGTAGAACACCAATGGAGACCACTCTGTGGAACTTACCTCCTGTCACCGGGCACTACCCTTGTGGCAACTGTAATGCATGTGCCTCCACTGAACACACTAAGGAACTACAACTCGGGGACTTCACATGGGAGCAACGCCACCATACGAACTGTAATACCAGGAACTGTGTGTATCTTATTTCATGCCTCTGCGACCTCATCTACGTGGGGATGACCACCAGACCTATTAAGACTAGGATCAGTGAACATAAGAGAACTATCCGCTGTGGACGCAGGGCAATGAGAATGTGTAACCACTTCATTGAGGAAAAACACTCATGTGATGACATCAAGTGGAAAATCCTCGAAGCCAACCCAGCATGGAACAACATTGCGCTTCTAAGATGTGAACAGCGTTGGGTTCACCGTCTTCAGACGAATACAAGGGGTTTGAATGATGAAATCCCATGGACAGAACTCTGACCTCCCAACACTGCATGCCCACATAATGCATGGGTGCCCCCCACTCGCCTACATGTGCCCGCATTAAAACGCTAATAACGCTTCGGCAGCACTGCCCCACATAAGCACTCTGGGTGCAACCTCAACATCCACCTACGCTGTGCTTTTTCCTATCTCTCATCTCTCATCTCTACTGATTATAATATACCGATTCTATAAGAGATGCACTAACACATATTGCCACCTGGCACTCGTGAATTACCTTCTTCGAGTACTGTCGACTGTTTCCCAGCCTTTACTAAGCGCATGCATGGGGCACACTCCAATATGGCGCCCGTTAGGTCTATCCACAATCACTAGACCACTTCTGAGTTTACCATACACTCCAAGATGGCGCCCGCGCATGGGCACCATGGTCCACCACGCCCCTAGAAACCGGACACTCCCTCATTCACGGCCCGGCACTATTTCAAGCGGCCGCGACGAGCAGGCACCCAATATGCAGGCAGACGTGTAAGGGGTAGGTGCTGACAGACAGTGCACCCGGCAGGAAACAGTAAGTAAAAACCAGGAGGGTCAATTCCGACCATGACCTGGTTGGTGTAGAGACTAAGGGGCCGATTCCGATCTCGGCCGGTAGGGTACCGAATCGGATTCGGCTTTACCGGATCCGATTCGGAGGCCTTGTTTCCGACCGATTCGTACATGCGTCCGGGCGAGCAAGTACGATGCAAGCGTACGCGAAATCGGCGACCGACTCGTTCGCGGGTCCGAACCGCTCCGACCGACTCGTATGGACACGACTCGCACCACGCAATGGTGAGGTTACCTGACCGAGCAAGTACGATGTGCGCCTCGAACAGTCTGACCGACTCGCACCGTCTGGCTCCAAAGAGCAGTCGGAGCCGGACTTTGGGGGTCCGTGTCGGACCCCCCTGCACGCGTAGCTGTGCGAGTCACACACAGGGGGGACCCATGGGTCCCCCCTACACATGCATGTACAGCGCGAGTCGCACCGACGCGTACCCGCTGTAGGGGGCGCCCTTGTTCGCGACATACCCATTGAGTCAATGGGAGCCCGTGTACGCGTTGTACGACCGGCTCCCATTGACTTCAATGGGAGTCCGACCGAATCGAGTCCGATAGCATATGGCCGCATCGTACTCGTTCGGTCGGGCTGCTAGAGTCCGGTTTGGTCGGAAATCTCTCTGGATCCGGCTCGGTCGGAGAGATTTCCGGCCTGCATCGGAATCGGCCCCTAAATATCGAACTTTTAATATCGAAAGGACAAAATATCAAGTTCAAAATATTGAGAGGACAGAATATAGAAAAGACATAATATAGTTGGAAAAAATATCGACATATAGGTAAGTAATATCGAATGTCATTATATCGTATTTTATTATATCTAATTTTTTTTATTGTTTTATATGTTAGTATATGTGTTAAAAATATATAATATTTTTTAATGTATGTTACAATTTTTTAAAGTAATGGATTTTATGTGAATTAATTTTTGCGTATATTAGTTCTGTAGCGGGTTGTGGGTTTATAGGGGAATAGGGTGGGAAGTAATTTAATTTACATTATAAAAATTAATAATTTATTAATTAATAATTTCGTGTTTAATAATTACTATTGTTAATTAAGTTAATTAATTTATTATTAAATATATAAAAAGTGAATAATAATCTTTTTTAATTAATTGCTAATTATGTAAATTGTTTTTTTTTTATTAATTAGTAATTAATTACATATTAATTATTAAAAATTAATTTATTAATATGTTACTTATGTACATTTTTTTTGTAGTGTGTTGAGTGTTGATAGGGAGTAGGGTGGGAATTAAGTTAAATTTAATTCAAATTTTAATAATTTTAAATTATTATTTATTCAAAGTTTTTTTATAGTGTTAATTGTGTTAATTAATTTAGATATGATGGTTATTAATTTGATTGTTAATTGTAATTAGCTAATTAATTAAATGTTAGTTAATTATGTTCATTCATTAATATTTTACACTATTGGAGGTGACGTTTATAGGGGAAAATGTTGGAAGGTAAATATATTTTAATTAATTAATTATTTGTTAATTCATTTTAATTATATTGTAGGAGTGGGTCTACTCAATTATTCCCTTACGCTCCCCAACACTTTCCCTACTGTTGCACTCACTGGAGTGGGAATAGTAATTTGTACCCACCCGCTATCCAACACTTTCCCTACTGTTACACTCACTGGTGTGGGAATAGTAATTTTTACCCTCCTGCTATCCAACACTTTTCCTACTGTTCCACTCACTGGAGTGGGAATAGTAATTTTTACCCTCCCGCTATCCAACACTTTCCCTACTGTTCCACTCGCTGGAGTAGGAATAGTAATTTTTACCCACCCGCTATCCAACATTTTCCCTACTGGTCCACTCACTGGAGTGGGAATAGTAATTTTTAGACTCCCGCTATCCAACACTTTCCATACTGTTCCACTCGCTGGAGTGGGAATAGTAATTTTTACCCTCCCGCTATCCAACACTTTCCCTACTGTTCCACTCGCTGGAGTGGGAATAGTAATTTTTACCCTCCCGCTATCCAACACTTTTTCTACTGTTCCACTCACTGGAGTGGGAATAGTAATTTTTACCCTCCCGCTATCCAACACTTTCCCTACTGTTCCACTCACTGGAGTAGGAATAGTAATTTTTACCCACCCGCTATCCAACACTTTTCCTACTGTTCCACTCGCTGGAGTCGGAATAGTAATTTGTACCCACCCGCTATCCAACACTTTCCCTACTGTTCCACTCGTTGGAGTAGGAATTGTAATTTTTACCCACCCGCTATCCAACACTTTTCCTACTGTTCCACTCGCTGGAGTCGGAATAGTAATTTGTACCCACCCGCTATCCAACAAATTCCCTACTTTTGCAGTTGTTGCAGTGTGAATACTAATTTTATTCCCTTAGCTATGCAACATTTTTAATTTTGTTATATTTAATGTAGTGTAAATTATTAATAAACATAAAAAAATTACTTTAATTATTTAAATTATTATATATTATTTATTTTTATATTTATATATGTTTATTTATATATATATATGTAAATATATTTTTAATAATGTTTTAAATATTTTATAATTAAGATACTTAGGGGCCCATTACGATACCCGGCGTAAATAAATCCGCCAGGCATGGAAGCGGCAAAAATCTGCCCGCACACACAGCCTGAACACCGACCACGCCATTACGATTACACAAACCGAAAACCGCCATCGGCGGAAAATCACACCAAAATACCGCCCGCCAACGTCCGAGTCGGAGTCAAACCGCCCGCCACGGACGGAAACACGCACGACAACACAAAACCGCCCGCCCTCGCGGCCGACACACCGCACGTGAAATTACGATCGCACCGACATGAGCGCGGAAAACCCACAAATATACCGCCCGCCAGCGCAAACAACGCCGATGAGAATCGACACGGCAGAAGCCATGGCGCCAACGTACCTGCACAGAAACCATCCGCACACAAAACCAATAGCACACAACATGGCCAACAAGTCCACACAGCAAGGCACGCACAAATACACAAGCACAGTACACATCCCGAAAACACCCCCGGACAAACAAAAAATACAAAGGCCAGAACCCCAGACACAACACACCTGAAAACAACAGACCATGAGGACACACCCACATAGGTGAGTACAAAAGCAGCACTCCCACAGACCACAACCCCTTGCTACATTGCAAACTAGAGAGGAGAGGAGAGGACACAGTGACACAGCAAGGACAGCAGCACACCACAGAAACGCACACATCACAACCACCACCACCACCACCACCACCAAACACCGGCACCACAAACCCCCTGCACATTACACAACACACACCGCACCAGCACCACAAACACCATGGCACCACAAAGAATGCCCAAGTACACGCCCATTGAGCTGACGGTCATGGTCGACGAGATCATCAAGGTGTACCCACAAATCTATGGGAACATGGTCCAGCACACACCACTAGCCACCAGAAACAGAATGTGGAACCGGATCGTAGACCAGGTCAATGCAGTCGGGACCCTGCCCAGGAACAGAGGTGAAATAAACAAACGTTGGAATGACGTAAAGAGCCTGGTCAAGAAGAAGGAGGGCAAAAACAGAGAGCTGGCTGCCGTCACTGGCGGAGGGAATCCCGCGCTCTTTAAGACCTTCAAAGCGTGGGAGGAGAAGGTGCGAGTCGTAATACATCCGGAGATCCTCGCCGGATTAGCAGGGGGAGTGGAGGCTGGTAAGTACAAACTAATGTATACCAGCACACCGCTATGTACTCACATGCGCAACTACCATGCCACAGCTCCCAGGGACAAACACCCCCATGTCCAGCACACAATACACAACACATCACACACACATGCAACAGACACCACCACACACAGCCCAAACCGAACAACTGTAAGATGCGTGGGGACATGTGTACACTCAGCCAGCCACGTAACCACCAACAGGTCCCCAAATATGCCAGAAGCGCCACAACGAGCACCCACCACACCCATGTGTCCGCCACAGCTGCACTAACCGACAAGTAACAGGTAAGTGGCAGGAACACAAAGTGCAGTGGGTGGGAGGGTGGACAGCCCAAGTACAACACACACCAGGCCCCAGTCCCACAGCACAGCAAGGAGGAGCATCCCCCACACCCCACAGCCACATGTCAGCCACCGCAGTGCACAACGACAGCCGAAAGGCAGACATCACGGTCCACAGCAATCGGTGTCAGTGGGTGTCCAGCCACCCCACGACCCACAACACCCCCACCCCCACAGACCTGCAACATGGAGCACCCCCGCTTAGAGCCATGTGGCATCCAGTACAGTGCACGTACGAACAACTTGCAGGTGGGAAACTGGACAGGGCTGGATTACTGGAGGCATGAGGACCATAACACGACCAACACATGGGACATGTCACGTAGCAGACGAACACGCAGCACCGCCCACCGTCACGAACAAGTGAACAATGTGCACACGGACATGAACAACAGACTCACACCCCACATGACCCATCACAGACATAGCAACACCCAAGGAGCCACGTCTGCATGCACAAGCCACACTGAATATAGTACCACACGGCAGCCACTGTGCAACTCATCACACACAACCGAAACACCATTGAAGTCCTGTCCATGTAGCCCCTACTGCCTGTCAACCACACACCCCACAACTACGCCTATGTAAGACAAACAACACTAGACGGAACAGAGCGGAACAACATAAATGCACACGAACACCACTGAACCCATCAAACTCACTGACACACCATGCACATACAACATACCATCCATCCCATCCGTCAGCCCCAGTCTCATGAAAGGCATGTCATCCGCACAGCTGCCACACATACAGCAGTCACGCTAAGATACATGCCCATGACCAACCATGTGCCAGAAGTCAATGAAGCGCACGACACACTGTGAGCAACAACACACAACATGGGCCACACCCCCCGAGCACTGCAGTGATGCACATGGCACAGGGCAGCACGCACACCAAGGAGATGGGACAACTGCAATACGTTGGCTGGCACACAACCATCACTCACTCATAACGATGCGTCCAATGCCATGTCCAGTAATCACAACAGACAGCAAATATGCAGGCCATGTCAAGCATGCACACACCTCAAACCATGCACTGTCATGCTGCCACAACACATGTCACGTTCGGCACCCATGGCTCACAGCATGTACCCCAAAAGCATATCCCCTCCCAAATGCGAATCTGGGGCATGGCCCCCATGTTGCCATATGCGTTCCTAAGCGTTCCATTTGAACCCCAAAAGCATATCCCCTCCCAAATGCGAATCTGGGGCATGGCCCCCATGTTGCCATATGCGTTCCTAAGCGTTCCATTTGAACCCCAAAAGCATATTCCCTCCCAAATGCGAATCTGGGGCATGGCCCCCATGTTGCCATATGCGTTCCTAAGCGTTCCATTTGAACCCCAAAAGCATATTCCCTCCCAAATGCGAATCTGGGGCATGGCCCCCATGTTGCCATATGCGTTCCTAAGCGTTCCATTTGAACCCCAAAAGCATATTCCCTCCCAAATGCGAATCTGGGGCATGGCCCCCATGTTGCCATATGCGTTCCTAAGCGTTCCATTTGAACCCCAAAAGCATATTCCCTCCCAAATGCGAATCTGGGGCATGGCCCCCATGTTGCCATATGCGTTCCTAAGCGTTCCATTTGAACCCCAAAAGCATATTCCCTCCCAAATGCGAATCTGGGGCATGGCCCCCATGTTGCCATATGCGTTCCTAAGCGTTCCATTTGAACCCCAAAAGCATATCCCCTCCCAAATGCGAATCTGGGGCATGGCCCCCATGTTGCCATATGCGTTCCTAAGCGTTCCATTTGAACCCCAAAAGCATATTCCCTCCCAAATGCGAATCTGGGGCATGGCCCCCATGTTGCCATATGCGTTCCTAAGCGTTCCATTTGAACCCCAAAAGCATATTCCCTCCCAAATGCGAATCTGGGGCATGGCCCCCATGTTGCCATATGCGTTCCTAAGCGTTCCATTTGAACCCCAAAAGCATATTCCCTCCCAAATGCGAATCTGGGGCATGGCCCCCATGTTGCCATATGCGTTCCTAAGCGTTCCATTTGAACCCCAAAAGCATATTCCCTCCCAAATGCGAATCTGGGGCATGGCCCCCATGTTGCCATATGCGTTCCTAAGCGTCCCATCTGAACACCAAAAGCAAAGTACAAACCAGACCCAGGATGGGCCAGGAGCCCGCATACACCAGAGTCACAATAAGTAGGGGCACAGCAACACACCCATCGGCATGGCCAATCCGTCCCATGCCACATGTGCACAGCACACAGTCCCATTGCCAAGCACACACAACTACAGATGCTACAGCCACACACACGCCTCCGGGAAACCCATGTACGAGATTGCACGAACTGTTAATGTCAGACGACAAATACATACTTCGCCAGGTGCAACACAATAACAAATCTCATTCTCTCCACAGGTGACGAACTGCTGGATGCTGGGGATGGAGCCAGCAGCCAGCACAGCCAGCCTACAAGCCCCCAACGAGGACACACGGATCTGGAGGATCTGTCCTCCTCTTCGGACACGGACCACCAAGCAGGCCCATCTGGTGTGGCAGGGCCCAGCCGCTCCCCAGGACCCCTCCTACCCACCAACCCATCATCCAGGGCTGCTGAACATTCCCAGCCCCCTGCTGCCACTGTCGTTGCGGCCACACCCACGGTCATTGTGGCCACTACCACTGCCGCAACCGCCACCATCGCCGCACCGACCACCACCGCCGCCACCACCGCCACGTCTTCGCTGGCACCAGCCCCAGCGCAGGTGGTGGCCCGGCCGACTGGATCCACCCTGGGAGCCACAGCGAGGACCGTGGTGAGCAATGTGGCTAGTGGGCAGGCCGGTGGCAGCAGGACTGGTAGGAGGAGCAGGGTCAGGGAAACGCCAGCCTCCCCTGGGAGCCATGCCCTGCCTCAAATGGCCAGAGTCCTTGGGGCCTATGAAGAGGCCCAAGGACAATGGCTCCGGTCTGCTTCAGACACGCGTGAGGTGCTGGGGGTGCTGAGGTCCATGGACGCCCGTATGGGCCAAATCGTGGACCTCATGGGACAGCTGGTGGTGGCGGTGAGGTCACAGCCAGGGACAGCAGCTCCCCTCCGCCACCACCTGCCGGGCGCAGGGTGGAGCAGCAGTGTCCAGTTCCCCTGCGTCCACAGCCAGTGAGCACACCTCAACCACCAGCATGTCGCAAGCAGGCACCCCCTCGCAAACGTGGAAGGGGCCGTCCGAAGTGGAAACAGATCTCCCAGGAGGACTTCGCACGCTCCAAACGCAAGTGAGGCAGCCAGCCAGCCTTCCGCCAGCCTTCCTTGACCAGCCACTGCATTGACTTGGACTACGATCCCACTCCACACAGCCATCTGGATGGCATGTGTGTGTTGGACTATGGACATAGAACCAGTGGGTACACCCTGATCATCACGCAGCCATGACCGACAGCTCATTGTCACTGCACGCACCACTTTTGTCATCACCTTACACACAATCACATGTCACAGTTTGTAATAAATGCACCTTTTTCACTAACTGCTGTTTGTGCCCTGTGTTTTATTTGTACGGAATACAACGGCCACCTTGGGCGGAAAGGCACCTGATGCGTGGCATGGCAATTGAATCCGGAGGGCCTGTAGGGACCTAGGGGTGGGAGACAGAACAGGAGCACATTCAATGAGTGTGTCACACACCCATCACACAGTACATGTCAACAACTACAAGCAATGTACACACATCGCACAGAGCAATAGGGCACAATGCCACAGCCACCAACAGTGGCATACTACCCCTGACCATGGAGCGTTGACACACAGCACGCAGTGAACAAACGGCCACCCTGACACAGCACACACACACCTGCACAGATACAGCCACATCAGCCGTCGTACATGGACACTCACCGTCAAGTGAAGTAGCGGGCGATGAGCTGCTGCCGCACATTACCAGCTTCCTCCTCTCCGCTGTCCTCCTCACTCGAGCTGTCCTGGTCTGCGGGCTGGGGCCCTGGTTGATCTCCGTCATCCACGATGAGGGGGATCTGCTTCCGAATGGCCAGATTGTGCAGCATGCAGCACGCCACCACTATCTGGCACACCTTCTGTGGGGAGTACGCCAGCGCACCCCCGGTGCGGTCCAGGCACCTGAACCTGGACTTGAGGAGGCCAAAGGTACGCTCGACCACACGTCTGGTCCTCCCATGTGCCTCATTGTAGCGATCGTCTGCTGGGGTGCGAGGATTCCTCAATGGACTGAGCAGCCATGCCCCATTCGGGTACGCAGAGTCACCTGGGTGTGAGGGACACAGAGAACCGTTGCTATTCCAACTGGACAGGGGACAGCATCGCACAACCAGCACGCTACACCACTCCACATACTCACCGACAATACAGGCACGATCCTGTTGCATATTGGACATCAGTCGTGGCAAGATGCTGTTGCGCATTATGTGTGCATCATGGGCCGAGCCTGGGAACTTTGCACACACGTGGGTGATCACCATGTCCGCAAGGCACACCACTTGCACATTCAGGGAGTGCGTGTGCTTCCTGTTGCGGTACAGGTGCTCAGTGGCCTGTGGTGGAACAAGGCCGACATGTGTGCAGTCAATGGCTCCAACGACGTGTGGGATTCTGCCAAGGGCATAGAATGCACCCTTCACTGCCGCCAATTCACGAGCCCTGGGGAAGCGGATGTACCTGTTTCGGTACAGCATCATGGCTGCCAGTACATCCCTCAGCACCTTGCTGAACATGGGCTGGGACATCCCTCCTCCAATGCCCACTGTGTGCTGGAATGACCCAGTGGCGAAGAAATGCATGGCGGCCATCACCTTAGCCGTGGGGGTGACAGCAGTCGGATACACCCTGCGGGGACGGAGATGGGGTTCTAACATGGCACACAGTCGATGCAGGGTTGGCCTGTCCAGCCGAAACTTCCTAATAACCTCTGTATCGTCCATGTCCGCCAGCAATTGGTATGGGCGGTCAATGTTCGGTCTCCGCCTAGGGACAATGGCAGAGGACACATGTCAAAGCAACACGACACATAGCAATTTCGCATACACATCACTGACATGACTGAGCAAGCACATGAGCCACAGCCCAGCTGTCAAGCTGGGGACGGCACGGCCACAATACACTTACACAGGTCTCCCAACAATGGCAATGGCTAGTGATACGAACCACTGCCATGTGCATGCACATGGGGATCTAGGCCCCAATGACTTGCGGGCGTGCTGATGGGGACTGACTGCATATCCGTCAAGCGGCAACGCCACGGCAACATGAATGTCTGCTGAGCATGGAACTGCTTCCGCGGCTGGATGAGTATGGCACACGACGACGACGATGTGGGCACAGGCTGAGCGGCCAAAACAAGTGGGACCTGTGGCACGAGGGGATATGAGACAGTAGTAGGTGTCAGCACTGCACCCTATGTACAGCACTGTACGGATCACACCTCCCGAAACATTGACAGGTGTCCACATTGACAGCCCCATGCCAAGACGGCTGTGTGCTTGCAGTCACACGTCACAGGTGAGAGGTTACATTGCACGTGCCAGGTGGCAGACGTACATAGTGGGAGCTGGCATGTGTGTGCATGTGTCTCCTGTTCAGGATCCACCAGATGGGCGCTGACTCTGTACTGACCATTGGACACAGCATGTTCCGTGGAAGGCTTGTGTGTGTGGGATGGTGGCACTGGATGTGCCTCCGTTGGGTGGGGGGCCATGCACAGGGCGGGTACGTCGATGATTGCGCATTGTTGGTCACGGTGGGTGCACCCACTCAGATGTGTTGCCCTGTGTTCAATTCCTATGTCCGCATGATGATGGACTGTAGATGTGGGCAGACTACACATTGGTCGATGTGCTGTCTATATGCATGTGCCTTCACACCAGGCACAGCTGCCCCTGCACATGTGACCCCTGCTGGACTCGCTGCTGGGTCTGTGGAGCTGATGCACCTTCTGCGCGTGGGGCGGACAGCTCTCCTCACTTCCCTCATTGCGCATGTCATGACTTTGCCGCAGGTGACATGGATCATGGAGGGCCCACATGTACGCGTGGGTAGGCTACACATGATTGTACACTGGTCGCCACCCCCAGTCAGTGTTTCGAATGGGACGTTTGTCGTGCTGGTGGTATGTTCGATGTGGCGGATGGGCGGGCTTAGGTGCGGGCTTACATTCCGGACATGGGGGGTAGTTGGATTGGCGACTAGTTGCAGTACACACGGGACACGTCTCTTCCTTTCCACATCTGGGTCATCCCTTGTACTTACTGACAGTGATACAGTCATCTTCGCCCCAGCCCTCATGTCCTCCCCTCGCTCCCCCAATATGCATGCTCACCTGCGAGGCTAGCGCCTGCACAGGCAGCCCCAAGCTCGCACCAGAGAGGGCAAGGAGTGTATGTGTGGGTCCAGTTGCACGAGTGGGCTGTCTCAGGATATGATGTGTGGCGGGACGCCGTCCACCTGCGTGGTGCCCCAAATGGAGACCCGGCCTGCATGGACTATGCATCACAGTCTTCGCCTTCCGGATCCGCCACCTGCGACACCCAGTGGCTGTGGCTGCCCTTGCGGCCAGGCCGCGTCCGTCTGCGGCTGATGGCCCACACATTCACTCTTTGGCCTCTCTGGGGAGGGCTCGGGGGTGGTGGCGCACGCGCTTGCACTTAGTCGCAATGGCATGTGGCGTGGTTGGTATGATGGGCAATGGATGGGATGGTGCGAGCCACCTCCCGTGACGTCAGTGCTGCTCGTGCTGTGGTGCGTCCCCCTACACTTCCATTTGACTTGTGCCATGCTAGACGTTGAGGTTCTATTGCCTGCGTGATATGACCAGGAGGAGCGCAGGAGACCTCTCACACACCATGCTCCACTGCCATCCCGTGCCCTGTATCGCCTGTGCGGATTGACTATGTTGGGGTTACACCTGGTCGACTGGGGCTGTGTGTGCCTTGTCAAGGGGCATGGCGGGCGCACAACAGGATCCAGCTTGTCCACAGAGGGTGGGCTGAAGTGCGCCTGGTACCGCTTTGTACGTGTGCCCGGCTGCTGTGCACACACGTGTTCACTCCCCCGACAGGTGTCCTCTCACGATGCCCAGGGAAGCGGTGGTGTACTGTTCATGACCCCTCCCAACACTGCGTGCTCCAACTTGGCATGTGCGCATCTACCCGTCGCACCCACCCACCTGAGCACTGCGTCCATACGACTTCACACGACACATGTGTGTCTTCCACAGTAGTGCTACTCATTTGCGTTGACATCCAATACCAGTGGACTACATGGTCATGTCACGACTGCCGTGTACTTCACATACTCTCATCCTCTCTCATTCGTACTTGTGAAATGAGTCAGCGGAGACAGTTTTGGTTTCAAACATTATATTGAGTCTTCTGTCCTCTGTGATGCAGTATAGTGGACACTACTGGCAGCGGAATACATGTTGAGGATATACTGAGCATGATTGCAAATGGGATAGGGTGTGGGGTTACATGTGATTGGCTGTTGCATGTGGGATGTGGGCTTCAGAGTGACATCTGCTTGGCCAAGGCTGTGCTAATGTACATTTACGTATAGCTGCGGAGCTGCGGACTTTGACACAGACGGTATACATGTAGCCTACCAGACCGCTTGGCATCATGGGCACAGTCCATCTCAGTTCCATGTGACAGGTTTGCTGCGGTTGTTCCTCATGCACGCGTGCATGTGAGATGACATCAGGGCATGTGCTTGCGTGCATGCAGCGGCGTGCCACTTGTTGTTGCACTGTGGTGGTTACTGGACATGTCACAGTCACTGGGGTTGTGTTGTTGTTGTATGCACTTGTCGTCCATGCAAAGGTCCTGGTATGGGATTCCCGGGCGGGGTTGGGAGGGGTGCAGCACCCACAGACTCCAGGCGACCTATTCATGTCCACTGAGCGGTGTGTGTGTCCATGGGCGCTGGATCCATGTCGTGTCCTGGTTGTTCGTGCAGTTCCGTCCATGTGGGTGCGATACACAGAGCCCATGCCACTGCCTCCCACGATGCATGCGGTGTTCCTGGATGTGATGGGGAACAGTGTGCATGTCCCGGTCATATCCGATGTCATGGCGATGTCGTTGATGGTGTGGTTACAGTTGCCGGTCGTTTGGTATGGCTGTTGTGGTGGTGACTGGCCAGTCCGTGCGGAAGCTAAGCATGGGTGCGGGGTTGGACATCATAGGTCACTCGGGGAACCTGCGTTGTGGTCCGACGAATTGACAGGTTGTCAGGTATGCGATGCCGTCCAGCAGGGCTTCCATGTCATTGGTGGTGTACATGTTTGCCAGCCAATGTAGCGGATGGTGGCTGTCAAGGTGTTGTTCGTAAGTTGTCCCTTGGAGGACCATGATGGGGCATGCTGGGTGACATTCGATGTAGCTGTTCTCGATGATCCGTCGTGTGGAGGCACAGTGGTCCCATTTCAGTGCGGGTGCGATGTTGGCCACATACGCCATGCCCCCATAGGCAGAGCAGGCCCTGTCGTGTGCGTCCAGAGGGAGGAGTAGTGGTAGCAGGTCCGCCTTCAGACATGCCGGGTTGGAGAGGCATATCTCGACGGGATGCTGGTAGGGACACCTCCGACAGTAGAAGACGGGCATGACGCAGCTGAACAATGTGATGCGGTAAGTCAGTCGGTAACTTACGTTCAGCAGGGACAGGAGATCGCATCCCAATGTATGGAACAGGTTGGTTTTGTACAGCTTGAGCTGTTCGGCGTAGTTGGGTAGGTGTGTTGCGGTTGCCATTTCGCAGCGGTTCGTTGAGGTGGCGTGCTCCGGCTGTGTGTGCAGTCTGCAATGTGCACGCTCCGAGGTTGCTGTGAGCTCTGTGTAGTCGTAGGGAGACAGGACTTGTGTTCTGTTTGCTTGTTTGGAGGACACGGGCCCTCTTCCCACATGCTTCTCAGACAGTTCAAGGTCAGTGATGTGTGACTCCTTCCAATTAACTTGCATGTGGCCGACATGGGGGAGTGTTTTCTTCTTTCTTCCCCGTCCGTTGTGTGCTTCTGTGATATGCGCTATCTGCCCTGTGGTCGGTCTCCTCGGCATGCCTGTGTTGGTCTATTCTTGGACAATGGCTGTATTCACCGGCTTCTGTCGTAGGGCTGTGGTTTCGGAGTTGGAATGGAAGGTCATTCAGTGCTGTCTGCTCTCCCTTGTGTGGGCGGCAGGCTGCCTTTCCGCTCTGCGTTGGGCCTTGTGTGTGAATGTTATTCTTGGGCCACCTGTTGTCGGTCCCCGGGCTCTTTGGTGTTCCGTTTTATATGTCTTGTTCATATGTGCAGGGTGGTATAGGTGTTTCAGTGTGGTACCGGCGTTCCTCTTCCCGAAGGGGCCCTGCTTCTCCTAGTTGGTGTTGCCGCCGCTGTGTGCTACGCCATGTTTGTTACACTGGGGTGTGTCCTGCTGTTGCGTGACTTCACTGACATGTGTGCGTCGGTTGTGTGGCGTTGGGTGTTGTCCGTGAATTGGGCGTTGGGGACATGTCTGTGGCAGGCCTGTCCCGTGTCATGTGCGTTCGGGGTGGGGCTGATGTGTGTGCTGCTTGGTTGTGTCCCTGTGTCTGTGTGCGACGCATGCATGGCGCTGCGGTTGGCCTCTGCGTTGTGCGCATGTGTGGCGGCGTCATCGGCGCTTTGGGGCCGTGACGGGGTGGTTGGTTCCTAGTCCCAGGTGGTGTGTACACATGTGTTCCGCGATGTTACGATTTGGCCTGTGTGTCATATGTGGATGCAATGGTGAATGTGTAGTGTACACGCGCTGGTGGGGGGTTGTCCGCTTTTTCCGCCCTTGCACTGTGTGCGCTGTTTGCGTGCACTTGTTGTGTGTGTGCCTACCTGCGTCTCCGCGGTACGGTGCGTCCTTGGTGGTGCATCAGCAGAAGCATGGGGAGGGCCTGCAGTGCTGGATTCATGCTCGGGGAGCCGCTTCTTCGTTGTCCGTGCTCGGCATCCGTGTTACCGCTTCGGTTTGTCGTACGGTATCTCTTGGCCGTGGGAGCCGTTTGTTTGCGGCATCGTAATTTATGCGCCGGGCGGGACGTGTTTCGTCGGACGGTGTGTGTCAGTTGGGCTGCGCCGCTACGTGTACGGGCGCACTTTGATGGCGGACGGTGTTGCTGGCTTGCCGGCGGTGTTTGGCCTACTTTTCGCATCGTAATTGGACGGGCGTGTGGACTGCTGCGTGCCGGCGGTAACTGGTGCTTTTTGCATCCGCCAGCACGGCGGTGGTGCTTCCGCCCGCCATCGTAATGTGCCCCTTAATTATTTTATAATATTATTAAGTAAATATATATATATTAGAAAAAAATTAATATATTTTTTTTACATTACATTTATTATTTTTACATTTTAAGCTTTTTTACATTATTTTAACTATGTTTTATTTAATTGTGTTTATTATTTAATTACTTTTATATTATTTTTAATACATTTTAAAAATTTGATATTTTAGTTAACTATATTTTAAACATCGATATTTTGTACTCGATATTTTAGTACTTACCTGTTTGTAGATAGGGACTCGATATTCTGTCCCTCGATATTTTGGCATCGATATTCTGGACAGTCAATATTCTGTCCCTCGATATTTAGTCACTGAACCGACCTGGTCACGTAAACATCCCGCGATGTCACTCTGTATTGGCGATGACACTGTTCTTCTTTTCTCCTAAATGCATTTTTTCCACTTCAGTCCGTTACGGTGCGGTCTTCCACACGCGCTAGCCTATGGAGCAACCAACTATCTTAGATTAGGTAAGAGCCATGTTTCTTAATTGCATGACATGTTGGCTGCTAAGTCACATTTTGGAAGCGCCTGCACGTAGTACGGCAATCATGCTAAAACCTTGATGCACTTGCGAAGCTACCACTATTACGAGTATAGTAATAGATTTTTCCCAGCAGGGGTGGTGTACTTATGTTGGGTGCCCGTCAACGCCGCATATGTTCTTGCTACCCTCGTGGCATGACCTATAGCCGGTGTACCACACCCACTATAGTGTGCACTCGTGCTGGAGAAGAACCATGATTTTATTCCAGAATGGAGTCGTTCTTTAATATGTGTTGTACGTCTTGCATGTCGACCTCATTTTCTGTAAATGTCTTTAGACACCAGATGCATTCAACCATGTGCCATTAAGAGAGGGTTACATTGACTCCTCATTTGTTCTTCTTGTTTTCTCTTATCTACTCCTAGGTTGCGACAGGAGCGGGCATTCAATAAAGTTATTGCCACCTTGTAGTTGCACACAAGGTTGGATCGCTCCGATTTATTAGGGTTCTAGACCCAACCACTTCCACTCACTTTTTTATTCACGCTATTTGGTCCTGAAGAAGCGCCAGGGATCGTTCTGACCACCTAGACGGCGCGAACCATGTTGACCTCTAGTTACTAAGGCACATTATGCCATACCAGTAACTCACGACCTACGGGTTTTTTAACCTGACAAGGGAACCTATACATTACATTTTATTCACTCTGGTATCCCTTAGCCAGTTTTACCATTCACTCACCCACTCACTGTTCTCTTAGAACCCTCTTTCTCACACCCACACTCATCATACGGCAGTACAAACAAAAGATCTCCGCTAAAGCGACCCTCCGGGGGACCCGTAGGACATTGCAGCGCCGGCCCGACGAGGGCAAACGCCTGATGATGAAGCATGACATCCTTCGGTGTGTGTGAGGGCATCAAGAGACAAGACTTGCGCTTGCCTCTAGTATGTGAGATTTAGACCTAGGATCTTACTCTCTTCTTCCTTTCCCTTCCTTCTCTTGTTTGTGGGTGACTACTTGCGACCATACCTGGAACAGTTACCCTTTGGTTTGTGATTAGCATAGGGAGCATGGGTACTGGACCACAATGAGCTCCTAGTCCCCCCCTCTTGCTTTCGGTACAGCTTTGTATTTGATCCTTCCTTGCAAACACAAGTTTCTTCAGAATGAACATGTTCACCCTCTACCTTCTTCGGCACTTCCCCTTGACCAGCACAAATGTTTCATCTATACTGATGGTTTGGCACAACCGGCCATTGGTTCTAAACAGGCTTATTCTGTAGCTTGCACTATTGTCGTAGGTTCAATGAAAGATGGAGTATTCCACTCTACCTTGGTTCATACCCAGTCCCTTGGGGACTGCACGGCCCAGCTGGCTGAATTGAGGGCTCTCCTTTTAGCTCTCTAATATGCTGATCCTGAATTACCCACGCTTGTTGTGTGTGATTCTTTTCTATTGTGTACAGTCTTTCAATGACAATTTGTTCTTTTGGAAACAAAATGATTTTCGGGATTTTAAAGGTAGCAAGATAAAGCATAAAATGCTTTGGGTTCGAGTGGCTGCTCTTAAAGAACGCTTGCCACTTACACATGTTGTACATACCCTGGGCCATCAACGTGCAGGAGCGCATGCTGTTAGCAATTCAATGGCTGATAAAGCAGGCAAATCTGCAGTAGCTACAGTTAAAGAAGCAGCGAGTATATGTTCCATGACTAAAATCAGTTTATGACATCTTGGCGGCCATTGATGCAACTCGGGACGATACTCCCTTTCCGCAGGGATTTCCTTCTAAATATACTTATCAGTTAACTACTGACAAAGTTCCTTTTGTGTCCATTCCTGGGGTTGGAGATCGTTTGATTCCCAACCTTGACCGCAGGCCCTCTTCAATAGTGGCCGCTCATGAAGGTATTGCTTCTGCGCACTTGGGAGTGGCCGCCACTATTTTCCTTTTACAGCAACGCTATTGATGGCGCAGTTTAGATCCAGCAGACTCGCAGATATGTTCTTTGGTGCAATGTTTGTCAGCAAATTAAGAGTTCTACGGACACACCTTTTCATTTCTAATCAGTCGTTTGGCTGCATTTATCTCAATCATTGCTGTCCTCTTATATCCGATAATGCTTTCAAATATATTTTGGTTGCAGTTGATTCTTGCACAAGGTTCCTCTTTCTCTTGCCACAGTGCTCGGCTGACGCTTGCACTGTTATAAAAGACTTGCATGCCTTTGTCAGGACTTATGCCTGTGGCACTTTCCATTTAGACCCGGGTCCAGCTTTTGCCTCTAAGGCATACCGCGAATCAATGATGCTGATGGGAGTGCAGGTGCATTTCTCGTCTCCATATAGGCCCAAGGGCAATTCTGTTGTGGAGCGGATGAACTGTGACTTAAAGCAATCTTTTACAGCAAGGGTATTAGGTACGGGCAGTGGCTAGTTAACTCATCTTTATTGGGTTCAACATCTTCTTAATAACCTCCAAAGAAGATCTCTGGGTGGGCGGACCCCGTATGAAATGCTCTTTGGCATCAAGATGTTTGTTTCAGACAGTGATGGTCTAGACGTTGTGGCGGCTGCCACAACCTTTTTTTAAAAATGTTTTTTATTGAGTTGACAAGTTTACCATGATACAGCGTACACCGAGCGTCCGCGCTGTACATTAAGCACAATCGTACATAAAGTGCAGTTGTTTCCCCCCAAAACTTTTGAACCCCCTAGATACAACAACATGCAAACCCCAACTTATGCCGTGCAGTACTTCATCAGCCCTCCCACAGTAAATATTGTATAGTATTTCTAGGTGCGTCAGAACATCATATTAAACCACATTCACAGTGACACTTGGTGAGTAGTTATATCACATCTGGGTGCCCCAACAGGTGCATTGTCAATGGTGACCAAAAGTCCTTGGGTCTGGAGGCCTCAGGCAGCTCCTCCGCATATATTTCCAACAGTTTTTTACGAATATGTAACGTTACAACGCGATCAAAATGATCGCGGTACGTTACATCGCAGTTTTTACAACGCAAGTCGTTACAACGACTTGCGCTGGAGGGCGCTGGACTTAGGAATAGTATGATTTACTATTCCAACACCAGTCTACGTACAGTAGGGAAGGTGTTGGAATAGTAAATCATACTATTCCTTAGGTTAGAGCGCCATCCAGCGCAAGTCGTTTTAACGACTTGAGTTGTAATACCCGCGATGTAAAGGCATTGCGATGCAATGCCCGTGTGGTAATGGATGTCTCCCGTTCTTTACAGTACACGAGATTCCTAAGCCATTTGATCACGGTTGGAAATGTCCTACCACCCCAGCACATTGCAACTGCACGTTTTGCCAGTAGTGTGGAGATAACCACTATGCGTCTATTGCATGGTTTAATCATTTTCACCAGCCCAAGTAAACAGATTTCAGGCTTACATTCGATTGTATACAATGTCATGACTGAGAGCACCCGAATCACACCCTGCCAAAAATCGTATATGTCCTTACAATCCCAGGCCAGGTGGATGAAATCCACCTCCTCCTCCCCACATCTCACACAACTATCGTCTTCCCGCAATCCATATCAGAACAATTGTCTGCAGGTGCAGAAATTTAAAATGTATTATTCGGAGGTTACAGTTGGCCGTCAGGTGCCCAGTCAGTGCACAGCATGCTTCCCAATCCTCCCAGACTACAGTCTTAGCCAGCTGATTGTTCCACTTATCGAGAGAGGTAGAGCTAGACAACTCGATCTCTCTTTGGGAGGTATTTTATAATCTAGTGATAAATCCCTTACCCTACCCCACTGTTAACACAATTTGTAATGCTTTGAACATCTGTGGCTCATTGGGGAACTCAGGGTATAATGTTCAGACCACCAAGCGCAACCTTGCATAAACGAACCCTTGCATTGACTTGTATGTTTGACCAGCTATAGAGTCATCCAAGGATAAGAACCGCCCTTTAAGATACATGTCCCCAAGTTTAGTAACTCCAACATTCTGCATAATGCTCAGTGCGGATGTGCAGCAATTGGCATAGCTGGCGCGTAGAAACTTCTTCTACCCGCTCGATCATTCAGAGCCCTCCATGCTTGGATCATACATTTGACCGTGTCTATTCCTTTCCTGGTTCCCTCGACTTTAGTGTGCAGAACCATGGCTGTCAACTGAGCCGGGTAGGCAATATCCTCCTCCACAGCCAGGTGCGGCAAATAGCGCTGTGGGAAATACCAATAGTGTGCAAATTGCGCTTGCGCGCACAGATAATTCAGTCTCAGATCAGGGGCTTCAAAACCCCCTGTTCAAACGGCAGCGTCAGGGTGTCCCAGCTACATCTCAGCTGCTTACCTGCCCATACCAATGCCAACAAACATGACTGTAAAGTCTTAAATATTGCCTTATTCAAGACTATTGGAATATTCACGAACCGATATAGCAGTTTGGGGAGGATTGTCATCTTCACGACCGCTATTCTATCAGCCAGTGACAGCAGAAGTCTTGTTCACCTGGCAACCTGCTCAGTTATTTTGGCTATCACTCGCCCATAGTTCATACTGATCACGGTGTCAGGATCCCTATGCACCCACACGCCCAGGTATCTGACCGGCTCAGCAGACCAGGCCAGCGGGAATCCCATCTAAATCTCCCTACTACATTCTGTTAGGGGAAAGGCGGTGGAGCTGCCACAACCTTTGACGTAGATAACCACTGTGCTGTCTTACAGGATCTACAAAAGTGTTGTGATGCTCTGGCTAAAACCTATTTGCCTTCGTCTCAGCCATCTGATTCAGCGGCTCTGATTACTGTTTCTGGCTGGCTTCCTAAGTTGGAGATCTGGTTCGTGAAAAGGTGGTGATCAAGAAAGAATTGTGTCCCTCCTCCCAGGCTCCTGTTCCAGTGCTTGGTCTTCAGGGTTCCGAACTGTGATTTTACCTCCACTACCAGGATACAAAGACAATCGCTTGGTTTCCATTAAACATGTCAAGTTACACCATTTGACCAATACTCAATAGTATGCCTCGGGGTGTCACAAGACAAGATATTCCTTTACAGCCTGTGAGCTCGGTTGCTTCTGATTCTCCCCAGCTGCCGGAAGGGGATGTCGAGTCTTCAGTTGAACTGGTACCGGGTTTATCTTCTTCCCACTCTACAATGGAAATCATTTATTCTGATCCACCCTTCGAGGCCCCTTTGGGAGTGCAAGCTTCGGGTCTACATCCAGACCCCAGCCTCTGTTATGCCACCTGAGTTGTTCTGGTTACTATATCGATTAGGATAATTTTTCTTCTGACAGGTCTTCATTGCCCTCTGTTTTACCCCACCACCAGCACTGATTTGTGTTTTATTTCCTGGTTAAAATGCACTTATCTGGTTCCACCATGGATATATGTCTGGATCGTGTTTTGCATGGAATTCCTGTTCATGTGGACTGGATTTGTGATCTTTTTTTTCCTTTTGATTAATGGCCATTATCTCCCAGACTGTTCTGCTGCAGAACTTGCCGATGGGGGGTTGGCCCCATATTCCTCTTCGCATAAAATTAAACAAGACCAGTCCCTTGTTACATTTCAGAGGTCCCAGTCACTGATGGAATTGTATGCGACAAAGTACCATTCAATGTCTTCGGTCTGACGGAGACCCTACAGATACTATATGTATTCCGTGTTTCCATGGGTTATCAACATTATGGACATCATTTTCTACATAGGGCTAATGGACAGCGTCCCCAATCCAATCATACTCAATGGGAGCATTGCCCAACTCCATCTCAGGGTAGTTCTAATACCTAAAAGAAAAAATACACCTATTTTATAACCTATCTGACCCGATATCATATTATTTTAAATTTGTTCCCACTCTTTCGAAGAAATATATGCTTACATAGACCAAGCTAATATATGCATCCCTTATTATAGACAATTCAGCCCTGAAAGGATATGACTAATGGAAAGATAATATTGATTTGAAATCAGTATGGGGCACTAAGTCATGGCAAGTCCAGGGTACTGAATCTCTATTCCATGCATGCCTGATACCTACGCAAAATATCTTTCTTAATGACATGGTCCAACAGACTACTTGTCTAGAGTTGGCTAAGTTTAAAGAATTGAATACTCCCATTATTTCATCCTTGGCCCTTTTCGATAATTGGCATTCCTATACAAATTATACTGAAGATCACCTAAATAGTATGATACGAAATGGAACATTTAATCCTTATATAATAGCTCTGCCTGGATGGGCACTATGGCCATCAGACACAAATGTTTGTCATTCTCGTTTTCTGAACACTACCTCTGGGTTCAAATTAAATAGACCTGATCCACGTTATCCACAAACGCCGCATTTCAACACTGTTACTACTTATTCTGTAGGTAAATGATGTCAACAATGGCTTGAAAATTCCACTTTGACTGAAGTGGAACAACATATTTCTCTCCTATCGGATGACATAAACCTATCAGATTTCCTTTTGGGTCCAAAAGCCCCCCGTTTGGAACGATTTGTTTATGCTGCATATAATGAATTTTGGAAATGGTCGCAAATGGAGGCTACAATACACCTACACCAACTTGATCAGGATAATTTATACAAAGTGCTTGCTGTTGTCGACAGTAGTATTAATACATTATCATCTCATATCCATACTTTAGATAACATTGTATCATCTGTAATTGATATTGTATAGAATGAAGTGTCTACCTTGTATCATGGTCAGAATCAACTTAGATCAGTTATGCAATTCGGTTGGACACTGCAAACACGAATGGAAGCGTTTCTTGGCATTACCTAAATTGTAGCGCATTATTTTTACCATTTAATTTGACACTTAAACATTAGTCAATGGCTATGAAAAGCACCAGTTATACTATGTTACTTATAGAGAAACTTGAACAGCTTTCCTTCACTGTAGCGGAAACTCATTTTGCGGTATGATTAATACACTGGGTTATCTCGTTGACCATCTTGATCTTTCAGTTCACTGCATGCATGAAAAACTTCCCAGTAGGCAGATATGAACCCCTTGGGAGCAGCTACATACATGAGTTACGGTCCCTTCCCTTTACATATTGTTGTCAGCAAGCTCAGAGAGAGGTTTTTCTTACAGGGGAAGGGTGCAAATTCACTGCCTGTCATTCCCTTGTGTGTCAACAAGTAAAGATTCACAGCGCCTGCAATGTTTCTGCCCCCAATCTTGCTTGTTATTTGAAAGGAACTCCTGTTCCTGCAATTATTCCCACTCTCACACTGCTTTCGATTGGCACTTATCTCGTCCTTAATAATCAGGACTGTTGCGGTCTGCGGGCGGGAATCCCGTATGTGGTGTCTGTTTCCCAGTTAGTTACTTGTTGCAACAATGTCCTGTTTCCCCCTCCAGATGGGAGTGTAGATAGTTCGTTGTGGCCTTCCATTCCAACTCTGAAAACAGATTTCAATAAGTTAAGCCGACTCAAAGCGTTATTGTTTCAAGAAGAAGTGGCTCTCACTTCAACACGTGAGACCTTAGAGTTGCAGGTGGCGAGAACACCTAGTGAAATACAGTCATTGTTAAACACAAATCTCCCCCTTCGTTTCGGGGAATTGATAGATGAAACATTTAATGCGTCTGATACTAAAAGGCCTGGCACTCTTTTTTAAACTTGTGGGCTCTGGCCTTGTGACATCATTTCAGACTATTTTTGGAGTTATACATTCTATTTTTTCCAGCATATTCGGTGAGTTCTCGCTGATGCTCATCTTAATTTGCAGCATCATCGTGATGTTCCTTCTTTTCCTCAATGGCTGCTCCGTTTGTGGTCCTGCCCGGACAGGCATCGCTGCAACTATACCGTGAGTGAATGCTGTAACTTTTTGGAGTGGTGCCTCTAGACGCTATGGATGCCGATTTTTGTCTAACCTTCTGCTATGCTTATTTTACCTGTGTGCAAACTGTGTTTCTTTGCATCCGGTGCCCCTTTCAATGGGCACTGGACATCTGCTTGGCTACACCACCTCAAACTGTCCTGGATTTCGAACTGTTGATGGGCCTATAACCAGGACTGTTCCTTGGGTTGTGGGTTGTGTACAACCCATCCTTATGGTCGATGGCCAGCGGTGATCCCTGTGCAACTGTGCAGTGTCTTCTAGATCTCAGTTTAATCGAAATCACCACAAGTTGCCCTTTCATGGTCTTGTCAACTACTGGATACGAGGAGTACATTTGTTCCTTTGAGCTGCTCAACTGGATGGTTAACATTTCTAAAATGGAAGATTCGAATTTCTTATTGAAATAATTGTCTTTTCAATTGGCATCCTACATCCTGGGTCTCGGCGATACACTTTAATTGGAGATATTTTGACCAGAAAACCTTTTTTTCCAATTTGGCCATAGTCCCTATAGGAGACACTGACTATGAACTGTTGCGAACGCTTTGGTTCTGTTTATCACCTGATTTCTGTCATCATTTTGGTGCTACCATCCTGACCAAAGGGAGGGTGTCATATGTCCTGTGCAGGCCCATTGTCGTTTTCCCTATGTTAGCATGAGCACGTTGCAGACTGTCCTCTGCTTTGTGCATGTTACTATACAAATGTATTTTGCTTTGTGCCACACTATACTTTCACACAGAACCTGCTGTTTTCACATTGTGTTCTTTCCTGGGATTTAGTCTGAACACTGTAGACAAGGTCAAACAACAAAGCCCCTTGTTATTCTGTTCTGGTCAGGCCCTAGCACCTAGACAAAACACACAAATGCAGCTGTTGTTTGGGAACATGTACTTTTGTCATATAGGTATGCATGAATAGGTAACAGCACACTTGGAGAAGGAACTTTCCAGGGAAGAGATCGTAACAGCCCCTGAGATGTAGAACTTTCATCTGCGTATGCTAAGTTACGGGGTCTGCTGCCAACACCCAGAGATCTTCTGATATATAATCATTTTTTCTTCTGTAGAAGGCGAGGGAGATTAGGTTATTCTGTCATATACAATGCCAGCTCCTTTCATGATTTATGGACTACATACTATTCTCACTGTATTTGTGTTAGGTATTTTCTTACTTATTGTGGCACGTACACTGCATACTAGAGCACAATAGTTAAAATAAACATTTTAAACTTCTCTTGTGTCTCTGAAAGAACTTATTGTGGACTAGCACGAGTGTGAGAGCGAAACGGTGTGTCCTGCAACCTCGAATCCTGAAAGTGTCAGGGGTGTTCTGTTCTGGGGTGTCTAATCACTTGTGCCTCTGTGAGTGAGTAGGAGGGCAAGAGAGACACTATAGCTAGTCGGTCCCGGGCTCATGGGTGCTCAGGTGGTGGGATGACTCAGTCCCTGCCTACTAAGGTTCTATGATCCCAAGCACAGTTCTGTGACTCCGCAGAATCCTTGCAACAATACACACACTTTACTGTGACATACTAACTGCCCCATTCTCCCCAACTTGGGTGAGTTGGACTGGAGCAGGGGCACTGCTCTTGTGCTCTGCGGGGCGGATGCGGGGATGTGACTCTGTGGTACAGCGCTTGCTTCGCATGTATGGGGTTCCGGCTTCAGTCCCCGGCGTCTCCAGGGGTCTCTGTATTGCATGGGTTCGGCTCCTTTCGAGCTCTGCTCCGCATTTACGCGTTCCTGGGTTGGTTCCTGGAGTGCCCTTCCTTTGGTGCATCGGCGCCTGCTGTTTTGCTGAGCTTCCGATCCTGTGTTTGCACGCTCTGTTGTGTGTTGTGTTGTGTTGTGGGGTCTAAAGTGCTGAATGCGATGGCGTGGCTTGCTGTC
The DNA here is from genome assembly GCA_963921515.1 of Calotriton arnoldi. Classification (NCBI taxonomy): domain Eukaryota; kingdom Metazoa; phylum Chordata; class Amphibia; order Caudata; family Salamandridae; genus Calotriton; species Calotriton arnoldi. The sequence continues at coordinate 147,476 of CAWUFW010004404.1, read as the reverse complement.
TGCGCGGTTGGGATCCCGTGTCGCTAGCTCTCTGCTCCTGCCCGTGGCTCCCACCCTCTTCCACTTTGGGGCTGGTCGTCTGGAGCGGTCACTGTGGGGTGACGGTGGGGCCTGCCCGGTTCTGGGGCGGCTCCGTGTCCCTCTGCTCTGTGGGGCTTCCTTCTGTCTTCTTTTTATGCTCCGGTAGCCAGGTCTGTGCGCTGGCGGTGGGGCCTTGTTGTCTGGTGGCCCCCTCTTCCTCTTGGCAGCTTCCTTCCCCCGGCCTGTGGTGGCCGTTGCTGCCTCTTTCCGCTTGGTTGTGCTGCGGGAGGCTGGGGTGTCTGTCTTTGGTGCTGGGGTGCCCGGTTCTTGTCTCGGGTGCCTCGGTGCGGTGGCTCGCTGTTGGTGCTCTCTCCGTGCGTGCCCTCTGGACTTCTGTTCCTTGGGGTTCCTATGCCCGTCGGGCAGGACTCTGCTTGTGTGAGCGGCCGGGCTCTGTTCCCTCCTACTGTGCTCTCGGGCCTTGTCGGTGCTTCCTTTGGGGTGCTCCGGGGGCTGTGAGCTGTGCTGGGGTCCTTGTGTTGTGGGCTCTGCTGCTCCCTTTGGCGGCTGTGGCTCGTGGGGGTGCCAGTTTTGTCCCGGGGCCTCCTGCCTGCTTGCTTGCATTCTGCCCCCTGCTGCTTGCTCTGCGGGTCGGGGTCGCCTCTCGCGTCCTCGGTTGCGGCCTGTTGGGTTGCGCTTCTGGTCCTCTGTGCTCCGGGCTCCTCCGGGGCTCCCTGCCCCCAGCTGGTGGTGGGACGGTGTTCCTACTACTTTGACGGCTGCGCGGGGGGGGTCCTGATGGCTCCCCTTTGTTCCTGTTGGCCTGCCCCGCTTTTCTTGCTGCCCCGCTTTCCTTGCTGCTCCTGTGCGTCCCTGTTTCTCGGGGTGTCGCGGGTGTTTGGTTGTGGCTTCTGCTCCGCTTGGGTGTGCTGGGTGTTATCCTCCGCTTCCTGGCTTCTGCGGGGTTGGTGCACGAGGGCTCCTGGTTCCTGGCTTTACGTCCTCGCGTCTCTTGGGCTGCGCCTGGTTCTCCTTGTGGCTTCCTGGTGTCGTGCCCTGTGATCTAGGGGGCTCTCTGCCCCCTCTGCCTGCGGGTCCGGTTTGCGTTTTTCCGGCTTCCGTTCCGTTCTGTGGGTTGGCCTCTGTGTTCCAGGGTTGCTCGTGCTGCCTCGTGTGCGGCTGTTCTGTTCTCCTTTGCTCCGGCCCGGGGCTTCGGGTGTTTGTCCCGGGGCCTTCTGTGTGCTTGAGTTGCTTTCGGGTCTGGCTGGTTGGTGCTGTCTCCGGCTGCTTGCCTCTTCCTTGCTGGGTGCTTCTGTCTTTGGTTGCTCCTGCCCTGGCACTCCCTGTGCTTGCCCTTGGCTTGCTTCGGTGCTCCTGGCCACCCCTCCTGGTTCTGCCGACGTTCCTGCTCTAGTCTGGTCTCTGGGGTTCCGCTTGGTCGGGCCTGGTTTGTTCCTGGTTGGGGCCGCCTGGGGGTGCCTGGTGTGGGCTTCTCCGGCTTGGGTGGTTGGGCGCCTGCTCTTCCTTTCCTTTGCGTCCCCCCCGGGGTTTGTTTCCGGTGGCCGGTCGCCTTTGGTCCCTGGGGTTCGTGCTGCTGCTGTTTGGGCCTGGCTGTCTTTCGCTGCTGCTGTGTCCTTGGCGTGGCTCCTGTTTCCCCTCTCCTGTTCTGCGTTTCTCCTGGTTGGGGGTCCATCTGGGCTCTGGGTGCGTTTGCTCCCTGGGGGGTCCTGTTCTCATCTGGTTCCCGTCGTGGATGCCTGGCTGGGTGTCTGCTGGGGTTTTCCCGCTCCTGCGGGTTTTGAGCGCCTGTTGGTCACCTTTTCGGCTCTGCATCCCTGCCTGTGCTCTCTTTGTGTGTCCTGGCGGGGCTTTGTGCAGGTTTGTGGCCCTGTCCTGGTGGGTCCTTCTGGGCCTGCTCCTGCCGGCGGTTCTCTTCCCGGGCTTGGTTCGCCTGTGGTTGGGTTTCCCTTTTTTCTGCCTGGTCCTGGGGCTTCCGCTGGGTGCTGTTGGGCTTCGGGTTTCCCCTTTGCCCCGGTGCTCCTTCTTCGTTGGGTTGCGGTTCCCCTGTTCGGGCCTGTGTGGGGTCCTGGTGTTCGGTGCTTCTGGGTTGGTGTGTCCTGGGTTGCCTCCTGTTGCTCCGGGTCTGCCGGCTTCCTGCTGGTTCGGGGTGGCCTCGGGCTGTGCCTCCTTGGCTTGCTGACTGTGCTGTCACTTTTCGGCCGGTTTTGGGGTGTGTTTTGCTGGGCGTTCCTGGTTCTTCCTGGTTCTGGTGTCCTGGCTCGCTCCTGTCTTCCCTTGCTTCCCCGGGCTCTGTTCCCGGTGTGTGTCTGTTTGGGTGCCCCCCCCTTCTCTGGTTGGGGTGCAGTTCTGTGGTGTTCCTCTTGCCTCTGTGGGGTCCGCCCTCCTGGCTGCGGGTTGTCTGGGGTTTTGCTGCTGCTTGGCCCTCTGCCTTCTCTGCTTCCTCCGGTTTCCGCTTTGGCGGTTTCCTATGTTTCTTTTTCCGGCCTTCTGTGTGGTCCGGCTGTGGGGTGCTGGGGGTCTCTGTTCCTCCCTGCCTTTTTGCTTTGGCCTGGGCGCGGCGTGGGCTCCGTCCGGGGGTTGGTTGGGCCTGTGGGTCCTCCTGTGTCGGCTGGTTGCTTGGCTCCGGTCCTGGCTCATTGGTTCGGTGGGTTCGTGCCTGGTTGTTTCCTGGTTTGGGGGCTGCCGGGGGTTCCCGGTTGCCCTGGACTCCCGTCCTGCCTTGTTTCCCCCCCCTTTTGGGGTTGGGGGTTTTTGGGGGTTGTGCCGGTGGCCCTGTCCCCGCCCTTGCTGGGCTTGTTTGTTATTGGTTTCCGGTCTTTGCTGGCCTCCCCGTTGTTGGTCGGTTTTTGGCTGGTTCTTTCTGGGGGCATCTCTGGCCTGTGGTCTTTGGGTTGTCCTCCTCTGCCCTTTCTGTTCTGGGTTTGGTGGCCTTCCTGGTTTGGTTTGCGGCCTCCTTGCCTGTGGGGTTTTTTCTTGGCTTCCTGGGGTTTCGGGTCTCTGTCTCCTTCCCTGTCCTTGTTGGTTTGGTTGGGATCTCACTCCTGTTCGGCCCCTGGGCTCTTGCTGCGGCTCCTCCCTCTGGGCTTGGTGCTTGGTGGTTGTCGTTTGGTGGCCCTGGGGGTGCTGGTTTTTCTTCCTGGTTCCTGGGCCTCCTCGGCGGGGTTTGGTTGGCTTTCTCCTCTGGGCTCTCTGGGGCCGGGTCGTTCGGTTTGGTGGGGTGGGCCGGTTTCTGGCCTGTGCTTTCCTCCTTCCTTGTTGGTCTGGGTGCTTGTGCCTGCGCTCTGTTGGCCGGTCTTGGCTTCTTTCTTTGGCCTTCTTTCTTTGGCCTTCTTCGGGCCGGTCCCTGTTTGCTCTGTTCTGTGTGGCTGCCGGGTCCTGTATGCCCTCCTGGTGGTTCTGGGCTGGGCGGCCTTGTCCGGTGGGTTCCTTGGCCGTGTCCTTTGGGTCTTGGTCCTGGTTGCCCTGTCTCCGGTTTCTCTGGTTGTCGGCCTCCTTGTTGGGGCCCTGGCCTTCTGTTTCTCTTGGTTGTCTCCGGTCCTTGTTTGGTCCTTGCTGTCCTGTTCTGGGTTGCGGGCCGGTTGCTTCCTGCGGTCCCCCTTTCCCTCCTTCTCGGTGCTCCCTTGGGTTGCTGCTTTTGTTGTGGTTTCCTGGGTGAGCTTGTGGGTTCGGAAGGCCGGTTTTCTGCTTTGGTATTCTCCACTTTGTAATGAATGGGACGAGGACATAAGGGACCTGGGGGTTATGCTCTATTTCTTACCGGTAATCTTCATTACTCCGGGTCCCGTTGTCCTCGTCCCATTCATTCATCCCTCCCTCCCGCCCGGGCGGCCGGCCTTCCTGTTTGGGCTTGGTTGTGCAGGCGGGATGCTGGGTGAGTACTGCTTATGTACTCCCGGTGGGAGGGGCAGTGTTAGGGTCCCAGCATTCCTCTTGTTTTTTTCTGTTGGGAGATGGTTATCTCCACTTTGTAATGAATGGGACGAGGACAACGGGACCCGGAGTAATGAAGATTAACGGTAAGTAATAGAGCATTATGAGTCGTACCATGAAGGGGAGAAGCAAAAAATGAGCAATAATGCTGGCTCGCACTGGCTAATAGCTTCACCTGCACCATGTTTCTTTAAAAGAAATGTTTTCATCTATAATCATTTGACAGACTTACTGACATCTGCCAGTAGTGCAACTTCAAGAAAATGCAGTCAATGTGTTAGCACAATAAAATTTTGCCAGTTATTCCTGTCATGATTAACCATCCTGACTAGCTACTGTGTTAAAACACACTCATAGCAGACCTGATAAAAAGTGTACTATCACTGCATACCCTCCAAGACAGACTTTCAGTGCACATGCTCAAAAACACGGAAGCAACTCACCTACTCAAAACACATGCTAGGGGTGAGCATACTCCAAAACGTCACCTGCTCTCAAACATGGCTGCAAAATCACACATAATTCAACAGACCAGTGGGTAAATCCGGTTGACCAAATAGCTCCTCTATGTATGCATATTATGTATGATTTTTTTGGGGGAAAGAGTTAGGGGCATATTAGCAAGAAGAGGCGATAATCATCGCTAACCCTTCTTAGCGTGATTTTTTTTATCGCCGGCTATCGCTGGAATATATCGCCACGCTAACGCTGTATTAGCAACGATTAGCGCTATGGCGATCAATATTCCAGCGATAGCGGGGGAAATGGGCCAACATCGCTGAAAAACCAGCGATGTTGGATGGAGAAGGGAGAACACCTTGCTGATACGACCCTGTGGTCGTATCAGCATAATCCACCCCCCATGTTAGGTATGGCTAACACCTGCTAATTGCAGGTGTTAAATAAATGGCGATGACCCCGGTTAGCGCGACTTTTCACGTCGCTAACTGGGGCCATGGCCACCTTGCTAATAGGCGATAGGCCTGTTAGCGAGTGTTTCCCAGGTTTGTTCGTCGGGAACGCCCACTTTGCATGTCATTAGCGATAAATATCGCTGACATGCAAAGCGGTAAAAAACGGGCGCTAATGCCCGCAAACTGTCGCTAACTGCTGTTAGAGACAGTTTGCTGATAGGGCGATATAAATATCGCCGCTTTAGCGGCAAAAAGTGCCGCTAAAGCGGCGATAGTGCCCTTGCTAATATGCCCCTTAGTCTTTCAAAAAGGCCAGAACTAAGAAGCGGATGTTAGCCTGTCATCTAGAGACAAAGGGACAATCAATGAGTGGCAGATAGACACCAATAGGCAAAAGGGCAGTCAGATCAGAGGTATGACAATGGTTAATGAATGGAAACGATAGACTTAAACCCACTGACAGAGCGAGAAACATTGAAAAGTGTGAAAAGTCCTTGTGACAAAGTAAAAGTCAGTCAGACTCTAAGGGGCATATTATCAAGAACGGAGTTATAATTATCGCCGCTTTAGCGGCAGAAAACTGCCGCTAAACGGCGATAATGGGCTTGATAATATGAACTTGAGAATTCCAATAGAAGCCCATGTTGACATCAGAACATGGGCTTCTATTGGAATTCTCAAGGGCATATTATCAAGCCCATTATCGCCGCTTTAGCTGCAGTTTTCTGCCGCTAAAGCGGCGATAATTTTAACGCCGTTTCTTGATAATATGCCCCCAAGTTACACAACAAGAGGCATCAGACAGACTACACACACACAGTGACACCGGGAGAGCCTAGAGAAAGGATTTGAACACACCTGATGACAGAGTGAAGGAGAGGGGCAGATAGACAGGTGGAAAAAGAGCCAAAGAATGGAAAGAATTGCACAGGCACCAAGAGACAGAAAAAGAGACAAAGCAGAGAATAAAAAGACTTCCACAGATAAGGAGAGAGCTATACAGAGATAGTCACTTAGACCTGGATAAAGTGAAAATCTGACATGCACCAAGTAACGTATGGAAGTATAAAAGACATGCATAGACATAAGAAGAGACAGAGAGAGGCAGACTCCACATGACACAGAAAGAGGCAAGGGTGAGTATAGATATGTACTCCATGATGTAGAATGAAACAGATTGGTGGGAGAGGATGGCAAATAGCCAAGAGGCATTGAAATAAGCTTTGATAAGGTAGCATGACATCCTGAGGCACAGAGAGCCAGGGGAGTGACAGACACACACACATTAATGCGAGGACAAAGAAAAAGGAGTGGAGATGCCAACAGATACCGAGTGGCACATGGAAGGAGAGCGAGTAACTAAACAAGAGGCAAGGAGGGTGACAGGAAAGTGATAGACTGGCACACATAGGCATGGGGAGAGGAAAAAGAAAGATGCGCACTCAGAACAAACTGATAGATAGTGAAGAGACAATTAGACATCAGAAGCACAAGAAGAGAGAGAGTCTCAGAGAGAGAGAGATCAAAGCATCCAAGTACAATCAGACAGACAGACAGACAGACAGACAGGGAGAAAAGCACATACACACACGCACATAGAGAAACAGAAACAAATAAGAACTCTTTCAGAAACAGTGTTAAGTAGACACAAAAGGATATGCGAGACAGTGAGACACCAAGAGACAAAGGAAAATCCATAGGTGAGATTAACAGATATACATGGACACAATCAAACATAAAAGAGAAGGACATACAAACAGTTATTCCGAGAGTGAGAAGATAACTGATAGAACTCCAGAAAGGACACACAAACAGGTATTCCGAGAGTCAGAAGACAGCTGAAAAATCTCCAGACACAATGGGAGAGTAACAAGATGGACAAAGCGAGCAATAAGGGGATGTTTGGAGGCAGAAATAAAGTCAGTGGCCAGACAGGCAGTAAATACAAAAATTCATTGCACACAGTAGGCCAGATTTACTACTATTTGGTGCAACGCAATACAGCCAGACAACTTGCTGTGTTGCACTGCATCAAATGGAGCGGGCAGTAATGTACCATATTTACTTAGCTATGGCACATTCCTGCTTTCTCTGTACACTGTCGTACTTGTGGCTGCCAAGCTCCAATGCAGGCCCCCTTGCACTTTGGTGCAAGGGTGCCTGCTTCACAGGTAGGATTGTTTTTGTGCAGGACTTCCTGCACAAAAACAATCCTCTGAGACATTTTCTTCTTTCTATGAGTGCTGCAAAATAAAGCACTCATCAAAAGAGGACGAAACAAAGAGAGAAACATGCAGATTCCTCCTTGGTGCGCCTCTCATGGGAAGGCATAGAATTTCGATGCATTCCCAGGTTTACTAGTGTTAGTAAATGTGTGAATGTGCCTAAAACCAAGAATGGATGTGTGAGAACACCCACACTCCACGCATGGAATGCCTTCTCAACGCAGAGTAACTAAAGGAAGCGACTTGGGCTGCCTTGCATTACTTCAGATTTACTAGGCCACACCTGCTGTGTCGCATAGTAAATCTGACAATGGCTTTCGTCGCTTTGCATCATCTTGCATGATGCAATGGCGATGCAAGCCCTTAGTAAATCTGGGACATTGAGTCATACAGATATTGACATAGATTTAACAAGATTTTGCATCGAGGTTGCGACACTTTTTCAGAGCAGCCCAAAGCAACATCCATGTTGGGATTTATCAAGTCACACAAATCATCATTTGCGTGGGATTTTATTCCAAAAGTAAGGCGAGGCAGTACATATCGCTGTTATGCTTTACTTTGCATCTTCGAGGCGTTACATGGGTTGAGCATGGGCATTCCTGTGCATCTACCAATGTATTTTGACACAAACCCATATTTACTAAAGTTAGTAAACATAGGTTTACGCCAATATTGCCATGCCTGCTCGAGTTTGGCATGGATGGCATAATGAGGAGAAGCATCTTTATTTCTCCTCATTACTTCCTCTTTACATGTGTGCTGTATTCTGCAGCATACATACAAAGATGAATGAACCTCTAAGAATAGTTTTTGTGCAGGGAAGGATGCCTTTCTGCACAACAACTATTCTGACCCAAACGTAGGCACCCTTGCGTCATTCGGACAGAGACATTGCAATCAACATCAACAGCCCGGGTGGAGGCTGAGGAGGCTGATGGGGGGGACATTGAGAGGGACACCACCCTCCAGGGGGATGATGATTGTGGGTCTCCCCCTGGCCCACAAGAACTAGAAATGGAGCTGGTGGCCCCTGAGCAAGCCCCAACACCATCTGGGCCTGCCACCGACCCCTCCTTAACTCTTGAGTCCCTCATTCGATCTGGGCCTCCAGCTGCAACCCCTGCCACTACTCCCCCTCCAAGTGCCTGCCACGAAGAGCTGAGCGAGATGTCTGCCCCCAAAACCCCACACCCCTCATGTTGGAGCCAAACCCCTCCATGTGTGGTTGCTCCTGCGACTTTCTCCCAGGAAGTGATGATGGCAGATGATAATGTCCGGACTGTGGTCTCTCGGAGCTTACAGGAGGTCAGAGATGAGCTCAGTTTGTTCCAAGAGTCACAGTCCAGACTTTTGGAGAACATCAATGCCTGCACCACTTGCTTGGGTGCAGCCATATTGTCTGCGTTGTCCCAAAGACCCACCCAAAACACTGTTGTTGTGTGCCCAAGTGTGTTTTTCCTCTCTGTTTTCCCTACTACCCCTTGTGTTGTATGCTCCTGTGAGGTGTCTGGTCCTGCATCAGCCAGCCACAGTGAGTCTACAGGTGAGGAGGATCTAGACATAGTCATCCAAGAGGACAGTGAGAATGGCCAGTGACTGTGTCCTCCCAAACCTGGGCACTGAAAGAGAAACTACATGTGTCTTGGGGGGCGGACATTATTTTTTACGTTGAGCACGGACTCTTATTTTAAGACAATGACTTGACTGCCGACTTCATTTTATTTAACCCTTGTACATAGACTGATTTCCCTGATACTTCCTGATGTGTTTCTATTATGTCCCCCAACCCCCTCCAAGTTCCCTTGCCCATTCTGCTTGAAGATTTTTTTTTCCTTTCTCCCTTTCCATTGGACAGCATTATTAAAAATGTTTGTTTAAGGATTTGTTTTACAACTAAGATTTTGATCACAATATAAAATATTGTTCCAAACCATGTCTCTGTTTTGTGTTTTCAATTATATATGTTGGATTCAAATTAGTGAAGCCTACATCTACAGGTGATTTGCTATTCTTTCAAAATGATACCCTGTAACACGGATGGTCCTACAAATCAACATGTAGTACTCACACACATTTATAGTCACATATATGTCCTACAACCAGAGTAACCATTTGAACATAATCAAATAGTAATCAACTCAGGACAGAAGTATTGATTTGTGTAAAATATGAAGTTTATTTACATATCTTTTGAGTATTTACATATTTACAGTTGTCACTGGGGATCTCTCTTGTGACTTCGCGAATATGGTGGTGAATATCTCTGTGAGTTAGTTTTGGTGTGTGGGTGGGTGTGTGGCACCTGCCTGTGCAGGTGGGTTAGTTTGTTCAGCTGAGAAGGGTGGGGGCTGTATAGTTGGTTGGGGTGCCTATACATGGCGGCTGCCTGTACAGTTGGGGGATGGGCCTGTACAGGTGGGGTGCCTGTTTGGCGGACACAACTGTACAGGTGGGTGGTGCCTGTACAGGTGTGGGGTGTCTGTGTAGGGGGGGTGCCTAAATGGGAGGAGCCTGTATAGGTGGGGGTACCTGTACAGGGGGTGCGTTAATGGGGGTGCCTAAACAGGTGAGGGGGCCTTACAAGGGGACGTGCCTGGGCAGGTGGGTGGCATGCCTGTGCAGTTGGGGGGATGCCTGTGCATTTGGGGAGGTGCCTGTGCAGGTGGTGTACAGGTGGCTGAGTGGGTGGGATGCAGGCTGGTGTGTTAAGTCCCCTCCATGTATTGACCATGAAGGAAGACTTTGAAACAATTTCAACATGCCTCTATCATTTTAATAGCAATGGCATGATGTCTTGTACTCTCTTCCCTATAGATTCATATTTCGTCATGATGCATCCGTGACAAGTCTTGGCAACATATCACAATACTGTTCAAGACACGGGTCTGCCTGTCAGTCATATGAGGGATTTCATGCAGTGAGTCTGAAATGTGAGACTGAGGAGCCCATATTGCACAAATGACCTGCCTCACATCAGACTGTTGTTGGAAAAAATCTTCCTCCCACTGGCCAACATGAGCATCTGCCATTGCCCTTCCGCATGGGACACCCTCTGATGTGACAGTCATGTCTACCAGCATGGGGAGGGGTGGTATGTCGGAGGCTGTAGGGGGGAATTCATGCCTAGGGGATACCTGCTGCTCACCAGGGGGTGTTATGTCCTTCGGATGCTTGAGAGAAGGCCTGGGATGCACTGTCATGGGAGGAGTGCATAGGAGAATCAACACATCGACCTTGGATGTGATGGCTGTGAGGAGGTGATCGTTGCGTTGGGGGAGGTGAACTCTGTGGCTGGTTGGATGACTGCTGGGAACGGGAAATCTGCAAAAGGGAAGTGGGAGGTACAATGCTGGCGGGATCTGATGTTGCCTTCAGTCTTTTGTCCAAAGGAAAACAATGCACTCTCCCTCATCCATGTCCTCTTCCGCCACCAGCACCTGTTTATCTACTTCCTCGTCTTGTTGAGTAGTGCTGACCGCTGACATGCTGCTTGGAGGAGGATCGGGTTCTGTACTCAGATTGCCCACTGACCTCCTCAGGTGGATGGTTCAGATTCATCAAGCAACTCATTGGGGCCGATTCCGATCTCGGCCGGTAGTGCTCCGAATCGGATTCGGATTCACCGGATCCGATTCGGAGCCCTGTTTCCCGACCGAATCGTACGCGGGTCCGGCCGAGCGAGTACGATGCAAGCACCCGCGAAATCGCCGACCGACTCGAACGCGGCTTCAACACGCTCCGACCGACTCGCATGGACACGACTCGCACCGCGCTATGGAGACGTTTCCCGGCCTGGTAAGTACGATGCGCGCCGCGAGCAGTCCGACCGACTCGCGCCGTCCGGCTCGAAAAAGCTGTCGGAGCCGGACTTTGGGGGTCCGCGTCGGACCCCCCTGTACGCATAGGCGCGCGAGTCGCACACAGGGGGGACCCATGGGTCCCCCCTACCTGTGCATGTACGCCGCGATGCGCATGGACGCGTACCCGCTGTAGGGGCGCCCTTGTCCGCCTCGCACCCATTGAGTCAATGGGAGCCCGCGTACGCGTTGTACGACCGGCTCCCATTGACTTCAATGGGAGTCCGACCGAATCGAGTCCGATGGCATACGTGCGCATCGTACTCGTTCGGTCGGGCTGCTGGGGTCCGATTCAATCGGGAATCTCTCCGGGTCCGTCTCGGTCGGAGAGATTTCCGGCCCGAATCGGAATCGGCCCCATTGTCTCTAGCACCTGAACATATAAAGTATTTGCCATAGTATATCATGTGCTACAACACAATAGTTTCAACAATTCTTCTTTGCATCTATCTGAAGTTCCACATGTGATGTGGTTTGTGTAAACCTACATGAGACAGCTCACACTGTAGCATTGAGATGTTCAATGAAGATGTGCAATGCAGAATCACACTCACCAGCTCCAGCCACAGATGTGTGTGGTACTGAGATCTCGCTTTGATGGCAGCTGCTGAACCCAGCTCCTTGAATGTATGGCAGAAGACATGATCCTTGATACCGCAGTCTTCAGAAGGAAGTGACACCTTGATTATTGTTCAGCATGAATAATAAATAAACATGCATAATAAACACAGACATCACTGATTATGTTGGGAACATATCAAACGCCAACATTAGATGCTTAGAAAAAGAGGCTGCATCTGCAAAATTGCTTTTACAATGAATTGGTAATTGTGAACTCTATCGTAAATAATAGTTTACAACATTATATGGTGGCACTTACCTGATGGACGGATGCTAGTGGGTCTGACTGCTGCAGCCAGAAGGTCCCCCAAATCCCTGGATGAGGTACTTTGGATGACTGAGGTACTTCTGACAGTAGCTGTAATGAAACAAACATATCCATATTACACTACAAAGGATGATGTGTATAATATTACATTTATGTGTCATTAGAATACACTTTCAACACAGTTAGTGCTCCTCCTCTTTAGATGAAACAATATAAGCAATTAGGTACATACTTTATTATTTTAATGCATTCATTAGCCAATATGTGGTGAAGTAGTATACTTTTATGAACCATACCTGAGCATATGGAGATGGATGACAACAGGGATATTTGACACAGACCACATGCTGCTAACTTGCCATCCAATATATTAGACTATGAGCGTTACATAAAGTTATATGTAAGTGACCTTACCAGGGTCTACCATCTGCCCAGTGTGTGGTGCCTGACCATTTGTCACACCAGTACGTAGAGCAGATGTCACTGTGGCATGTGTTGCCCTGGCCAATGTCACAGGGCATAAAAGGATATGAGTATAATTTAATTATCATTGTTGTTGACATATGCTAAACCCAACCTATGCTAGCTATTATCAAACAAATGATAGAGTTTAAGAAAAATATCTATAGGTTGTCTGATAATAATGTAGTACAAGGGACCCACGTATGGGCATATTTACTTACCAGTTTGTGCCAATGGTAGTGGTTGATCTATCCCATGGCGTTGCTTTCCTGCAAGTGCAGGAACCTCTGCTCCAGTGATTGGATCTACTCTGGGAGTATGTGGAAATTAAATAGAGAAGTCAACAGATAAATGTAACAAATGATGATTGTATACAACGTTCAACTTTTTGCATTTACAATGTAACTATGATGTTTAATAATTCATGCACAAGTTCATGTGCCAGTTACAAACCTTAATTGAAATCACCAGCAGAGATGGTCAACAATTTGTGAAGAAGAATTTGGAAGTTAAAACTCATATTAAACATTTTACTAATAAAGTCATTGGGCCTGATTCACAAAGACCCTCTGCAGTCATGGAAGAATCTTTGCACTGCAGTTTCTTATTGAAGAGATTCTGCCACAAGTGTGGAGGCTCTTTGTGAATTGGGCCCATTGTTTAACCATCACATCTTACCCGACACCACAATAAGGTTGTCAGTCACAGGCAACCTATACAGCAGGTGGGGGTGCATGATGGAGAGGCCGTCCTTCTCAAGTGGTGTGAGATGGCAACGGATTCCAGTTTGTCTACCAGGGAGAGCTCTAGCCACCACTATCCTGGTGAACTTTACGTTCACCCATCTCCTTTCATCCTGCCACTACTCTTTGATGTCAGTGATGGTCCGGACATCCTCCCGCAATGCACTGACTGCATTAGCCAACTGCTGCCATAGAGCTACATTCTGTCTTGCACTGGTGAGGTATGAACGATGGCCATGGAGCTTTTTGTAGTTCTCCACTACAAACTTGACTATCAATAGGGTCTCCTCCTCTTTGAAGTTTTTCTTCCTCCTCACGTTCAACATATTTAGACTTGATAGATGAGCATGACAAGGTAGGGCGCAGAGCAGCCACATTAAGAATGTGTTTGGAAAAAACAGAGGCTTGGATGTGTGCTAATTTTATGTGGTTTACAGTGCATGGGTTGCAGGTGGCATTAATTGTCTGCAGATGTATGTAATTACACTTTCCCTGCCCCATGTGCAGACCTTCTGTTCTGAGTGTGGAGGTTCCGCCCCAGATGCAGATGTTCAGTCTTGAGTGTGTAGATTCTGCAATCGAGGCAGAGGTTCCGCCTCGAATGCGGCATGTCTGCCCCGAGTGCTGGACCTCCGCAGGCATAAAGATACTACTCGTAAGTCCCTTTGTGAACGCCTAAAAAGTAGTGAAGTTAGACTTTTGGTCTAAGTTAGACTTTTGGACTAACTTTACCTTTGTGAATCGGGCCCTATGTGTAGAATATGCTACAAACAGCCAATTTGCCTTTGAAATACAAAAATGATAGCACTGGCTGATGTCCCTGTCACAGAGTTAACTAACCGCTACAATATATTAATAGAAAGCACTTTCTACCAACAACATGAATACAAATTGACCCCCCTGATGGATTATTTCGAAGACACTTGGGTTGCAGACTTCATCGCTCCATACATAGACGTCAACCCAATTTCAAATACTATGGTGGAATGTCTATGACAGCACCTTGGCACACGGTGCCTTCCACACGGTCAGGGATGTTCAGAGGGGCACCCAGGCCCCATAACATAGGGCCAGGGGGAAAGGGGGCCCTACCAGGGGCCCCGAAACTCACTTTCCGCCTGCCTTTTCATGGCGGGAGGATCACCATGAAAGGGCAGGCAGAAAGCAACATTCTAATCCCTACGGCAGATCCAAGGCTGGCTCCGCTGCTATTTTGGGATTACAATTCTGCCTGCTGCCCTGATGGGCTCTGTAAGCCTGTCAGACGTGGAGCGGAATTCCCCGCGGGTTTCCCTCCAACCGCCAATATCATAATACGACGGTCGGACAAAAACCTATGATTTCGGCCGGAAAGCCTCCGACGAGTTGTCGGCTGGCTTTCCGCCTGACATCAAAATGAGGGCCTAAATGTTTAAAAAACCCACAGACAACACCAAGACTAACCTCTAGAACTCCCCCCCACACCCCCACCCTCAGAAACCTTAAGGAAACCTTAAAAAAGGTCTTAATTGTTCCGACAAACAGCAGCTCCTTACTGCAACTTGGATCCTGGAAAATAGACTAAAAATGACACAAATAGACTACAAAATAGAATGTAGTGGAATAAAATGGAGCTAAATGAAACTAAGAAAAAAAAAACACCATCGTCCCATAGAAATGAATGGGAAAATATCTCAAAATACTAAATAAATGTATAAAAAATGTTAAAAAATGTTAAACATATAGCACATTTCAAAAAATGTAAAACAAATTAAAAATTGTAAAGTACAAATTAATTAATAGAATAAAAAATATTGGCTCATTTAAATTTTACTGAAAAAACTTATGATAAAATTATGTTGAAAATATGTATATGAAACAATTAAATAAATATAAAAAAAATTGCAAATCAATGGAAAACAAATTTGAAATATATAGGTTTAATAATGTAAAAATATACATTAAATAAACTTTGAAGACCTAAATAAACATAGAAAAATGTGTTACTTGTCTTTATGCTATAAAAATATGTAATTAATAATATGATTGTTTAAAAACATATAACAAAATATTTATTTTATTATATTTCTAAACACCAACAATACTAAATAAATAACACAAATTATTTCTACTACATACAAATACAGTTTAAACAAAAGACGAAAATTATAAAAATAAATAATCACACTCCAACGTAAAGCATTTTTAACAAAGTGTTGGACACTGAAGGGGTGACATTTACTATTACCACTCTAATGTATTCCCATTTGGAAAAGGTGATTGACAAAAAAGAGGTGACATTTACTATTTCCACTCCAATCTAAACCACTTTGGGGAAGGTGTTGGAAACTGAAGGGATGAAAATAACAATTTCCACTACAATCTCAAACGTTTTATTCAAGGTGCTACAGACCTAAAATGCAATATATAATATCATTACTCCATACTCACACATAATTTTTCATCAAGAAAAAAAACTAACATTTACATAACAAAACTAACCAAAACTACAAACCTATTCAAACATTAACATATAAAAGAATATCTGTATCACTATCAATAATGAATATATTATTTTTAATATTTTCTATCATTCCTAAACTTTAAACCATAAAATAAATAATAAAATCATAATCCAAAATTAAAAAGAATAAAATAAAAGCATATAAAACTGATTTCCAAAATAAATTTTTACAATGACATTATATTTTCCACATACATTTTTTAACAATATTTTAATTATGGTTTTTTCCATAAAAATTATAACATGTGAGTTCTTTATTTGAATTATTTTTTTTTTTTACTTTATTAAATTTAATTTGTATATATTTAAAAAAATAACTTTTTTAAATTCAATATTTGTTTAAATATTTACAGTAAAATAATTTGGGCCACTTAGTAGAATTAATACATATTTTATTTATTTATAACGTATTCTTTTTAGAAATTCATAATGTAGCAAAATACAGTAAAACATTTACAATATTAATTTGCATATCATTAAAATACTTAATATTAAAAATACATTAAAATAGCCACTTTTTAAAAATCTTCCCACCTTTATTCCCCACAAACCCAATTTCCCACTGCTAAAGAAATTATAAATCCATTATTTTCATACAGTAATACAACTAAAAATACACATTTCAACAATTTCATAATTAATGAATTGCCTAACTAAAAATACAAATAAAAAAAATCATAAACCTATAGAATCAAACACACTACAATAAATGACATAAAAAATATCACCAACAATACTACATATCTCAATATTTTCTAAATCAGTATTTTTTTAAAAGATATTAAAAACAAGCCTTAAAGTGATATTTTTATCTTTGTTATTCCTGGTGATTATATTTTTGTCATCCTGATATTGTGTCCAAACTCCGAAACAGATGCTGTTTAGTTTCTATCGAGAGCTCTATACATTGTGTTGAGGGACAATTGGCATCTTTAGAAGCTTTTAATTTTTATAGGCATTCAAACAATACTTGCTGCATTGCAAGAGTCCTACTGCAAAGGGTGCGCATCAATTGATACTTGCAAGATTAGAGATGTTTCTCAAACTTAATCAAAAACAATTTATGACCTAATATATAATTTCCTCATAAAACAGTATTATATATTTATTCCTCAAAAAAATGTTTCTTTCAAAGAGGCATTCGGAAATCTATTTAACAGTAAACATTCACTTTCCTTTCTTGTTTTTTTTGCAGCGGTGCCCTTAATTAAAGTTCTGAAGTATAACAATTAAATCGGAATCTCATAGTTGTGACAGTAGTGGGAAATGCTCTGTTAACATACGGCCAGAACGTTTCCTCATTCAAAAGGAAGATTTCGCTTCTCGAGCAGTTAAAGATCTCCCGGCTGACGTGGCTTACAGTGTGCTGCCCGTGCAAAGATCGGGGAGAGTATCCTGCTTAAACCAGATGCTTTAAAAAACCCAAACAATTGCCTGTGTTTCTACTAATGGGGACTATTAGTAATTGTAAAAAAAGGTAGTGTGGAGACTGGGTGGTGTGAGAGTCTCATGATACAAACCAAATTACCATTAGATCCTGAATTAAGGTGATCATCAAGTATTTATGTGTGTAGGATATGGGCTTTGTGACCAATTTGCAAGTTAGAAGAAATGAGATGTACGGTGACCTGTAAATAAACTAAAATTTGACTTTGAGCAGAGGAGAGTATCAACTAGAGCGTGTTTGTCATAGGTGGAGCAGATGGGTAGTTCCCAATTTTAGGTGGAGAGCAGCTCCTGTACAGAGCATCCTACGACACAAGCAACACTCTAAGGGGCAAATTCTCAAGACCCCATCGCCACCACAACGTCACTTTCAGTGACGTTGTGGTGGCGATATGGGCTTCGCCCTATTCACAAGGCAGCGTTAAGCCACGTTAAGTGGCTTAACGCTGCTTAACGCTGCCTTGTGAATAGGGCCCCCTTCACGCTGTTTTTAGCGTGAAGGGGGCATGCAGTGGGTGTTGCGGTGGGCGTTACACCGCAACACCCATTGAGTTTGACGCTACCTCCTATTCACAAGGGGAGCGTAAATAGGAGGTAGCGCCAAACTTAAGACCAGGGAAAATCTGGTCTTAAGGTGGCGAAACGAGGAGAAATGCTTTATTTCTCCTCGTTTCTGCTTTTTCCATGTGTGCTGCCTTGTGCAGCACACATGGAAAAAGCAAAATGCCATGGTGCAAGGGTGCCTGCTTTGGCGCTAAGTTTTGAAACTTAGTGCCATCGCAGGGGGAAAAGCGAGGCTGCACCATATCCTTGAGAATAGGGTGCAGCCTCGCGTTTTCGAAGTGGCGGAGAGAGGCGTTAAGCCAAGAAAGCTAACGCCTCTCTCTGCCACTTCCTTGAGAATATGGCCCTAAATTTGCTCACTTCAAATGTTTGCTTTTCTATCAGCGTTTTTAAGCATAGGATTAGCACATTGCCATCAAGCCGAGATAGAAAGGGACAATGTCTTTTGCCATTTCTACAGCAAAGTCTTTAACCCTAGAATTAGCACAGTGCCATCCACGCCAAGCTGAAAAATGACAAAAGCCTTTTACCACTCCAGGCACAGTATTACAGCTTTGGATTAGTAGAATACCATCCAAGTCAAACTGGAATGAATAAAAGCAACCCCTGAAAAGTGTTTCACTATCATTAGAGCTCTTCAGAGAGGTTTAGTTTTGTCCAGACACAAGGGAGCAGCACGTATAAGTCAAAAAAACACCCTTCCAGGCATAGAGTGATGTATAGATTATGCAAAAAAGAAGCTGAGAACTCTGGGTAGTTCACAAATTTAGGTGGAGAGTAGCTCCTGTACAGAGCACCCTACAACACCAGCGACACTCTAAAGTTGCTCACCTCAAAACAACACCCTTTCAGGCATAGAGTGACGCATAAATTATGAAAAAAGAAGCAGAGAACTCTGGGTAGTTCCCTAGTTTATGTGGAGATCAGCTTCTGTACAGAGCACACTACAACACCAGCGACACTCTAAATTTGCTCACCTCAAATGTCTGCTTTTCTATCAAAGTTTTTCAGCATAGGATTAGCACATTGCCATCAAGCCAAGATAGAAAGGGACAATGTCTTTTGCCATTTCTACAGCAAAGTCTTTAACCCTAGAATTAGCACAATGCTATCCACGCCAAGCTGAAAAATTACAAAAGCCTTTTACCACTCCAGGCACAGTATTACAGCTTTGGATTAGCAAAATACCATGCAAGCCAACCTGGACTGAATAAAAGCAACCCCGACACATGTTTTGCTATCATTATAGCTCTTCAGAGAGGTTTAGCTTTGTCCAGACTCAAAGGAGCACCCAGTATAAGTCAAAACAACACCCTTTCAGGCATAGAGTGACGCATAAATAATGCCAAAAAGAAGTAGAGAACTCTGGGTAGTTCCCAAGTTTAGGTGGAGAGCAGCTCCTGTACAGAGCACCCTACAACACCAGCGACACTCTAAATTGGCTTACCTCAAATGTCTGCTTTCCTATCAATGTTTTTAAGCATAGGATAAGCATATTGCCATCCACTCCAAGATAGAAAGGGACAAAGGGCAAGATGTTCCACCCTATTTAGAGGTCGCAAATGGGAAATCGGCCTGTTTGCGACCTCTAAAAAGGGTTGTGGTCTGTACAAACCCTATTTTGCTAGTTGGTAACCTATTACCGACTCAGAAAATAGGGTTTGCGAGGCGCTATTAGGAAGGGGCGTCCCTGGTATGTACGATTGTTTTGCAGCCACAAATGAGGTTGCAAAACAATTGCAGTTACCACCTACTTCAAGTAGGTGGACCCCTTCCCCTTTGTGAATGTATGCAAAAATATTTTTTACAAGCAGGCAGTGGTCCCACGGACCACTGCCTGCCCTTAAAAATGAAAAGAAAACTTTTCATTTTTTTTAAAAGCGCATCTTGTTTTCATTTAAGGAAAACGGCTGCATTTGGGGGAAAAACGCTGAATTATTTAAAAAGTAAACACAGACACTCCTTGAACCACCCACTAAAGAAGGATTTTGAAACATGTCTTAGGCCTGCCATTGCAGTCTCTAGTGCAGTTTTAAACTGTGATTTTGACCAGGCAAAATAAACCTTTTGCCAGGCCAAATCCTTCCTTTTTAATACTTATATGATAGGCTTATAGAACAGGTTGCATTTAAAAAGTAGGACATGTGTAATTACGTTTTACATGTCCTGGCATGAAAAACTCCTAACATCATTTTTCAATGTTGTAAGGCCTGTCTCTCCAATTGACTAATATTCAGTAACTTTATTACATCAATTAAGTGCTAACTTCAGATTTGGAACAGATAGAGTTATACTGTTGGCACTCAAGTGAATTTAAATTTAAAACCCACTTAACTCATGAAGTCAGATTTTAAGTTAGAATTCTGCCACTTTTAGAAGTTGACATTTTCTTATACCAACATTTGTGCCTTCTGCCAGTGTTCTGGTACATATGGCATGAATGCCTCTGCTGTTGGGGTTTGTGTATTGCTTCCAAACAGTAACACAAAGGAGGGCTTAGACTTGGACAGGATGGCTAACCTGGCAGGATGACTGGTGAGGGACAGTACCCAGTTACGCTTCAAGGGGCTTTACCTCCTGCATGCAACAGCTCTTTGTGCTACAGTGATGCCCATCCGCGATGCCCTATCTGCTCTTCGTGTTACAGCGACGACCATCTGCAACACTCTACAGCCTCCTCACTGCCTCCTCCAATGTGAGCGGAAGTCTCTGCATCAGTCTTTGAAGGTAACTCTTTAGCAGGACTAACCTGGTCCCTGTATCCAACCCTGCTTGATGACGGTTGGCCAGAACTTGTGACTTTCCCCCGTTGTTGCGTGACCAGATGACCGTGAGTGGCACATTGAAATTTTTAGGCATTATATTCACCGAAAACTTTAAAATTGGATATCTCCGGTTCTAATGATTGGATTTTTGTTGTTCTGGTATCAGTTTATGTATTAACATGTGCCCTATTATTCTAAATTGGTTTGGAATTTTTCTTGTGTTGTGTTTTCACTTTATTACTGTTGGTGTGCTTCATTAATACTCTACACATTGGGCCCGATTCACAGAACTAACTTACGTCAAAATCGTAAAGTTAGTACTTTTCGGTATTCACAGAATGCACTTACCACAACTAACTTTATGTCCGCACTCGGGCCGGAGATTCCGGCCCGGAAGCGGAATTTCCGCCTCTGGGCCGGAATCTCCGACTCCGGGCCGGAAACTCCGTTATTGGGCCGGAATACCCGCATTTTGGCCATTTCATGGCACTTGAAATGCTTAAACGGCCTAAATGCGGGTATTCCGACACAATAGCGGAGTTTACGGCCCGGAGTCGGAGATTCCGGTCCAAAGGCGGAAATTCCGCTTCCAGGCCGGAATCTCCGCCACTGGGCCGGAATCTCCGGCCCGAGTGCGGACATAAAGTTAGTTGTGGTAAGTGCATTCTGTGAATACCGAAAAGTACTAACTTTACGATTTTGACGTAAGTTAGTTCTGTGAATCAGGCCCATTGTCTCTGCTTTTGCGCCAAGCTACCAGAGAGTTAAGGGCAGGATCATTTAGTGACTTTTGTGGTTCACCACTGGTTGGGGCTGGCACACCTGTCAACCAATAACCAAATTCTTACAAAGGGCATGAAATATTTAGGACTTTTCCTCTGCGTAAGGATGACCAATACAGTAGAGGATAATTTATTACTGCTGATGGCTAGAACTTGCTGAACTTTTGAAAGGTATTCACAATTGTAATTGTCTCTGTGGGCTGAACACAAGCTATTAGGTAGTTGCATTGTGATATAATTATGTTTCTGCGATGCTTCCTATACTAATTTCCAAATCTCTTTTACTTTTAATAGACTTGCATATGAAATCATTTCTATGGGGAGATAGACAACCAAGACTTATACCTGTTAAATTGTTTGCTCATAACAAAGTTTGATATTTACGCTTACCCAAAATGGGTTGAACTTTCTAGTGCACCATCTCTCACAATTTTCAAACTGGCTTTTGGATGCACTTGAACCTCCTCCTTGGGTAACTATTAAAAAGGGTATACTCTCCTGTGATCACAGTCTGGAGGCCATTTAGAAATTTAAATCACTTCTGCCACAGACTTATTATCCAGTGATTAAAGACATGCTGACCATTTGGAAATCTTCTCAAGGCTTCCTGAAAATGAGCCCCTAGTTAAACACTTCAGCACCTCTTTGGCATATTTGTGACTTGAAGATAGGGGGCACCTTTGTTTATTGAAATAGTTGGATGGTGAGTGAAATTAAACACTTAGATCAACTTCTAGCTAATGATATTTTTTAAAACCTTCAACAAACTTCATGCTGAATTCGGGTAGGAATGGTCACAGCAATGGAAATATACTCAGTGAATTGCTTCTGTGATAGGCTTGGATTTTTTTGGAGACCAAGGAGAAGCGTAGGTTAGTAGTATCTGGTGCATATGGCTACTGATAGAACATATATGTTCCACCCATACCAAAAAAAGACAAGGGACTTCTGCACAGTACTACAACTTGACTATACACCTGAAGCCTAGTCGACATTGTTATCAACTTATCCCAGGATGCAGAAAAAGGCCAAACTGAAATTTACTTACTCCATAATTAGTATTGGTCACCTCAAATGTTGCATAAGGTGGGACTGTTGCCCCTTGGAAAGTGTTGGAGATGTGGGTTAAACTGTTGTGATTTGATTTGTATAACATGGAAATGTGCCAGTTTGCATTCAGATTGGGCATCAGTTGTGTCCCCTCTTTCAGAGCTGGGTGGGCAGCAGGTCGTACCCTCCATAAGATTAGCACTCCTTCATGATATGTCAGACTGTGTGGTGCCAATCAAACATATACAAAGATTGTTAGCGACATCGCCAGCAGCAGCAAACCATGCATCATTAGACGTTGGAGGAAACTGTCCTTAGCAACCCACACGGAGTGGTTGTCCAAGCTAGCACAAATAGTTGATTGCAAACGTATCATAAATACAATTAATGATCAAATGAAAATATTTGACATAATATTGGTAGCTTTTATTAAACCTCCTGCAGTAACATCTTAAGCATTTTTTATATAAGGTAGAGGCAATATCCCTTTCATACATACACCTCATCGCTGAATAAAATTAAGATTACTTCCATCTCATACAAGGAGAGAGTATTGATTCTTAAAAATTGAAGGAGAAAGGAGTAGAAGACGGCTGGTTTCCATATGGGATCTACAATATAGTACAGTATAGTGTGAAGTTACAGGTGACTGCCATAGATTAGGAATAATGTAAGGGGAGAGGTACCTACTACCCTATTTTTCTCCCTTTCCTGATTGGGCACAGAGATGAGTATTAATGCTAAAGTAGAATTGCTTTGTCAGAATTGGGTGTACCATTATTGGAAGATTGCTATGACTTGGATGGTACACCATGTGAATGGTTATAACAACTATTAATATATGCCTTGTTTCATTGAATGAACATATGTTTTGAATAATTTTCTGCAGTTATATTGTTAAAAAAAGAAGGACGTTTTGCAAAAACGAATGCAAATAGAGACATTCTGCTTCAACAATTTACTGCCTAGGCTCTAGTTTTATCCCAGTATAGTCCTGATGAAGCAAATGGAAACTCAGGGGAATATTCTCAAGGACTTATCGCCGAGTTAGCGGCACTTTATCGCAGCCAAAGTGGTGATAAATTCATCGCACCATTCACAAGCTGGTGCTAACAGCCGATATCGCCAGTTATCCTGTGATAGCAGACGCAAAAAACATCGCCACGGATGACACCGGCAACTAACGCTAATGAGATGCAGAGTAGGCGTTCCCGTGCAAAAACCCGCGGAAACACCACTACGCAACATTCACAACGACCAGCCAGATCGGCGATAAGAATCAAAAACATGCGATAAGGCGCGTTAGCAGCAGGGATTTAACACCCGCTCCTACCTGGTGTTAAGTCGGACCACAACCTGCACCATGCAAGGGAGCCCAGCCCAGAGCCACACCTGAAGAACAACAGATGCCATGGAGCTACTGATCATGCAGCCCGGAGCCCCAAGAGGGCCACAACACCCACCGCCACCACACCCAGGCCCCCCCCGACCCCCCTCCGGACAAAGATATTTCACAATTACCTTACAAATTCATGAACACAACAATTCGCCTGATGTCGCACAAGTACAACAACCAACATCCATGTGTGGTCCGAAAAAGGAAAAACATACATCTTAGAATTCCAAAAATAACCAAGTTATTCAAATTCAACTCAATATCAATAATTGGAAGAGTCATGGCGGATCTTCTCCGGACAAACCGTAAGTCACAGCCTGCAAGACAAAATTGAAGATAAGAAGGTGTGTCATGCGCTCAACAAAGGACAGAGAGAGAGAGAAAGAGAGAGAGAAAGAAAGGGAGAGAGGGAGAAAGATAGAGAAAGAGAGGGAGAGAGAGAAAGAGAGAGAAAGGGGGAGAGAGGGAGAAGGGGAGAGAGAGAGAAACAGAGGGAGAGAGAGAGAGAGAGAGACAGCGAAAGGAAGAGAGGGAGAAGGAGAGAGAGAGTAACAGAGGAAGAGAGAGAGACAGTGAAAGGAAGAGAGGGACAGGGAGAGATAATGCCGCCCCTGCGCACCCAGGCTGCTGCACCCCAGCCCCTCCCGCCGCCCAGCGGGGATTGCCCGCCCCTGCGCACCCAGGCCTCACTGCTCACCTGCTGCCACCGGTGTGTCTCCAACCACGTGCCAGGTCACACTGCAGGCCACCAGGTCCCTCATCTGAAACAGAGTCCACAGCTAATGATGGCAGAGTACATATCATTGCACACGGCAACATTGCTTGGCTGCCCCTGCGCACACAGGCTGCTGCACCCCAGCCCCTCCCGCCGCCCAGCAGGGATTGCCCGCCCCTGCGCACCCAGGCCACACTGCTCACCTGCTGCCACCGGTGTGTCTCCAACCACGTGCCGGTTCACACTGCAGGCCACCAGGTCCCTCATCTGAAACAGAGTCCACAGCTAATGATGGCAGAGTACATATCATTGCACACGGCAACATCGTTTGGCCGCCCCTGTGCACACAGGCTGCTGCACCCCAGCCCCTCCCGCCACCCAGTGGGAATTGCCCGCCCCTGCGCACCCAGGCCTCACTGCTCACCTTCCGCCACCGGCGTGTCTCCAAGAGGGCCCACCACGTGCCGGTGCAAGCTCCAAGCCCGGGGCCAGCGACCCAGGCAGCCTCCACATCATGCATCCCCGCAGCGCGGGCCACCAGGTCGCACACTTGATTCTGGGTCTTGATTTTGCAATGGCAGAGATCATATCAGTGCACATGTCATCACCGCAGGCTGCACACCCGCTCAGCTCTCTAGGTGCCACTAACTCTGTGAAACGCGAGGCAACACCACGTGGCGGTAGGCCCGCGCTGCCCGCTGGCTCAGGCCTACATTGCGGTCCACCAGGCGCACACTTGACTCTGGGTCTTTATATTGCAATGGCAGAGACCATATCAGTGCACACGTCATCGCAGGCTGCACACCCGCTCAGCACTTTAGGTGCCCCTACCTCAGTGCACAGTAAGCTACCGTCCAGTGCACAGTAAGTAACCGTCCCATGGCTGTAGGCCCATGCCGGCCGCAGTGCAACTGGTGCCACCGACTCCGTGCAACGCAAGTCATGGACCCTAAATGATTGAGTCTCGTCATCGGCCAGGCGGACGCAGCCATGTCACTTCAGGTAGTGGGGAAGAACTGGGACACATAGCGTCATCCCCCCCCCTTTATACGTAAGCCGAGTGGGCTGGCTCGGCGTATGCCAGGCCAGCGTAGGGGTGTGAACAATTATCCCTGGCCTCTGGGCGTGGTCCATATCTGGGCTGCACAGGAAACCAACTGATGCGTGTGTCTCTGTTGCAGTGTCTGCGCCACACGGCCCGCAATCGACAATGTTGCAATGTTGCATGCAGCCGGAGGGCGGCCGTGCACGAAGGGACTGTACAAGGAGTGCAAGGCCGCTCGGGCTCTTGGCTCATACATGGCAACTGTTGTGTGTGTTCATCGCTTTTGGTGCACCATAAGCCCAAGGCCTAGCCTCAATTGCAGCGCGATAGCCACATCACATTCCCAGGATACAAGCAGTAGTCTGACTAACATTAGGGATGAAAGCCCCTTTGTCTCAATACAGAAGGCGGAAGGACATCTGCACCCCCGACCTTGGAAATGCATGCGGCAGGCACCCCCTAAGAGAGATACCATGGCAGATGATGACGACTCCCACACTACACACGGCGCCAATGAAATATCAACGCCTCCACACCCCACACACAGAAGTCCTTGCTCGAGGTACTCCTGCATGGAACGGCCTTGACACTTACGTACAGGACAACCCAGACGTACAAACTTTGCACACTCATACAACTCATTGCTCCGAGCTGTGGCATATCATCCACATAACAGCCGCAGGTCAGAAGAGTGCCGGTTCCACGAGTGCGAACAACGCAATGTCAGAACATCCCGGGCACATGCACAACCCCTGTCACGTGGAACTGTACCGTGACCGAATGCTGCATTTGTTGGGGGCATTGCCGCTGGCAGTGTTGCGCATCAGTTACCGTCTGAGCTTCCGTCTTCCGTACGTCACCTGCGTCCAGCCCTGGTTCCACTGCCGATCATGCATATTCGAGTGGCCCATGGATGTCTGCCTATACAACACAACGGTAGATGAACTGGATTATGACATGTGTGTGCGCCCCCTGTTGGCCCACGACCAGGAGTGTAACCGTGATACCCGTTCTTGGGATGCCTTGGTATTGGGCGTATGTGCTGGCAGTTGGGCATGTGAGATTGCACAATTCCTCGTGTGCAGTGACCACATCGAAGCGCTCCCCTATTGGGCTGTGTTGCGGATTGGTGAAACAGCGTGGACGGAGCACATCTGTCCGGACCAGCTAATGGATTGGTTCGCCCCCGTGTTCGTTGAAGTCGACAACGACGTACTCTTGGAACTGATTGCCCATGAAGCTGCGCTTGCTTTCATGGACGAGTAACTACGTTCCTGCAGCCACAAAAGATTGTAACCCATGGCACAGGTCCCAACACCCTCTTACATCTTGGAGAAATGGACACATATCCCACCATGACAGTGGACATGGCTGCATTCGCCTGGACTCAGAATGCATGTGCGTGCAAGACTGCGGGTTGACACAAACCTGTGCAAGGTGAGTGGACAGCGGCGCCTGGCAACGTTCCTCA
The DNA here is from genome assembly GCA_963921515.1 of Calotriton arnoldi. Classification (NCBI taxonomy): domain Eukaryota; kingdom Metazoa; phylum Chordata; class Amphibia; order Caudata; family Salamandridae; genus Calotriton; species Calotriton arnoldi. The sequence goes on along the minus strand of CAWUFW010004404.1, from coordinate 120,674 downwards.
AACTGACACACCGCTGGAGGGAGAGTACACACATGGCAATGTAGCACTACATGTGACCTTGTTGGACTCCTTCACCTGCTCACTGTCAGCAGAGCAGACAGTCAGCGCTGTCCGGTGGTACAGGACTATGCAGATCCCATGGGCTGTGAGTGGTGTCCCCTGACACGGTGCAATGAGCATTCGCCAAACACCACATGACTCGTCCAGCAAGGCAAGGTGGGCTGAGACCGTCGGCAGCCGTCATGGTTGGTGTTTATTGGGCCTCCCCTTGTCTTGCACCTCTACATGTTCCTTTGCTGCCTGTTAGTGTATGATGCATTGGTCTGCATGTTGTGGCCCTTGTCTTGCCCGTACTGACAAGCACATGCTAATAAAGTGTACGCAACTTCACTAGTGTTCAACTGTGATGAGTGTTGATTAGCATGCCAAATCGTGTGCCTCAATGAGCATTTTCCGTACACAGGGAGGGACTGACTGACGCATTTCACTTAGGGGTGAGTCCCTATTGCCAGCTCCACCTCTGTGAGCCAGACATTCTGGTTGGGAGAGTTGCTGGTAGACCTGTGCGCTTACGTGTCTTCAGCAATGTGAGTATGGTGTCCAACTTCTTGCCATGTGGATCAATGTGTTCCATCAAACCAGGCTGTGTCCACACAGTTGAGTGTGTGTAGGTATGCGAAGAGATGTTCTGTTGTCACATGTGATGTGGGACTCAACTTTAGGCCTCCTACCGACTTTGACATTTTTACACACAGCCCTATTTAATACATGGATGTGGGGCTACGTTGGGGGGTTGCGAGATTGTTGTTCATGATCAATGAGGCCACAGCTAGTTCACACCTTCACAGTCATCTAATTGGCCATGTGTGTCACGGTCAAACATGCGCATTGATGTCATTTCCCAGGGTGTACCTTTTTGTGCAATCAATGTCCCTACAGTCATCCATACTGTTATACTTGATTGAAAATAGACATGACACATCTGTGTGATTAGGAATGTTTTATTCACATCCTGTGGAGTGTCGGAGCTGGAGCAGTACATGGCCATGCACACCCACATTACATGGTTGCCCAGTGGAGGTCCAAACAGAGTCCTTTAGGGGATGACAAGTTCATCGGTAGAGGAAGGGTTGAGTCTGCAGCCGGTTTGCTGTGTCATTGGTAACCAGAGCAGACATGGCAGTCCGTGTCAGGGTCCAGGTGAATGTCGCAGAGTGTTCCGGGGGACAGTGGAAGGTGTTGTACCAGGGCACGATGCAGAGGGCTGTACCAAGCAGAAACAGGCCATATGGCAGGGGATGAATGCTACAACCTCCTTCTTGACACAGAGTCATCAACATCCACATCTTCGTCCTCTGATATGTCTTCTGTGTCAGGTGTGCCAGGTGTGTGTGGTGGTGTTATGGCTGCATCACTGTGTGCCATTGACACATCAGGGGCGGAGGTGGTATGGCTGCATCACTGTGTGCCACTGACACGTCAGGGGGCGGAGATGTGTGTGTCGAAGTTCCTGCAGCAGTCATCTGAGACAGGCTCTGTGGCAGCAATGGCAAGATGAAGATCTGCAGGGCATGGTAGATCCCAGCTACATCTCGCTGGTGTTCAGCCGTGGCAGCCATCCTTCCTGCCAGCATCCGCTCCATGTTCTCCATTGTCCTCCGCATCTGTGCCAACTCTGTGCTGTCATCGCTGGAGCCTGTCTGACTAGACGGTTCTTGTATCCGAGTAATGGCTCCGGCGAGGTCAGCCAAGGATTGTTGTAGGGCATGGAGCGGACTGTGGGTGTCCGTTAGGGACTGTAAGTGGTCCCTGATGGGACTGAGACACCCACGTATGGCATCTAGTTTGGCTGCCATGAGGTCAAAACCCACCCGCACCTGTTCAGCCAGCCCCCTCTGGCAGTCTGACACACGGCGTTAGAATGCCATGTGTTCTTCGGTGAGGTGCTGGGAGCCAGCTGTGGTGGTGGGTGCTTCATGCTGTGTGGTCTGTGCAGGGGGTGGGATCACCTCGATGCAGCTGGGCTGCCCTGTTCCTGGAGGTGGGGTGCGGAGGCTGTCCATGAGCCGTTGGAGGGTGTCAGAGCAGATGGCCAGGGGGTCCTCCTCATCATCACTGAAGAGATGTCTGGTCTGTTCTGCAGGAGGTGTTGATTGTCCCTCTACAATGTGATGGGGAGATGCAGGTTAACAGTGTGTTCCATGTATGTGCATGCATTGTACATGTTTACATACAGACTGCATGACAATGTACATTGTGACTGTTTTGGAGGAGCTGGGTATTTGATGGGGGACAGTGGACATTTCGACTACATGACGGATGTGAGGTTGTACTCGTACATTATCATCTGACAGTCTCCTGCTATGCCTGATGTGGTTGGCCAGTTTCTACGCACATGCGGCACCAGTTGTGTCCTCTGTTCTGTGGTGTAGGTGTGGCACTTTGTATCACATTGTCGTCAATGTTGATGTGCTGTGATTGATATGTGTGTGTGCTGCATTGTGGGAGAGTCGCCCCTGCAGCTCTGATTTAGTGGCCCCTTATCCCTTTGAGGCAGTGTGCTTTTGACTTGTGTGCTTTTACGGTGCTGGGATGTTGGTGACTTGGGTCATTTGTGCTCTTGGACGGATTTTGGACTCTTGTGCATTGTTTGTCTGCAGATGTGTTGTTGACGTCAGGGGTTGTATGTGCACGTGGATGTGTCAGTGTGTGACCTGCTCCTTTGAGGATGTTATCCACACTGGGCCACCTCAGTGTCGTGTCGTGCACCATGTCATGTATTTTGACTGCAGCCATGCTATTGGTCATGCTGTGTCACTTGCATTGTCAGTGTGGCTCACAGAGCCGCTGCTTTGCTGGGTTCAGCACATGTGCATGGGTGGGTTGTGAGATTGGTGAGGGGGGGGCATTTGTGCACATGGTGGACGGGGGCCTACTTGGTGTTTCTATGTGTGCTGCAGTGTGCCAAGGCCATCAGGGACATGTTCCACAGTCATTGTGGGTGTGCAGTGTGCTACACATAATTGTGCATGTGTGCCATTGTGCCCATCTCCCCCCGTCCCCCCAGTCCCTGGTCGTTACTCACCCTGTTGCTGTATGGTCAGGTCATATCGAGCAGTGTCCGGACCCCCGATTCCTTGCACCGTCTCCGCACTGATGACTGTGGCCACCATTTCCTCCAGCTCATCCAGCTCCTCCTGTGGCGGAGGGCTCCCACCTCCAGTCGCCGTTGCTGCCTTCAGGTTGGCAGCGAGTTTCTGCTTGGTTTGGCTTTTCACATCATGCCAGCGCCTCTTGACCTCCTCCATTGACCTCCTCGACACTCCGACTGCATTCACGTTGTTCACGATGGACTGCCATATTTCCGTTTGTGTTGCCGATGACACAGTGGAGGTGACGAACAGTTGTTGGTAGTGTTCTGTCACCTCCGTGACGATGATCCGGTTTTCCTACGGACTGAACCCCGTCTTCCTCTTCCTCTTCTCCTTGCCCTTCCCCGGCCCCGGGGTTCCTGGCTGGTCGTCTGTGGGGTTCGCGTTGTCCTCTGCACTCGGTCGGGTGCGTCCATGGTGCTACGCAGTTGCATTTTTTTGTCTTTTTTTTTAATCTGCTTTTATAGTGCATTCTCACGCATGACGCGTGGGAATCGCAGGCCTGTCACTGGTTATCGCAGATTTTTGTATCGCCATTGGAGACATCGCAACTTTTTTGGCGTTCGTGTGTCGCTTTTTTTCGGCGTCGCGTTACTTTTAACGGGGGCATCTGTCGCGTTATCGTGAGGCTATCGCATGGTGCCGCAGGGTTGGGAATACTGTGTTAACACGGTGTTATTTTCCCGCGATGGACTGCGATGTGAGAAGTTGCGTTAAGGGAATTTGGCGATAGTTAACACACGTTCTTGAGAATATCCCCCTCAGCTTCTTAAATAATGTAAGCATCTGCTGAGAACTGCCTGGGGACTTATCGTGATGAACTTTGCTGGTGCAGCACGGAGCCCAGTGCGTGTTTTATGCCCCTGTAGTGTGTAAAGGTAATTCATTTAACCCGATATTTTTCAGAGTTAATGCATTATGTTAGACGGCACATCGCAGAAAGAGGCAAACATTGACCACTGTTTCTGAGCTCTACTGTCTGAAAATAAAGCACTAATTCAAAGAAATAGCTGGTCATATGAATTCACTTTAGGCACTGTATGTACATAAAGACAGGCTCTCGACTCTCTGAGCCCCAGAAAAGCCCATCACAATACAGCCCTTGCAGTAAAAAATCAATATCCTTTGTTTACTATTGTAAACTGCTTCAAACCGAATTCCTAGTATTTTGAACGCACACAAATCGCCGAGGCTAAATACCGTAATTTAATCATGCATTGTGCATTTGATTCTAAGGACTTGCTTCCATACTGATGGGCAGAAATGTAGCAGCAACACCAGTATTATTTCCTAGAATGTATTGAGTCAAGCCACAGGTGTCTAGAAAATCCACTGAGTCACTTTCAATAAACTCAGATATATCTTATGTTCGGCTTTCATATGTTTTCCCAATTAGGGCAATTAATTCTAAACTGCTTTAGTAATTGCAATAAATAGCGTTCTTGATTAACAGTCAATACCAAGTAAGTTTGATTAACGTTAATCCAAAGGTTTCTGTAAAAGAAGAATTAATGACTGTTTACCTTTAATTAGACAGTGGTTCACAATCAATAAAAGTTAGATAGAAAATGCGTTTTAGTGCTTATGTTCGTAATTTTACAGCAGGTTCAGTGCTCTCTGGAACAGACTTACTGCAATACAAATGCTCCTTCAAATACGCAAAGCTGTGATCGCTTTAAAACGCCCCCCCTTGTTCTGGTCAATCCATCTCCCTCCTGGGGGCTTTGTGTAAGGATTTGGGGTGAGGATAGCACTTTTTTTTTTATCAACATCTGTAATAATTCTGGTCTCATATTGGACCAAAGATTCCAGCCAATCACAAAGCTACAGATGGTTCTTTATCACAAATATGTATTTCTTTGATCTGTCACAAAAAATGATGCACAACTGTCGAACTGTAAAGCTTGTGAGGTCAATTAGGGCAGATTACAATACACAAAAATGTTATCAAAAATGTTAGTTGAGTGATGCAGCCATGCATAAAAGAAGAAATGGGCGTGACCATATGTATCTTGCTGACTGCATCAGGTAGACAATGCTGTTTCAAAACCAGGGAGAATTTCATGGCTTTTGCCTTTTTCAACATGGCCGACATTTTTAGGATGGTGGATTGATAACTGTAGACAGGGAGGCTTTAGTCATGAGCTGTTGCTGAGTTCCCACAAGTTAAAACAGTCCAGTGCATAAAAGTAAATGCAGGTTTCTGTGAGGAATCCCAAGCTTACTCTATGGATAGCTTAGGGCAAGGAGCAAGTTTCTACCAGGTAAAAGTGAGTGTGATGAGGAGTAGCAACCGCAAAATAATATTGCGATTAAAAAAAATAGCATGTGCAAACCGTTTTTGTTCATAAAAAAGCACATTTAAGATTAAAGTGTCATAAACTAAGCAAATCTGATAAAGGGACCAGTAGATATTCATAACAGAAATGTTGGACATTTTACATAAATTGTCCATGTAAGAATTTAGTGCACCATTTCTCTGACTGCTCTGTTTAAAAATGCCCACATTTCAGGAATTCACTTTAAGCATGGAAATAAACAAAATAACTGACTAACATATCCACCACTCAATTTACTTTCATATTTCACTATACTAATTCACCACTAATTCTTTATGGGTTCCAGGGTAGCGTGCTACTCGCCGAAAAAGCGTTTAAACACCCCATCAGGGGTAGCAAGTGCTATATAAATGCAAACCTTTTTCCCTCTTCTTCCATTATCCTTTTCAATCCAAATAACTGACTAACATATCAACCACCCAAATTACTTCATATTTCACTATACTAATTCACCACTAATCCTTTATTGGTTTCAGAGTAGCGTGCTACTCATCGAAAAAGTGCTTCGACGCCTCGTATGGGGTAGTAAGCGCCTTATAAATGCAATTACAATACAATAGGCACCCCATCCAAGAAATGGTTTTAAAAAATGCAAGTTTTTGCTAACAGAATCCTGCCCATTAAAACCATATTCACTCACTTGCAGCAAATGTTCACATGTAGAACTAGACAGGTTTAGTCAAGTGTCTGAACTTTCAGAACTTGAGGCTGAAGTTCAATATCTTCAGCTGTCATTCTCTGAATGTCACCAATGTTAAGGGACTAACTACTCCAGGGTACCACACCACAGAGGTTTGCAAGAATAAGATTTTTCAAAAACCTCTTTTAAGACAATACCAAAAAGTCCAGTTCCAATCGAACCTGACAGTTTTTCTCAGCACATGGCACCTGCCACAGTCCTTTGAACTCACCTTTCTAACTAGCATTTGGAGAAGTCAGTCAACGTTGGTGGGCGTTCCTGGATAATACCTGAATTATCTTTCCTTTAGCGGGTTTAGCATGAGGCAAATCTTAGGTCTATGAGTTACCCCTAGAGTCAAAAGTAATCATATTAACCCTTTTCCTTCCTTAGGCATGCAATAGTTCTTCAGCAACAGACTCCGCCTTTATATCTTCAAGCATTCAAGCAGCACTCTGATTTCAGAGTTGCCGCACGAATGACATGTTTAATCACTGTCTAACAAAGCTAATTTAACAGCATGTTAATTGTTGCGGACTCTCTGGTCTCTTATGTTCATTTTAGCATTTTTAAACGTAGAAGAAGAAAATCCTTTATGTTCTAAATTTGAACAGTATGCAGTTGCTTTAAAGCACACTCACAGCTGATTCACTTAATGTCAGAAATAGGTTAATGTGTCATTATAGCACATAGGCCCAGATATACTATGGATTTTAACAGTTGCAAAGACTCAAGTTCAGTGTTGTGATGTTAAAATGCAAGTTTAGGTGTTGGTAAACTTTTACTGACTCCTTAAATGGGATTGTGATCCAATAACAATTCAGTATTTGGAAGAGGTGTGTCGTTGGTGTCCATTAGAATTACATGTATCAATGTTTTGCAACTGAATTGTGGTCTCAAAACATTGGAAAATTACTGACTCCCAAGTTTGGGTGGTAATGCATTCACAAAAGGGACCCCTTCTCATTTGTGGATGCTCAAAAAAAGTTTATTTGGGAGTAGACAGTTGTCCAAGGAGCCACTGCTCATTCTTAAACAAACTTTTGAAAGAGTTCATTTTTTATGTTTTTATACACAGCTCCATTTCCCTTAAGGAAAATGGACTGCATTTAAAAGAACTTTTCTTCATTGGAAGCCAATCACAGACATGGTGGTAGCGGGCCACCATCATTGTGATGCCTTCCAATTAGAGTGAGTTGCAATTTGCGACCTACCTCACCTATTTGTAAGGTAGGCCGGATAGAAACCCACTACAAATTAGAAACATACGAACCAAACTTTTAGTACATACATCAGTTCATGAAATTCTTTACTGGTCGCAAAAATTAGGTTATCAGTTAGCATTAGCTATTCAAAGTGTATCTGAGTGATTCAGTGGCTTGGTCTGTCATACCCAATTGAAGTAATCAGCACTCGCAGGCTATATTGTTCAATTGGAGAAAGAAGGTGTTCAGGACTGAGAACCGTGCTGTTGGAGAGGCCTAATCTACTTTGCCTCCCCTTGAACTTAGGGGATACATTTGAAGTTTCACCATATACAGCAATTGTTAGTTAGCTTTTGTAGTAACTCTTAACAATAAGTTTAAATAGCATTTAATACAAAAAAATTAGAAGCCCAGCAAAAGGTTTAAAGACAGTCAATGTAGATTAACCATGTGACAGAAACATGTTACTTTACATAAAAACCATTCCATTCAAACAAACTTTATTTCGGTCTATGTAGACCATAAAAAGTACAAGCATAAAAACAATTTACACAGATAAAACACATGACATAGACCAATAATTTACACATAAATAGAAACAAAGATTGCAAATTTTAGCAGCATTAGAATACATCGCAGTGATCACAAGGTGGGAGGTCCTGGGTCTTCAAGCCTTCATCCCAACCTCAACCAGGTACCGTGTCAGTTTCCCTGTGTAAAGGCACTTGAGCCATAAATGGGTGCACATACAGTTTATCAAAATAAAATCTCAATTCATCAGTAAGCTGGGTTATTAAAACGTGGAAGAAGTTAAAAATAGTTTAAGAGATTAAAAAAAGAAAAATGCGTGCACTATGGGCATTTTATGAGTGCGGTGGCGAGTTTACCAACACCATACGGTTACGCCACACTGAGTTTAAGAATCAGGATACGGCAAAAACAATGGGTGGGTGGGTATCATACTTCAAGACTCTAAATGCCGCCACACAGTGCATGAACCCTAAATTCCTACTGAGTGGGATGAGCCAGCGCTGTCTGGCTGGTTTATAGCCAGGACAAAAGAAAAAAACATGAAGCTCTGACTCATCCACACAGTTGCAGGCGAGGCACCCAAGGGGTGTGGCTTTTGGCCATTTATTAGTGAAAGCACGGAGCGGCAAGGTCCCTATTCTAAACTAGATGTATAATTTCCTTGCCAGAGTGGGTTGGATATCATCCAGAAAGGACTCGATCAGATACTCATCTTTGATTCTTAAAAAGTCAGCTGTCAGGTGGCCTAGGGCCGAGTCCCCCTGGACATCTGCTAATTTGAGCGACCTATAGGCTCTTGCCAATTCTGGACGTGAGATTGCCGGACACGTTTCCTCAGGGTTGCTCCATAAGCTAGGTTTACCCAGCCTACAGCATACGTCCTTTATATACCGAAACCATGGTATTTTACCCAGACCCGGGAGACTCAGTAACTCCTTTAACTCTAACTGATAGACTGCTTGTTCTGGGGTCACCCACAGTCTGCGCCAAAAGGTTAATGGCCTGAGTCCAATCGCGTCCATGATTGGTCTAATTCCTAGGTCCAGGCATAGGGGGTGAGGGGGGTGCTAGGCGGAAGGCCTAACATCTGCCTCATAAAGTTATTCTCTATTTTGGTCAGTCTGCCAGAGGGGCAGTGACCCCATATTTCAGTCCCATACATTGTCGCGCCCCTAGCTTGCACTTTGTAGATCTCGGCTATAGGCCCAGCCGGTTTATGGGAGGAGTTTCTGTACATTTTTGCAATACCCCCTGCAGTCTGTGCTAGCTTAAGTCTTGCTTTGGCCAATTGCGGGACCCATTCAAACGTTTCTGACACAGTAAGACCTAGGTAGTCAAAGACTGACACCCTCTCAAGCAAGGTACCATTTAGGGAGGGATTCGGGCGGGTTGTGTTAGCTGGGATGAAGACCATAAATTTGGTCTTCAGTGTGTTGATCTCCAGCCCCCTGTTTTTGCAAAAAATAGCGAAGCTATCAAGAACCCTCTGGATGGCCATGGGCGACTTTGATAGTAACAGTGTGTCGTCCGCAAACATCATTGCTGGCACCTTCCTACGTGCCAGCTTAGGGGCATCATTGTCCTTTACTTCATTGAGTTGGGCAACCAAAGCATTGATAAAAAGGCAAAACAGGGTAGGGGCGAGCACGCACCCCTGCCTTACTCCTCTATTAACTGGGAAGCGGGAGGTTAGTTCACCAAATTTCCCATACCTCACTTGGGCATGATGAGTAGATGGCAAGACCTTCTCCCGCAGAGAATGACCTTAAGGAAAAAATATCATTCATAAATACAATTCTAGACTCATTATTCTCCTAAAATCCTACTTTCACTTGCTGTGTTCAAAAGTATTGTAACGCTTTTAGGAAATGTGCAAATGTACAATCTTAAATAACATGGCTTTCACGCCTACTTAAATCATGAAAATTAGCAAGCATGTTCAAAGCTACTGAGTGCTCCAAACCACTGTGAAACAACATCCATATCTGATTATAAAACATTGGCACAGTCTTGATTGTATGAGTAAATATTAATTCTGTAATGCATATAGCTTTAAGAACATGAGATAAACAGGATTCAGGTTATCACAACCCCTCTATTATTGTGAAAGGAAATATTCCATGTTACAACAATTTAATAGAGCAGTCTCTCACTTATTTAGGAAATTCCTCGCTGTCGCTTTTCTTATCATCCTTAGAAATAGCAAGCCTGAAAGCATTGCCAGTACCATTTTTTGCAAGAGCATTGGATGAGCCACAATATTAGGGAACTAGTGATATATCACAATTACAACAATTCCAATATTTGGATCAAATATTTTCATACCCCATAGGCTGAGCACCTCCCCCAGCCACATCCAGATGCCTTTGGGACTTAGGTCAGGGCTGTTTTCTATCTCATGTATCTTCTTTACAATCTAATTAATGTTATTCATCTGCTAGTATTTGCTAAGAGATGTATTGGGAAGATGGGTACAACATTCAGTCTCTACAATTGCACAGAACCCCCTCTATGGACGCTAAAAGGACCTTCTGTTTTGAATCAGCATTTTGGACTGAGCATCTAACCTTTCCGCCACTAATCCTACAGCTACTGCGGTTGAGTTCTGCTTTTCTTCTTGTTGCACCTGTCATCCTTAGGGTGGTCTTCCCCCAAACGTTTTGCCTTCACCCCTCACGTTTTTGCTGAATTCATTTTTGCTGCCCTTAGGACTCTGCGCTCTTTACCATTGCAAACCAGTGCTAAAGGGTTTGTGCTCACTCCCTTAAACATGGTAAAATTGGTATACACCAGATTGTCATATTTACTTTACTTATAAGCCCCTAGTAAAGTGGCATAACATATACCCAGTGCAGGTAAATTAAATGATACTAGTTTTCCTGCAGCACTTATTGTGACACCCACTTAAGTAGCCCCTTAAAACATGTCTCAGGCCTGCCAGTGCAGCCTGCTAGCAGTTTTAAACTACTGATTTGACTTGGCAAAATAACTCCCTTGCCAAGCCTTAAACTCCCTTTTTATTACATATAAGTCACCCTTAAGGTAGGCCCTATACAGCCCATAGGGCAAAGTGTATTGTATTTAAAATGCTGGACATGCACTTTTAAGTTTTACATGTCCTGGTAACGAAAACATTTGTTTTTCACTTCTGTGAGGCCTACCTCTCCCCCAGCATCAGAATAGGTAACCTTATTACATGTAATAAGTGCTAACCTTTGATTAGAAGTAGGTAGGACAGTCATATTTAATGTTCGAGAAATTGTTATTCAAAATCCTTTTTAATGGTAAAATCGGATTTTAAATCACAATATTGAAAATGCCACTTTTAGACAGTTGTTATAGGAAAAAGCTGTTTACAAGGGATTTTATTTTGACAAAGAAGAAAAAAATATACCAAAGCAGTACTTGTGAGTGCCCCAAGAGGTGGCCTCATTCAAATACATTTTAAATGTAAATTTCAATAATTAAACAATGTATAAATCAACATAGAAGTGGGTGTATTCTTATTAGATACAGTTTATCATCAATTAAGCAATAAAAAGGGTACAAGAATTATCTTAAATTCAAGGGTGACAGAAATTCAAAGTTGTGAAGTACAATATGTTCTTTTCACCCGAGTATTAGACCCATTTACAATTTAAATAGAAACTTGTCTCAAACTGAGGCATACATTTCAAATAAAGGTACAGCTTTTTCAACAAACAGAAAATGGGTGGCAGCAGGAGCACCTTTGTCTCTCATGCTTACAGAGTTGATCCAAGTCACCAGACTACAACATTTAACACCTGTCTTTGTGTTGAACAGGAATTGATAAGGTCTGTGCCAGCAAGGCTGTAGAGCTGTCTTCCTGTAGTACGTGGCATGCGTCAGTTGGATACTTATTTAAGATGGCTTGCACCTGAGAACAGAAACTGTAAAGAAAATGTATAAGATTTATGCGTAAGACTGCATCCTTACTTAACTGTAAATCCAGCTTGGCATTGAGACAGGGGGATTGTAACAGGAAATCATGGGTCACCCTATAATTATTTCTTACAGGCTTATTTTTTGTCTTCTGAGAAAGGATCTCTGTCAGGGATCATAGTGCTACTGGCAGGACATGGAGCAATTGTAACTGTGTTTCTGAACATATCTTTGCTATCTTGTACTTTAGGGTTTCATTATTGCTCTCTACCTTGCCTGCGGACTCTGAGTGATGAGCACAATAAAAATGCTGGTCTACTCTTAACGTCCTACAAAATACTTGCACTATTGCTGACATGAAGTGTGTTCAATGGTCACTACTGATTCAGTTGAGTACCCTGAACTGAGGGGTAACATTTAAGTAACCGCTTAGCCATTGTGATGGTATCGCACGGGTACAAGGAGCTGCTTCTACCAATCCTGAGAACATAAATACAATAACAAGAACATAGGAATAATTTGCACATTTGGGCATCTGAATAAAATATATCTGGATGTGCATCAGTCCCAAGGAAGAGAGTGAGCAGCGTAGATGGTCTTAATACCATTTCTAAGATTGTGTGACAGGCATATTGCACAGAACTTGCAAACTACTCTGGGCTATGGAAGAAAAGAAAGGTGCTTATCATTGGGTTGCAGCAGCATGCATCATGATATCCATACCAATGTGGACTGCTCCGTAGTAGAACTTTGTGAGGTTGGGGAGTAGAAATCTTGGGGCGATCACTCGCCCAGTGCTGTCTTTCCACACCCTTCAATGTCTCTTTTACATTGCTGCTTGATCCAGGACTGTTTTTCATTTTCAGAAGCTTTCTTCTGCAATTGAGAGTTGGTACATACATAGCAACATCAGCAGTTTTAGACAATGTAACATTCATAGCAGCGGAATCGGCTGGAGCTTTGCCCCTTGAAACATCGTCATGAGAGTGGTAGTGTGCAGCACTCTTCACAACTGCCACCTTTGTATGCAATTGCATGGCATTTAAAAGATTTTGAAAGTATTGACCATCCTTAGTTGGAGTAGCTGCGGAGGTCAAGAAAACCTTTTGCAACCCGAGGAGCCCAAAGTCCTGCATCAATTCAACACGTCTACGTGTACAGTAACATCTTTTCTGTGGCTCGGATGCAAGCACGAATGAGAGCAACTTGGTCTGACACTTGAGCTGATTTCACAGTAGGTAAATGTCAGCTCTCCACAATTTGATATACAGTACATACAGCATAAACAATAACTAGGACACCCTCATCCTTCCTGAGATTTGTCCATCCACAAATGCATTAACTTAGAGTCAATAAAGGGCACATGAGTCAAATCAATTCAGGGTTTAGTAACATGGGCAGTGACTAAGACACCGTGGAGTGGATCTTCATCCTCACTTGTGGGTAAGAGGGAAGGGTAGTTAAAGCAGTGACAGCGGGCAGAGTAATATGGGAAGCAGACAACAACAGTATTTCATAACAAGACAGTCGGGCTGTGGGGAGGTGCTGGGTTTTTGTAGTAATCAGGAGCACAACCACAGACAGCAACATAGCAACTGTTAATGGGGAACTCAACACACTGTCTTCAGAAGCTTCAACAAGATTTGTGGCTTCCACCACAGACCATAAACATGGTGGGTGCCCAGCCACGACAGTGTCCAAAACTGTAGAGTAATAAGCGTATCCCCATGATTTTGCACCAACACTCCAAGTGTAAATCTATTTTGTTCATGATAACACAAAGCTAACAATTTGGCATAATCAGGGGAGCACTGAAGTGGGTGCAGAAATTAGAGCTTATTTAATTTTTATAAATGCATGTTTGGCTTCACTAGACCACTGCAAGTGTTCAAGGGTATCTTATTGAATATACTCTTGCAAAAGATTATTTCGCTTTTTCATTTCGGCCTAACCCAAAAAACCATTGTCTACAGCAGTGTTTCCCAAACTGTGGTCCGCGGACCCCAGGGGTCCATGACACATTCCCAGGGGTCCTCAGGCAGCAGTTTTAAAAGCACTGCAAAGTTCCTCGTGTAATTAGCAGTTTTCGAGCAACAATAAAAGGGTCAAGATAACGCCTGTGACTAATGTACCTGCTGGAGAGAGATGAGTTTTGTCCAGTGCAGCTTTGACTTATCTAATGTAGCACAGAGGGTTAATATGCTTATCTCAAAGAACGTGTACCATGCATTTAAAAAAAACAAATGTGCATAGGTCAGTGGATTACTGCTTTTGTTACAGAGATTCTCTTTTTTACTGGGCAGTTCATAAGTGACAATCTTAATCTAGCGCCCCAGAGCTTTAAACTGGCATCAGAGCTGCATGCAAACTGCATGGTACAAGTTACTTACTTATGTTTTTCCCCAGTCTTTCATTATCCTGATGCTGCTAAAAAGGATTATTTGGGTGGAAATACATTTTTATTGTTAAAGTCAATGCTAACCACTGTTATGTCCTGAAACCTGAGTTTGTGCTTCTCCAGACCAAGCACTCTTTAAAAATGCCTACCAGTATGAATAACGTGAATCCTACACCTTGTAGTCCCCTTTGCCTTATGTAACATTTTCTGTACACTGATTTACACGTATGATTAATTTTCTCTATATGTGTGTGATGTAAAGTGCTCTGACATCCTACAATGGTATGAGAGATGCTATAAAACAAATGAAATACATGTGACAGAGGGGCTATGGAGAGATGAGAGGCACTGTTGGAGGGTAATAATAAGGGAATCATTGAAGAACCCCAACAAAGATTGTCGTATCTTGGTGCATAGTAAGGTCATCATTATCTTTTCTTTAAAAGCTAATACAATTCAAAATATAATGATAAATGTGTTGTAGAATGCACCATTGTTTCCTAAATTTTGTTGGGGGGAGAGCCTCCCAAAGCCCCCTTTGTAATGGTCAGGCTTGCTCACTGCTCTTGGTGTGCAACGTATGGGGGACTGGTCTGAAAACATTTGCCAGGGCTGCTTTGGGTTTCTAGTCTGGCCCTGGCAGGAGCAGGAGCCTCGTACTGCAAAATGAAACCAACCATTTAAAAGTCAGTCACGGAGATGCAGCACCAACCTTCCCATTAAAATCTTTTGTTTTTTGCAAATTCTTTCAATATAAAATACTAACTGGCACATGCATCAAAAATGCCATTTGTGATTCCTTATTAGCGAAAAATAAGGATTCGCTAATAAGGAATCGCAAAAGCCTATGCATGTAGGAATCGCTAAAAAAATAGCGATTCCTACAAATTCCTTAATTGCGACTCGCAAAGTGCGAGTCGCAATTAAGGAATGGCTTCCCATTCATTCCTATGGGCCTACAGGCCCATAGGAATGAATGGGAATTGCATGCGCAATTTGCGAGTACCCATTAGGTAACCGCAAATTGCGCATGCAATTTCAAGGGTGCAAGGGTGTCAAAAGGACACCCTATTGCACCCTGAAATTGTAATGCGAACCCATGTTGCGCACACACATGCCCCAAGGGCATGTGTATGTGTAACATGTGACTTTGAAAAATGCACTTTAGTGCATTTTTCAAAGTGTCCGCTAATTACCATCAGGTATAATTTTCCGGTAATTAGCGACCCTAATAGCGAAATCGCTATTTTAAATGGCATCTTGCATTGCATTCAAGACATTGCAATTTGCGATTCCTTAAATGCAATCGCAATTTGCGATTTTTGCATTTGGGATGATGCATCTCAAATGCAAGAATTCTGGTCGCAAAGGGGCAGATTCTGAGAATCTGCTTGTTTGCGACTCGGTTTTTCCTTGATGCATGTGGGCCATAAATCCTTAGTAATTCGAGTATTTTTTTTGTGTGCACATGTGTGTTTATTTTTTTCTAATCACTGTTTTAATTTTCGAAATTTAAATCATACAAATTGCTTGGGGGTCCCCGGCTTCCAGTGGTGACTCAGTGGGGGTCCTCAGGAGTCAAAAGTTTGGGAACCACTGGTCTACAGTACCCAGCCATTCCCAAAAGGTGCATACCTTGAAAACAGTTAATGGATGGGGCAACTAATCGATGGCTTCAACTCATTCAGAAGACAAGTAGGGCTTGCAAGCGGAGATTTGATGGTAAAGTTATCACACTCCAGGAAGACAGAGCTGTAATCTTTCCTGTAAAACATTGTGGGGCCGTTTCCGATCTCGGCCAATAGGGCTCCGAATCGGATTCGGCTTAACCGGATCCGATTCGGAGCCCTATTTCCCGACCGATTCGTACGCGCGTCCGGGCGAGCGAGTACGATGCGAATTCGCCGACCGACTCGTCCGGGCGTCCCGACCGCTCCGACAGACTCGTTCCCGGGTCGAACCGCACCGACCGACTCGCTCGGACTCGACTCGCACCGCGCAATGGAGACGTTCCCTGGCCGGGTGAGTACGATGCGCGCCGCGAGCAGTCCGACCGAGCCGCGCACTCCGGCTCCAAAGAGCAGTCGGAGACGTACTATGGGGGTCCGTGTCGGACCCCCCTGTACGCGTAGCCGCGCGAGTTGCACACAGGGGGGACCCATGGGTCCCCCCTACCTGTGCGTGTACGGCGCGAGTCGCTTCGACGTGTATCCGCTGTAGGGGGCGCCCTTGTTCGCCTCGCACCCATTGAGTCAATGGGAGCCCTCGTACGCGTTGTACGACCGGCTCCCATTGACTTCAATGGGAGTCCGACCGACTCGAGTCCGATGGCATACGTGCACATCGTACTCGTTCGGTCGGGCTGCCAGAGTCCGATTCGGTCGGAAATCTCTCCGAGTCCGGCTCAGTCGGAGAGATTTTCGGCCCGAATCGGAATCGGCCCCTGTGTCTTTTATTAGTCAATTCAATGAGGAGATAGCCTGAATCCTCTTTGCACTGAACTAGAGCAACAGAAGCCAATAATAAGTTGTCTGTATATTGAATTAAAGTGAAATCCTGGGGTAAGACCAGCGTGTCCAGAGCCTTCTTTAGGGCTTGGGAAAAGATTAAAGATGACTCTGTAAGTCCTTGAGGGAATCAGGTCCATGAAAGCTGAGACCCTTGCAATGTAATTAGAACAGATACTGACTCTCCCCTTGTATTGGGATGGAGAAAATCGAGCAAAGGTGAACCACCGTGAACCATTGGGCACTTGGGGGATGCAAGAGAGGATGGTAGCAGAGTTGGGGACCACAGGAAAGCTTGGGATGACTACTTTACTAATAGCCCTAACGTCTTGGACAGCCTGTACACTTTGGATTTCCCTACCTCGCAATAGGTACTACACCCCATGCTTAATCAAATCTGCTATTACGTGGTGGATCCCTTCTTCTGCCTTGGGTTTTAAGGGGTACTGGGTTATTCTGGGCAAATTCTTCGGGGGGTGTGATCTTCACCTTTGCAGGGTCCATCGAGGAGATTGACCCCTGTAGCCTAAAATATGGACGGCACTTGTAAAACTAATATAGTAATATGACAGGGGACTCTCTGGTTAGAAATACAGACTGCATCTATGGAGATGCTAGAGAAAGCCAAAGAGGAAAAATTGAGAGGTTTTGAGAGCTGAGTTGCTTGCACATATGTCAATAAAGGAAGTAGTATATTTACCATCAATGACACAATTCACATCAGGGCATTTCTGATCTGCAGGCATTAAGGTATACATAACAAGGTCTGAACTTCTTGTTCTGCCCTAAAATTTAGGGTAAGGATTCACAGCAATTCGATGATATTCAGATTGGTCTTGGAGACCTGATGCTGTAGACAAGGTATTGGGACAATCTTGTTTCCAATGCCCCAACTGACGACAAGCAAAGCAAGAACCTCCTACTTCCTGGGCCTCTCCTCAGCCCCTTCCATTCCCTCTCCCAATTCCTCCACCTCTCTGGCCCTTCTGCCATCCCCCTTTGTAGGGCTCCTAGTCCCATCCCTCTAAGTATGCTATGCATATTTTGTAATTTCAATTCAGCATTTTCTTTCTTTTTCTTGCGGGAGGCTAAACAGTGGTTGGTGACTATTACCATTTTATTTAGGCTCATAGTTTGCCATCAAATATATATAGTGGTTGGCTGGCTTCTAACATTTGGTAATAATCCCAGTTCAAAAGCAGAATCTAAAAATTCCTAGGCCATCTCCATTGGAAGGGCTACACTTAAATGTCTTTCAAACACATCTTTAAATCGGTCCATATAATCAGGTGGACCTCACCCTTTTTTCGTTTTGCAATTCGAGATCTTAAGCCAATCAGATTTTACTAGGCATACCTCCTCAATCACATTCAACAATGCATCCTTTGCAGCATTCAATTCCTCATCATTCCCATAGGCCACTCTCGGGCATGGAGCTTTTTCCACCTGTCTTTCTCTCACCTCGCCTGGCACTATCAATTGCAATAACTTATTCATATCTGCTTGGTTGGGTCTATATACACACTTTATAGTTATTTTTTAAACTGTTTAGGATTTTCCCAAATATTGAGGAACTGTTTCTAGATGCTGATTAAATCGGAAGGCCGACTGGACATGAGTGTATGTTATGATCTAGACTTGCGATTATTGTTTGCGTTTGCGTGCCTCTTCATGCCATTGTATGTAACCATGTTTTGGAAAAACTTCTTCCCATCGTCATTAGTGAGTTCCACAGACTTGCATAAAATTGGCAGTTGTGTTTACCATTGGTACACAGTATGGGCAGGAGTCTCTTTTGGTGGGGACAGAGTATGTTTAGATTATCCAGCCCATATCACTGTTTCTAGCAGTTCACTCACACATGGGTACCAAGAGTCCCTCCACATAAAGTGTCTCTTGTGGAGGGAGGGAGGGAATGAAACAGAAAATGGGATAGGTTCCTTTCAGTTATATGGTTTCTAACTGGTTTTGTAGAGAGAGATAGGGAAGCTATTTTGCACTCAGAAACCAAAATCTCCTTGCATTCAGCAAACCTTCAGTGAACACCCAGAGAGGCTTGTGAAGGGGTCAGGGCAACTAGATCAGAGGGTGTTCTTCTCTCACATGTTAACCCTTCAGTTGTTTGTTTTCTGGAGCTTACCTCTCCTGCCTATCTTCCTGGTTACCACAGTATTTCTAGAGCCTGCTCACTCTATATCACGGGTTCACACCCATACTCATTTTCTATTCTATACACTCCTCCCAGCCCTTCCTCATCAACCAGTTTCCCGTTATTTTCTCCTGTCATCTCCTACTCACATGACATTTGTGCATACTCTCTTTACACAATACATTAGCCCCAAAACAGTCCAAGCGAAACAAGAAAGCAACAAATAAATGGTAAGTGCAGTTTGACTTTACCGTAAGTTTTGGTTTGATTTGTGCTCATACTTTTAGCCAATTCACCAGGTCCAGTGCTGGGCTCTCCTCCACCCCAATTGCCCTGGAGAAATGTCTTCCATACCTCTGTCACCTGGGGTCATCATGTGGAGCTCGGTCCAGTGCTCTCCTGCTTTCTTTTTGTTGAGGCATTTCCTGATTGTTGGACCTGTCAGCATTAGGGTGGTCTTCCCCCCAATCTTTTTGACTCCACGTTTTACAGAATCTGTTTGTTGGCCTGAGGACTCTGAGCACTCTACCACGGCTAATCAGTGCTAAGGTGCATGTGCTTCTTCTCTAAACATGTGTGTAATTGGTGTGTACCTGATTGATATAATTAATTTACTAGTAAGTCCCTTGTAAGGTGGTATACCATATCTCCAGAGCCTGTAAATTAAATGCTGCCAGTGGGCCTGCAGCACTGATTGTGCCACCCACAGAAATAGCCTTTCAAACCTGTCCCAGGCCTGCCACTGCAGTGCCTGTAAGTGCAGTTTACTGTCACTTCAACTTGGTATTTAAAACAACTTGCCAAGCCTTCAACTCCCCTTTTTTACATTTAAGTCACCCCTAAAGTATGCCCTAGGTAGTCCTCTGGGTAGGATGCTATGTAACTAAAAGCTAGGACATGTACATTTATGTCTTGCATGTCCTGGTAGTGACAAACAGCCTATTTCATATTTTACTACTGTGTGGCCTATTCCTCTCATAGGTTAGCAATGGGAATTCCTTAAATACACTTTTAAGCTGTAATTCCTGATTAGAGAGGAGTAGCTTTTTCATGTTTCATATGTTTGGAATGGTACTGATAAATCCTACTTACTGGTTGAGTTGGATTTAACATTAATATTTTAGAAATGCCACTTTTAGAAAGTTAGAAAGTGGACATCTCTCTGCACTTACTGCTCTGTGTACCTGACAGCCTGTCTCCAATACACGTCTGTTGTGGGTGACAGTTACACTTTGTGCATTCCCCAAAGACAGCCACAATACAGGAAGGATAGACATATCTGAGTACCTATCGACATACATCTGCATTCTGATGGCCTTGCCTGAGCAGGATGGAAGGGAGAGGCTAAGACTTCATTTGAATAGGTAATGTCCTGTCCCCACACAAAGGGCTCATTTACCCCTCATAGATAGCCTGGCATACAGAACTGGGCTGAAAGGGGAACCTGTGCAGTTCAGAGAGCTGCTTTGAAGTCAGCCCCACATCAAAGGCACTTTTGGGTATAAGTACTGGGTCTCTGATCCCTTAAAATTAGACACATCTGGATCTTGACTGAACCTCTGTCAGAAGGACTGGTGTACTGCTTAAAGGACTCATCTTTGGACTGCAGACTTGGAAGGCCTGCTTTTCTCTTCTGTTGCCCTGCTGCTCTCTGACTCGGCTAAAGGAGAGCTGGACTCTGCCTTCACTTCAAGTGATCTCCAAGGGCTTGTTGGCTTGCCTCCTGTTTCTTGAGACTCAGGGAAATCAAAGTCTCTACGCCTGCTCCTGTGCCTGTCTCACTGGAAGTGGCCCAGATTCTTGCAACATGGATTTCGACGCATCTCCTGTCTGTGTGTAACAGAAAAGGAGCATTGACCCAGTTGCTGGAGTAAAATCGGCTCATTGCATTGGAACCAGCGTTTTGCCTCCAGAGATCGAGGCATTGGAGAGTGTATCACTGCCACTGCAGCTTGGTGAGATTGGTGCATCCCTCAACTGTGTGGCAGAATACATAACATTATTTGACGCCTCTCGACTCTGGCACACGTCTTCGGAACTAACACATTGCCTTAACTGTATAGTAAAGATCGATGTTTCTCGCTGTTCGTGACCAGGAAAAGTACTTTGTTCACCAGGCCCTGAGTGGGTTCTGTAGCCGGCCTGCACTTCCATGAGGTCCAGCATGACCTAAAGTAACCTTTTTAGCAATACTTGCTTCTAAGCGCTTTACTGGATTTATTCTTTCAAAATTCAATATCTCAACTTCTATACATTGGATTTTAGTGGTTTTGGTCTTGTTTTGTTTATAATATGATCATCTATTTTTATAAACCTGTGTGGAGTCTTTTTGTGGTGTATTCATTGTGTTACTGTGTATGTGTGTATAGCACAAATACTTTACATATTGCCTCTTTAGATAAGCCTGACTGCTCTGTGCCAAGCTACCAGAGGGTGAGCACAGGACAATTTTAGTGTGTACCTAGCTTACCCTGACTAGGATTGTGGTTTCTGCTTGGACAGGGTGTATACCTTTGCCAACCAGAAACCTGATTTCTAACACTGGCCAATGCTTCATCTGTTAAAAATAAAACACAGCACATTGTGAAGCCTAAAGTCAAACTAGTGTTTGATGGAAAATAGCGAGCAGCATAGCAGAAGAATCAAAGACAATTTCCATTTCAACTGACCAGGGCTCTTGCTATAAAGAGGTAAGTTGGAGCGTAAATGCTAAAATACATAGATATGTTTAAACTAGAAGTCAATAGAGCTTAATCATGTGGCAGAAACTTGTTACTTTCAGCAAAAACTTATCTAATGAGCAGGTGGCTGGATCCTCTCCCTGAGGAAGCACAGATCATCCCTGAGGAACTGATATAATTCATAAAAACAATATTAAACTCATTAGTCTCTTAATCCTGCTTGCACTTGCCAAGTTCAAAAGTGAGGTTATACGGTTAGGAAATATGCAATCGACAACCTTGAATGACATGGCTTCCATGCCTATTTGAATCATGAAAATTAGCAAGGATATTTAAAGCTACTGGAAACTCCAAACCAAGTTGAAACAACATCAGTCTTTGATTAAAAAGCATTGGTACAGTCTTGATTACATGCATGAATCTTAACACCGTAATGCATACAAGCATATGAGCATGATACAAACAGGATTTAGGTTTTCATATTGATTGTTCTAGCTGTATTGACTGTATGGTCAAAGACATCCTTTACTTATGCCCTTTGTTTCTAACTATTCAAGGTTACTCTTTGTTACTGTATTTGCACTATTACCTGACACATTTCCTGGACCACTGGATAATCTTCGAGGTGTATGCTCATTTTAGCATCCATATTAACTCCAGAAAGAATCTTGTAAACCTGGACCTTCAAGCCTGTCAGTACCTAAGTGTCCAAAAATTGTGAACATCTAAAGGCTGTTCAGTTCTCAGTGTGTAGCATGAAAACCATGTTATTTCATTCATCACACTGGCTAGCGAGATATGGGTACCACCCCATTGTGAGAATATGCTCACCCTTTAATCACATACCTTTGCTAAAGCATCTCACAGACTCAGACTGTGGTCTAATAATCCCTTTAATCGATCTTCTTGGTAAGAAGCTTTGAAGCCTATATGTGGTGTCACACTGGACTATGTAATGTGCATTAATCTCTGATCTGGTGAGGCCAAGGTCCATCAAACTGGCAAAGACATGTTTGACAGATATTACTGTAAGACTAAGGATTTAGGTGCTGCTCACTCAGTAGCCCTGGGAGAGGTACAGTGATGCTGGAGAACTTTAACAAGGAGACATTATCTTGTGAAATGCATAAAAAGATTCTGGACTGATTCTGTGTCATAGGTTTGAGTCACGTGCATTGCTTGGATCATGCTTATTTGTTAAATGATTCATTCACTTATGCATTATACAACGATCAGAGATGGACAGCTCCATTGGAGGAGAGATTAATTGACTAAGACAGTAGAACAAGAAAGCAAAATTTGTGACCCAATAATATTGTGATGAAACTGCAGGTCCAAGATGGGGTATTCGGGAACCCTAGGCCAAATGGTGGAAAAATTTAGTTGAGTGTGTGGCTTTCCTTCCTAGCAAGGTTTTAAGATGGAGGTCAATGAGTATTCTAAGAGAACATTAATTAGCTATAATTATGAGACCTACATGGTAACCCAGATATGAAGACGTACAAATTAAGAAGTAGGACTTGAACAAAATATGAAAATGGAGGGGGAAATAGCATAAGGAGATGCGGATTGGAATTAATCGGTAAGCTGTTCCAATAAAAAACACTTAGGGTATAGTATTCATGGTACAGAACCATAAACTTTGCAGAACTCTACTCACAGCCTATCTTTCACCCTGTAAGGAAGCAGTCAGGAATGGAAAAGGGGGAGTAGGGTAGAGGGAAAGGGGAAGAAAGAGCCTTTAAAATAATAATGTATGATTAAATTTACAGCTGTTCTTTCATTACTACAACCTCTAAATGTCCCCCATAATGGTTCATGCAAAATCAGTATCAAATCACTCTGAAAATATTGAATTTACAGAAACATACACTTGATTCTCCACCTCCAACCCATGAGTACAGAACTGGCACTAAATCACATACTCAAGGAATATAGAACCCAATCCCAAAACAGCGAAACTGCAAAAGAAAGTACAGTTAGAACAAGTGGGAACTGCCTTGTATTCTACCTTGTACAAAAATGAAACCAAAAAATCAAAAAAGACAAAACACTTCAAAACAGAAGGACTAACAAACATGAAAGTTAATGGTAGAGTCTCACCATAACTTCTTACAAAAAAAGTGAAACCTCTTTTAACACAATTCAAAAATGAAATATAAATGAAAAAACAATTTAGCACTTGAAAGAATGGTTGGTTGGTTGGTTAATAACTTTATTCGAACTTAGTTGATAAGGTCATAAAAGTATACAGATCATACATTATTCAAATTAAAAAAAAAAAAAAAGACAATATATCACAAGCAGCATAGTAAAAAGTTCACGAAAGTGTACAAACAATAAAAAACCAGATAGGAACCATTTAAAATAGGAATACCATCCATTACATTTTTCAAACTGAATTATCAGTAAAGTGCTCACAGTGCCTCTTATGAACAATACCATTAAATTAATAAAATACATTGCAATAACGAGTATCTAAAATCTAAAAATATTTTGAATACTTATCAAGATAGACTCCACCCAGACAATTATTTTAAAGTGCTAATTAGTGCAGTTTGGAATTTTGGACAGTCTAATACCTCACTAACCTCCTTTTTGATAAAGCTGAACATAAGTACGATGCTACACAGTAGTTGACATATGAATTGGGGAGCATTTGGAGGAAAAACAAGGCAGGTCGGCATTGTATAAAATGATATTTTAGCAACAGCGGGCAAATATACTTTTTCCGAATACATGAATAAAATTTGCAAAAAAATAGCAGATGTAAGTTTGATTGTGTAGATATTTTATCACAGGGACAAGCTGAAAGTTAATTTACTGAATAGGTCCCTGATGGATAACCTAACAAACAGGGAATACAATTTAATCTAAACCTTAGCAATATAAATCTATGTCGGGGATTTGTTACAGATGTCAAATATGAATTCATTTCTCCTATAATACACGGTAGGGTTAAATATAGTGCTACTGTAGGTTTAGCCCCATTTAGGTTATCTCTTTCCTTTTCTCTAAGTTCTTTAGCACGTGCTTTAATTACGCTTTTTGGTGTACCCCTACAGGCAGATGGATCTAAGTACAAGGTCTCTAAACCCAACTTCATCAATATGTTTTTAACATAACACAGCCAAGGGACTCGATTTGCTTTATCAAGCTGTATACAATCTTGGATGATGCCTTGGGTAAGCCCCACTGTATCTCTCTTCCAAATCGAATGCCAAAGTAGAACTGGGGCTAAGAATGTCAGATCAGAAATGAAAGGGACTTGTAATTCCTGGTGCACAATATAGTTAGAGCACCCTTTGGGGATAGCAAATAACTTTTTAAAGAACATATCTTCCTTTTTTGTAGTGAATCAGTATTAGCTACACCCCAAATGCCTGCGCCATATGTAGCAGAAGTAACAGCTCTGGCGCCATAATTTTTTTTAATTGGTTCTACAGGCTTAGTGCCCAGTTTTCTTGTAAAAGAACGGATAGCCATAGCGTTTTTTCCAAGGCATTACATCTGTTCGCAACCATGTCCTTCCAGGTCCCTTCACTATTAAAAAGTACTCCCAGATATAAAAAAGTTTTAGTTATTTCAATTTTTCGTGAGGCAATATAAAAAGTTGGTAGTTTCCTTGGCTGTTTCCCCACTACTAAAACAAATGTTTTAGTTTCATTTACTTGTAAATCTAGACCCTACATATAAGATACATAATTATTTATTAGTTTTTGTAAGGCTATGCCAGTTCTTGCCACCAGAACGGCGTCATCTGCATAAAGTAGTATGGGTAGCTGTTTTTTATTTACTCTAGGTACATCGATAACATCCGCATTTACTGCTGACTCTACCCCATTTGTATACATAGAGAATAAAAGGGGGGTTAAGACACAGCCTTGCCTAACTCCCCGATGAATTGGGAAGGCCCTTGTGCATTCTCCCTGGGATCCATATCTTACACGAGCTGTGGACTGGGAATATAACTGTCTAATGAAGGAAATAATATTTTCCTCCACACCCATTTCTTTTAAAATAAACCATAATTTCCCGTGTGAAACTGAATCAAATGCGGCGGAGAGATCCATAAACGCCATAAATATGTTCCCCTCTTTTACATTGGTATATTTTGCCGCAATTAGGTTTAAATTTAGACACTGATCTAATGTCCCCATCCCTTTTTAAAACCATATTGAGTAGAAATTAAGATATTTTTGTCTGCTGCCCATTCCTCAATTCTGTTTAAAACAAGACGGCCCATAAGTTTACAGGTGCCGTCTATAAGTGAAATCGGTCGATAATTCTTTGGCAATGCTTTATCTCCTTTTTTAAAAATTGGTACAATTACCGTCGTTTTCCACGAGGCCGGTATTGGACCTTTTGCGATAGCATTTAAAACATTAGTTAAAAATGGAATCCAGAGTTCTAATGGTTCAAAGAAAAAATCAATCGGAGCGCCATCGGGACCCGGAGCCTTGGCACTGCTTCACTGTTTTAATCCCTTTTCCACCTCTATCATTGAAAAAATGATCGGTGTATCTGTTTTAGAGCTAGAAGAGTACTCATCATTCGGATATACCGAATCAAATATTGCAGTATAGTGGTCCACCCAGGCTTCCTCTCCCACATGCGTACTTATAGAGGGATCTGAGTCTTCACACAAGAATGGGGAATTAACTATCCCCCAAAACTCTTTAGAACATTTTAGGAAGGAAGCTGTCCGCAGTTTTTCCCATGCCTCTTCGTTTAGAGCCGCTAATCTCACCTGTCTGCATTTTTATATTCGCCTCGTAAGAGGCTCACCAAAACTTTATTTCTTGGCTTTTCCTTTAATGCATTAAGGAGTCTACTCAAAGATTTTGTGCAGGTCCTATCAAACCAGCGTGGAGCTTTTCCTACGCTTGCCTTGAAGTTAGATTTTAAATTATCTTCCACCACATTTAACAGAGTAGCAAAAGCTTTCACTATACCTTGTGGATCTCCCTGCAAAGCAAGGCATGTATCAATTTCTTCTTGAAAGAATGCAAAAAAAAGAAAAAAATTCCACAAAGACAAGAAAATCTAAGATCACTCCATGAACTTCTGCAAATGCAGCCACACCCACATGCAATGTACAGAGAAGCATCTAGTGCAGTGCTTTCCAAACTTTTTCGAACTACGACCTCATTTTTAGAATGACAAACATTCGCAACTCACCTAGCTTTTACAGACATGAGGCGAGGGTGATCTTTTAATATAATAGTAGGCATGCTTTCAAAATGCTCTGAAATTCCAAAATACCATACATATTGCAATTTTTTGTGTTCCTCTTCAACAGCAATTGTTCGTAATTGCCACGACCTTGACCACACCCTTCAAAATGTATTGATTGGGCTGTGGCAAACATATTGATCTGCCCTAAAAGTGGCAGATGGTGAACTGAACTGGAGTGTAGTGCTGGCCTGTGGCATCTGTTCACTAATATCACAAGGCTTCTGAAAAATCTTGGCGTTGATGCCAGTGATTTAAGCAATTTTGAAAAACCCTTTCTGCAGCAGAGAATGGGGTAATTCCTCATATCCGTTTGGGTTAAATCCATCGTTATTTTGATCACCATGCCACCCCAGTTTAGACCCAACCATATGCAAATCAATCTTGACCCTGCTCCTCATGGGAAAAGTCCAGCCCGAACTGCCAAGCCAGGCTCTCCCTGGACAAGAAACAAGCATTCTGGGACCGGTTTCGGGATTTCACCCCTCATCAGCCAGGCTAGCTTGAATCTAGTGGCACAGTGAACCCGGGACCCAAGACTGGATATACACAGCGCACTTAGGGCGAGAAAGCAAAAGACATGCAAATGATGGACGGAATGCAGAACAAATCAAAACATTCACCCCGAGTCAAGAGATCTGGGTTAAATCCATAATTCTTTTGCTCACCATGCCACCCCAGTTTAGACCCAGCCATATGCTCCTCCTGGGAGCAGTCCAGCCCGAACTGCCAAGCCAGGCCGTCCCTGGGTGGGTTTAAACTGGAATGGCATGGGGAGCAAAAAACGATGGATTTAGGCCCAGATCTCTGTACTGGGGTAAATGTTTGACATTGTTCAGCAGTCTGTCCATCAATTGTTCTTCTTGGAACTATTTTCAGAGCTTGGTTGCTGACATCAATGTTACATCACTAAAGTCATATAACCAAGATGTCCCTGAGAAATGACTATACATGGCTCACATGTGACAAATACAAATATCAGCAATGATATGCGCAGTGGGTACAAATCTTGCTGGAAATAAATCCGACCAGCACTAATCACCCAGGAAAAGTTTCACAAAGGACTTTCAACAGATTCGGTGCTCAGTGATCATGTTCATCCAATTACATTGTTTATAAAGGAACTAAGAATGAAAATTACGTTTTACTGAGTTGCCCAAATTCAAGTTCAACAACACATTTGATGTTGTGAAAGGTCAAAGGAAATATATATTGATTAGTAATCTAATAATCACCCATGCCCAGCAAATTACGATGCTAACATCTCTTTCTTAAGGGATATCTTGTTCGTCTGTAACCAACACAAAAATATACGTTTCAAATATCCTCAAACCTTAAAGCTAGAACCCTTCCCTGAATGGATAGCATTCTGCATGGAAATAACCCATTAGTAGCCAATTAGCCTTGCTTTTCATATTTTGTAGGTTTGTGCTCACAGATATTAACAGGTATGATAATAGTGTCTCCAAAGTGGCCTAATCAATACATTGGTTTGTGCAAACAACACTGTGGTATCCCTCCTGTTGTTTTAAAGGTTATTGCCAATGCCTACAAAAGATAAATCAATAAATAATCAACGTTATATGTGGTTCCCGTTAGCAGAGGAATGCTTCAGAATATTTAAAGCTTATCTCAGCGAGCCATTTACTGAGAACGAATAGGCTGTACAATGGTGAAAGCAATTAACTGTTGAGTTGTGGTTATTAGCTGCCTGCATTCCTATAGACTAATTAATTGTTACATGGTGAATTATGTATTCACTTTGTTTTGCTTTTGTTTTAAAGCAATCAAGTGTCGTATTGTGCAACTAAATCAGAGAAGGTGGATAATTTATAATGGCAACCGATCAAAGTTTTTGGTCCACGTTGAAAACAACAATCTTTTTTAAAATGCAATGAGGTGTTTGTTCTGCACCATATACAGGGTGAGCTCACGCTGCTTTTTCGTGGTTTGCATTTTCTTAATAAATAAGATGAATTTGAACTTTACTCCTCAATTCTGCTATTCATACTTAAAACAAAAGTTCAATTATTATTGTTAGCTGCCTTTATGTCTTCTGATTTGTTTGTCTCTGTCTGTAACGGAATGGAGAGCAAGAAAACATGAACTGGAATGCTGCTTAGAGTTATTACCAATTAGAGAAGTTAAATCAATGAATCCCACTGCCCGCATACACAATGGGACGCTGATCAATTCGTTACCACGTGACCGTGCTCTATATTCTTGCAATGACTTTGTGGATGCAAATTGACGAAAATGTGTCACAGTTTGCCTCAGACTTTCCCACTGTCACTGTAGCTGAACTTTGCAGACTATACTTCTAGTTTGTAGCAGATAAAATAAGAGTCAGCAGTACACAAAGCTACCTGACAGCAGGCTTGTGGAGCTATGTGACACACTACACATGTATCATTGCGCGTTTGGCTCTCTTGAACAGACTTGGCCCAAGGGCATTCACCTCTTCTATTGCCATGAAGAGTATCTGACAGTGAGCTGTGATTGCTGCATTCAACAGGGAAAGTTATTCCAGGTATCTGCAACACCCTGCTAGACATGAATGGCAAATTACTTGAATGTCTTACACCAGTGGTTTGCTGCTGGATAGGGCAATAACACAATAGATGCACAGTTGGGGGGCTCTCAGGACAGTTACTGGATTGCTGGCACCAACTGTATCAATGAGGTCTTTTACCTCTGGCGTCTTGGGGCTACTGTATTGTGTGTCCCCCAAATGGAACCAACGATGCCATTTAGCACTTGATTCGTGTGGGTATCAAGGCTGACTCGGGCAATGCATGTCAGTAATACTTAATTAATCATTGAACACTGAGGGGCATATTTACAACGAGTTAACGCCACCAGAAAGTCACTTTTTCCGATGTTCTGGTGACATTAACTCCTTCGCCTTATTTACAAGGCGACTCTAAGCCACTTAACGTGGCTTAAAGCCGCCTCGTAAGTAATGCCCCTATTCACCCAGCACTTAGCGTGAACGGGGCTTGCAATGGGTGTTGCAGTGGACGTTTC
Source organism: Calotriton arnoldi (assembly GCA_963921515.1). Classification (NCBI taxonomy): domain Eukaryota; kingdom Metazoa; phylum Chordata; class Amphibia; order Caudata; family Salamandridae; genus Calotriton; species Calotriton arnoldi. Next base: position 90,868 of record CAWUFW010004404.1, on the reverse strand, counting down.
ACCGCAACACCCATTGATTTTTGACACTGCCCCATATTTACAAGGTATGGGGCAGCGGCAAAAATACTGCCAGGGAATACCTGGTCTTAGGCAGGCGATACGAGGAGAAATGTTTATTTTTCCTAGTGTTTTGCTCTTTCCAGTGTGCTTCATTCTGCAGCACACATAGATAGAGCAAATCGCCTGTAAAGATTGTTTATGTGCAGGAAGGTGTCCCTTGCTGCACATAAACAATTGCCCCTGCAGCGCAGGCACCCTAGCAAAATGGTGCTAGGGTGCCTGTGCTGGCGCTAGGCAGCTTTTTTAGCGCCATCGCTAGGGGTAACACAGGGTTGCACTGCATTCTTGTAAATACAGCGCATCCCTGCATTTTGAAACTGACGGAGCACAGCATTACCAATTTTGGTGTAACACCGTGCTCCATCAGTTAATATGTGTTTAAACTTTAGAAATGAAATAGTACTTTAATACACTAAATGCTGCAACAATTACAAATAAATAAAGTTACAGTTTGCAGAACAGCATACAATCCTACTCTTATGGGGTCTACTAAGGATGAGAAGAGGGCTTCTTGGATTTGTCATACCCACAACAAACCTCTTGCCTTCTATTGTAATGAGTTGGATTTCACCAAACTCTTGCCTACGGGCTTTAGCACAAGATGGTAACCGTCAATCATTAAAGGCCTATCACCTTTCACATGTGTTTTTCATAATAATAAAATACAGGTGTCTTCTCGTTGACAGGGAGACAAGACAGTTTTTACCCACATCCAGTTTTATAAGAACATGTCTCTCATCAGAGAGACCTACGACATACTAACCAGAACAAAAGCAAATAACCTAAGTTCTCCCAGCATCAAGGCCATTGAGAAACAGAGGGAGACCTAATTTCATTCAGTGAAACACTCTGTTGCTCAAGGAGCAACTGCTTGGACTCTCGGCATCCATGAAAGAGAAATGGGGAATCACGGGGGGGATGTAGTGAGAAGAGAGGCTCTCACTGTTGGCAGTCTCACCATCGGCTTCACTGCCCGACCCAAACATGCCTGTCATGCCATGGAAATAATGATTATTGGGAATGAGGGATGCTAATGAGGTTCACTCCAGGCAACGGCAGTTAACCAAGGCCCCAATGAAAGCACATGACCTTAAAGAAGCAGCGAACAATTGTTCAGCTGGACTATTGTTTTCAAAACTGTATATTGCTATCATACTTCTGAAAAGGTCAGTACGCAAAAATCTCAACTATCAAAACTTTTTTTATTTGATACACCACAGTCTAGGGGGATATGTATACATGAATGAATCATGAAAGGATAAAGAAGTAAACCATTTTGAAAGGCCTACGTTTTCCTTTTAAATATTAATAAGTCACCCATAAGGTTGGCCTTAGTGCCCATAAAGGTAGGGTGCATGGTATTTCAAAGTAGGACTTCTAGAAGCTTAATGTTCCACATGTCCTTTAATTGAAAAAGCCTTGTTCACTGTGGCAAGATTGGCTGCTTCCATAGAGAAACACTGTATTATAATATAACACCTTATAATACTAATTTCAGTTTGGAAACACTAGAAAAACAAATCAATGACTCTTTTTTATAGTTAAACAAAATCCAATGTTATGGTCCTTTTCTCTGCCTTAAGCCCCTAAGGTCTTTTTGTAAGTAGTCCAACATTCACCTGACAGCTGATAGTTCCCTTGTAGTAAGGCGTGAACTGCTCTCAGGACAGGGTAAGAGGGCCTTGCCTGTGGGGAGGTGTTGCTCTTCCCTTGACAGGATGGCCTGGGGGCTGTGCTCCGGCCCTTCGTTAGCTTCAGAGGTTACCTACCCTGTCACAGGTGAATGCAGCCCACACTTGGGCCTACCCCCCTCTGTTGCCCTCCTTATCAGCCTGGCATCAATACCGGTGGTAGGAGGAACTGCCCCAGAACTAGTTTAGAGTGACCACAGGGGAGGGCTTGCCCATTTCCATAACCATTCCTGTAGTTGGGCCTAGGGAGCTCTGGATAGAGAAAGAAAGGTTTTGCCCTGTTGGATTTAGGGAGAGAGGGCACTGTTGGATAGCTTACAGTAAAACACACAGGAAGTGCTGCAAGCGTGAGCAGGTTCAGCCCTGGGAACGTTTACCCCACTAGTTAAGTAGTGGGCAGCAGTTTCCCACACCCACAGGTTGGCACTGGACATAAATGTGGCATCCCCAGTACCCTCCTCAGAACACTGCTGGACTGAAGAAACATTCAGAAGAGGACTGCCCTGCTGCCTGAAGATCTTAGAAGGCTAGATCTGTCTTCTTGTACCCAGAACCTCAGAAGTGACTCCAAGGGTCAGAAGGCTGATTTCCTGTTTGAGCTACAGGTACACAACAAACTTCAAGAGACTTTTTCCTGAATTACCAGCTGATCAGTACCAGTTGTACCTGCCCTGGACCCTGTTGCTGGTCTCTGCCGGAGTAAGTCATGACCTCCAGGTGTTGTCGAGGTGGTCCTGGAATCTTGGCTGGTGTCAAAGGGTATTCCTGCCTAACCCTAATATCTGAGACTTTGAATCTTTTTGCCAGCTTTTTACCTGGAGAACCGTCGGGGGAGACTGGGACCAATCCAGGACTGAACTGACGAGGGTGCATCGCCGCTGGGCTTGACTTTGATGTAGCTCCTGCTACATTCTCCTATTGATGCCGAACCCCTTCAGCTCCAGCCTGCAGTCTTGCCACACCAAGGAAATGCCAGCTCACAGAATGTTTCTAAGGCTGAGGTAGCCCAATGTTTCCCAAACTGTGGGTCGGGACCCACTGGTTGGCCGTGAGTCGATTTTTAGTCGGTCGCAAAAGGCCAAGCAATAAAAAAAAGATGCCTTCAAATTCTGTATTTATCTTATCACATTTGCTGTGCTTCAAAGGCAGAGATCAAATGTCAGGCTATGTCATCTGACAAATTGCTGCTTATTTGTTAACACGGAGATTGGTGTTTATGAAGTTCTCTCACTTTGCAGTCAAAGAAAGAAAAGCAAAGTGAATTATGTGACAATCTTCCTGAGGTACAAGAAGTGTGAAAGGAAAGGCTGTAGGGCATAATTTGTTTGTAGCACACAACAAAAGGTAAAGATCTGTAAATTAACTGTACATATTCAGCAGTTAGGAAAGCAGAAAAGAAGCACATTTGTCTTGTAATTCTGAAGTGTGATGGAAACAAAGATGTTTACATGATCAAAGCAAATCAAGACACTTTGGTTGATGATGTACAACTCATAAATATTTACTGAAACTTGATTTCCACACATTATCATTTGTGTGTAATATAGTTTTATCCGTAAAAGTGTATGTCTGGGCAGATTTCGTGGCCATTTCAATGGAAGTAAGCTACCACACGATGCTTTATTGCATTAAAAAATATGACGCCTCATGTCCTTTAAAGCTAGGTGAGTCGCAAAAGTTTGTCATTCTAAAATATGGGTCATGGTTCTTAAAAGTTTGGGAAGCACTTACGTAGACAGCTCCACCAGTGATGCTGTCAAAGGGTATCCGATTGACACCAAATGACTTCTGTTGCTCTGAGCATTTCCTGCCTAAACCAAAGGCTTTACTTCTATTTGTCCAATGTCAAAATCCGTCAATGTCGAGCCTCAAGCCTGCTGCTTGGTCCCGCTAAAGCTTTCGACATTTATGAAGTTATTAAAACAGAAACATACATTTCTGAGCAGGATTAACCTGGTCTTTGTATGTCGCCCTTCGCGTTGGAATTAAAACTTAACCTTGTCCCATTCTTAGACTATGAGATGACACGGTTGGCACTTAGCACTTTCTGATTATATTTTTTGCTATAAACTTAAAGAAATCATAACTCCGGTTCCACTGATAGGATTTTGTATTGTTTTGGTGTGATTTTATTTATTGAAATAGTCTCTGTTTTGCTAAATTGGTTGGGGAGTTTTTTAGTCTTATGTGTTGACTGTATTACTGTTTCAGTACTGCATACATACTTTACACATTACCTCTAAGGTCAGCCTGCTCAGTGCCATAACTACCAGAGGTTAGATTAGGTTTATTTAGCGGCGTTTGTAGTTCATCCTGACAAGGATTGTGATTTTTACTTCAATTGGTTCTCATCCCTCTCAACTAATAACTCAATTTCTGACAGGCAGAATGCATTATTACATCTCAAGTGAAAGCTTAACAACTGAAATACAGTGTGGAGCAGTGCTCAAAAGTTCTTGTGGTGAGAAATAAGATTGAAAACAACATGACGCTCACAGAAATCATACACAAGTTGTGAGGTAAATATATAGAGATAACTTTGGTTATATTTGTTCTTTTTACCAATTGATAAGATATCTCATCATGTCACTTACTGAATTCTTTAAAGGCAGGGGAAAGAGAGAGACAGAGGCTGTAAATTAGGACATTTTAATGTTGAGAGCAATGGGCGTATACCAGATTTATAGGCCGCTGCTCCATTATCTTCAATGGAGATCTCAACATTTTAATGTTCTAATGCCTCCTTAAACACCACAAAACAAGAAGTAAATATGAACTGTAGTGCAAGGGCTGTTTGGGGGTCAAGCATGTGTTTGATACTTAATAATGGGGTCACTGGAACCAAACCATCCAGATTCTTTTTTTATTTATTTTTATTTATTTTTTATTTTATACAACTGAACAATCAGCACTAAGGAAGTCATGTATGATACAGTTACAGAAGTATAACTCAAATCGTTGCGAATATAATCATTATCATTGGACCCATTTCTCCCTCCCGACCAATGCGCCATTGAAAGCCAGTATATGCAGGTAGCAACTGTCCTCGTTATGAGGGGACTGTGTCTCGGACCAAGAAACGAACCATCCAGATTCTTAATCAATGATTATTCAATGCAGGCAACGAGCAACAATAGTGACACCATTGTCCTTGCCATTCCTCTGTTTCATGTAATGCAGTACTAGGTACTTATTATGACTTTTGAAGTCAAAGGCTCTAGAAATTTTGAAGCTCTGTTTAGCTCCAAGAATCTAAAGTGGCCACAAAGGAGTACATCTTTGACGCTGCATTTTATCTATGCTAGATATTTTTACTGTCTAATTTTCTGTTCCATTAGCATACATGCAAACATTTTCAACCTCAGAAGTGGGAAAAAGAATTCTGGGTAATGCTTTTCCCCATTGGCTTATATTGAGGCAGAGGCAATTTTAGGTGGGAGACACCTAAAGTAAAGATATTTTTGGCTTAAAAATCTGAAGTATCCCACCTGAATTGGATCTATTGGCATATATGCATTAGCATGAAGATTTTCTTCCACTGTAAGGGATGAACTGTGAAAAGATTTTGAGTGCATGAAAAAGAATATTTGAAAGGGAGCTGACAATGAAGTAGGGAAGTGCCCCCTCTTTCTATCTCTACACAGGGCAGTGCCAATGCGGGCAGTAGGGAGGCCTTAACTAGCACACTTCTAGCACAGGAGCACCACTCGGCCATTCATTCATCACTACTCAGCATAGCAGCAAAGAGTCAAGTAGCTACTTCTTTCAAAAGTCAACAATGGCTTCAACTGGGTTTACAGGTTCATCGACATGCATAAATAGTTTCCAAATATGCATTCCATTCTCATGTTACATCAGAATGGTCCAATTATATTATCAATAAAGCCAGCAAGAACAATTAGTAACTCATTTAGGACATTTAGTGACTCAAACTTAGACAGCTTGGTTGGCGCCATGCTCTTGGCATAGCTTTGCTCCAACTCCAGTCCACCAGATGACAAGACAGCATATGCATTTAATTTAGAGTTAGAGTTAGAGGTACTAGGGTTAGGTCAGTGGCTATAGTCTGCCCGGAGAAGCACAGCTACATAGTAGATCTGCTTGCACAACCAGACTGGCTACTACCTAGAGGACATTCTAGGAACCTTCATTTCATCATCCATATCAAGGATCGATGATCCTCTTGGATTGCCCCCACCTGACTTTGCACATGTAGCCAACAGTAGAATATATCAGCTAGGGTCTTTACCAGTTGTACTGAAGAAGGGTAGTGCCTCACATACTGATACTTGACTGATCAGCCTTTCCCTACATCGAATTAGGCTATGATTTTCAATGGCTAGTTCAGAGGTCGAAAGAAGAGGTATACATGAAGACAGGGTGGAGGTGAAACCAATGCCATGTTACTTAACAAATTCTCCCCTACCTCCTAATGCCTCTTACCACAAAGCTCTAAATTAAGGTCTACATGTAGAAACTGAAAGGTAGGTGGCAATGTAGAGAAAAAAATATTGTTTCCTTGTACAATAGCTGGCAACATAAATAGGCACAGAGCACTGTAAACACCCTGAAAGTAACCTACTTGTAAAAAAACGGGTCACTGGTTGAGAGGGGTGGAAACTCCACTCAGGCAACACCCACATTCCTTGTAAGGTTGAGCCACAAAAGTCATTAAATAAACCCTACTTAACCCTCTGGTACCTTGGCGCAAAGCAGGCAGGCTTAACTTAGAGACTAAGTGTAAAGTATTTATGCAGCACACAAACAGTAATAAAGTGAAAACACAACAAAAGAAAAATCTCAAATCAATGTAGACAAATAGAGTACATTTTGATAAATAAAATTATACCAGAACATCAAAAATCAAATCAATAGAATTGCAGATATTCAATGTACAAATTTCAAGTAGATCAAGCGCCTAAAAGCATAAAGAACCACGTGCGGGCTGGATACAGGGACCAGGTCAGTCTCGCTGAAAAAGTTATATTTTCAAAGTCCACACAAAAAGTTACATTCTGGTAGAAGAAGTCGCAAAGAGCAGGGTGAGCATCACGGATGGTCATCACTATAGCACGAAGACCAGGACTGGTATTGTGGACTGTCATTGCTGTATGCTGTAACATGAAGATCCGGTCAGGCGTCACAGACGGTTGTTGCAGCGAGCGGTTATTTCTGTAGGGTGTAGTGCAGATCTCGCATTATCGGTCATTGCTGGCAGTTGCTGTAGCTCAAAGTGTTGGGTTAACCAGAGCTTCCCGTTGGCAGTCGTTGTGGGCAGCAGAGTATTAGTGCGAAAGGGACCGTTCGCGGTTGCGAAGAGCTCAAAACTTCAGGATTTCACTTTTCTTCACAGCAGGAGTTCAACTTCTTGGGAATGAGGAACTCACTTCAGGAGAGGCCAGCAGGGCTCAGGCAGGTCCAGGCAAGTCTAGTGCAGAAGGTCAGCTGGGCAGTTGCAGGGAGGTCTCTAGAGCTTGTTGTGTCCCTGTAGCTCAGCCAGGAGGTCTGTCAACTGACCCTTGAAGTCAGTCAGGTTAGCCTGGGATGAAGGGTGCAGGTCAATTCTTCCTTCCCCAAGAGAACGGCAGTCCTCTAGCAGCAAGGCAGTCCTCTGGTAGTAGCAGGGCATTAATCTGCTGGCATGGCGATCTCCTTCTGTAATTTCCAGGAGTGTACTGAAGAGTTGTTCTGAGGGTCCAATATTTATACATCCTGACAGCCTTTGTGTGTGGGGGAACACCCTGTCCTACCCCTACATCTGGTATTGTAAAATTCTTCCCTTCAGGTGTAAAGGCTCCAATATGTCTGCAGTGATAAAAGGCTAATGTTAGGTTCCTTTGTGTGTGCAGAGTCAATCCCTTTAAAATGTAAGTGGGGCAGATAACAGCTCTGCCCCCAGCCATCCTGGCAGGATGGCCCATACTGCGTCACCAGGTCCCCTTTTTATCACTATTTGGAAAGAATACTGTTAAGAGAGTAAGGATGCCAAAAGTCCTTGTGTGGATTGATAGAATATTTATTGTGAAAAATGACAAACAGAAAAGTCCAGCTTCGGCAACTCTCTGCCACTGGGTTATAATGTAGGCCTTCCGAATATAGTCTTTGGACTGAGTTCTCATAGAAGGATTAGATACTCCAGTTTGTTTCACTGGGTACCTCAGAAAGAAACACACTAAAAAAACTCCTTGAGGCTCTGGGCTTTAAGGCCAGGGAACCGCCACCAACACCTACCTGTGTTTTTGCACAAAGAAATCAAAAGGGACGTGTGAACGAGTGCTTAGGCTCTTAACACCCTTTCTTCAGACAAACCACCCCACCAGCGACCCCAAAAGCCCCAATGTGGAACTCTCCTTTGGCCACGGCTCGAAGTCAAAGCCGTGGCGTCCTGGTCTTGCTCGCCTTAAATACCAGTGCAGACTTGCCGGTTTTCTGTCTCTCTGCCTTCTTTGGCACTGAAGGTAGCGGCCGTCCCGCTATCCGCTTGTGCAGCTCTCATTCCGGTTCTCTGCCTCTTGAGCTTCCAATCTCTGGACTCCTGCCGGCTTTCCCTGTTGCTCGTTCTCCACGACAGACTCGTTGTTTCTTCTTCCTGTCCGCCGACCTTCGTCCTTCTGTTGTCCTTTTTTCACCCTCTCTCTGATGTCATCAACGGAGACATCTGGCCGTCTGGAGTGCTCTGCATGTATTTTCCTTGGTCTCCTTTGTCAGCCATGTTGGAAAGGGAAGTGTCCACCATATCACAATACCTCCTTTCCAGGAGTGTCTGATCAGGCCATTCAGCAATGGGCTCCCGGGACAGATAGTCCACATTATTTTGTGGGGATCCTGGGCGGTGTTCCACCTGAAACAAAAAATGTTGTAAAGCTAGGAACCATTGCAATTTCCTAGAATTGGAGTCTTTATGTCTAGCCAACCAGACCGCTAGGGCATGGTCTGTTGCCAAAGTAAAGGTGCGTCCCAATAATTATTATTGCGAAGCATCCACAGAACCACTTAATAGCTAGGCATTCTTTTTCGATTGTCGGATAACGTTGTTCCCGAGTAAGTAATTTCCGACTAATGTACACTATTGGATGAAGATCACCATTACTGTCTGGCTGAGAAAGAACAGCCCCCAATCCTCTTCCCGAGGCATCTGTTATTAATACAAAAGGTTGATGAAAATTAGTGCAAAGCAATATGGGTTCTTTGCAGAGAATAGATTATACATTTTTGAAACTCTTCTGCTGTTGTTTTGACCAAGTTTGCATCTTAGCAGGTTGATGGTTCTTTAGCATATCCATGAGGGGTGCAGCCAAGTCAGAGAAGTGTGGGATAAAACTTCTATAACACCCTACTAGTCCTAAGAACTAACGTACCCCTTTCTTGGTAGTAGGAAGGGGAATGTTTTTGATTGCCTGTACTTTCTCTACTTGAGGACGAACAGTACCTGCCTGAATTTGGTAACCAAGATACTTGATGGAGTTTGCAACAAGAACACACTTCTTTGGGTTAGCTGTGAGACCTGCGGCTTGTAGTGTTGAAAACACTAAGGATAACTGTTATAGGTGTGAGGCCCAGGATTGACTGAAAATAACAATATCAACTAGATTAGCTGCAGCATAAGCATTGTGGGGCTCTAACAGTTCATCCATTGGACATTGGAAAGTGGAGGGGGCTCCATGTAAGCCAAAAGGTAACATTTTAAAGTGATTTTAACCTGAGGGGTGGAAAAGGCTGTTTTCTAATTGGGTTCTGCAGTTAACGTGATTTGTCAATACCCTTTCGTCAAGTCCAGTGTGGATAAATAGGTAGCCTTGCCTAACTTCTCTATCAACTCATCGACCCTAGGCATAGGGCATGTGTCAAACTTTGAGATGCTCCTAAATTGTCTAAAATCCATACAAAAGCATATAGATCCATCTGGTTTAGGCACTAGAATGTTGGGATACAAGTCACTGTTTGAGGGCTCAGTAATATAATTTTATAGCAAAATAGCTATGTTATTCTCTACCGCTTCCCTCCTGGCCGCAGGGATGCGATATGGTTTCAACCTAACTACTTTATTTGGTTCTGTTATTATATGGTGTTGGATTCAATTATTTCTCCCTGGTTTTCCTGAGAATAACTTAGAAAAGTTACAAAGAACACTCCTTAATTATGTCCTCTGATCTGGGTTGAGGGTGATCCCCACGGATAGGCTTTCTAGACTGTCCTGTTTTGTGGTAGGAAAAAATTCTCTTGCCAAGGGCTCTGAATCTGTTATTAGCAATGCCTCCCCACCTGTGTGATTTGGGATCTGAGACAGGTTCCACTTTTTTAGAAAATTAATATGATACGTTTGGCCTTCTTTCCCTCGGTGGGGTACGGCAGTCCTTTAAGAGACAGGAGTAACTTGTTCAATAACTTTATAAGGGCCTTGCCATTGAGCCAATAGCTTATTATTTGAAGAGGATAATAGTATCAAGACCTTCTCTCCAGGTACAAGACAACCAACTCTGGCTGTTTTGTCATATTGTCGTTTGTGGTTCACTTGGGCTTTCTCTAGGTTTAGTCTCACTTCCTCCCATAAAGACTGTACATTATTTGTTTAATCCGAAGCACAACCTTCATCCTCCACTTCCTGCCACGGTTATGCACCCATATCCAGTATGGTGAGGGGTTGTCTGCCAAACAATAATGTAAAGGGAGAAAATCCAGTTGAAGCCTGTTCGTGACTGTGTATTGGAAAGAGGACTAGTGGTAATTTCTTATCCCAATGTTTCCCATTTTTGGAAACAGTTTCTTTAAAATTATTTTGATGGTTTGGTTGTACGCTTCCACTAAACCATCAGTTTGTGGGTGGTAGACAGAAGTTCGAATCTGTTGTATCCCTGAAACCTATCCAGTAATATAAAAAGCTCCCTTTGGGTATGTCTCACTCAACCTCACACCCAAATCATACTTGGCTTATTACATTCATCATACCATACGTTTCCCTAGAGACATCAAGGTAAGACCCGGTGACTTTACAATTCTTGTCTTTATTTATAAAAAATACTATCTAAACTCAATAAAAACTTTCTGTGCACCAAATGTAAAACTCGTTTAAAAACAAACTGTAATAGTTAGGAATTTCATTCACATATAGTTAAAAAAACAGCAATTGATCCTCTAAATGCATAGACAATAAATGAAACAGTAATTAGAAAAATATTTCAGAGAAATGCAGTGGGCGATCACATATCTCGAAATAAAGACAGATACACATATAGAAACAGAACAGAGAGAATACAATAGACAAACACTTTTGTCTCAAAATTACTAGTCTATTCAGTCATGATATGAGGTACCAGGTATCTGTAATTCGATTTCACCAATTGTATCACTCAGTGCCTTTTAGATTTAGTTAAAAAAAATTGCATTGATGCGTTTCGGTGGGTTCCCAATGTTTATAGCCACCTTCTTCAGGATGGAATAGTCTCTCCTACAGTTTCAAAATACGCAATACCTGTACAAAAAACATAAAACAATTACATTCACACCATAAAAACTCTGCCCAGCTTCTCAAGAATACTTGTTTTACTCTGCCCTATAGTTCATTGAGCGTCCCAGTGATGTCCCAGGGTTTTCTTATGGCCTTATTCCTCCTCCCACTTCCTTCAGGCCCTAACCACCATTCTTCCAATTAGTCTAATTTACAACCACACCTCCTATTTTTATTGATCAAAAATTATTGTTTGTAATAATACATCTTTTACAGGATTAAAGAATCTCTTAGATCTCATGTGTCTGTTTTCCTACTCGTGTCTGATGTTACATCTATCAACTTCACACAGTTCTTTGCAAGGAGTTAAACTTACATGACAGTGTATTCAAAAACCCTTTTGCGTCTTCGTCATGATCGTCATAAATTTTGAAAAGATTTTCTAGCATGATAAACCTTTATATGTAAGGTAAGAAAGGATTTTCATGTGATGGCTCACATCTATCTCTCATTTCTACACCTATTTTGCAGGGTTTATGTGTACACCTATATATCTCTATAATTAAAACATCCATGCATATTTGCATATATACACCCATATGCATGTACGTGTATAAAACTCTTGGTGTTTTTGTGCACCCACTTTTATACTCTTTTTCTTCCTACCATAGGTCTTTCCCCAGTTATTCTTTAATCTTAAGTTGTTCAGAGAAATATAGGATTCAATTCATTGTAATATTTTTCTGTCCGGTAATCGCACACCTCAACAAATTTTCTTCATTTAATTGCAGACAGTACGGGGCTACTTGACACATATTTGTTCTGAGCTCCTAACCCTGGTAATAAAGGTAAATATAACATTAATATGATTCCCCTAATTCATGTGAGGCCAGTCACTAATACTAATAGCATACGTTAAATTTTTCTATGAGGTTCCGGTGTCCCTATATAAATCTTTAATTTTATTTTGTCTATCTCGCTCCAGTTTACAAAACCTGGTCATTGTCCTTATTTATGAGTCTATGCATTTCATCATACCCTCATACCTTACAAACCTGAGCCATGAGGCGAGACATAAAGGGTGTACCTTAATCAGTGAGTATTTTCTTTGGAAACCACACTTCTGAACAGAACTCAGTTATGGCCTGGGCAACGACTGGAGTCGTCATACTAGTTAGTGATATCGCTTTCGGTTACCAGGTGGCATAGTCTACCAAAACTAATATATATTGGTACCCCTTTGAAGATGGTACTAGTGGCCCCACCAGATCCATTCCTAATCTGGAAAAGGGAATACCTATAACTGTAAGGGGACTCAAGGGGACCTTACGATCAGCTGAGAGATTCACCAGTTGACATTTCACACAATCTTCACAGAATCTTCTGACCCCAGAGAATACTCCTGGCCAATCAAACTCTCTCAGAAGATATTCTTCGGTTTTCTCCCTGTAGTAATGTCCCCCGACGACCTGACTATGGGCTACTTATAACCCTTGTTTTCTGAATGCACTAGGGACAACTAATTGGAAATGTCTTTCCCTATTCTTAAGAATGCTCCGATATAGGAGCCCTTTTCGTATGACAATCTGTGGTCCTACCTGTCTTGGGTTTTTCTCCGCTGCTGCAAAGGTCCAGAAAGATTTTGGTCCGGCATAGGTCCAGAAAGATTTTGGTCCTCTTATTGAGCCGCCCTGAAACTGTGCCGGTGTTCCCATTCAATAAATCAATCAGTCGTTTGTTAAGCGCGACTACTCACCCGTAAGGGTCTCAAGGCGCTGGGGGTAGGGAGGGGTGCAGGTTCCAGTCCATCAAGGAGGGGGTCTGTCGAAGAGCCAGGTTTTGAGGTTTCTTGTGAAGATGGGAAGCAATGTTGTCTGTCGGAGGTGGAGCGGAAGGGCGTTCCAGGCTCTGGATGCGAGGAAGGAGAAGGAGCGGCTTCCCGATCTGGTCTTTCTGGAGTGGGGGACCACGGCGTAGGAGAGCTGGGCTGATCGTAGGGTCCTTTGGGGTGCGTGGAAATTGAGTCGGCTGTTCAGGTATGCTGGTCCGGTGTCATGGAGGGCCTTGTGTGTGTGGGTGAGCATCTTGAAGGTGTCTCTGGCCTCGATGAGGAACCAGTGGAGTGTGCGCAGGTGCTGGGAGATGTGGCAGTGTCTTGGCAGGTTGAGGACCAGTCTTGCGGCGGCGTTCTGGATGTTCTGTAGCTTGCGGGTGACGTTTTTGTTTATTCCGGCGTAGAGTGCGTTGCCGTAGTCGAGTCTGCTGGTGACCAGGGCGTGAGTGACGGTCTTTCTGTGTTCGAGGGGGATCCATTTGTAGGTCTTACATAGGAGGCGGAGGGTGTGGAAGCAGGAGGACGAGACGGAGTTGATCTGGCGGTCAATTTTGGGCTTGGAGTCCAGGATGATTCCCAGGTTGCGTGCGTGGTCCGTGGGGGTGGGAGGGCGGGGGGCCACCAGGTGTCGTTCCAGGCATCGGGGTTTGGCCCCATGATGAGTACTTCTGTCTTGTTGGTGTTTAGTTGTAGGCAGCTGTTTTTCATACATTTGGCGACGGCTTCCATGCCTTCTCGAAAGTTGTGTCTGGCGGTGTTGGGTTCGTTGGATAGGGAGAGGATGAGTTGGGTGTCGTCTGCGTATGACACGATATTGAGTCCGTAGGTTCTGACGATGGGGGCGAGTGGAGCCATGTAGACGTTGAAGAGCGTAGGGCTGAGGGAGGACCCCTGAGGGACTCCCCAGGTGGTTGGTGTAGGGTCAGAGAGGAAAGGGGGGAGTCTGACCCACTGCATTCTGCCAGAGAGGAAGGAGCGTATCCATTCGAGGGCCTTGTCCTGGATCCCTGCGTCGAGGAGTCTGCGTATTAGGGTGCAGTGAGAGACTGTGTCGAACGCCGCTGAGAGGTCGAGGAGGATGAGGGCTACTGTTTCTCCTTTGTCCAGTAGGGTGCGGATGTCGTCTGTTGCGGCGAGGAGGACGGTTTCCGTACTGTGGTTTTTTCTGAAGCCGGATTGGGAGGAGTCGAGGATGTTGTGCTCTTCGATGAATGTGGCGAGTTGGCTGTTGATGGCTTTCTTGATGACTTTCGCTGGGAACGGGAGCAGGGAGATGGGTCTGTAGTTTTTGAGGTCGGTGGGGTCCGCCAAGGGTTTCTTCAGGAGGGGGTTGACCTCGGCGTGTTTCCAGTCGTCGGGGAACGAGGCGGTCGCCAGGGAGCGGTTGATGGTGTGGCGGAGTATGGGTGCGATGGTGTCGGCGGCTCTGTTGAAGATGTGGTGGGGGCAGGGGTCCGTGGGGGCCCTGGAGTGGATTGACTTCATTGTCATCAGTGTGTCTTCGGTGGTGAGGGCTGTCCAGTTGTCAATCACTGGCTTCAGGGTGTCGGGGTGGTTGGCGGGGGTTCAGTGTGTTGGTTGTCTTTGTCGAAGTTGTCGTAAATGCTCTTGATTTTGTGGTGAAAGAAGGTGCTGAGTTTGTCGCAGAGGTCTTGTGAGGGAGGAATGTCCGTCGATTCGCTGGGGGGTTGGGCGAACTCCTTGATGATGTTGAAGAGTTCTTTGCTGTTGTGTGCATGTGTGGAGATTCTGTCTTCAATCGCTATTTTTCTTGTTTTTCTGATGAGTTGGTGGTGGGCGTTGGTATTCTGTGGAAAGAGAATCTGATTGAGACTTAGAAGACCCAGACAATATGAATATCTGCTTGCTTTGACGCTTCTCTAACTTACTCAACCTAAATTTTGGCTTACCCCCAACAATATTTTCTCTGTGGAAAAGGGCATCCTCCAACCATTGCACATGTACGTTTTCTTCTCCGGAGGATTGCAGCATTTTGGGAAAATCATTATAATCTGTCCCAATTATCATGTCTTCCACCAACTGTGGAATAAGTTCTACCTACAAGTCTTCCTTAACGCCCTGCCACTCAATGACCACTCGTGCTACAGGGTACTCTCTACTGTCCCCATGTACACAGGTTATCACTACCTTTCTCCCTCTCCGAATTTGTTGGGGGTTCTACTAGGTCAGAGTTTACTACTGTATAGCTGCACCCTGAGTCCACCAAAGCCTTCCTTGGCTTCCCAATTAACTTAATGTTGTGGTATAAATCCGTTGATTTACCCCTCCCATGCACAACACATGGCCTCCCGAATATCCTATGTCCATGGGTTCTGGAGAAGGAGGTTTTCGAGGAAAGTTATGGGCGAAATGGCCCCATTCGGCACAGGTATTACATTGGGGACCTTGGTCTGTCTCCTTACCTGGTCCTTTCATAGCTACTTTGGGTTCAAGGGACAGTCTGGTTCCAGCTTTTGCCAAATTCTGCCCTTGGTTAGCCAGAGTGATTGGGGCCTTAGCTGGGGAGGGTTGGAAGCCAGATGACCTATGATAGGCACAGGTTAAATCTATAGCTGCTTTATTTTAAATCACGCAATAAAGTTATTATTATTATTATTATAGCTGCTGTCACTGTCAAATTGGGGAGTTGTCAAACCCAGGTATGGGTAGAACTGGGGATAGCTTCCAGAAACTGTTCTAATAGGATCTTCTCTATACCTTCATCCATTGTAGACATGGCAGGTTTCAACTACCTACATCCTAAATCCATCCTGTATCCTGTAAAACAAAGACCTAGGATTGTCATTACTGCCCTACTTTTCTTTTCAGAAGCGAACTCGATCATTTTCTGGATCAAACCTGAGTCGTTCAAGTATCATTCTTTTTACATCATCATATGGGGTAATCCCCGCCGGGTTAGCAGCTTGATATGCCGTCTGTAGCTCACCCGCTAGGAGTGGGGCAATATACTGCTCCACCGTTCATGAGGCCAAGCCACTGTAGACTCCACCCTTTCAAAATTTGTAGAGAATGTGTCAGGGTCCTCTCCTATTTGGTGCTTTTGTAGAACGGAACTAGGCACGTTCAGGTGAACCTTAGCATTATTAATAGCGTTCACAAATGTAAGTATAGCCGTATCCTGAGCCTGTTGTGCACCAGCTACAGAGGAGGCATGGGTTGTGAGAGCAGTTTCGAGGCTCTCATGGTCTTGTTTGACCACCTGGGCTAGTTGTTCCACCATCAGCTGTAAATGTCTCTGTCCCTCCGTTATTTGCTTTACCATGTCTTCCATGGTAATAGTTTGGGTCATTGTTACTCTCTTGAAGGAATTAAGAATCCCACTTCTGACACCACTGTTAAGAGAGTAAGGATGCCAAAAGCCCTTGTATGGATTGATAGAATATTTATTGTGAAAATGACAAACAGAAAAGTCTAATGCCGACAACTCTCAGCCACTGGATTATAATTTAGGCCTTCCGAATTTATTCTTTGGACTGGGTTTTCCCCCATTGTATAGGAGTCCTTGTGGAAGAGCTTTACTTCTTCCACTCCTGGATTAGATACACAAAAAAAAACACCTTAAGGCTCTGGGTTTTAAGGCCGGGAAACACCAGTGTTTTGTGCACATATAAATCAAAAGGGAAGTGTGAAGGAGTGCTTAGGCTCTTAACAGCCTTTCTTCCCCTTTCCTTGAGGGTATCCATTCAGAGGATCCACCCCACCAGTGACACCAAAATCCGTGGAACGTGGAACTTGCCTTTGGCCACGGCTCGAAGTCGAAGTCGTGGTGTCCTGGTGTTGCTCGCCCTTAATACCGGTGCAGACTCACTGGTTTTCTGCCTCTCTGCTTTCTATCGCACTGAAGGTAGCGGCCGTCCCGGTATTCCCTGGTGCAGCTCTCGTTCCGGTTATCTGCTTCTTGAGCTTCCATTCTCCGGACACCTGCCTGCTTTCTTCCTCGTTGCTCGATCCACAAGACAGCCTCGTCGCTTCTTTTTCCTGCCCGCCGACCTCCTTCCTTCGGTTGTCCTTTTTCTGCCCTCCCTCTGACATCATCAATGGAGACATCTGTGCATCTGGAGTACTTGGTATGTATTTTCCTTGGCCTCCTTCGTCGGCCATGTTGGAAAGTGAAGTGTCCACCATATTACAAATGCACAAAGTCAAACAGCAGAAATATCCACAGTCATATGACCCAGGATACTCACAGAGGCACAAATTGGTTAGTACAGGAAAATGTCAACTTTCAGAAAGCAGCATTTTCAAGAATGTGACTTCAAATCTGACTTCATGATTAAAGAATGTTCAACCTTGCAACCTTGGCATGGTTTCTCCCTAACTTTATGTCTTCAGACCTCATGTTTTTGCTAACTTTGTTTCTGCTGATCTTAGGAGTCTGTGCACTTTACCACTGCTAACCAGTGCTAAAGTGATTGTGCTCTTTCCTTACAACATGGTTACAATTTAGTTTACTTGTAAGCCCTTAGTAAAGCGGCACTACATTCGCCCAGGGCCTGTAAATTAAATGTGTTGGAAGGTGGTTTATCAGTAAGGGCAGGTAAGTACCTACACTTAGTAATAACACTACAATCACAAATAAGGTCCAGTCAAGTTCTCAATAAATTAATCCTTGCTCAACCCTTGGTAGCTTGGCAGCCAGGCTTAACATAGGAGACAGGTATGTAAAGCATTTGAAAACATCAATACATTAGATAGGTAAGACACAACACACAATAAAAATCCGACACCAAGTATTTTTATGATTAAAATGACACCAAAACGACAGAAATCCAATTTGGGGGACCGGAAATATTAATCTTTAAAGAATAAATACTTTCTAGTGCCTAAAAGCCAACAGCGCCATCTTGGGACATCTGTTTGCTTTTGACTGGGACAAAGTCACAGTTTCAGGCCGACTGCGATGGAGCGCGAGTTGGATACAGTGAGCGGCAGGGCCCAGTCAAGTTTTTACATTCTGACTCAGTCACTTTTTTGGAGCTTTTTCTCTCGACGTTGAGTGTGGCTCTTTGTCAGGCCGGCTTCCAAGTCAATGATGGCAGCTTGCTTCAGTGCAAGGCCTCGGTAAAATCCTGGTGGTCTTTGAGCTCAAGAGCTTTCCCCACAATGAACCTGAAGTTCAGGCCTGGTTGTAGTTCAACGTCAGCGGCTTGACTCTCGACGACGGTGGGTCATCTTATGGAGCATTTTCACAAAAATTCTCTAACTTATTCCCAACTTCTGGATATTCTTTCTGAATGTCCTTTTGGTCTCTTGAAGGGTCCACATCACCAATCCAAGGTTTCAGAATCTCTGAGTAGCTCCTTGGGAAGATGGGACTACAAGACCCACAATGTACCTGGCCAAATCTTTAAAAGTCCACTAAACTTGGTGGACATGATGCAGCAGGTGCAGTGCTTCAGAGTGCAGTCCTCTTGGTGCTGGCCATGGGTTCAGCAGGGCAGTCCTTCTTCTTCTTGTTTCTGACAGGCAGGGATCTGAGTTGCTGGGCAGCTCTCCCATATTTATCCAGGCCTCTGGGCTGGCAAGCAGGGGGCACCCCTGACCAATGGGGTGCAGGGTGCCACCCTCAATGATGACTACCTCCCCTGAAGTGTGGCACTTTCATGCCCCAGAAAACACTGTTCAATAAAATGCAAAATGGAGAAAATATCTCCTGGAGCTTCAGGTCTGGCTAACCCACCTTAAAGGTGTGGCAAACCTTCCCTAACACTCCTCTTCCAGCCCCTCTACTAATTCAGTGGGGGTGGGCCTGGTTCCTGTCCTCACTGTCTTTCTCCCTTTGAAGACCAATTTGGCTACCTAGCCCACTTCCTGCCTTTTGCTCTGCAGCAGCAGATCTCTTACCACCAGATGTCTCCTTTGTTTCAGCCCAGGCCACTTCACACCCAATCGAGAGTGCTTGGCTCAGGCTGTCAAAGGCTGGCCAATCAGAAGAGGCTGCTACAGGGCTGACGTCAGGCACATCAGAAAAAAAAGGTTTATCACCTATTTTCTGTAATAGGTATAATAAATCCAACCTTGGCAAGTAGTTGAATGTATTGCAACTATCATTTTCATACTTTGAAGTATAATTTTAGCTCACTCCTTACAATAGTTAGAATTTATTAAGGTTAAATAAAGCCTTCCCATGTTAACATGAGCTAGTCCACTACAATGGGGAAAAACGAAATTGGCAGTTTTTCCCTCACCAGGGCTTGTAAAACATATTTTATAATGTCCCTGCTTACTTTAACATGGCACCCTACCATTGGGGCACCTAGGGTAGACCTTAGGGGAGACCTGTATGTAAAAATAAGGTAGTTTAAAACTTTTGAAGTACCTTTAATTCCACAGTCGAATTTGCACATAGTTTTATTTTAAAAGCGAGCAGGGTGGGCTGTTAAAATTACAGCAGGCAACACAGTAGTGCACAGTTAAGTGCATTAAATCAACTGGGCCTCTAAACGTACATGCCCTACCATATACTAGGGACTTACATGTAAGTTGTCAGTACCAATTATAATTATACCAATCTGCCATGTGCCTTTTATACAGAGCACAGGCCCTGGGTCTGATTAGCAGAACCCAGGGCACAATCCAAGTCAGAAAACCAGCATCTAACAGTTAAAATGGGAGCAACAAGTGGAGGGACACTGCAAAAAAGCCATAGTTTCTCACAAAATGTTGCAAGTGGGCCTGCAGCACTGATTGACCCACCCACTTATGATGCCCTTTAAACAATACTCAGGCCTGCATATGCAGAGCCTGTGTGTGCAGTTTTAACTGCCGTTTCAACCTGGCAAAACAAACATTTTACCAGGCCAAAACCTTCCATTTTAATGCATTTAAGTCACACTAAGGTAGGCATTAGACAGTCACAAGGGCAGGGTGCAATGTATTAAAAAAGTTGTACATGTACCTTTAAGTTTCACATGAGCTGGTAGTGAAAACATCTTAAATTCATTTTTCATTACTGCAAGACCTATATCTCCCATAGGATAACATTGGGATTATCTTATTATATTTTATAAGTGTAATTCCCAAATGGGAAGATATAACAGGTTTAATTGTGGTGTCTCTGGAATCCAAATTTAAAACCTTACTTATGGTTTTTAAATCACAATTCTGAAATCCACTTTTAGAAAGTTGGCATTTTTTTGCCTTAGCCATTTGATGCATACAGTCTGTCTCCAATCACCTGACTGGGTGTAGTTGGCAGTTTGTCTAGGAGGAATACACAAAGCCTGTCACACACAATGGGAGCGTAAGTGTGACTGAATGGGCCATCACTGGCAGGATAGGAGGGAGGAGCTGGGCCCAGCCTCACACCTGTATAGGCTGTGTCCTGTCTCCATACAATTAGCTGCATACCTCCTGTACTTAGTCTGGAACCAGGGCAGGGAAAGCAGGACATCTGTCCACTTCAAAGGCATGCCTCTAGAAGCATCTAACCACTTCAAAGGCACAGCTGTGTATCAAAGAAGAACCTCAGATATCTACACTTCTGGACCAGTGGACACTCTGACAGGAAACTGCTGCCTTGTTGTGCTATCCTCCTGCTTGCTGCCTTCTTGCCTGGGTAAGAAGGACTGGACCTGCATCTCTTGAACCCAGAACCCAGAGTGACTCCAAGGGCTAGTTGGCTGGCCTCCTGATCTGAAGCCTCAGGGACATAACAGGCTTCCAGCAACCTTGAACCCTGTACCTGGAATCTGCCATCTGTAAGTCTACCCTGCCACGTGGTGCCAACCCAGTCCTGGACCCTTGATGTGGGCCTAGGGTGCTTACCAGCGGAACCAACATGTCTTTTCTGCTGAGTGGTGCATCCCAGAGCAGAACTGATGCATCTCCTCAGCTGAATGGTGCATCCTCGAGCAGAACAAACGCATCGCCACTGCTGCATGGATTGGACCCATCGCGAAGACCTGCATCATCCCCACAGTCTTCGGAACCAATGCATCGCCGACGGCATGGCGCCTATCCAGCCCAGGTCCTCACATCTCCTGTCAACAGGATCCTTTATGATGACGCCACAGGACCTTGCCCCGCAGCCTCGCCGCATCGCGGAAACGACTCATCGTTATGGCTGCACATCGCATCATTGACGCGGATCCATGCAATGCTCTGCAACCACGATTTAAGGTACTTTGTTTCAGCAGGCCTAACTGGGTCCCTGTAGCCGGTCCGCCCTTCATCACAGTTGACCTGAACTTGTTACTCTGTCCCTGTCCGGCACAACCAGATATCCCCAATTAGACACTTTGTGCTTTTTGGCATTATTTTTGCTATAAACTTTATTTTAATATCTTTTCTTCTAACAATTGGATTTGTGTCATTTTGGTCTTGTTTTATTTATTACAAATTGCTCTATTTTTTCAAACCTCACGTGGGTTCTTTTTGTGTGGTATTTTCATTGTTTTACTGTTTGAAGTGTTACACAAATACTTTAATATTGCCTCTAAGTTAACTCTGACTGCTCAGTGCCAAGCTACCAGAGTGTGAGCACAGGTTAATTTTGGGTTTGCTTGTGCCTTACCCTGACTAGGATTGTGGTTACTGCTTTACCAGGCCTCACACCCCAGTCAACCAGTAACCTGGTGATCAGAGGTGAAGATAGGACTTGTGTTTGTGCAGTGCCATACAGTGATTTGGTGTATACTACCATCCCATATCTTAGACCAATTCAAGTTTAAATTCTCCCTGATTGACCTTTTTACTCTTTCTAAATTCTTTTTCTGATTGTTGTGCCTGAACCCTCCTCTACAAGCAAATAGTTTGAGCTGGTTAACCGGGAGTCCTACTGTGTGGCCCAGCTCAGGGAGTTCTGTAAAACGAGCACCAGGAAGGTGGAGCTGCAGAAGGCCCTGAGGGCCTGGGTGAATGTCAACCAACCATTGGTGACAGCAACAGAAGCAGTTGAAGAGGATGGAGAGCAGGATGAGGAAGGATCAGAGCAGGACCTACAGGAGGGTCTTGGACTGTGACCTGTTGAGGAGGAGGATAACCTACTCCCAGGAGTGGTATCCCTTCAGGTGCAGGGAGCAGAGTTTCCTCCCGCAACGTGCCCCAAGAGGAACTGGTAGAGAGGAAGGCAGAGAAGGAGAACAGGCTACAAATAGATAAGCTCCAACTGGAAGAAAAGAGTCTGACCATGGAGATAGAGCAGAGGAAACTGGCCAAGGAGAACAGAATTGCTTTGGAGTGTTTGGCTCATGAGAGGATCCTTAAGAAGCTAGACATCAAGGCCAAACAGGTAGAGGCCAGCAGTGATGGTGGCAGCACTTCTTCAGTGTACTCTGAGAACAAGAGGGTCCATATTCCCAAAGGTCCGGTGCCGGACTTTATTGTAGAGGACAATATTGATAAGTGGTTTGAGGATTATGATATTGCCTTACAGATGCATAAAATCCCTGATGGGGATTGGGGAGCTAGTGTGTGGAGGCATATCCCTAGCAAGGGTAGGAATACCCTATTGACCCTAGAAAAGGAGGACAGGATGAGGTATCCCCCTATGAAGGAAGTCTTTGTCAGGAAGTATGGTCTGACCCTAAAAAAGTACAGACAGAAGTTTAGGGACAGCCAGAAACTGGCCCAACAGACCTGGGTGGATTGTACGGATTTCTTCTGTAAAGTACAGGATGGTTGGGTAAAGCGCAGTGAAGTGAAGGATTATCAGGGGCTGTACAATTTGATTGTAAAGGAGCACATGTTTAGTGTTTGTTTTGCAGATCTGCACCAACCCCTGATTGACAGCAAGCTCTCTGACCCCAAAGAGCTCTCTAAGGAGGCAGACTACTGCGTCAGCCCCAGGGTCCATAGGTTAGGTATCTTGGGGGAGTCACCACAAGGGTGGCCAGGTTCCCCATCAGAAGAAGGAGGTGGAAGATAAACATAAAAACAAGGAGTTCCCTAAAGGGCCCCAAACTTGTTCCTCGGGTCAGAACTTACACCCCCCCCAACTGAGAAAAAGAAGAGATGGTTTCCTGACAGTAATTGTTGTTCAGGGAAGGCACCCCCAAGTTATATGAGTGAAAAGTGAAAGGACACTTCAAGGGGGGTGCCAAGTGTCCCAAGTGGGCAAAGCCACCCACTGGTGGGCAGTGACTGGAGTTGCCTAGTGTTGCACTTGGGGAGAAGATTGTCCCAGATAGATTGGGGAACAGAGTAGAGATTACCCTAGTGTTTCTGGGTGATGGAGAGATGGTGCTGAGGACTCACATGCCTAGTAATACTAGGAAGTACAGGCAGTGGGTCACCATCAATGGGCAGAGGGTAAAGGCTCTGAGAGATACTGGAGCCAGCATGACAACTCTCAGATGTCATCCGGTGACCTCAGAGCATGTAGTCCCTAATGCATTCCACCAAGTTGTTGCGGCTGACAACCATGAGAGTCACTATCCAGTGGCTGTGCTCCATTTGAGTGTGAGGTCTCAGATTCCTTGAAGGTAGCTGTGAGTCCGTCCATGCCTGTGGATTGTCTGTTTGGCAATGACCTCGAGCATACCATCTGGAAGGAGGTGTAGCTCAGGTTCTATTTGGAGTTTTCAGGGTTGCCTGAGTGGGTATGCCTGACAACATGGTCCATGGCAGCCCAAAAGGGTAGTCAGGAGGACCTGAAGCCTGGAAGAATGACCCAGGGCACTACCAAGAAGAAGAAGGGCAAGGGGCATGGGGAACTCGCTCCTGAAACTCCCACGGTCCTAGAGTAGGATGATTCTGAGTGGGACGTCCCAGAGACTACAGGGAAGAATGTTGCCTAACTGGGGAACCTACCTGAGCTGGCCAACTGACAGAAGGAAGGGGTCCCACCATGGAGGAATCCTGCAAGGCGCAGATGGAATACCCTACTCTTGTGTGCCTATGGCAGCAGGCAGAGGCCCAAGCACCTGGCGTCACCTCTGGTGATCACCTGATTTTTTGGGAGATTGGTCTTCTGTATAGTGGTCCTAAGGTTCCTCAGCCTGGTATAACCCATTTGTTGGTGGTTCCCCAGGGTTACAGGGTCTTCCTACTACAGCTGGCTCATGATGTACCCCTGGCATGTCTTTTGGGGAAGAACAAGATCTTTGATAGGCTTGTCACCCACTTTTACTGGCCCCAAATTAGGAAGGGCTCAGATGCATTCTGCAGGTCCTGTCCTACTTGCCAGGCCAGTGGCAAGTTAGGAGGGAGGCCCAAGGCTCCCCTTCAACATTATCCTGTCATTGGCACCCCCTTCGAAAGGGTGGGCATCGACATCATTGGGCCTCTGGACCCAAAGACAGCCATGGTCAACAGTTTCAACCTGGTCTTGGTGGGCCATGCCACCTAGTACCCAGAGCCTACCCCTCTAAGAATAGTGACTGCACCTGTGGTGGCCAGAGCACTGATGGGGATCTTTACCCATGTGGGCTTCCTCAAGGAGGTGGTATCAGACTATGGTACCAACTTCATGTCAGGGTACATGAAAGACATATGGAAGGAGTGTGGGTTAGCCTACAAGTTCTCCACCCCTTACCATCCTCAAACCAATGGACTTGTTGAAAGTTTCAACCGGACTCTAAAAGGCATGATAATGGGGCTGTTGGATCCCAGGAGGTGAAAGTGGGATGTCCTCCTGCCATGCCTTTTATTTGCCTACAGGGAGGTACTGCAGAAGAGGTTTGGCTTCAGCCCCTCTAAACTTCTGTATGGGTACTCTGTGAGAGGATCACTCGGGCTAGGATCAAGCTCCCACGAGGGCCACCCGGATGTCGTCAGCTACATGCTGGCACTCAGTAATCAGACCAAATGCTTCTGGAAGCTAGCGCAGGAAAATATAGAAGCCAGCCAGGAGGACATGAATTGGCTTAATGACCAGAATGCCACTCTGGTTGAGTTCCAATTTGGCCAAATTGTGTGGGTTATGGAGTCTGTGGAGCCCAGGGCCCTACAAGATCACTGGTCTGGGACTGATGAGTTGAAGGAGCGCAAGAGTGATGTCACCTACTCAGTGGATCCTAAGACTCACAGGAACCCTTGAAGGATCCTACATATCAGTCGCCTCAAGCCCCACTTCGAGAGGTCTTAGTTAACCATGCTCCTAGTGACGGGGTGGAAGAGGAGGGTGAACCTCTCCTGACCTCCTTTTTTCCAAGGAGCACAGTTGATCAATGGAAGGTGTCAGCCTCTCCCCTACACTGACCCTAGACCCACAGAGAGACTGCGACCAGTTGCTGGGGCAGTTTGTCTCTTTATTCTCCCATACCATAGGACTCACTACATGGTGTAAGCATGATATTGATACTGGATACAACGTGCCTGTGATGAGTAAAATCTACAGGTTATATGATAAGGTGAGATCCAGCATTAAGGAGGAGGTCTCCAAGATGCTGGAGTTAGGCGTTATTGAGCCCTCAAACAGCCCTTGGTCCAGCCCAGTGGTATTGGTCCCCAAGACTTCCCCTCCAGATGCCACTCTAGAAGTTAGGTTCTGTGTGGACTGTCATAGGCTCAATGCAGTCACCAAGACTGACGCAAACCATATCCCCAGAGCTGATGAGCCCATAGATCAGCTAGGAGCTGCCAAATTCCTCAGCACGTTTGATTTAGTGCCTGGGTACTGGAAGATTGTCTTGACTGAAGGGTCCAAACAGAGGTCTGCATTCTCTTCCTCAGAAGGGCACTTCCAGTTCCAGGTAATGACCTTTGGATTGAAAAATGTCCCTACCACCTTCCAGAGGTTGCTCTACTAGGTCCTAGCTGGGTTGGAACTTCAGTGCCGCCTACCTGGACGACATTGCAGTCTTCAGTTCTAGTTGGGAGGAAAACATCTGCCACCTCAGAAAAGTGCTTCAGGCTCTGCAGAGGGCAGACCTGGCTACAAAAGTCAGTATGAGCCAGAAAGGGCAGGGTTCTGTGGTCTACTTGGCTCACCAAGTGGGAGGAGGCAAGGTGTAGCTCCTCCGGTCCAAGATTGAAACCATCTGGCTTAGGAACCCCCCAAGACCCAAATGGAGATGAGATACTTCTTAGGCCTCCCAGGCTATTACATGAGATTTGTCAAGGGGTATGGTACCATTGACAGAGCTGACTTCCAAGAAGCAGCCACGTCAGGTGATCTAGACAGAGGTGTGCCAGAAAGCTTTTGACACCCTGAAGGAGACCATGTGCACAGCACCCGTGCTCAACGTCCCTGACTTCTCCCAAGAATTTATTGTGCAGGCTGACACCTCAGAGCATGTTATAGGGGCTATGCTCTCACACCTAAACGAAGAGGGCCTGGATCAACCTGTAGCCTTGATCAGTAGAAAGTTACTTCCCTGGGAACAGAAGTTGAATTCAATAGAGAGGGAAGCCTTTGCTGTGGTCTGAGTGCTGAAGAAGCTGAAACCTTACCTGTTTGGTGCTCTCATCCGAGTTCAGACCAACCACAGACTCCTCAGATGGTTAATGGAGCTGAGATGTGAGAATTCCAAACTGTTGAGGTGTTCTATCTCCCTACAGGGAATGGACTTTGTGGTGGAACGCCGACCTGGAACAGATCAATCCAATGCTGATGATCCCCCCGGGTTCTTCTGCCTTAGTGAAGAGAACTCCCAAGGGTTTGGGTAGTTCTCCCCACTCTCAGCTGGGAAACACACAAGTCAGACCTGGCAACCTTGACGTGGTTTCCCCTAACTTTTTGCCTTCAAACCTCCTGTTTTTGCTGACTTCATCTTTGCTGGCCTTAGGATTCTGTGCACTTTACTACTGCTAACCAGTTCTAAAGTGCTTGTGCTCTTTCCTTACAACATGGTCAAATTGGCATACAACATCTTGGCATATTTAAATCACTTGTAAGTCCCTAGTAAAGTGGCATTACATGTGCCCAGGGCCTGTAAATTAAATGTTACAAGTAAGCCTGCAGCACCGATTGTGCCACCCACTTAAGTAGCGCTTTAAACATGTCTCAGGCCTGCCATTGCAGACCCTGTGTGTACAGTTTGAACTGCCACTTCGTCCTGGCAAATTAAACCATTTCACAGGCCGTAACCTTCCTTTTAATACATAGAACTCACCCTTTAGTAGACCTTAGACAGCCCCAAAAGCAAGGTGCAGTGTATTTAAAATGTTGTTCATGTACTTTTAGGTTTTACATGTTCTGGTGGTGAAAAACTCTTAAATTCATTTTTCACTACTGCAAGGCCTATGTCTCCCGTAATATACCTTTGGGATTACGTCATTACATTTTATAAGTGTAATTCCCAAATGGGAAGATATAACTTGTTTTAAGTTTGGTGTCTTTGGAATCGTAATTTATAATCCTAGCTTATGATGAAGTCACATTTTAAATTACAACTCTGAAAATGCCACTTTTAGAAAGTTGACATTTTCTTGCCCTAGCCCTTTGGAGCAAGCCCCAAGCAGAACCCAAACATTTCCTCGTCTGAGTGGTGCATCATTGAGCAGAACGACTGCATTGCTGCCTGTGCGTGGATTGGACCATTTACAAAGACCCCCATCACCCCCACAGTCTTAGAAACAGATGCATCATCGAAAGCACAGCTTATCTCAACCCACATCCTCGCATCTCTTGTCAACGGGATCCTCAATGACTATGCAACAGGACTTCGCACCGCAACCTTGTCGCATCTCGGACCCGATGAACCACTTTGGCTGCACAGCGCATTTTCGACGTGGATCCACGGAATGCTCCGCAACCAGAATTTAAGACTTTGTTCACCAGGCCTAACTAGGTCCCTGTAGCAGGCAAACGCTCCATCGTGGTCGGCCTGAACTTGTGACTGTGTCCATGTCCAGTGCGACCCGATATTCCCAATTGATGCTATGTTCTTTTGTGTGCTATTTTTGCTGTAAATTTGTAAATTTAATATCTCTAGTTCTAATAATTGGACTTTTTTTTCGTTTTAGTCTTGGTTTATTTATTTAAAATTACTTTATTTTTCTAAACCTGTGTGGGATTTTTTTTTGTGTGTGGTGTTTACACTGTTTTACTGTTTGAATTGTTGCACTTTACACTTAGCCTCTAAGTTCAGTCTGACAGATTTGTGCCAAGATGCCAGAGAGTCAGCGCAGGTCAATTTGGGGTTTGCTTGTGCCCTACCCTGATTGGGAATGTGGTTGCTGCTTGACTAAGGCTCACACCCAGTCAACCACCAACCCGATTTCAAACAAAGAGGATTTTAAATTACAATTCATTTGTGTCTAAACATGACATCTCTACCTGCTCCTAGTCCAAAGTTAGCACTTATTAAATGGAATAAGCTAACCCAGTGTTAGTTAGGGGGATTGATAGACCCTGCAGTAGTGAAAAAACGACTTTAGCAGTTTTTCACTGCAGGACATGTACAACTTACACCCACATGTCTTTCTTTTTTAACACAAGCCACCCTGCCCTATGATGCTTTAGCGCCCACATTAGGGAGTCTTATATGTATTAACAAGGAAGATTTAGGCTTAGCAAAAGTTTTGCCAGGTCGAAATGGCAGTTTAAAACTTCACAACAAGATGCACTGGTAGGCCTAAGACATGTTTTAAAGTGCAAATTTAGTTGGTGGCACAATGAGTGCATAGGCCCACTTGTAGCATTTCATTTACAGGCCCCGGGTACACATAGTAAAATAACATATGTATTTGTAAACCACACGTTCACCCAAGGGTATCTTGGCGCTGAATAACAGATATTTATTGTTACCCAACTCAGGGGGATATTCACAAGAACGTGCGATAAACATCGGCAAAATAGGCTTACGCAATTTTCCATATCGCCGTCTATCGCAGGAAAATAACTCTGTGTCAACGTCGTATTCCCAACACGGCGGTAACAGTTTCCCATGAACGCCTCAAATGTCCGCGATACAACTACCGCAATGGCGATAAAAAAGGAAACCCGAACATGAAAAAAGTTGCGATGGGCCCAACTGCGATAATAATCCAGCGAAAAGCAGCGCCAGGCCCGCAAGTCCCACAAGTAAGGCGGGAACAATCACTATAAAAGCGGCAAAAAAAACACCTGCGAAACACAAACAACTGCGAAGCACCATGGAGGGAGCCGGAGCAAGTACAGAGGACAACCAGAACCCCACAAGCCCCACGGAGGACCAGCCTGGGACCTCGGGGACAGGGAAGGACAAGGAGAAGAATAAGAGGAACCCGCGTTTCAGTACGCAGGAAAACCAGATCCTCATTACGGAGGTGACAGAACACCACCACCAACTGTTCATCACCTCCACTGTGACATTGGCAACTAAAAATACAATATGGCACTCCATCTTGGCCAAGGTGAATGCAGTCGGAGTGAAGAGAAGGGAAGTGGACGACTGCAAGAAGCGCTGGACTGATGTGAAGCGCAAAACCAAGCTGAAAATCGCTGCCAACCTGAGAGCAGCAATGCAGACTGGAGGTGGGAGCCCAGCGACACACCAGGAGCTGGATGAGATGGAGGAAATGGTGACCCGAGTCATCATTGGGGAGACGGTGGCAGGAGTTGGTGGACCGGACACTGCACAACATGACCTGAGCCAACAGCAACAGGGTGAGTAACGACCAGGGACTGGGGGGACGGGGGGAGATGGGCACAATGGCACACATGCACAATTAAGTAGAGCACATCTGCGGACAAACCATGCCCAAGAGTCACAACTCCGACCAAGATCCCAATTTAACCAAGTCTGCAACATCTCAGCACTGTATAAGCACAGAAGTGAAAGGCACACCACCTGAAATGGAGAAGGGCCAGCCAAATCAGAGCTGAAGGGGCAACACACCCACAATGCAGCACACACACATAAGAATCAGAGCACCTCAACATTGACAACAATGTGGTACAAACTGCAACACTCTCACAACAGAACAGAGGACACAACTGCTGCCGCTTGTGTGTAGAAAATGGCCATTCGCATTGGCATAGCAGGAAACTGTGAGATGACAATGGACAAGTACAACCTCACATCCCTGATGGTGTAGAAATGTCAACTGTCCCGCATCAAATAGGCATCTCTTCACAAACAGTCACAATGTACATTGTCATGCAGTCCGTTAGTAAACTTGTACAATGCGTGAACATACATGTGAACACAGTGTCAATCTGCATCTCCCCTTCACATTGCAGAGGAAGAATCAACACCTCCTGCAGAGCAGACACAACAACTCAGCACTGATGACAAAGAGGACCTCCCCAACATCAACACCGACGCCCTCCAGCAGCTCATGGACAGCTTCG
Organism: Calotriton arnoldi; assembly: GCA_963921515.1. Classification (NCBI taxonomy): domain Eukaryota; kingdom Metazoa; phylum Chordata; class Amphibia; order Caudata; family Salamandridae; genus Calotriton; species Calotriton arnoldi. The sequence continues at coordinate 60,656 of CAWUFW010004404.1, read as the reverse complement.
GCACCCCACCTCCAGGAGCAGGGCAGCCCAGCTGCATCGAGGAGACCCCACCCCCTGCACAGACCACACAGCAGGAAGCACCCACCACCACGGCTGTCTCCCAGGACCCCCACGACCAACACATGGCATTCCAACACCGTGTGTTAGGGTGCCAGGAGAAGATGGCTGATCAGCTGCGGGTGGGGTTCGACCTCATGGCAGCCAAACTAGATGCCATACGTGGGTGTCTAAGTCCCATCAGGGTCCACTTACAGTCCCTAACGGACACCCCCTGTCCGCTCCATGCTCTCGAACAATCCATGGCTGACATCGCTGGAGTCATGACTCGGAGACAAGAACAAGTGTCTAGTCAGAGTGGCTCCAGCGATGTCAGCCGGGAGTTGGGGCACATGCGGAGGATCATGGAGAACATGGAGCGGATGCATGCGGAACGATTGGCTGCCACGGCTACACACCAGCGAGATGTAGCTGGGATCTTCCATGCCCTGCAGATCCTCATCATGGCATTGCCGCCACAGGGCCTGGCGCGGATGACTGCTGCTGCTACTACTCCATCCACATCTCCGCCCCCTGAAGTGTCAGTGCCACACAGTGCGGCAGACCAAACACCACCACCCACATGTGAGGCACCTGACACATCAGAGGACGAAGATGATGATGAATCTGGCTTGGTGGTAAGATTGAAGTGGTAGCATACATCACCGCCATATGGCCTGTTTCAGCTTGGTTCTGCCCTCAGCATCATGCCCTGGAATAACATCTTCCACTGTCCCCCGTTACACTCAGCGACACTCACCTTGGACCACGACATGGACTGCCATATTTGGAACGGTTACCAATGAATCAGCAATCACACTGCGGACTGAAGTCTTCCGCTTCCGATGAACCTGTCAATCCCTAAAGGACTCTGGCTGGTCCTCCACGGGGCGACAATGTAAAGTGGGGTTTGCATGGCCCTGTACTGGTCCAGCTTAAACACCCCACTGAATGCGAATAAAACATTCAAATTCACACTGATGTGTCATGGCCCTGATCAATTAAGCATGAAAGTATTGATGAATGTAGGGACAGTGATTCCACATAAATGGTACTCCCTGGGTAATGCTATCAATGTGCATGTATGGCCATGACCCAGATAGGCAGTGAGACACACATCGTCATTCAAAACAACTCACATCACAGTTGAATACCAGTGAATGTGCGTAGACTTTATTAGCATATGCGTGTCAGTACGGGCAAGAGAAGTGCCACAACATGCGGACCAATGCAGCAGTATGTCAGAATGAGGAATGTTGCCAAGCGCCGCTGTCCACTCCGGGGGAGTGCCTCACCTTTCACAGGTGTGTGTTACCCCGCGTGGTTGTCCGCCCACGTATTCGGGGTCCAGGCGAATGCAGCCATGTCCACTGTTGTCTTGGGATATGTGACCAGAACCCCAAGATGCAACAAGGTGTCGGGACATGTGCAATGGGTTCCAAACTGTTGTGGCTGCAGGTACGTAGTTACACGTCCATGAAAGCGATTGCAGCTTCGTAGGCAATCATTTCCAACATGAGGTCATTGTCGACTCCATCGAACAGGACGGCGAGGCTATCTATTAGCAGGTCCAGACAGATGTGCTGCGTCCACTCCCTGTCACCAATTAGCACTACAGCCCAATAGGGGAGCGGCTCAATGTGGTCACTCCACACGAGGAGTTCTGCAATATCCCAGGTCCAGCTGTCAGCATGTATGCCAAGTATCCAGGCATCCCATAGACGGGTATCACGGTGACACTCCTGGTCGTGGGACAACAGGGGGCGCACACACATGTCGAAATCCAGTTCGCCTACCGTCCTGTTGGATAGGTGGACATCCATGGACCACTCGAATATGCACGATCGACAATGCAACACAGGCTGAACGCAGGTGACGTTGGCAAGGCGGAAGCTTAGCCGGTAACTGACCCGCAGCACTACCAACGGCAGTGCCCCCAGTAAATGCAGCACACGTGCACGGTACAGTTCCACGTGACAGAGGTTGTGCATGTGTCCGGGATGTTCTGCCATTGTGTTAGTGGCCCTGGTTGAAGCGGCACTGTTCTGACCTGCGCCAGTTCTGTGGATGAAATGCCACAGCTCGGATCAATGAGTTGTTTAAGTGTGCAACGGTTGTACGCCTGGGATGGTGTGGGAGTAAGTGTGAAGGCCATTCCATGCAAGATAACTCCGAGCAAGGACTTCTGTGTGTGGGGTGTGTATACGCTGGTCTGTCGTCGGGCTGTGCGTAGTGTGGGAGTCATCCTCAACTGCTATCGTATCTGTCAGGGGGTGCCGGGCACATGCAATTCCGAGGTCGGATGTGCAGATGTGCTTCCGCCTGATAGTTCAGACAAAGGAGCTTTCATCCCTAATGTCAGTTTGTCATCTGCTTGCATTCAGGAATTGTGATGTGGCTTGTTGGGTGTGGGGTGGGATGTGTGCGACTTTGGGATTCATGTTTGACATGACTTGCATGTGGCAAATGAGCGGCATCACTCTGTGTTACATTGCCTCACAGCTGCTCCTCCCTCCCCCGAGCCTATTCACTTGTGTACGCTGCGCGGTTGCATCACTTGCACTCCAACGGCACACCATTGTCATGCCTGTCTGCGCATGTCCACAAGCCTGACAACGACACTGTGATGTTGGCTGTTGAAGGTGGGCGGCCGCGTGAGTGTAGGCCTATGGTAAGGATAGTGCGGACACAGATGTAGAGTTCATGCCTGGCTGAACTCGCGCTGCGATTAAGGCTAGGCATTTGGCTCATGCTGCGGCAATGCAGATACACACAACACTTGGCATGTATGAGCCAAGACCCCGAGCGGTCTTGCGCTCCTTCATTTCTCCGTTCATGCGAGACCGCCCTCCGGGTGCATGCTACTTTGCAACATTGTCAATTGCGGGCCGGGTGGCGCCAACACTACAACAGAGACACACGCATTGGTGACTTCCTTGTCCAGGCCAGAACTGAAGCACACCCTGAGCCCCGGGCTAATTCTACACACCCCTGCGCTGGACTGACGTACGCCGGCCCAGCCCACTCCGCTTACGCTTACAGGGGGGATGACAAAGCTACATGTACAAGGTCTTACCCACTGCCTGAGGTGACATGCTTGCGTCCGCTGTCCACAGCACGATGTGATGTGGTAGGGCCAGGGGCCATCACGCATACATAATGACCACACGGACACACTTAGATGTATGGTGGAACTGGCTACAGGCACGTGTGCCCAGCCCCTTTTTATTACCAGGGTCACATGTCCAGTGACGCCTGTGCTGGATGGGTGTGGGGTGAGTGTAAGCCAGCCCTCAGGGAGTGGTTGGTGCTGGCAACAACTAGAACAGTGATGATCGGATCACACACACAGATTCAATCATAAAGGGTCCATGACTTGCAGTGCACTGAGGTAGGGGCACCAGAAATGGACTCACACACATAATATTACATCATTAAGGGTCCATGACTTGCAGTGCACTGAGGTAGGGGCACCAGAACTGGACTCACACACAAAAGATTACATCATAAAGGGTCCATGACTTGAGCTGCACTGAGTTTGTGGCACCGGAAGCGCTCGGCGGGTGCGCGGCCTGCGATGATGCATCGTCCGGGCGGGCAGCCCTGGAAGCAATGTCTGTTGCCTACTGAACTGTGCCAGCCATGAATGAAGACTCTATTTGAGATGGGGGACCTGCTGACCGCAGTGTAGGCCGGAGGCAGCGGTCAGAAAGGGCCCACAGCCACGTGCCGATGACTTGTGGTGCACTGAGTTAGTGGCACCTGAAGCGCTCAGCGGGTGCGCGGCCTGCGATGATGCGTCGTTTGACTTGGGGGCCTGCTGACCGCAGTGTAGGCCGGAGGCAGCGGTCAGCAAGGGCCCACAGCCACGTGGCGTTGACTTGAGCTGCACAGAGTTAGTGGCACCTGGAGCGCTCAGCGGGTGTGCAGCCAGCGATGATGCGTCGTCCAGGCGGCCCGCACTGGAAGCAATGTCTGTTGCCTACTGGACTGCGCCATAAATAAATCAAGACTCAATTCCAATTGTGAGCCCTGCTGACCGCAGTGTAGGCCGGAGGCAGCGGTCAGAAAGGGCCCACAGCCATTTGGCGATGACTTGTGGTGCACTGAGTTAGTGGCACCTGAAGCGCTCAGCGGGTGCGCGGCCTGCGATGATGCGTCGTTTGACTTGGGGGACCTGCTGACCGCAGTGTAGGCCAGAAGCAGCGGTCACCAAGGGCCCACAGCCACGTGGCGTTGACTTGAGCTGCACAGAGTTAGTGGCACCTGAAGCGCTCAGCGGGTGCGCGGCCTGCGATGATGCGTCGTTTGACTTGGGGGACCTGCTGACCGCAGTGTAGGCCAGAAGCAGCGGTCACCAAGGGCCCACAGCCACGTGGCGTTGACTTGAGCTGCACAGAGTTAGTGGCACCTGGAGCGCTCAGCGGGTGTGCAGCCAGCGATGATGTGTCGTCCGGGCGGCCCGCACTGGAAGCAACGGCTGTTGCCTAATGAACTGCGCCAGCCATGAATGAAGACTCAATTCGAATTGTGAGCCCTGCTGACCGCAGTGTAGGCCGGAGGCAGCGGTTAGAAAGGGCCCACAGCCACATGGCGGTGACTTGTGGTGCACTGAGTTAGTGGCACCTGAAGCGCTCAGCGGGTGCGCGGCCTGCGATGATGCGTCGTTTGACTTGGGGGACCTGCTGACCACAGTGTAGGCCGGAGGCAGCGGTCAGCAAGGGCCCACAGCCGCGTGGCATTGACTTGAGCTGCACAGAGTTAGTGGCACCTGAAGCGCTCAGCGGGTGCGCGGCCTGCAATGATGATTTGTTTGACTTGGGGGACCTGCTGACCGCAGTGTAGGCCAGAGGCAGCAGTCAGCAAGGGCCCACAGCTACGTGGCGTTGACTTGAGCTGCACAGAGTTGGTGGCACCTGGATCGCTCAGCGGGTGTGCAGCCAACGATAATGCGTTGTCCGGGCGGCCCGCACTGGAAGCAATGTCTGTTGCCTACTGGACTGCGCCATAAATAAATCAAGACTCAATTTGAATTGTGAGCCCTGCTGACCGCAGTGTAGGCCGGAGGCAGCGGTCAGAAAGGGCCCACAGCCACGTGGCGATGGCTTGTGGTGCACTGAGTTGGTGGCACCTGAAGCGCTCAGCGGGTGTGCAGCCAGCGATGATGGCGTGTCCTCGCAGGTCAGGATTGGATTTGATTTGAGCACCATGCTGACCGCAGTGTAGGCCGAAGGCAGTAGTCAGCACACACATTACTCCGCGGTGCTGTGCCGCGGGGTGCGCTGGGGCCTGTGTCGCGGAAGGCAGCGATCGGCTGAGGAGGCTGGCAGTCACGACGGCGGACTCGTGGCAGGGTGAGGGGCGCTGTCCTGGCAGACGCGTTGGCCATCCCGGAAGTGAACCACGCCCAGAGCCCCGGTCTATTTATTCACACTCCTACGCTGGTGTGGCGTATGCTGGACCAGCCCACTCCGCTTCCGCGTACAGGGGGGGACGACACAGCTACATGAGCGTGGTCTTCCCCACTGCCTGAGGTAAGATGGTTGTATCCACTGTCCACAACACTGCACACACCAGCAGTATATGTCCACAGGGACATGTCTGTGCTCTGCATACTGGAGTCTGTCCAGCACATCACCGCCACACTTGGCATTGTGTACATTCTTATTCATGGGTGACTTGCCTCCTTCACACATACTTGGTTCCCACCTCTCCCCACATTCTGCAATTGTGTGGCTGAGGGGCCATGCCGTTTTCGGAAGGTCAGCTGTCTTGTTCTGCGCTGCCTCGGTGGTAGTCCGGGGGAGAGGGGGAGGAGGGGGCCTGGGGGTGGTGGCGGTGGGTGTTGTGGACCTCTTGGGTCTCCGAGCTGCATGATCATTAGATCCATGACATCTGTTGGTCTTCAGATGTGGCTCTGGGCTGGGCTCCCTTTCATACTGCAGGTTGTCGTCCTGCTTAACACCAGTGAAAGGCAGGTGTTAAATCCCTGCTGCTAACGGGCCTTATCGCCTGTTTTCGGGTCGCATCGCAGATCTGGCTGCTCGTTGTGAATATCGCGAAGTGGTGTTTTCGTGTGTTTTTGCGCGGTACGCCTACTCTGCATATCATTAGCGTTAATTGTCGCTCTCATCCGTGGCGATGTGTTTTGCGGCAGCTATCGCAGGAAAACTGGGAATGTCGGCAGTTTGCACCAGCTTGTGAATAGTGCAATAAGTCTATCGTCACTTTTGCGGCGCTAAAGTGCAGATAAATCCGCGATGGCTCCTTGAGAATATGCCCCTCAATGTACTCATTTTATCAACCTCAGAACGATGAAAGGCTGAGTGGACCCGCCGGGATTTTAACCTGTTACCATGAGGTTGAACACAAGCCCTCACAGTGGGCTCATTAGTCCACTAAGTCAGCAGATCTGGCATTTAACCACCAGGGACTTATAAGTAAATTAAACGCATCGATAAGATAGATGCCAATTGCAACATGTTTTAGGGAGAGAGCACAAGCAGTTTACCACTGGTTAAGTGCACAGAGTCCTAAAGCTAACAAATACGAGTTCAGCAATAGAAAGCAAACATTTGGGGGAAGCCCTGCAGAAAGGGATGGGACCAACAGTACTGAATAAACCATGCTTTGCCATACATAGCACAGACTATATGTTTATTACAATCTAAAGTGAGCTCTTCAGAAATGTGTCTGATGATGAGCAAAACTGCAGCATAAGCAGGTTTTTTTTTTTCTCCACCCCACGCTTATCTTATTTGCACCCATCAGTGTCACAATGAAGGACAAAATCTGCATTTATTGACTGCCCTGTTGCCCTGAACATCCACGTCCGACAGCTCATTAAAGAAGACATTCCTTTTTCCAAGCAATGCATTAAACTGAAGGTGCCTTGGCATGTTACATCGCCTAATTCACCTCTGCTTTTATTACTTTTTATGCCTGCTAGTCAATGATTCTTCTTTCCCTTCAAGGCCATTATCTGTTTTTTACAAACCCTCAGAAGATTTTTTTTTTAATCAATATACAGGCCTTCCAGTTCTTTCCACAATATTTCTTCATCAGCGTGCAATGGACTGGACCTTACTGTGTGTCTTTCTCTGCTGTCGAGAACAATTGAAACACCAGGGGGAGATTATATCACTGTTAATAAGACTGCAGTATTTTATTTGTAGAGTCGATCGAACAAATGGAGCCCCCTTCACAGTTAAAACTGAATTTCCTATTGAGTTAAATTGATTGAATGCTTCACTGTGGCACGCAGAGGGAGAAAAGAACATTTAAGTGACTGTTTTCTATTTCGTGCGATGATTATTTGAAAACCCTGTGAATGAAAATTCGATATTATACAGAAAATGGTCGATCAAAAGGGCAATTGCTCGTAATGATCAATACTGGGAAATTGTAAGTTAAACTTGAGACTGAGGAAGAACGTTTCTATAGAAGCAAATGTTCCTTTCGGATAACTTAATAGGGATCTATCTCATGCATCAATGATGCAAAATTCAGGACATTTTGTAAATCTAAAATGTGTACTGCGCAATACTGTATGTAGGTTGCATGTATGAGTTATTTCTGGGATAGTGCCGAGATGCGGAGATGATGTTTTGCGGAATTCCCCATGAATATTTACACAAAACATTGACGTGTTTTGTTTACATACAGAGCAACTTGGAACAACCCCATTCGGATTCCATGCAATTATGGTGTGTTTTCAAGGAGAAGGAGAGGTCAGCAGTGTGTTGGCAACTGTCCCAGTAAAATGTTGTAATCTAGAAGATTGGCTTTGTAATGCCTGCAGCATAAGAATGCTTCCTTTTCGAAATGGATACAGTGTGTAAACCTGCACAAAGCAGGATTAAGAAAACACTTTTGAATTTCACTTATAATAATTCGCTTTATGTCAAAATGCGATTGTTTTTAAGGTCATGCGATGTCCTTAGCATACTGATGATCAGATTGCTTTAATTTAATCATATGTGTCTGTACTGCTGTGAGAAAGTGATTTAGAAGTTGTGGTGGATGATAGTCCTCTACAAGTAATAAGGTCACTATCTTGTTAGGTCTAGTTAAATGTTTCATTAATTTAAACTTAAACTCAACCACTGGTAGCTATGCCACAGAGCAGACAGACTTAATTTAAGAACATGTGTGAAGCATTTAGATCCAAAATAGTAAAAAATTCGAAAATGCTGCACAATGAAAATCCCACTCCAATTTATAAAAAAAGAGAATGATTTAAAGAGCGGAATGACACACAAATTACAAAAATCCAATAACGGGAACTGGAGATATGAATTTTGAAATATTTAGTGAAAATATATCCAAAAAGGGCAAGAGCAAATGGTAGTCAATGATAATGGTAGACATGGACCTACGTGTGATTTCAGCCGTACCGCGATGGGACACAGGTCGGATACAACTACTAGGTTTGACTTGGTCGGTAGTTTCAACTTGGGATTTAACCTTTCTTCTGGAAGTCAAAATCCTTCAGCAGGCCAAGGCACAAGGCTGTATCCAAAGAGGGCTCCACAACATCAGCCAGGCCTCGCTGGAGGTTCCAGTGAAGCCATTGATTATGCCAAGAAAATGTCTGAGCAGAAGAAATTCATATTTCACACCCAGGAAAGTCCTCTCTCTGACCAGAAACTTTAGCCGCCTTCTCCCAGTCAAGATTTCTGCCTTCGGACTTAGGTCCTTATTATGATTTTGGCGGGCCGATGGACCGCCAAACCCATGGTGGCAGTGGCGCTACCACCGCACCGGTGGTCCGACCCCCCTATTACAAGTAAGGCAGTCGGACTGCCATGGGACTGTTGCTGTCACCATGTATCTGTGATCCCTGGAGGTCTTGCAGCAATCTGAGGCCCGTAATATGCTGGTGGTGCTGCTGCGGCACCGCCAAGTATATTAGAAGTTTCCTCACCACCACAGTTTTCATGGCGGTGAGCCCGCCATGAAAAGTGTGGCAGTGAGGAATCGAAAAGGGCCCTACGCCAGGGGATGCACGGCCCCTTTATGCATTTACCCCTCGTTCCTGCAGGGCAAGGACTTGCCAGTCCATGCCCTGCAGGAACTGCCTTAGATGCTCCCATTGCAGTGCCTTTTTCATAAACTCCGTTGTGGGACCACCAAAGAACCGCTCGCCAGAGACTGAAAAATGTTGTACTCTGGCGGGTGGTTTCTTATGGCTTTGGCGGTCTTGGAGCGGGGCGGCGGCGTGGTGGCCCTGCTCTAAGACCGCCTAAGTCATAATAAGGCTCTTAGTCTCTTCAGGCCTTAAAATCCTCTAGTGGGGTAAGGCTGCGGGCTGTGTCCGACAAGGGTTCCACAGGGCCAAATACCTTCTTGACTAGGTCCCGCTGAAACAGATTTGCTGCTGTGGAGAAACTTTGAGCGAGGCAAGCCTGTTTCTTCAGCCAAACAGCAATGCACCTTGGGAGAATTGGCATAGCAGGTGGGTCTCAGTCCTCCGTAGATCTTTGAAAAAGTTTCTAAGTCCGAGGATTCCAAAGATGTTAGGAGAAGTCCAGTTAGACATAGCCGCAGGTCCCACAACCTCAGAAACAGCAGTTGGGGATTAAGACTCACTCCAACAGAGGCCACCAGCAGGGTCCATATAAGGTGAAGTTGATACTGGTCGGCAGGGTACTTCAGGGAACGACCTATTGCAGCCTCTTCAGCTTGTTGTGGCCCAGTAGGTTACACAGGAGTTCAATCAACTGAGATCTGATGCCTACTTCTTTGTCCTGGTATCAGGTGGGAGCAGGTCCAGCCTTTTAGGTCTCTTCACAGTTCTCAAACACCTGTAATAGTAATTTTTACGCCTCCGCTATCCAACACTTTCCCTACGTTTGCACTCACTGGAGTGAGAATAGTAATTTTTACCCCTTCGCTCTCCAGCACTTTCCCTACTGTTGCACTCAGTGGAGTGTGAATAGTAATTTTTACCCCTCCGCTATCAAACACTTTTCCTACTGTTGCACTTTTTGGATTGGGAATAGTAGTTTTTACCCCTCCGCTATCCAACACTTTCCCTACTGTTTCACTCTTTGGAGTGGGAATAGTAATTTTTGCCCCTCTGCTATCTAACACTTTCCCTACTGTTGCTCTCACTTGGGGTGGGAATAGTAATGTTTACCCCTCCGCTATCCAACACTTTCCCTACTGTTGCACTCACTGGAGTTGGAATAAGAAATTTAATTTCTCTGCTATCCAACACTTACCCTACTGTTGCACTGATTGGAGTGGGAATAGTTATTCTTACACCTTTGCTATCCAACACTTTCCCTACTGTTGTACTGATTGTAATGTGAAATTTAAGTTGAAATATTTTTGAATAGTTTAATGCTTTAATTTATAATAGATTTTTGGTTTTTTTATATTTTAAATCTTTAATGGACATTTTTATTTTTTATATTATTTTAAACTTTTAACATAAATTAAAAATAATAGTTTATTAATTCTTTTAAAGTAAATATAAATGTATAAATTATTATGTTTGTGTGTTTATTTTTTTATTAAGTTTATTTGATATATTTTATTAAAATGTATATTAAATTTATTTTATTTTGTTAAAATTATATTTTATGTTTAATATATATTATTTTATTTTATATTCATATAAAAGTCGATATTTTATGCATCTATATTTTTACATCAATATTTTTTAGTCTATATTTTTGTACTTACCTGTTTAAGTATAGGTGTTGATATTTTTGTTGTCTATTTTTTTACTCAATATTTTTAACATCGATATTTTTTATATCGATGTTGTGTCAGTGAACCATTATTGCGCCTTGAGAGGGCCTCAAGATCTTCATTTTTGGCCTTAATGAACTCCAGCACTCTATCCATGCACAGGAGATGTTCTTTCGAGTCAGGTTGAAGATCATTTACATCCGGGTTTCCAGGTGGTCGAGTCTCGTGTCGTGCGTGTCCACACGCCTTTTAACATGGTCAAGAAGTGAAGTGAGCAAGTCTAATTTTGAGTCTATTGTTTTCAAGCTTGCCTTGACATCCTTGAGTATTTCCCAAAGGTCCGTACCTTGCTCGCTGGAAACCTCTGTCCATGCTGAGTCGACATCCTGATCTGAGGCATTGTCAAATTGACAAGTGGAACGTCTTTTTTCGAAAGATAGTTTCGTCTGCTTTCCATCATGTTTGCCCATTTTGTGACATTCGCAGGAGCTAGGACGACAGTAGCTTGGTAGTGGGGTGTAATACCTTCAGCTAACTGGGCGTCTGTAGATGAACGGATTGGCTTCCAGCCAAGAGATGCAACTCAGATGCTTCAATAGCGCTGGTCTGGATAAGCCCCAGACCTTGCCACAACTCCCAGGTCTGGCCTCATGGGAGGGGCACGAGCAGGCCCCAGCTCCAGGCAGATGCTCCCAGGTCCAACCTTAGGCAATCGCTAGAGTGGCGCAGGCCTCGAGGGAACGATGTTCAGAGGCCACAACTAGAGTCATAGTAAAAAGTGCAACATTTCATGCTATCCACATGCAAAAGAGGACCAGGGATAATCATCTCAGTGGAGCCCTGGGTTTTCCCCGCACATTGGGAGAGCAGCAAGCCAATCGCTTCCAAATGTGGGGCACAGCCGGTGCTTTTAGTGTGTGTGCACTGTGCACTTACTGTAATCCAGCAGGATGATACTGGTACATGGGCGGGGGAGGGCCAGACACAAGTGAGGCCAACAATTCACAGTCTGAACAATCCGGGCCTGCAGAGATAGCCGCCATCATCTGCCCGGCTCGCAGGCTGACTAGTCTCTGTGCAGGCTCCATGGCAGTCATGGTCGAGCGGCCATCCAATCCAGCCCACGCAGTGGGCTGGCCGCATTCACAGGCACGCGTAAGGCCGCTTGCCTCAGAGCTGGCTGGCTCCACCTGTGTAGCTCACCAGACCGGAGGGGGCCAAGCAGGAGCAACGCACTGCGGCAGACCAGATGGCACCCGGTCGCGAGGACAGACGCTTCCTCCTCTGCCCCGTATGTCTGCCTCCTCTCTCGCGCGGCATCTGCCCTGGCAGGTCCCTCACAGCTGTGGCCCCCTCCTCCTCACCAGCTCAAACTGGGGATTTTCCTGGTGGCACAATCCAGCTGTGTCTTTGACTCCATGCTATCCCCCACAAACGCAGACCCGTCTCGGCACAGCGTGCAGCTGAGCGTCTGCGCTCCTGGCATCAGCAGCGCAAGAGGTAGGCCGCAAGTCTGGCGCTCGATCGCAAGGCCGGCGCTCAGTCCTTCGCTCTCACAGTCAGGCGGAGGGGGGCATCCACCCCCAAAACACCGCAAACATAGGTCAGTGGGCTTTCCCATAATACACCCTTATAGTAGCGCCAATGGGAGCACCCAATATCCATGGATGATGCTGGATTCCTGACTTGGCCGACAGAGCTCACTCACAGAGTGGCCATCTTGCTGCTCGGTGAGACCACACCCCAATATTAAATTGTTAAATGCTTCTATGGCCTTCCGTGTGGATCGCAGATCCACCGCAAAGGTAACGGGGTGGCGCAGTGCGTAGCAGTGGACCCGCAGATTTGCAGAAAAAAAACAACCAAATTGGGCTCCTTTAAAGGAAACATGGAAAGGATTAAAAAAAATACTGACCATTTAGAAATGGTATAGCAAAAATAAAAAATGAAAGAAAGCCTGTGATTTGTTAACTACAGGAGTATAAGTAAGAGCACATGGTGAAGGGTAGGCCTTTTTAGCTGCTCTTGTACTGAGAGTGGAGGAGAATTGCCATAGTTCTGACTTGAGATTTTCAATGAAAACAGATGTTAACAGAAATAGAAATTAAAGTTGGAAAATAGCAAACAGCTTTTAAAGGTTTGTTAATTAGGTTGTAGTAAAAAAAGTATATTTAAATAAATATTTGTGAATGTATATCAGATGAAAGAAAATGTGAAGCTTCTAGACACTATACTAGAAGGCAAAATAGAAGGTAGCTTAAATGAGAACATTAACTAAAAATAGAGTGAGCAGGAAAGGAGAAAGAGGAATTGCTATACGAAAAATATAATAATTTTATTAAGCCAGAATGAATTAATGTGTTTGAAATTAGATGTGGGTGTTTGCTTATAGTATGTAATTAAATAGTATGTAATTTCCACCCACTCACACAGTCAGGCAGACATTTTCACAGCCGTTACACTCCCACAAAAGCACTTATGTACCCACCACTCATATAGCCAGACAGTGACTACCACACTCAGTGGTATACATACACTTACCTAATTATTTATAAGGGTGGGCGGTAAACTCCGCTCTGCTGGCGGAGTTCACAGAGTTTTTGACACTCCGCGCTCTGCTTTGAGCCCAGAGTTCTGCATGAACTTCACTCTGCTGGCGGAGCAGATTTTACCGGCGTGCTTCATTCCATTTCCTAGAGAGCGCTGAAAAATGCTTCCTGCATGTGACAAATATGAAGGCCTGAGGGAACAATAAAAACAGTAGTTGTAGAAATCCATTCCTGACAGGGCCCCAGAGAAGTAATTATAGCTCGTATTAAAGTTAAATCTTTAAATTCAGTGGTTGACACCTATGAAACAGGGCAGAATATTTACAAAAATTGTCGTGCTTTTGCTTTGTTCTAATCCAGTGGAGGGGAGCTGCGGTTTTAGGATGCGTGCACAGTGTCTTGGAGAACTCGCCAGATTTAACCTGTGCCTCATGAGTGACAAGAGTAATGTGAAAGGCGCATATGTACAGTCCGCGCGCCTGGCTAACTTGAGCGCGATGTTGACAGAGGTGCAGCTGTAAAGTGTTGCAGTGAGGGTATGCAGTATGATGAACTACGTATTTGACCATTGCATGCTTCTAGTTCAACTTCTATTGCCTGTGTATACCTGGGTCATGCACTAGGTTTCACAAGATTGTGTGGGCCTATGTTATCCGTCTTGCGGGTGGTGCACTGTGTTTTCAGAGCAAGTGCATTGGCTCCATTGTCTGTGTTGTGTTGTTCACTGAGACATAAATTCCGTCCATTCCTCACTAGCTGCATTCCACCCCTCTACCCCCATGAACTGTCTCACTCTCAGGTAGAAAGAACCCTGCAGCCAACGCCCAGTGCATTGATATCCTACCAGGGAAACGTTCATAAATCTTCACCTCTACCTAGTCCATGTCACATGGCTCTCTACACAGACACAGCTAGGTTCGTAAGCTGTTTTTAAAAACTATGCATCCCTTCCTAAAGGGGAAGTAAAACTAAAGTTGGGAGTTTTCTTCGCTGCGATACAACATTGTGATGTGAGTAGCATTGGGCTCGTCATCGCCCCTTTAAAGTACCTGCAAAAAGAATTTGTAGCTGGGCAAGCAAGCAGACGGCGCTAGGGTCTTTCCCATGGTAGCATCAGTGGCGTAGCCCTTCTTCCCCTCCCAAGAGCACTACAGATTCTAAACAGTTAAAATGCTCCCAAACCCTTACTCTGCCCCTATCATACATCACAGATCCTACCATGATGTCTCCATAGAGTGTCACTTGGTGACCCAGCTCCGTTGTCACTGCCCACAAAGGGCGACTGCTATCACTGTAGCAATGTGCACTCATGGAATCTTTCTTCATGCCTCGCTCACTTGGCTCAAATATTTCACGAGACCCGCATTGTACAAATCTTTCAGCGAGCCTCACTCCCTTCGCACGAATAGCTACGAGAAGCATGGGAATGGGGAGAGAGTTCACTCACGATGAGCAGAGCCTGCCCTTAGACCTCAGTGACCTCAGCTGAAGCTCGCCTGGCAGTGGTAGAAGAGGCGCACTCACATGGTGAAGGTGTGACATCATTCCACCACATTCCTCAAGTGTCACAGAGAATGGTGGGTGCTGGGAATCTTGACACTGCTCCTGTTCGAGGAGGCGGGCAAAGTGGCAAACCTTTGAGGGTTGCCCTAGGAATGCCATGGTGGACAGCAGTCATGGCACGGGACGGCACACCTTTGTGTAGCCGGTGCTCTTGAGTGATAGTTACTGCCTTTCTCAACTACATGGTATTATTTTCCAACACCAGACTGACAATGATACAGTTTAATAATTGATGTCATGGAACTCAGGAGTTGAGAAAAGGAATCGGTTTACTCAGCACTCCCCAATGCAGTCTAAAAATGATGAGGTAGGATTATTTATTTTATCTGAAAAAGAAATGATTTGTGGTGCTGAATTTAAATGAAGAAACAAAGATTTTATTTATGTTTGCGCATGTAAGTGCCTGGTGTCAGTTTAGGAAGGAGCTGAGGATGCCCAAGACTGCTAGCGCAACTAGTGCTTCACAACATGCAGCCAGGGTCGGACTCTGTTTGCTCACGGAACTCCACGTGATTTTGCTGAGTTTTTCAGTAACTCAGCGGAATCAGTGGAGTGCAACTCCGCGAGCTCCACCCAGGCTTAATTATTTACACACTTATTCAAGCACTTCACACCTACTCACACACCTGTGCAGCCATTAGTTTCCCCAGCACTCAGACAGTCAGTTACACATGCACTTACACACCTATACACCTGGTTATACACCCAGTCACCCACACATACAGCTACTCCCATACCTATTCACAAACCCATACAGCCACTCACACACCCAGTGAGAGAGCGGCAGAGGCACTTCCGTTTATATTCACATACGTATGTATCCACAACTAACAGAGCCACTTGCACACACAATTACAAAGCCAAACATTAACTAACATAGCCAGTTAGTAATCCATACAGCCATTTCTATGCACATTTAGACATCTATACAGTCACTAACACACCCAGTCACATACTGAGACACCCAATTTGCCTTAGAAATCTGATAAGGTTACCACTGCTAGAGAGTGGTAAAGTTGATGTGCTACTCACCTAAACATGGTTTCATTGACCTATCTGTATATTTAATTGATCTGTAAGTCGCTAGTAGAGTGCACTACCTATGCTCAGGGCCTTTAAATTAAATGCTAGTAGAGGGCCTGCAGTACTAAATGAATCATCCATACAAATACCCTTTAAACCTGTCTGAGGCCTGCCACTGCTGAGGCTGTGTATGCACTTTACTGCCACTTCGACTTGGCGTTAACTACCCCTTGCCAATGTTTAAACACTCCTTTTTTTACACTTAAGTCACCCCTAAGATACACCCTGGTAGCCCAATGGGCAAGGTGCTATGTAGTTAAAAGGTTAGACATGTACTTTTTAAATTTCAGTTACTTACACATAAACTTAAAGACCCATACACCCAGTTATATAGCCGGTCACCCACCTATACAGCCACAAACATACTTTTTAGAAACCCCTACAGGTCCCTTCACATCCAGTCAGACAATGACAGAATCACTTACACATCCACTCACACAGTACTTATGAATCCACTACTAATAGAGCCATTTACACACACAGTTACACAGCCAAACACTGACTAACACAGTTAATTACTAATCCATGCGGCCACTTATATACCCATTTAGACACAGATGTAGACCCTAACACACCCAGTCACACACTGGGACACCCAGTTCGCCTTAGGAATCTGAGCAGTTTGCCACTGCTAGATAGTAGTAAAGTGGATGTGCTTCTCACATAAACATTGTTTCATTGACGGGGGTGCTAGGTGGCGCACGACCAAGATGGCCGCACTGCAGTGAGGCTCTTGATGCCCGGCGGCATAATCCGACCTTTTATCCTGCCCATGTAAGAGGAAATGGTCGCTAGACGCGAGAAGATAATCCGAGAAACCCTCTGCCTCCTGGTGGTACCCTTTTGTTGCGGCGAAGAACGTCGGGTTGGGGCAGCGCTTCACTTTATTTGACAGCGCTGAGGCCGTAACGAGTACTGCTGGAAGCGAAAGTGGCTTCCTATATCATGCGAGCCCCACGGCGCCCATGCGGTGAATAGGCCGCCGAAGACGAATCACTGCTACTGCGACACAAAACCCCTCACAAGTAAGGCTGACGACCGACCCCTCTAGAACGTGCACCTCTACTCATGACATTGCGGTCGATGAGAGAAGTATAGGGCAAAAGAGACCAGGGGGTGAAAGGTCCCAATCGAAGCAGCTGCGTAACAACTGCGGCCGCCGACTGAGCCATTTTGAGCAGCGCTACAGCAGCAGGAGGTAAAGTGGATTGCTTGACTCGCGGTGGAGTAGAACTGGGGGTTAATACTATACAATGAACAGGTGCCCGCACACGTAGTAGAGAATTGCAAAAGCACCTCAATAAAACGAAAGAGCTCCATGGGACATATTGACATAAGGCACTAAATGACTGGGAACTCTGGGCCAAGGTGGTGACGTGCTTTGCTCGCGCTGTCCTCTACTGCCTCCATGATATATGCAGCCACAGCCGCTGTGGACAGTGTATCTACAGCGCAACGGGTTACTCCCCTTCTCGTGTGACACGAACATAGTAGTATGCAGGAGTTTCGCGCTTCTCTGAAAAAGACGTCCCTGTTGTAGCGGTGCAGGAAAGATTGCTGTGCGTGGTGCTGAAGCAAGAGAGAGGGGGCGCAACAGCACATCGTACTACAAATTGTGGCGGGAAAGGTGCATATATTGCATACCAGTCTAAGAGCTTGGATGCACAGCAGTGTCCATTGGAAGGCCTTAATAAGATAGGCGAGCTTGAATGCACACCTTTACGTATGACATTGATGGCTGAGAACACAGGATTGAGGCATTGATACGCCGCTTTTCCGCTGTTCTCCTCGCCCTCTTTGATACTCGCAACCACAGCCATTATGGATGGTTAGGCTGCAGTGCAGTGTGATAACCTCTGCTGGAGCAACGATAGCGCAGAAACAGACAAACTTTTTGCACTTCACTATCAAGTACGGTTGTGGGGTCGAGGCGCCGATATCATTACAAACCAGGTCATTGCAGGCCCCTCCTACAACAACAAAGTGACCTAACAAGCATACCTCTAAGCCAGGTTGGCCGTACCTGAACTACGCTGGTCCCGCCATGGGGAAGGTAGATGGCAAGCAATCAAAGCTGCCCTTCGAAGCCAGAAAGGCTGCTACACACTCATGTCCAGATGAACAGGACCACACATGTACAGTGCACACACAAGAACCAGCGGTTGCTCAGGAGGATGATGTTAAGAGTCTCTTACTCGCTATGCAGCACAGCCTTACTTCTATAGACAGCAAAATGGACTCAATGACAACCTGCATGGACTCCATAGTGCATAAATTGGACAAACGTGATGAGCGGATCACAGAAACAGAGAGACGAATATCACACAATGAAGATACTATGGTTAAAATGCAAAAACAAGTTGCTCAGATGGACAAGCTCCTCAAAATTATCGCTGCAAAAAATGAGGACTTAGAAGCACGCAGTAGGCGTAACAATATACGCGTAATTGGTATCCAGGAAAGCACGAACACAGGTCGCATGGAGGAGTTCATTAAATGCCTATTGCGCGAAATATTTGGCACTGATTCCTTCTCTTCGCAGATGACAATAGAGCGGCCGCACCGATCGTTGGGCCCTAGACCCCCACCAGGAAGCAATACTCGACCGATTATTGCACGCTTACTTAATTTTCGAGACCGCGATGTGGCTCTGAAATTGGCCCGGGAAAAAAGACACCTGAGATTTGAGAGCAATGAATTTACCATATAACTGGATTTTACAGCTACAGTCCAGGAGGCGAGACGTAAGTTTATTCCAACCAAGCAAAAACTGCGTCAGGCACAAATTGATTATGCTTTAATGTATCCAGCACGCCTGCATGTTACACATCAGGATAAGCAACACTTCTTCACTATTACACAGCAAGTAGACAATTTCCTTAAGCGTATTAAACGACAAGCTGCGCCCCGTGCAACACAGGAAAACCCATCCAGATCTTCGTCTCCAGAATCGGACTAAGATTAAAAAAATCCCAAGCTACGACATGGTCACAGGGATAAAAGAACAGTGGACTTTCCCTTCTACTTCTTTCAATTCAGGGAAGCGTTAATTTGCCTGAAGTTCACCTCCAGACCGAGCAACACAGCATTAAGTATTCGTGAAGGACATTGCAACAGCGCTGTAATCAGATAAGTGGAGTGGGAGGAGAGGAGAGAGAGAGAGTAAAAGGGTAGTGAAGGCAATGGGACTGCAGCACAAACTATACAGGGCATCCCTCCCCCCCAGGTTACTGGTGGTCACTCCATCATATGGAGGGGAAGGGAGAACCCTTGTGTGCCCCCTGGTGAACCCCCAAGGGCGTTCCCCCGCATATTTGGGTAGTCTTCAATTGTTTTGTTAAGGGGTGGGATTCTTTGGGTGTGGGAGGGCAGAGAAATGCCAGCATGTTTGGGTTGCTGTTGTGGGGGTGGGATGGGGAACACTGTTCGATATCCAAATAAGGCATGATAAGAAATGGGCAGACTTGCTGATACATGTACAGAGGAAAATAGGCAGTAATAGGCCTGGAGAACTCATCAGAAATTATATGATGCTCGATCTATGGCTCAAGACACCACAGCATTGAAAATACAACTGTTGACATGGAATGTTAGGGGAATGGGAGATCCACGCAAGCGTATACAAATATTAGCATACCTAGATAGGCACCATATCCATATTGCCATGCTTCAGGAAACACACTGTGATCCCCGCCATGCTCCCACGTTTGCTAGCAAATGGGCTGTGCATAACGTTTTTTGCTTGTACTCTTCACACTCCAGAGGTACAGCGATTCTTATTAAGAAAAACACCCCATACACCCCAGGTGGAGTTAGTTACAACTCAAAGGGAAGATACTGCATGATGTGGGGCAGGTTGGGATCGCACTCTGTCACACTGGTGTGCTACTATGGGCCAAATGTGGACAACCCTGACTTCTACACTACATTATGGGGAAAAATTCTTAAATTGGTTTCCACACATGTAATATGGGGAGGAGAATTAAATACGGCATTAAATCCAGTCAATGACAGGTCTAACCCTCTCCCACATCACTATACAAAAAAGCACGGCATTTTGCTGGATATGTTTTCCGACAACGGCCGTCTGGATGCATGGAGGCACATACACCCTGCAAAAAGAGAGGGCACACATTACACAGCGATGCACTCAACGTGGGCTAGACTAGACTATTGGGTGGTGACCCGAGGCATAGGACCATGGATAGATAATGCAGAACATCTGGCTAGGACGTACTCGATCATGCTCCAGTCCGCTTGACATTATCCCCCATGGCACTGAATATGACTCCTAGGAGCTGGAAACTCATTCTGGAGGCATTATTACACCACTTTCCAGACAGAACTGGGACAAGAAATTACAGATTTTTTCCAAAGGAATGTAGGCTCAGTCACACATACAGGCACAGTATGGGAGGCCTTTAAGGTCACAATGCGGGGATTTTGCATTGCCAAGAGCTTTGGGGTCCTGCGAGACATAAGATGAAGTCTACAGCAGTTGGAAGAGGAGCTAAAAAAGTTGGAAGGTGAGATGGGGAAGGGTACAAACAGAGCACTTCAGGCAAAGTTCGGGGACAAACTCTCGAAATATAAAAGTACTGCAGAGAGAGAAACCTGCTTTAGAGGGAAATATTTTGTGGCACGCAGATACGGAGAAGGGGAACGGCCAGGCAGGGCACTAGCGGAGGAAATTCGCAAACCTCGTTTCTCTAGTTATGTGATGGAGGTTTCAGATGATGGTGGGGCGAGGCACAGAGACAGTAAAGATATCCTTAACACTTTTGCTACATACTATACTAAATTATATAGCACTCGTAGGCAGCAACCACTTGACCTGTCTAGTTACTTGAGTGATGTAGCCATTGGATGGCTGGGGAATACACAAAGGGAATTCCTGGCAGCTCCTATCGAGGAGGATGAAATCCGTGCCGTAATCATGCAAATGAAATCAGGCAAGGCCCCGGGGTCAGATGGTCTCCCGATAGACTTTTATAAAATGTATATTAATTAACTGATTCCTATATTAAAAGAGGTCTATGAGGAAGACCAAGAAACAGACATTCTTCCGCGTTCTATGAGAGAGGCTCTTATCACGTCACTCCTAAAGCCTGGTAAGCCTGCAGACACATGCGACTCCTATAGACCATTCTCCTTGATTAATAACGACGCAAACATTCTTGCCAAAGTACTGGCTAATAGATTAAGCCTGCTGATGGAAAAATTAGTGTTGCCTGATCAGGCTGGATTCATTCAGGGAAGAGCGACATCTCACAACCTCCGCACACTATTTTCCATGCTACAAAATGTAGACCCCAAGTTGGCCTTCGTGGTGGTCTTCTTAGACGCCACGAAGGCCTTTGATTTGGTTGATTGGGACTACTTATTTGCCATACTGCAATGCATGGGGATTCCGATAGGGTTCCTGGCGTGGATACGCCTCCTATATAACTACCCGACAACCAAGGTTCTTATTAATGGTCAGACCTCATTACCCTTTTCTGTTACAAGAGGCACGAGACAGGGGTGCCCACTTTCCCCCCTACTCTTCGCGCTCGCGATAGAACCCCTTGCGGCCAAAGTGCGACAACACCATCAGGAAAAAGCTCTATGCTGCCAAATGCGGCAAATACTCATCTCCCTATATGCAGATGATATTACCCTCTATCTTAGAGACCCCCAGCAGAACCTAAATCCCATTTTGAGAGAATTTGTCCGGTTTGGGGAACTCTCTGGAATACATATTAATTGGGGGAAATCCCAGATATTTCCACTCACTGCATCCGTGACATCATTTACTCCTGACTTCCCAATAGAATGTTGTTATTCAGAGGTGAAATACTTAGGATATATATTACAACAGACCACGCAGAGTTGATGCACTTAAACTATGGTAGAGCCTTAGAAAACATCACTAGCTGCGTCACGAGGTGGATCTCACTTCCATTATCTATGGCAGGACGAATGTCTCTCATAAAAATGGTTATCCTCCCCAAATTTCTGTACTTATTTATGAATATCCCATATTATCCTGGCAGACATTGTTTTACGGCTTTACGCACAGAGATGTTTAGACTAACATGGGGCGGCAAACAACCAAGGTTGAAATGGGATACGCGTACTAGACCATACTCCCAGGGAGGTTTTGACGTTCCCAACCTAGAACTATATTATATCTGCGCGCAGGCTCATTATGTGCATTATTGGTTCCATCCCCCAAAATACATGCCGCATGTGGCAGTAGAACAATGGCTTGCAGACCTGATGCCCCTGGAGGGAGCTATATTAAGTATGCATAAGCCTCGAGAGGCTGACCCCACGTCTGTCACATGTACAGTGAAAGCTTGGCAGCGTATAGCCGGCCTGATGCAAGTCCCTATGCTGTACTCACCTCTGCTTCCCCTAGTATATCATCCAAAGATGCCGGTGCTACAGGAGGGAGCCTTCAAAAAAACTAAAAGCAAGTTTGATATAACATGTTGGGGTTCCGCACAATGCAGCAGATGTTTATGAAATCAACACCCTCCCCTATGGACATCTTCTTATATGTTAGGCTGAGACAAGGTATTAGAGAGTATACACCCTCTTATCCGCAAGAACCGCAAGAGTTAGCTCCGCTGCATATGATGTTACGATGTGAAACGGCTGCACACGTAGTATCTGCACTATATCACAGTATATACCCCAAACAGGTCCTAGAGCAATGCACCGCAAGGCGAAAATGGGCGACGGACATTGGGCAGGAAATAACAGACAAACAATGGGCCTATTGCTGTACAGAAACAGAATGAGTATCGGCCAGCAGCCGCTTGCGCATTACTCATTATAAATTTTTACACCGCACCTACTACACCCCTTTTAAAATGTATAAATATAAACTACGAGACAATGACCACTGCGACAGGTGTGGGTTGGCAGGGGCAGATTTCCTGCATCTTGCCTGGAACTGCAATAACATTAAGGAATATTGGCGGCAGATGATTTTAGCATTGGAACAGATGACTTCACCCTCAATTGAAACTTCACCCATAGTAGCTCTATTGGGTTATACAGAGGGCGTCGAGGTTGGATACTGACGCTTCGTGTCTGTAGGGCTTTTACTAGCCAAACGAAGAGTAGCATGTAGATGGGGACGAGGAAGGGCCCCTTAGTTCAAAGACTGGATCAGAGACATTATATTCTGGCAGGACCAATCACTTACTTATGCTGAGTTGCTCCCATTCACTTTACGCCCAAGAGATATATGGGACCCCCTCAAGACATATCTCCTATCACACCCAGTAGACATTACGATTACCATCCAGGCAGGATAATTCGCATTAGATGCGAGAGAACTGTGGATGAATAAGGAACAAGGAGAATACATAGATGATTAGAAATATAAAGTTTCAACTCTGAATGTGGTAGACGGAACTATATCGCAAAGTTAATAAATGTGAAAAACTTACTACAGGCCTATACCCAATGTACTAGTGTGGAAACTGTCATGCATACCATACTGATGTACAAAATGTATAAGTATATAACTGCCCATGCAATATATGTACTGTTATTGATTTTTGGTTAATAAAAATGTTTTTTTTTTTTTTAAAACATTGTTTCATTGACTTATCCACAATTGGTATATTTAATTGATCTGTAAGTCCCTAATAGAGTGCACTGCCTATGCCCATGACTTGTACATTGGATGCTAGTAGTGGGCCTGCAGCACTAACTGAGTAATCCAGACAAGAAGCCCTTTAAACCTGCCTGAGGTGTGCCACTGGTAAGCCTGTGTGTGCCCCGTATTGCCACTTCGGCATGGCATTTAATACTCTTGCCTATTTTTAAACACTCCTTTTTTTACACATAAATCATTCCAAGGTGTGCCCTAGGTAGCCCAGTGAGCAGGGTGCTGTGTAGATCAAAGGTAAGTCTAAATAACAATCTGAGAGTGAGAAGCCAAGGGACGACTGCGTTCCTCTTCCCAAGTAATCAGTACAATAACAAAAGGAGAACAGGTCTTTCTTTAGTTTCACTATTATACCTATAACCCCCTTTGCGTGGTTATTTTTGGTAGGTATACTGCCTAGGAACCCATAAAGTTTTTAAAAGAACCCTCACTCACCTACCTAGTAGGTGACATGCTTCATCATAGGGTTCCCACCCTCGTCACCGAATGCTTCCAGGGTGTGCTATGACGCCTGATTACAGCGGAGCTGGTTTGATTTTCGAGGATGAAGTGGTGATGGTGAGTGAATTAGTGACAAAGTGCAGTGTTTAAAATTGGCTCAATACTCCCAGTCAATTTGACACAAATTTTAATCAAGGAAGTATTGGTCAATGTTAAAAAAAGTTTATAGTGGAGGATATGTGTAGGATATTAATTTGATCCAACTTATCCTCAAAACGGTCTACATGTTCCAGCCATCTTACTATGATGCCTCTCAGGGTCAGAATGGCTTCCGTCAGGACCAAAAGGAACAGCCTAAGGCATGGCGAGATTTTGTGGGTGGATTGTACTCACAACCCACTGTATTAGCAGGAAAGTCACAGTTTTGTCTTTATTCCTGGAAAGAGATTGTAAACAAACTTCAATTGTAAACAAACACACATGAGGCAGTAGTAGTGTCAAAGGAGAAATCTATGCTGAGCCAGATGAGAACCTTTCCCTTCTGGGTCTTTGTTGTAGCAAATGTGCCACTTTGTATTCCACATATTTTATCAATTCCAAATCAGGGAGCGTATCTAAAAACATACGTAAGAAACATTGGGGCATATTAGCAAGGGCACTATCGCCGCTTTAGCGGCACTTTTGCCGCTAAAGCGGCGATATTCTTATCGCCCTATCAGCAAACTGTCTCTAACAGCAGTTAGAGACAGTTTTCGGGCATTAGCGCCCGATGTTTTACCGCTTTGCATGTCAGCGATATTTATCGCTAATGACATGCAAAGTGGGCGTTCCCGACGAACAAACCTGGGAAACACCCGCTAACAGGCCTATCGCCTATTAGCAAGGTGGCCATGGCCCCAGTTAGCGACGTGAAAAGTCGCGCTAACCGGGGTCATCGCCATTTATTTAACACCTGCAATTAGCAGGTGTTAGCCATATCTAACATGGGGGGATGGATTCTGCTGATACGACCACAGGGTCGTATCAGCAAGGTTATCGCCGTTTTCCATGAAACATCGCTGGAAAACCAGCGATGTTTCATGGAAAACACCGCTATGGCTGGAATAATTATCGCCATAGCGCTAAATGTCGCTAATACAGCGTTAGCATGGCAAATTATTCCGACGATAGCCGGCGATAAAAAAGTGCTCGTTAAACACGCTTTGCGATGTTTAGCGCACTTTTTAGATAATATGCCCCATTGTTTTTACAGATTACATGTTTTTCAGGACAGACCATATAGCCAGGTGATATAAAGATAATACATGCGGAGTAAGATGATGTTCACTATGTATTATTGAGATAATTAGACAGCCAAGAAGTCTCCCAGGGCTATGTACAAAATCGCAAGTTTAAAAGACAAGACAACCAAACATGAAGTATTTGCCATGAGTGCTTCGCCATTTTAGATTGTGCTTAATTTTGTAGGTATGCGTCTGGGTTTTCTCTTTTTTTTGGGTTCAGTGCTAGCATACAAAATTTGGCCGACCACGCTTATCACCATTATGTAAAAAAAATATATATATATATTGGGTAAAGCATTAATGTGATAGGTCTATTTTTTTTTTAAAAAAAGGCAATGTGAGAAAATGGTAACTGACTTTGGCGGTGGTAGCCTCTTGCTACCTGGGATCACTGCATTAACCACATTGGTGATGACTGGAACCCAGAAATCCATGTTTTCTTTATAGAGGTCCAGTGGGACCCCATCCAGGGCAGGCCTGGGGCCTTCGTAATGGGGCTTGCACAATGGCCTCATATACCTCCAACTGGTCAAAATGTAATATTCGGAGGGAAAACAATAGGTGACTCATTTGGGCAGTGTTCAAATCAGGGGTCAGGGGGGAATAGATAGCTTTAAAAATGCTCATACCAGTGTTCAGACCTAATGTTAGTCCCCAGCCCATCTGTTAAGGTGTCGGATGGCTTTGGACGGTTTACAATTTTCCGAGGTCTGAGACTATGCTGTCCCATAAGTCTTCTTCGATCTCTTTTTTTCTGGCAAGGATGGCCTTCTTGTAATTAGTGCGGCAGGCCACCATTTGGGGCCTGTCCCTGGGGATAGCTTTGATAGCCGCATGCAGCTGCCTATTAGCTTTCCTGCACTCTTCATTAAACCAAGAAGGGTCTGAATTTGCCCTATTGGGTGTGTGACAGGTTAAAAGGTTTTAAATACTGCAGTTCAGAGATCCAAACATAAGTGTGATTGCGCTACAAGGGCAGTCTAGTACCAGAAGAGACTCCATAAAGAGTGGGAGGATAGATTTTATCACCAGATTACAGAAGCTGGGGTAATCAATGCCACGGCACCTGCTTCTCAGTACCTGGTCATGTGCCTCCATATCTGTGGCTCCATGGCTTAAGGTGGTATCCCGAGGGGAGATTAAGAAGAAGCTCAATGGGGATTTGATCACTATGGGCGCTAGGGGCCACGGTAACAGAGTGTATGAAACCACTCATCGAGGGGGTAATAAATATTTGGCCCTCTGCCTATAAAGGTCGGGACGTGTTTGTCCGGAGAGCCCAATAGTTCCATCACATTCACTATACCAAGGTCTAATACATAATTATAGAGCCTGGCACCCCTAGTGTCTACAGCCCCAGGGCCACAGTCAGAGTCAAATACTCAAAACGGCTGGATCACAGTGTTATTTGTTCCCAGTTCAGCATTAAAATCACTCCGAATGATAATGTTAATACTTTTGGCTAGGAAAAAAAACCTGATGTGCAAGCAATGCCTAACAAAAACAAGTCCTCTAGTCTACAGATGTTACCTTGGTTGACTACAGCATTGTAGAAGTTAACTAGCAGGATGGAGAAGTTGTTGGGGTGCACCAACCAAAGAATCTGGATCCCATTATGTTTCACAGGCACAGGGAAAACCCTCCGGCTGCATGTAAAGCAAATAAATATCATTAGCCCCCCACTAGCTCTACCCCTGTACCTTTAATGGCTGGGACTATACTCTGTACACCAGGTTTCTTGCAATCGGGCAAAATAAGTTTTTTTAAAGTAATTAACCCATTCAGTGTTACTCACTTTTGCCAATAGCCCAGATACATTCCAGCAGACTAGGCTTTGTGAATGACCGGCCTGGTTGCCACCATGTTTATTTGGGGGGGCGGGGGGTGTGGGGCAGTAATGCGAAATGGGAAAAAAGTTTGGGAGACTCTGTTGATACAGCGGGGGCACCATTAAGGAAGGCAACAGGAAGAACATCCAAGCACAGTACATTGGGTCGACCCACCTCCCTGCCCTAGGAAGGTTGTCCATTGTCAGATGTCCAGCTCTCACTACTAAAAGGTAAGAGGAGTCAGTCCTGCTTGTTGAGGCCTGATAATATTGAAAACCAGTTTTTGAAAGGGATGCAACAGCCACCAGGATAGTTGAAGTTTTGTGGGCCCCCGGGTACTAGATGGTTTGTAGTCTGTTATAGGTGCCTGCAAAAGAAGCCAAGCGGCAAGATGCTAATGCTGTTGTCCACCATTTGAGGCTGATGGAGCTGAAAGAATATACTCCTTGCGATGTGTGGAAACCTGAAATTTATAACGCAGTCCTCTGAAAGAATCTTTGTTGAGGGACCGATCCAGGCCACGTGGCGTACCATCAGAATATTATGGAGGTTGTGAGTGTTAAATCTAGAATGTCTAGCAAGTCAGTGGCACACCTTATTTTGGAGCTGACCAGTGGACTCCTTGTGGGGATTGGCAAAGGAGGGACATTAGCCATAACCACATCATAGGGACAGCAAGCGGGGAAGGTTGATCACAGGTAATGGGGATGCTAGGTGGGACTCATGTGCAGCAAGGGGAGGATTATCTTGAGGGACAGGAAGACTGGAAGCATCTTTCAAGGCGGCCGGGGCTGCTGGGGGTATGGTTAACCAAGGATCTGCAAAACACACAAGATGATGGACGGAATGTTGCACATTGGCAAACATTCACCCCCAGTCACAGATCTGGGTTTAATCCATCGTTATTTTGCTTCACCACGCCACCCCAAGACATGGCTTGGCAGTTCGGTCTGGACTGTTCCCATGAGGCACAGGGTCAAGACTGATTTGCATATGGCTATGTCTGAACTGGGGTGGCGTGGTGAAGCAAAATAACGATGGATTAAACCCAGATCTGTGACTGGGGGTGATTGTTTGCAAATGTGCAGCATTCCGTCCATCATCTTGTGTGTTTTGCATTTTGCCCTAGGTGGGAAGGGTATGCCCAGACGTGGGTCCCGTGCTCACTACGCCACTGGAGTCAAGCTATCCTGGCTGATGAAGGCTGATAGCCTGAAACCGGTCCTAGGATGCTTGATTCCGGTCCAGGGAAGACATGGCTTGGCAGTTCGGTCTGGACTGTTCCCATGAGGCACAGGGTCAAGACTGATTTGCATATGGCTATGTCTGAACTGGGGTGGTGTGGTGAAGCAAAATAACGATGGATTAAACCCAGATCTGTGACTGGGGGTGAATGTTTGCCAATGTGCAGCATTCCGTCCATCATCTTGTGTGTTTTGCATTTTGCCCTAAGTGGGAAGGGTATGCCCAGACGTGGGTCCCGTGCTCACTACGCCACTGGAGTCAAGCTATCCTGGCTGATGAAGGCTGATAGCCTGAAACCGGTCCTAGGATGCTTGATTCCGGTCCAGGGAAGACATGGCTTGGCAGTTCGGTCTGGACTGTTCCCATGAGGCACAGGGTCAAGACTGATTTGCATATGGCTATGTCTGAACTGGGGTGGCGTGGTGAAGCAAAATAACGATGGATTAAACCCAGATCTGTGACTGGGGGTGAATGTTTGCCAATGTGCAGCATTCTGTCCATCATCTTGTGTGTTTTGCATTTTTCCCTAAGTGGGAAGGGTATGCCCAGACGTGGGTCCCGTGCTCACTACGCCACTGGAGTCAAGCTATCCTGTCTGATGAAGGCTGATAGCCTGAAACAGGTCCTAGGATGCTTGATTCCGGTCCAGGGAAGACATGGCTTGGCAGTTCGGTCTGGACTGTTCCCATGAGGCACAGGGTCAAGACTGATTTGCATATGGCTATGTCTGAACTGGGGTGGCGTGGTGAAGCAAAATAACGATGGATTAAACCCAGATCTGTGACTGGGGGTGAATGTTTGCCAATGTGCAGCATTCCGGCCATCATCTTGTGTGTTTTTAACCAAGGATCTGACCCGACCAGCTGAGGAGCTATAGGCTCAGGTGGTATATGCAGGTTAGGCCTGGAAAGAGCAGGAGGTCTGGTTACAGTGGTTGCAGTAAACAGTGGATCTATAAGTGGAATCCTATGCTGCCATATTGTTAAAATCTTTCCTACTTCAGCCTCCAGCTTGTCTAGTTTTGCTCGTATAGGAGCAAGACAATCATTAAGTGTGGACACCCAGTCACATACTGAGACACCCAGTTTTCCTAAGGAATGTGGCCATTTTACCACTGCTAGGTAGTAATTAGGATATTTAATTTAACTGTAAGTCTCTAGTAGAGTGCACTACATGTGCCTAGGGCCTGTAAATTAAATGCTGGTAGTGGTCCTGCAGCACTGATATTTTTATGATATTTTCCTATCTTTTTTTAGGAAGAAATTAACCAAGGTATTAAAAGGGGTAATGGAAGGCAACGGGGGGGAAGCACCTGGCTTCAGTCACACTAAGGTTAAACAGGGAGCAAAATAATAATTAGAAACTGTGAATCTTCAAAGTATCCAGGTATGCAGCTAAGGACAACATCTTTAAAGTCACGGGCATCTGGCATGGCATTTGCTACAGTGAGTTACTATCTCAGATAACTTATCGGAGACACCTGGAAAAGTTATGACAGCCAGTGGCAATGATTCCTCTAAGGCTTCTGAAGATAATGATTGTTCTTCTGCTGCACCTGCCTTATGTCGCATTATGTGATGGTACATGCATTGATGGATAGTTTTGATGAGCTTCCACATGGAACTTGTATCATGGGAATACTTCTTCCCAGTCTGTCTTGACAATTGCTTGATGCAGACATTGCACTGGACAAACCTGGCACTAACCCTTTTCTCCCCCAAAGAAATACTGAAATGTTTCCAAACATTACTCTCCTTTTTTGGAGGTGGCATCTCTTCCTGCTCATGCAGTACAGGGTCAGGTTGTGCTTTTTGTTCTAAAGACATACCTGCATCTATCTGAAGTACTTGTGTACGAAAGTATATTTGTAAACAGTTAAATAAGTTAAGTTATGTTTATTTTTTAAATGTTTTCTTTAAATTGTATAATAATGTTTCCATCTCAGATAACCTGTTGCACTAAGATGGTAATGTTATTTTTTGAACATTAGAAGGTTCCCTTAAGACTACTACAGATGATGAGTGTGGTTCTTTGCCACTTGCCTTCTCCTGCATCAAGTGATTGTGTGTCCTTTCATGGATGGTCTTAAGATGCTTTCACATGGAACTTGTCTCATAAGAATACATTTGGGCTCACTATAACGACAATACAAGAACTCATTGGTCCCAAGTTGTCATACCATAAAATTTAGCAAAATTGGAGATGTAATGTAAATAGGCAGCAGCACTGCAAGTACATGGGTGGGGTCCTAGTGTAGCTATTCAGAAGTTCAGGTTTGCGTGTGTTCCTGCATTTGTAAAGAGTTAAATAAGTTGTTATGTGTATTAGTTAATTGTTTGGTTTAAATTGTATTGTAATGTGTTAATAATAATGTGTATTACTAATTTAACTCATGGGTCACAAACACACCCATACAGGTACTCATACATAAACTCACACACCTATAGAGTCATTCATGCAAGTACTGACACATCCACACATACACTCACAAACACACTCAAAATCCCATACAGCCAGTCACACACCCATTCCTACAGGCAAACACCTACTTACATATACCTAGGGGCGAATTTACAAAGTGCTAGCGGCACTGCAGTGTATTTTGGTTTTTTTACACTGCGGTGGCGCAATTAGTGCTCCACACTGCTCCATATTTACAAACTGTCACATTGAGTAGGATGACGTTGTCGCCCTTATCCGATTGCATGATAACCAATTGCCTGTCATTTTTGAGAGCTAGAATAGCCTGCCTGTGATCGTGAGTCACGTTCGTATTGCCTTTATTTCCTCCCCTTTGTTGCAGTTTTAGTAATTCTTTATTTACTGTGTTGTGAAAGCAGCCCACTGTGTCATATGGTGTCTGAGGGACAATGTGTGATTTTCATTTGAAGTTTTTTTTTTCCACTTCTATGTGAGAGCCCTGCCATTTCCAAAGTTTTGATAAGGCCATCCGCTGATATTGTGGCACCAATAGGAGCTAGTTCCTCCAGCTCCTGCAATGTCATTAGTGTTTGTAAATATTCCCCTGTCAAAATATATGTGGTACTTGATGGCTCCCTCTCTGTAGGCTCTACTTTCTAATTTAAGTGTTCTTGTGAATTTGAATAAGTCAATTCGAGTTTGGGTGTAATCGAACTTGGCACTGGGATAAAATGGTAACCCTAAGTGTAGGACTTGTAAGTCCAATTCAGATAAAACACGGACGGTTAGATTGTGGATTGTTAGATCGATGATTTTACTTGCGTTTGCCTCCGTGTTTGCTCCTCGTTATTCATTGTGGAGCAGGTTCTATGCGTTATTTTCTTGCCCCGTCTTGTCTTCTTCCTTTGCTTTCTTGTGGACATGTTTGTTGTGAGGTCCTTTGCCAGGTCTGTCACATCAATTGATACCCGTGAAAAAAGTGCTACCAGGAGGGGCATGGCCAGACAAGATGGCCGAGTGGATGTGATCCACGGAGGCTCCGCTACACACTGTATAAAAGTTAAGGCACTACCTCTTCTGAAGGCCTGATTTGGACCCTGGAGACTGTCCAGGATTGCAGGGAGAGACGAAGGTGCCCCGGGTGAGTTTGTGAACTTTTAAAAGGGTGGATTCAGGAGGATTAATCACAGGCATCCGAGGATAAAATGGCGGCATGACAGCTGCACCTCAGAGCTCCCGAGTCTAACCGGGGGTGGCCGAAACCGCTCTGAGATTGAACCCAACTGTTGTGCCGCACCATTCAGCCTTGCACCGGAGAAGGGGGGGCCATTGAGAGCCATGAGAAGCCCCAGTAAGTGAGACCCCAAGACCCGTCACACCTGCGATCTTGCCCATTGGCAATTAACCTCCCAAGAGGGCCAGCATGACACCAACTATCACCGCGGGGGTCCCAGCCCATAAGGGGGGCTGGACTGCAGGTTGATGGACCCTTCTCCCCTCCCAGACTAGTGGCAGTGGCAGGAGTACAGGAGCCCAGGGGGCCGCATGGACTGCTTGCCTGACTTTGCAATGGCAGCGCATCAAAACGAGGAGAGTCGGAGCACGGAGCTCCCCCAGCTCAAATATGATGTCTCTACACACAAGGGATGGTCCTTTGCACTGTCAAAGAGACAACCTGTAAGTGTTGGTTCTGCTTCTCGATGAGGTAACAGGCTTGTTAGCTGACCTCAATATGGTGGATCAGTTGGGGAGCGAGCGGCCTACACAGTAAAGGCAGCGCTTCACTCTGAGGCCTCTCCACAATTGATAACTGACTGCAGGGGACTGGAGAATGACCTACCAGGCACCATTCACCTGATAGACTGTCCAGATACAAAGCAACTCAGCACACATGAGCACCAGTAATCGGCATGTCTGAACAAGGGCTGGTCAGAGTCTCTTCCTACTGCATATACTTGTTGCTGCCTATATAGCTTTCCCCTGAAATATCAGTGACCCCATGCTGTGGTATAAAGGGTATGAAAGGGGAAATAGCACATACATCACTGGTTTATGCATCACTCCTTGGAAGAAGCGGTCAGAAATGGGTGTTTAGACAAATAGGTTAGGGACAGCACATTGTGGCAAGTGGTGACCTCCTGGCAGTGCTCCTAACATGCCCACAGACAGGCAGCAAAGAGTCCACCCTGAAGCACTGCTTCAGTATACGAGAGTGGTCTCAAGTGCCAACGGACATCTCTACGCATACGCCGTGCGTGTTCCTCAGTTATAGACTTACACTATATGCGACGAGTGCCACATCTGTCCTCACCCTCACTATAGGGTAGTGTCAACTGACTGAATCTGCTGTTTTTATGCCTCAAAAGAAGCAACAGCTTAATAGAATTTCCAGTTATTTCACTCTGGCAGAGATACGAGACATCTTTCCAGTGACACCCACAGATGACAACATGTCTTTCAATAAGGAAGACCTACTTGCATCCCTGCAAGATTTTAAACAGGAACTTCGAGAGGAGCTTAAAGAGGACCTAGCCTCTTCCCTGGAAACTCTTAAGGCAGACTTTAACAGTAAACTCACCTCTCTCCAACAAGATGTAGACTTAGTGGATACCGGGTTAGTACATCTTGAAACTAAACTAAACTAAAATGCTGGACCTGGACCGACGTGCCGGATAGATGGAGGACCTGACCCAATCCCTCCACTCACAGCTACAGGCTTCTCTCTTGAAGAGTGAAGATCTTGAAAACAGGTTGTGATGTAATAACATATGGATCAGAGACCTGGAAGAAGGAACAGAAAGCCCAGACTTGAAAGCCTTTGTAACGGGTCTATTCTTGGAGCTACTTGAAGACATAGCACTGAGAGTGAAGAGAGATAGGGTCCATCGGGTGTGCCAACAGACATCTGGTGAGAGGAAGCACCTGTGAGATGTGCTGGTGGCAAAGCTACATTCTTTTAAGGTAAAAGAGGTCATCCTACAAGCAGCCTGAAAGACGGAAGGGATCACATTCCAAGGGGTTACCTGCTCTTCCTTTCAAGATATAGCCCCTGCAATGTTAGCCCGGAGTCAACTGTTTCGTCCAGTGACAGACAAATTGAGCTGAGAACATATAAAATATTGCTGGACATACCGCTTTGGATTAACCTTTGATCTGCACAACAAACCGCACCATGTTACGGAGCTTGCTAAGGCCTTATCTCTTCTGGATATTCCAACCTCTGGAGCTCACAGTCTGAGGAAAGCCCAAGGACTTCGGGAGGCAACACCAATGGCTCCCAAAACGTGGACCTTTGACTTTCCCATTGTAGACCATGCCAGCATAGGAAGCGCTGAGCAACTTGGGTCAGCATCCATCTCTCAAGACGGCTCGCCTGGAAATGACATTGCTGAACAATTCACTGTGATCAGCCGACTTCACAGGGACAACATGATGCATGGACTGCTTTGGGTTTGACCCTCTCTCCAGCAAAGAGATGGGGGCTGCTGAAGAATGACTGTATGATCTACACAGAGCAAGGGTGCTCCACTCAGGTTTACTTTCTAATGTTGCCTACGTGCTTTAACCAAATGTGCTACTCTAGAGTGACACTCGTGATTTTTGACCGATTCGCCTTTCATGATGTATCTCTACTTACATGATGAACACAATTGGAGATCAGCTGTCCCATTAGTGACTGTTTTGAGCTATTGTTTGTTTTTTTGTTCCTGGGTACATGGATGGCAATTTTTTATGTGGGTGGGGGATGGTTTTAGGGGAGGCAATGACAATATAAGGCTCAGAGGTGGGAGGGGTGGGGGGGTTGGACAAGTGGGTCAAATGGGAACGGGAGGTGGGACAAAGGGTCTTGCGGGGAGAAACATAACAAGAACCTTTGTACTGCCTACACTATGGTAATCACTAACCTCTGATAATAAAGGCCTGAATTCACCAGCCAAGCACCGCAAGCTATGGAAATATCTTCTTAACCAGCACCACCATATAGTGGAGTTGCAAGAGACGCATCTCAAACGAGATGAAGATCACAGATTAAGGTATAAAGCTTATCCCATGACGTATATGTCCTCAGCTTCCACTAAGCAAAATGGTGTGGCACTGTTATTCCAGTCCTCCCTAAAATTTCAACCTGAGGGATATATAACAGATAAAGACGGAAGGATTGTCTTGGTGAAGGGTTGTATTAGAGGTAGAATGTGCACCTATGCTTCTATTTATTCTCCTAACTCCAACCAAGTCCCATTTGTACACTCATTATTGACCCTAGTGGGGAGATTCGCAGAGGGCAAGATCTTGTTAGGTGATTTTAACCTCACTTGGAATTCAGGAACAGGTAGCATGCACCCCCATAGTTCACCCACAGGAAGTTCTTGTAGTGTAATGGATCACACTGGCAAGACTTGTAGAAAGAAAGGTAAGGTTTATTCACGTTCAAAGTTTCCCTGCAGCAGAATAGCTGCTCCTCCTTTGCCAGCCAGTATTCAACTGTTTTTCTTGGAATGCCACAACCCATGCAAGAATGTGGAACCGGAGCGTAAACCGTGTACCACACTCCTAACGTGATAGGTGATGGCAAAAACAAAGTACAACACAAGCTTTCCCAAAGCGCAGAAACAGGCAATCCAGGCATTGGGACTTGTGGCTGCTTGGAGGACACTTTACCCCAACTCCGAGACTATACATTCATCTCACACAATAGAC
Organism: Calotriton arnoldi; assembly: GCA_963921515.1. Taxonomy (NCBI): domain Eukaryota; kingdom Metazoa; phylum Chordata; class Amphibia; order Caudata; family Salamandridae; genus Calotriton; species Calotriton arnoldi. The sequence continues at coordinate 25,138 of CAWUFW010004404.1, read as the reverse complement.
TATGTGTTCATTAGCCAAGCCCTTAGCCAAGACTTGAGGGTAGTAACAATTTTCCCAATCACAATATCTGATCATGCGCCTGTGTTGGTAATGTTAGACTGGGGTAATCCACGGACGATTACCACCCAAAATGAAGTGCTAGGAGAAGCTATCAGCAAAGAAGAGGTCCAAAGGGCTATCACAGCCCTGAAACTCTATAGGTCACCAGGACCGGATTGTCTCACAGCCCAGTTTTATAAGACATTCAGCTCTGATCTGGTTCTGCATCTGACCTTCCTTTTCAATTAAAAGCTGAGGCGGGAGTGGTCACACCCTCCATGAGCAAAGAGCTTGTGTCAGTTATCCTGATACCAGGGAAAGATCCCAGCACCTGTGACTCATATAGTCCCATCTCATTGGTCAATCTGAATGCCAAGCTCTACTCAAAGATTTTGGCCTCTAGGCTCGATGACATGATGCAAGACCTGATCCACCCAGATCAGTCCGGCATCATCAAGGGTAGACGGATGCAGGACAATCTCCATTGCTCCACCTAATCGAAAAACCTATAAATAAAAAGATACCAGCGGTACTGCTAGGTCTTGACACAGAGAAGGCATTCAACAGGGTGGACTGGCCCTTTCTATTTTATAAGCTGAAATGCTTTGGTTTCTGTGACCTGTTCATGGCAATGATATGGGCCAAATATGCAACCAGCGGTTTAGAGTATTGCTCAATGGTGTGAGCTCTGAGCTTTTCATCCAGGGAAGGGGACAAGGCAGGGGTGCCACCTCTCTCTGATTTACTTTCTCTCAGTATTGAAACCATAGCAACCCAAATCTGTTCTATACCAGCCATCAGAAGCCTCACTTTTGGTTCTGTAGAGCACAAAATATCCTTATTTGCTGACGACGTGCTCTTAACGCTCACCTCTCCCCACTCCTCACTAACAGCCCTTCAGGAGGAATTTGTACCTGTATGAAGATATGGCAGACTTCCGTATTAATCTGACAAAATACTTCCTACTCAGTCTGACAATGCCCAACACAGACATGAAAGCCCTGGTAGCTTCTACCCCCTGCCAATGGCCTAAAAAAAGACATCACCTATTTTGGTATTAAAATCACCCCCAAGTTGACGGACCTGTATTGGGCCAATTACCCACTGCTTCTACAGCAGCTGAAAGCAGATCTCAAACGATGGGCACCTATGTATATTTCGTGAATTGGACGCATACATGCTATTAAAATGATGGTTCTGCCCAGAGCCCTATACCTTTTTCAAGGCCTTCTCTTTGAGCTAGATCGGGAGTTCCTACTGACTCTGTGTATACTAGTCTCTACTTTATTTGGCAGAACTGTAGAGCCCACTTGCCATGTAGACTGCTCTCACTTCTTAAAGGCGCATGTGGGTTAATACTCTCTGACTTTCAAGTCTATTACAAGGCGGCACAATTACGGGTTATCTCTGAATGGTTGCTTTGTGACATGGGTAGGGCTACAGTGGGAAGAGTTATCTGGGATGTATGATGGAAACCAAACACGGACAGCCCCATCAATCCCTACTTGAGCACCTCAACGAAAACAACTCTTAAGACTTGGGATGAGGTAAATAAAGCCTTCCCTTCTCCCTCTATGCCGATCACTACAACCCGGCATTTCTCCTAGCTTTGTTGCCCGGTATTGTGGATGCCTTGAAAGAGGGGGGCTAACTCACACGCTCCGATCTCTTCCACAACTGGGATATTTTAACTTTTGAACACTGCTAACAAAACTTCCACCTCTCAGAACACTACCGCTATACACAACTGAAACACTGGACACTCCACCTAGAGGTTAGAGTGGCCACCAGTAGAGAGCTCACCCGAATTGAACAATTTGTTAGAAGAGTGTGGTCCTCCAGGAGAAACATTCCCTTTCTGTACTTCTTACTGCTCATCACACTTCTCACCCGGCAGCCACTCCACATTGCTTTCTGGGAACACACTTTGGAGGAAGAAATTCCTGAAGCAAAATGGAGATAACTCTGGAGAGATATTCCGAAATGTCATCACTCTATAGGCATGAGAGACGCACACTATACTTTACTCTATGACTAGTACCTATATCCCACTAAGCTGAAAAAAATCTTCCCCAACACTTCTGATTTATGTTGGAGGGGGTGTGGACTGTTGTGTGACTTTCGCCACATATGGTGGGATTGGACAACGATTCACCTGTTCTGCTCCGAGATCTTAGCACAAATCAAATACATTCTGGGCTACCCACTACCTGGTAGCCTGGGATTCGCATTATTGAGCCTGCGAGATGACACCCTGAAATGCCAAATTAAGGGCGATAGGGCTATAATGTGTCTGTGTTAGGGTGCGGCTAAATTGGCATAAGCTGCAGCCTGGAAGAAGAAGGAGGCTCCAGCACTGACACCGTGGCATGTTTGTCTGTGGCAGGCTCTTGCAATGAAAAGGATGGAAGACATCTTTCAGGGCGATTTTAAAAACTTTGAATTAATTTGGGGGCCCTTACTATCCCATCTATCCAGAGGTCTGCCATTAACTGCCTGCCCCTCGCATACAAGTGCGCTTCAGCTATTCCAGTTCTAGAGGTGAAGAATGGGGCCCCTTTAGTCCAATATAGCGTCTTCTCCCGCTGCCTACACCTCTCCTACGAACCTTCTCCAGTAACCGCCATATCCATAGGTCAAACTGGTTAACATTCATGGATCTTAATTGTCTTTTTTCATATCTTTCTTTCTTCATTGTTAAACTTGATGGGATTAGGGGTTTTGCAGGTAGGTAAACGGCAGGGGGGCTTTTGGGGGAAAGGTTTGACATGTTTTAGCATAATGGCAATATCTTTACATGTCTGTAATGATTCTGAATCGATCCTGCATCTGATGGACACTGTTCAATTGCATTGGCTTCTTTGTGGTATAATGAGGGATTGTATATCGATGTTCTGCTAATACTTGATATGTGAAAAATCCAATAAAGAGAGCTTTGACAAAAAAAAGTACTTCCACCACTTGTTATTCCGACTCTTGGACCCGATAATTTGCCTTCAGATAAGCCAGTGTCCAACTCAGATTCTGTTGTGTCTCTATTAGTCTGTAAATTGGCGTTTTTGGCTTGGTTGAATTGTCTGAGTGGAATATCAAATTTCTTGGTGAATGTGAGTAGTCTACCGGACTCATAGTGCCGCTTGTCTCTTGCAAATTTATTTTGCTTTTGTTGTTTGATGGTTTCCTCATAGGCTATTAGCCTCGTTTTCATTTGTTGGAATAATTCTTCACTTTTTTGCACTTCTTTATCCTGTGCAACTTGTTCTTCCAACTTCGCAATCTGTTCTAGGAGTTTGGCTCTGTCACTCCAGACGTAATTCAAACCATACCTCCGGCTGATGCTGCCATGAGAGGAGGGCATTTGGCGAAACAGTTATATGTACATGTTAACCTTATGCTATACGGTTCTTTTATTAGAAGGGCCGTCATGACCCTGGTTAAAAAACAGGTCATGAGGTGTGCACCACTTTGAATCTGAGGAGTTATACCAGCAACAGTGTCAAATTATATACAGGACACTCTCTCTTCACCCACTCGTTTCTCCTACTTCCCCCCTACTTTCCAGGGTCCATATTGCAAGACCATTCAGGGCATTATAGACCTTGGTGGGGTGGATATGGATACCATTTGAGGCATCGCAGTTGAAAATTGACAGCACATCTAGGGCTAATGTCAACGAAGGGAACACGGATGTTTTATTTTGTTGATTATTCGTTGACTTATTCACAACTATTTAACAGGATGTGATCAGTTAGAAGTGGGCCATCTGAATGAATGAAATTTATTGCATTATGGACACACAGTACACATCTGTGAAAATATGATATGAATTGTCATTAGGATTCTTAGAATGGTTGTTTGATTTGTAAAGATCTGTGACATGAACTGGCACTATGATTATTACAAGGTTTGTTTTAAAGGCCGGTGAAAAAGTGCCAATGAGAAGCCAAGTGAGAGTAGAGTCAAGTAATGTGTATTACAATTAGAGTGACACATTTAAAGATGGCTGCCGTAGAAACGGCATTTCTTTTATGTATTATCGGGTATGAAACATGCTATCTTTGCTGTCTATGGCACTATAATCATGATGTGTATAAATGGGCCAATATGGCACATGGCTCCCTGACATTGAAAAAGGCTGGAGCCGAAACGCATCTGTTATGCGTGTCTACGTGGCAATCAAATTTACATATTGGCTGTACTCCGCGAATGCCTGTCTTCTTTTAAGTGGTGGAAGACAAAAACAATAATTAAATGAGTTCCACCCTCACTGACCATGGCACCCGCTACATTGTGGAGCTGCAGCACAGTGGTGGAAAGGCAAACAAATATATATATATGTATATATATATATATATATATATATATATATATATATATATATATATATATATATATATATATATATATATATTATCTACTGGCGGTCGCCAGTAGATAGTTATAGTTACAACCTATTATCCATAGGAAATCCGCGACATTCTATTTGAAATAACTCTCTTGCCGGTTGACGTATCTTCGCAAAATTTTCAAACTTTGTGGGGCGCTCCGGTCCGCTCCTACCCTGAAAGTCTCGGGGGATTCGTCAAGCGGGGGCCGAGAAAAAGGGGGTCCCAAAACGTGTTTTCCCCATGCAATTTTCCATAGGAAACTTTAGACACGGCTACAGCCCGAACTGCTGAACGGAATTATACCAAATTTGGCAAAGAGGTAGTTCTTGGTTCAGAAAGAACCCTTTTGTTAAATGGTGTAAATCCGTTCAGTAGTTGCTGAGAAAATCAAAAGTAAAAGTACATATATATCTATGGGCACGGAGGATTCGCGCACCCTGAGCGCACCCTGCGCGCACCGTCCCGATCACGAGCTGCATGTTAATTGGCTGTCAGCTGGCTGTCAACATTCCATTCAGGAAATGTTGGCAGCCATTTTGTCCCTCGGTAGAACCGAGGGACAGAAACAAGTGCGCAAAGCGCACAAAGGGGGCAGGGTAGAAACACCCTGACCCCCTAGGTTTGCTCAGGGGTCCCACAAGGACCCCTGGGCAAAAAAAATAAAAAAATTTTAAAAATCGGCAGGATGCGCGAATCCTGCCGAAAAAAATCGAAGCGCGGTCTCCCGCGCTTCGATTGTATTTGCCCCGGGTGGCCCAAGTCCCGGGGGCATGGTGGGGGTTTAATTTTATGTGTGGGGGCCTCAAGGGCCCCCAAGCCCGGGGACCGCCACCCCCGGGGCTTTCTTTTAAAAATGGTGCGGGAGGGCTCTGAGCCCTCCGCAGCCTCGGGGACCACCACCTCCCGGGGCTTTTTAAAAAAATTAAACAACCTGTGTCGGGGGCTCCAGCCCCCACACGCCCGGGGACCGCCACCTCCCGGGGCACTAACAAATTAAAATGGGGGTCCGTTTTGGACCCCGAAGCCCGGGGACCACCACCTCCCCGGGGCTGTGCTGATGTAGGGAGGGGGGCCGCGCGGCCCCCTCCTGGAGCCCTTGATGGCCCTGGGGACCGCCACCCCCAGGGCCGGCTCCTGCAGTGTCCCGGGGTGCCTACCCCGGGACACTGTAGTTTGCTATGGCAGGACGGGAGCCTCGCGGCTCCCGTCCTGCCATAGCAAACTGCTTGGATATTGGAAGAGAGAGCAGGGAAACCTGCTCTCTCTTCCAATATCCAAAGCCGATTGCTTTTCCACATGGGGAGCAGCATGTCAGCTGCTCCCCATGTGGAATAGCAATGCCGGCTCCCAAGGGACGTGGGGAGCCGGCGGGACTGTGGGGGATTGGGGACCCCCCACAGTCCCCAACGGAGAGGGCCAGCCCCGGGGATGGGGTCCCCGGGGCAAGTAGTGGCCCAGGAGGGGGCCACGCGGCCCCCTCCCCAAAAAAGAAAAAAAAAAAAAATGGAAAGGCCGGCCCCGGGGATGGGGTCCCCGGGGCCTTAAATGGCCTGAGGAGGGGGCCACGCAGCCCCCTCCCAAGAAAATAAAAAAAGGCCATGCCCTGGGGATGGGGTCCCCGGGGCCAATACAGGCCCAGGGAAGGGGGCCAAGCGGCCCCCTTCCCGTTTAAAAAAAAAATTAAATTAAAAAAAAAGGGGTAAGGCCCTGGGGGATGGGGTCCCCAGGGCCCAAAAACAGGAAAAAGGAAGGGGGCCACACAGCCCCCTTCAGGGGACAAAAAAATAAAATTTAAAAAAAAACGATCGGGCCCGCAGGCCCTGCCCCTTCCTTCACCACTCTGCAAACGCGCCCCTGGCGCGTTTGCAGAGAGGGAACGAATTCCCCTTGAATACTGGGGGTCCCTGGGGCCAACTAGCCCACCAGGAACCTCCAATATGCGCCAGGGGCTGCGTTGCAGAGACGTGTAGAGAGGCCACACCCCTTTTACACCTCTCTGCAACGCAGCTCTGTGGCGCTTTTTGGAGGTATATGGTGGGCTAGTTGGACTCCGGGGACCCTCAGGATTCAAGGGGACTTAATCCCCCAACTTAAAACGCGCCACGGGCGCGTTTGCACAGTGGTGAAGGGAGGGGCGGGGCTTCAGGTGACATGTGTGCAAACAGGCCCCGTGGCGCGTTTTAAGATGGGGAATTAAATCCCTTTAATCCTGAGGGTCCCTGGGGGCCAACTAGCCCAACAGGTACATCCAGAAAGCGCCACAGAGCTGCGTTGCAGAGAGGTGTAAAAGGGGTGTGGCCTCTCTACACGTCTCTGCAACGCAGCCCCTGGCGCATATTGGAGGTTCCTGGTGGGCTAGTTGGCCCCTAGGGACCCTCAGGATTCAAGGGGACTTAATCCCCCAACTTAAAACGCGCCACGGGGCGCGTTTGCACAGATGTCACCTCAGGCCCCGCCCCCTCCCATCACCATTGTGCAAATATTCTTCTAAAATCATCCGAAATACGAATTCCGATTTACTCACCTGTTATCAGGAGAGACCTCAGTGCTGCATCTTTCAGCCCAGTACTGGTCCTGAAAAGTAATTTTAACCGTACTTACCGGTAACTTGAATTTCCTTCATAGGCTAACATTGACTGGTTTCACTTGGAAATTCTTCTAAGTGTGGAGTTTTGGAACTTTAAAATATTCCTCTAAAATCAGCCGAAATACGAATTCCGATTTACTCACCTGTTATCAGGAGAGACCTCAGTGCTGCATCTTTCAGCCCAGTACTGATCCTCAAAAGTAATTTTAACCGTACTTACCCGTAACTTGAATTTCCTTCCATAGGATATCATTGCCTGCTTTTTGCTGAAAAAGTTTCTAAGTGTTGATTTTTGAAACATACAAATATTCCTCTAAAATCAGCCGAAATACGAATTCCGATTTACTCACCTGTTATAAGGAGAGACCTCAGTGCTGTATCTTTCAGCCCAGTACTGGTCCTGAAAAGTAATTTTAACCGTACTTACCAGTAACTTGAATTTCCTTCCATAGGCTAACATTGACTGGTTTCACTTGGAAATTCTTCTAAGTGTGGAGTTTTGGAACTTTAAAATATTCCTCTAAAATCAGCCGAAATACGAATTCCGATTTACTCACCTGTTATCAGGAGAGACCTCAGTGCTGCATCTTTCAGCCCAGTACTAATCCTGAAAAGTAATTTTAACCGTACTTACCAGTAACTTGAATTTCCTTCATAGGCTAACATTGACTGGTTTCACTTGGAAATTCTTCTAAGTGTTGATTTTTGAAACATACAAATATTCCTCTAAAATCAGCCGAAATACGAATTCCGATTTACTCACCTGTTATAAGGAGAGACCTCAGTGCTGTATCTTTCAGCCCAGTACTGGTCCTGAAAAGTAATTTTAACCGTACTTACCAGTAACTTGAATTTCCTTCCATAGGCTAACATTGGCTGGTTTCACTTGGAAATTCTTCTAAGTGTGGAGTTTTGGAACTTTAAAATATTCCTCTAAAATCAGCCGAAATACGAATTCCGATTTACTCACCTGTTATCAGGAGAGACCTCAGTGCTGCATCTTTCAGCCCAGTACTGATCCTCAAAAGTAATTTTAACCGTACTTACCAGTAACTTGAATTTCCTTCCATAGGATATTATTGCCTGCTTTTTGCTGAAAAAGTTTCTAAGTGTTGATTTTTGAAACATACAAATATTCCTCTAAAATCAGCCGAAATACGAATTCTGATTTACTCACCTGTTATCAGGAGAGACCTCAGTGCTGCATCTTTCAGCCCAGTACTGGTCCTGAAAAGTAATTTTAACCGTACTTACCGGTAACTTGAATTACCTTCATAGGCTAACATTGACTGGTTTCACTTGGAAATTCTTCTAAGTGTGGAGTTTTTGAACTTTATAATATTCCTCTAAAATCAACCAAAGTACGAATACCAATTTACTCACCTGTTATCAGGAGAGAACCCACTGCTACATCTTTTAGCCCAGCACTGTCCCTGAAAAGTAATTTTAACCGTACTTACCAGTAACTTATATTTTCTTCCATAGGAATGCATTGTCTGGTTTTCGGCAAAAAAGTTTCAAAGTGTTGATTTTTACAAACTACAAATATTCCTTAAAAATCACCTGTATGACTTAAACGCATTCTTTCAACTGTTTACAGGAGATGCACCAGTGCTGGATCCAGGATCCAACACTGAGTAAGAAAAAGTAACGATAACAGTTTTTACCTGCTAAGTGAATTTCCTTCCATAGGATAACATTGGTGATTCTATGAGAAAAAGTTTCTAAGTGTCAACTTTTAAAATACAATAATATTCCTTAAAAATCCCGACTGTAACCAAAACGCTTTTACTCAACTGTTTACAGGAGATGTACCAGGACTGAATCTAGGATCCAGTCCTGTGGTTAGAAAAGTAATCCATAAAGTAACTAATTGCATTTAACTAGAAATTCACATTGAACTGAATGTTGCATTGTGTTTGAAAATGTGTTGCCCATTGCAACAACTGTAACTACTGTACTTAAAAGTCTATTGCCTATGTGCAAAGTATTTAAACTAAAGTAATTCATTCTGAGAAAGTATTTTTGTAATGTAATGTATAATGTAATTACAATGTAATTTAAAAAATAAAATATGTAAAAAAAAATTGTTTCTAAAAATGTAGTAAATCAGTATGAAAAAAGTTAATATAACAATTAATACATTTAAAAATTGTCATTTACAAAACCTTTGAAATTCACTGAAAAAACCGTAGGTATCAGGCACGTTATAGTTAGAAATTAGCATTTAAAAAACCTTTGAAATTCACTGAAAAAACCATAGGTTTCAGACACGTTATAGTTACAAATTAGCATTTAAAAAACCTTTGAAATTCACTGAAAAACCATAGGTTTCAGACACGTTATAGTTACAAATTAGCATTTAAAAACCTTTGAAATTCACTGAAAAAACCATAGGTTTTAGGGACAGTTATAGTTACTTGGACATTGCACTCATACAAAACCCGTGAAATTCCCCGTTATAGTTAGTTCAGCTAACTATAACTCGCGCCCCGCAATGCACTGCTGATGACGTCACATATTACATCACTCATGACATGGTCAGTGACATCACTGATGACATCACTGATGACATCTCAAATGACATCACTGATGACATCATCCACGTGATAATCTGATGCACCTCCTCACACCCTAATATAATCTTTGATACACCCACTCTAAATTACAGACTGCCATTCGCAAAACCATAGACACTCCAACACCAATAACTACATACCCACTCACTGATTCTTAGGTCTACACACACACATCCACTCACTCACCCGTACAGTCACTCATACTTACGGTCACTCAGTACAGGACTATCATATGCACTCTTACTCCTATATAGACACTCAAACAACGCCACTCATCCATAGAGATACTCAGACACCTAGTCAGTCATGCAAATAATTAAACACACTGCCATTTACTCACCTATACAGTTATACACACACCAGCTCACTTACTCATACAAATAGTAGCACATTGTTACGCTCTTATACAATCACTGATACAAGCACACACTCATCCATACAGCCACTATCACAATCACTCACTCTTGCTTATAGCTATTTATATACTCCAACACACATATATACTGCCTTTCACATATGTAGTTACTCACACATGTACCACTGGGACATACATTCACTCACTAACACACTCTTACACACACTTACCCACCCATACAGTCTATCACAGATGCACTCTTGAAACCATCCACCCAGTGAATCACCCACTCACACATCTATGCACAGAGTTGCACACACCCCTCCCACACAAACACTCAGGCACCCATACAGATACTCAGACAAGCATTCAATAACTCATATAGACACTCATTTAGCTATTCACAAACACATGCAGCCACTTACACAGCAACAGACAGACGGATACAGACATTCACCCAGTTTAGTCACTAACCCATGCATTCAGTAATAGAGTCAGTCACGCACCTACTAAATCATCCATACAGACACTTACACACCCACTCATTCTTCAATACGTCTTTTCCTATATATATTAAAAATATTTAAACTTTACAGAAACACACAGTCACTGGATGATGTCATCAGTGATGTCATTTGAGATGTCATCAGTGATGTCATCAGTGATGTCACTGACCATGTCATGAGTGATGTAATATGTGACGTCATCAGCAGTGCATTGCGGGGCGCGAGTTATAGTTAGCTGAACTAACTATAACGGGGAATTTCACGGGTTTTGTACGAGTGCAATGTCCAAGTAACTATAACTGTCCCTAAAACCTATGGTTTTTTCAGTGAATTTCAAAGGTTTTTTAAATGCTAATTTGTAACTATAACGTGTCTGAAACCTATGGTTTTTTCAGTGAATATATATATATATATATATATATATATCATCATCAATAAGAGAATATTTAACATTTATTATTTTAATCTCTATGTATATAACAAAATCTATATTTTTGCCTTTTTTGATGATATTAGTGTCAACGATTATTTTATTTCTGATATTTTTGTATTTACTCTTATAAGCATAGAATCATGATATAATGGTAAATTATATTGTTTCCCATATTTTTGACAATGATATTCCTTACAATGATATTGTGCCAGTTATCCATATAATCTCCTAAGTGTTTTATGTGCCACCCCAACACTTACTTTTGGTCTTGAGGCCATTGAGTCCATCATCCTTCACACATGAAATTATCACAGTTGGAGGTGATTTCAACGCCTCACCTAATCCAGATATGGATTCTTCCGAACCTCCCACATCAACCCAAGTACAGAGAGCTACGCAATTCACGTGCTGGATGAACTCGCTGGGCTTGTGTGATGTTTGGAGCTTCTGGCGCTACCAAGACAGGGAATAAAGTCACACATCTGCAGCACATAAAACAACTCTCCCATATTGATCTCCTCTTGCTCCCTGCGACTGATGTCCAGCTGCCATGGCTGCTTCTATGCTCTTCAGAGATATCTCAGACCATTGCCCAACCGTAATTAACTTTGGGGCACATGATACAGCCCCAAGACCGATCTGGTGTTTTAACATGTGGAACCTTGTGGACGAGCAGTGCTCAGAGTTTCTGTCCACAGAGGTCCAATGTTATTTTGATACAAACCACAGCACTGAGGCTTCAATCGGCACACTGTGGGTGGCGGGCAAAGCCATCTTGAGGGGTACAGTGAAAAGTTATATGCGATAAACTGCACTAAATCGCCGCTCTTGAGGCTCAATATCTGAACCGGGAACAGCGTTATCTGGAGGAAAAGTCAGATGTACTACATTGTCAACTTGCTAAGGCCTCGCTGCAGCACACCACCCTGGACAAAGCTTGCCAGTGCTGGAGGAAATTGGTGTGGTGTGTAAATAAATATGGGGAAAAAACTTGGAAGCTGCTTTACTGGCTATCCACTAAAGACATGGGGGCATATTACCAAGGATTTGCGATAATTATCGCAAAGCGCGCTTAGCGCTGTTTTTTTTATCGCCGGCTATCGCTGGATTTCATCGCGGAGATAATGCGTTATTATCAACGCTTATCTCCAAGGCGATAAAAAATCCAGCGATAGCGGCGAAACCCAGCAATAGCGTGAGAAATCCAGCGATAAATGCACTGCGCTAATGAAAAGCTCGCTAATAGGCAGGTGAGGACTTAACCTTACAATCCACCTCCCATTGACAAGATGGTTAAGTCAAGTTTTTAGCAGGTGTTAAATTCCAGCGATAATCGCGGTTAGCGCGAGTTTTTTTATCGCTTCGCGGGCATTGCTAATAGGGGGAAGTTGTGTTTGCGACTGTTTGCAGTTGCTTTTAGTTGGGAACGCCTACTTTGCATGTCATTAGCGATAATTATCGCTGACATGCAAAGCGGCACTAAAACGGTCGCTTTGCCATAAAGCTGTCGCTAACAGCTGTTAGCGACAGCTTGCTAATAGGGCGATAGAAATATCGCTGCTTTAGCGGCAAAAAGTGCCGCTAAAGCGGCGATACCGCCCTTGCTAATATGCCCCATGATCTCCAGAATAGTACCTGGGATCCTAGACTCCTCGGGACACATGAGATACTGTGTCCCGAGGAAAACCTAGACATGCCTATCACCATCAAGGAAATAGAAGAGGCAATACAAGGGATGAACTCCGGGAATACACCCAGCCAGTTCTTGAATACTATCACAAATTGCGGAGCATCCATACACCCCTATTGCCCGCATTCTACACTGAGGCAGCCACAAGGGGAACCTTCCCCCAGATCTTGATACAGCAAACTTTGTGGTCATCCCCAAATCTGGTCACCCTGCTACCCGCTGTCCCCAAATCCGGACACCCTGCTACCCGCTGCTCCACATGCCACTGCACATTGTGAGTACATGGTGTAATAATAACTCACCTTCCGGAGATACGCAGCCCATGTGCTCTCCTATTACTAGACTTTGAGAAGGCGCTCAAATCTGCCTACTGATCCTTCCTGGGTAACGCCCTTGAACGCATGGGTCAAGGACCATGCTTTCGCAGGTACATTGGGCTTCTCTATTCTGAACCCTTGGCACGAGTGCAAATAAACATTGTGATGTGGGACCGATTCCCCATTCAACCTAGAACCCTGCAAGGTTTCCCGTTGTCACCGCTCCTTTACACATTGGCCATAGACACCCCGCTAGGCTGGTGAGGTGTAAAGCCCAGATACAGGGCTGTAGATGGGAGGGAGGAATTGACGAGGGAATAGCACTGGATGATGTCCTCCTGTTTCTAGCCAACCTGTGCCTCTCTGGGCCTCGTTGTCTACCGCTCCTTGTAACTCCTGCGTCAGGTATAATGTTTGCACGGTGGGCATTCCCCGCAAAAAAGCCTGCTAGAATTTGCGCAGGGAAATGTATCAGATTTCACAGCGCCAATTCTAGGACGCCAATGTGTCAAAACCTTACACCTGCCACATAGCAGGTGTAAGGGTGATGCAGTGCAATAGGTATAGGCCTCCCCTATGCATGGCTGGAGTTGCGTCATGCTACGACACAACTCCTGCAATGCGTGAGTTTTGCGCCAACAGATATGTCAGGGTCCTGACGCATCTGTCAATCCTTTCGACATGGAGCGTTGTACAGTAAATACTAGCAGGTGCATATTCACATTAATTTCTGCATTCAAAGTTGACAGTAAATACAGCACATCCATAGTGTCACAAGCAGGGCGCAGTGAAAAGTGTTGCATCCCTGTTTTAGCGCTTTTCATAAATGAGGCCCAGTATACATAATCATGCTCTAAAATTGTAAAAACAGTTTAAAAAAGTGCATACATATTTAGGGTGTGATGTTTACTATGATAGCTTCATACAAACTAAAATTGGGGAAAGTGCATATATTTTGGGGGTCAAATGTACTATTTTAACTCTAGTCCAGGTAACAATGAGGAAAAAGCTTATATTTGGAGAGAGAGGTAAGATTTACCATTCTAATTGCAGTCCACCAAACACTGGGGAAAGAGCATATATTTGGGAAGGAGAGGTGATTTTCAATTCTAACTCCAGTTCATATAGCATTGGGGATGTGCATGTATTGGGAGAGGTCAAATGTAATATTCTAACTCCAGTCCATCTCACATTAGAAAAATGCATATATTTAAGTATCGGATTTATATTCTAATTCCAGACCAACAAACATTGGAAAAAAACAACTTTATTATTTGTGACAGACTCCATTCACCCCAATTAATAATTTACTTTCTTACAATTACCATCAGCGGGAACCTACAGGTCAGTTCAAAAGAGTATTTACCGAAAGTAACTCGATGAGTCTCTCTGCTCAAAGTTTGATAGAAAGAATTGGAGATGCTTGAGTAAAATGTCACACAGTATTCAACAGATATAATACAGCACTTGCTAATCCACAACAGGGGCAGCTCTGAAGTAATCAAGGACAATCAAGCCATATCCCACATACATATATTTCAAAGGATTGTCTCTCACCACCAGCAGGGTTTCTTCAGTTTTGGCTGCGGGCAAACCACATATTGAATACTATATATTTACATATAAATGAATAGACATCCAGGCAAGATTGCAGTTGATGGTGCACAATACCCTTTGTGTCAGAGCACTGGAAGAAAGGGCAGTGTTAGAATTGAATCAGTGATGGTGGATACAGTCTTCTACCCTTCATTATGATCACCTGGTCTACACTTCAGTTATAGGCAGGTCAGAACAGCTCAGAGGCCTATTCACAAACTGAATTTTGTAGTACACATAGTAGTTCTAAAATAGTACTACTAACATACTACAAAATGCTATTCACAAACTTATGAGTGTAACTCTCCTCCTCTACCACTGTTATCTTTTCTATGGGGAGATCCTTGGACATGTAAATTTACTACTAAGGGGCCGATTACGATGTCGTTAGGAAGGGCTCCGGATGGGATTCGTTATTGTCGAATTTGATTCGGAACCCTTGTTTCCTACCGAATCGTACAGTTTTCCCAGTGACCGATTACGATGCCCGGAACCCGTTCAAGCAGACCGAATTGGTTCCAAAAGGGATCCGGGCAGTCTGAGTCTTTCAGAGCCGATTCATACAGGTCTATGAACCCCGGTTCCGGACGTGCGATCACGATGACCGATTCGGACAGCAGTTCTGATTCGGTTTGCCAGAGACAAAACAGCTTTTGGAATCGGTCTTTGCGGGCCCCCCTTCACCCGGAGGCGTCCGAATGTGGCCCGCCGGGGTACCCAAGGGACACCTCTTCCCAACCATGAATAATGTGGCAGGCACCATGGGGTGCCCGCCACAGGGTGCAAGGTTTTCCCCAACCACCCCTTTTCTCGATGGGAGCCTGTGTTCGCTTACGGAACACAGGCTCCCATTGAAGTCAATGCGAGTCCGACCGAACGATGTTGGTAGGCATCTTAATCGGTCGTCCGGACTCACAGGACCCGATTCGATAGGAAACTATTCCGGAACCGATTCATTCGGGACAGTTTCCAAACGACATCGTAATCGGCCCCTTAGTATTAGAACATTGGAATGTTGAGAGCTCCATTGAAGACAATGGAATTGCTCTGGGCTTATAATGGCTGGTATAATCCGTGAGCTCCAACATTCTAATGTTTGTCTTCATGTTTCTCCCTTTTTTAATTTAGAACAGTCTACCCTTAATGGGTGGCATGTTCTAATAGTCTTATAGCCCTTCTGTCTCAGGCCACACCAGTTGTTATAGGCTCTCACCCTCGTTATTGGCCCTCGCCAGCAGCTCAAGCCTATAACTCGAGTTCAGGGCCTTAAACAACCAGTATAGCCCTCATAAGCGGCTTTAAGGCTATAGTAAATGTGGGAGGAATTGGGGAGCAGCTGAAAAATTGGACATACTTACTACTAAATGGAAGGGGGTTAGGGAGGATTATGGGAGGAACATGCATATACCCACAAAAGAGTATGTCCATTGCTAATCACAAACTTCACTTCTAAAGTTACTACAGACAAAAGAGACCCCAACAGTAGAAAATGTATCCAGATCAGAGCTGGGCTAAGTCCAGCACCACACATGGTAAACTACTGGTACTACAGCACTCTACCATGGAAAATAATAGTGGCAGGGGCTTAAAATAAAACCCCATTGGAAATAATGGTACAATACATACAATTATTCACTTAAAATATAAATGCATATATTGTAATGTTAAAAAATATCTAACAATAAAACATATTTATTATGAAATTATAAATAATTTTAACAACCTTTTTAATTTATAAATCAAGGTAACATTTATTTTTATTAAAAGATAATTAAATTACTTAAATTTATTCTAGACATTCATAATAAGAATTATTAACGCGTAGTAAAAAATTTAGTTTTTTCTACTTTAAGCAGGAATTTATCTTTTAGTTTAAATGTTGGAGATTTAAAAAAAAAATGTATTATACTTAAATTAACTGAAGAATTAATTCAAAATTAATTTAATAGTGCTGTGTCCTTTTTTAATTTTGTTCTTAAAATAAATATGTTGTGCCGCACGGCCCGTGGCAGCACTCTCAATCCCGTCCCGCAGCCTCCTGCGCGAGCCCCGCCTGCCGACTCCAGTCAGCTGGCGAAGGCGACGCTTGAGGTCATCATAATCAATCAATCAATCACAGAATTTGTAGAGCGCACTACTTACCCGCGAGGGTCTCAAGGCGCTGGGGAGAAAAAAGGGGGGGGTGCTGCTACTGGTCGAACAGCCAGGTCTTGAGTAGCCTCCTGAAGGTCAGCAGGTCTTGGGTCTGTTGTAGGCTTAGTGGAAGGGTGTTCCAGGTCTTGGCGGCGAGGTGTGAGAAGGATCTGCCGCCGGTGGTTGTTCTTCGAATGCGAGGGACGGTGGCGAGGGAGAGGTCGGCGGAGCGGAGCTGGCGGTTGGGGACGTAGAAGAAGAGTCGTCTGTTGAGGTAGGCTGGGCCAGTCTTGTGGAGTGCCTTGTGTGCGTGGATGAGGAGTTTGAAGGAGATGCTCCTGTCGACGGGGAGCCAGTGCAGGTTCCTCAGGTGGGGGGTGATGTGGCTGTGGCGTGGTATGTCGAGGATCAGGCGTGCGGAGGCGTTTTGTATGCGTTGCAGTCGCTTGATGAGCTTGGCCGGGGCTCCCGCGTAGAGGGCATTCCCATAGTCGAGTCTGCTACTGACGAGGGCCTGGGTGACTGTTCTTCTTGTATCTGTCGGGATCCACCTGTAGATCTTGCGAAGCATGCAGAGGGTGTTGAAGCAGGAGGAGGAGACTGCGTTGACTTGCTTGGCCATGGAGAGCGTTGAGTCGAGGATGACTCCCAGGTTGCGTGCGTGGTCGGTGGGTGTCGAGGCTGCTCCCAGCGTCGTTGGCCACCAGGAGTCGTCCCAGGCTGAGGGGTTGGAGCCGAGGATGAGTACCTCTGTCTTGTCCGTGTTCAGCTTTAGTCGGCTGATCTTCATCCAATCGGCGATGGCCTTCATTCCTTCATGGAGATTGGATTTGGTGGCGAGGGGTCCTTGGTGAGGGAGAGGATCAGTTGAGTGTCGTCGGCGTAGGAGATAATGTTGAGGTCGTGCTGTCTGGCGATGCGTGCGAGCGGGGCCATGTAGATGTTGAACAGTGTTGGGCTGAGGGAAGATCCCTGGGGTACGCCGCAGATGATCTCGGAGGCTTCGGATCGGAAAGGTGGGAGGCGGACTCTCTGGGTTCTGCCGTCGAGGAAGGAGGTGGTCCATTCCAGGGCCTTGTCTCGGATCCCTGCGTCGTGGAGGCGTGCGCGTAGAGTGCGGTGGCAGACAGTGTCGAAGGCGGCGGAGAGGTCCAGCAGGATGAGGGCTGCGGTCTCACCGTTGTCCAGCAGGGTCCTGATGTCGTCGGTGGCAGCGATGAGGGCAGTCTCAGTGCTGTGGTTGCTGCGGAACCCTGATTGGGATGGGTCCAGGATGCTGTTTTCTTCGAGGTATCGGGTTAGCTGTTTGTTGACGATCTTCTCGATGACCTTGGCTGGGAACGGAAGCAGGGAGATGGGCCGGAAGTTCTTGAGGTCTCTTGGGTCCGCCTTGGGTTTTTTGAGTAGGGCGTTGATCTCTGCGTGTTTCTAGCTCTCTGGGAAGGTCGCGGTCTCGAAGGAGAGATTGATAACGTTGCACAGGTGGGGTGCGATGGAGCTGCTGGCTTTGTTGAAGATGTGGTGCGGGAAAGGGTCTGACGGGGAGCCGGAGTGTATTGTGCTCATGGTCTTGATGGTGTCATCGATGTTCACGCTGGCCCAGGCTGGCAAGGGGTCATGGTCGATGGTGTGCGGCGGGTCTGGTGTATCTATCTTAGTAGGGGCTGTCTGGGTGTTGAAGCTGTCGTGGATGTCGGCGATCTTGCGGTGGAAGAAGGTGGCGAGGGAATCGCACAGGGCTTGCGACGGCGGGATGTCGTTGGTGTTGCAGCTGGGGTTGGAGAGTTCCTTCACGATGTTGAAGAGCTCCTTGCTGTTGTGTGCGTTGTTGTCGAGGCGGTCTTTGAAGGAGATTCTCTTGGCGGACCTGATGAGGTGGTGGTGGTTACGGATGGCGTCTTTGTGGGCTGCGTGGCTGTCCGGTGTCTTATCACTGTGCCATTTCTTCTCTAGTTTCTGGCAGGTACGCTTGGAAGCTAGGAGTTCCGGGGTGAACCAGCTGGCTCTTTTGGTGGTGTCGCTGTAGGTGAGTTTTTCAGCGGGGCGAGGTGTTGGCACAGTCGTCTATCCATCGTCTGAGGTTGCAGGCAGCGTCGTCGGTGTTGGATGGGTCGGAGGGAGGGCTGAGAGCGAGGTTTGCCCGTAGTTGGTCTTCGGTGACTTTGCTCCAGCAGCGGCGTGGGATCTGTTGGGTGCGGTGGTGTGTGGTGGGTTTCTGGAAGGTGAAGTGGATGCAGTGGTGGTCGGTCCAGAGGAGTTCCGTGGTGTGGCTGAAGGAGACGTGGGAGCATGAGGAGAAGACGGGGTCGAGCGTGTGGCCGGCGGAATGAGACGGTGTTGTGATGAGCTGTCTCAGTCCGAGGTTGGCGAGGTTGTCGATCAGGGTGGTGGAGTTGCTGTTGTTGTTGTTCTCCAGGTGAAAGTTCAGGTCTTTGAGGAGGATGTAGTCGGTAGAGGTCAGGGGTGCGTGCTGATGAAGTCGACGATGGAGTCGCTGAACTGGGGTCGGGGCCCAGGGAGTCTGTAGACAAGGGTGCCTCTAAGGGTGGTGTTGGGGTCCGTGTGGATCTGGAAGTGCATGTGTTCGGCGGTGCAGAGAAGGTCGTCGGTGCTGGTCAAGACCCTGATGGAGTTCTTGTGGACGATGGCGATTCCTCCTCCTACTCCGTTGACGCGGTCTCTGCGGGTGATCTTATAGCCGTCTGGGATGGCTATGGCGATGTCGGGTGGGGAGGAGTCGTTCATCCAGGTCTCTGTCAGGAAGGCGACGTCTGGTGATGATGTGTCGAGCAGGTCCCAGAGTTCGACGGCGTGTTTGCATGCGGAGCGGGTGTTCAGTAGGATGCATCGGAGGTGGTTGAGGTCCTTCTTGGCGGGCGCTTCGGTGGCTCTGAGGCTGGTGTAGCTGCAGTTCCGGCAGGTGAAGGGGCCATGAGTGCGTTTCGGGGCGGCCTTGAAGCAGTTGTGTGTCCGTCCGGGGTTGAGAGCGTGGAGTGTGGTGGCATTGTAACGGCGTCGGTCCTCAAGGCTGGAGCGGGGGGCGCGCGGCCCAGGAGTTCTGGCACTGGGCGCGGTCCAGGCGCGGACGGGCGCAGATGGGCTTGCCTTAGGCGCGCCTTCGGCACGCCAACGGCGCGCCCGCTGAGCGCATCCGCTGCGCGGCCGCACAGCGGCTGCCATATATGGGGAGGTGGGAGGGAGGAGCAGCTGGGAGGCGGGAGGCAGGGGCAGCGAATGGGCAGTCAGGGGGGCGGGGCCGCAGGGGACGCAGCGGCAGGAGTGGAGAGAGGCAACGGGGGGTACAGAAGGCAAAGTTGGGCACAGAAAAATGGGGGCACGAGGGGAAAACAGAAGGCAAAATGGACACACAGAATGGGGGCACGAGGGGAAACAGAAGGCAAAATCGGGCACAAAAAATGGGGGCATGAGGGGAAACAGAAAGCAAAATGGACACACAGAATGGGGGCACGAGGGGAAACAGAAAGCAAAATGGACACAGGAGATGGGGGCACGAGGGGAAACAGAAGGCAAAACGGGCACCGAGGCAACAGCAGAGGGGCGAGCTTACCAGCAGCAGCAGCGGGCAGGACAACACAGGCGGAGCTGTGTGGCGGGGGAGCGACCTTCCTGGCAAGGTCAAGGGTCGCTCTCCTCACCGCGCAGCGGCCGCCATATATGGGGAGGTGGGAGGGAGGAGCAGCTGGGAGGCGGGAGGCAGGGGCAGCGAATGGGCAGTCAGGGGGGCGCGGCCGCAGGGGACGCAGCGGCGGGAGTGGAGAGAGGCAACAGGGGGTACAGAAGGCAAAGTTGGGCACAGAAAAATGGGGGCACGAGGGGAAAACAGAAGGCAAAATGGACACACAGAATGGGGGCCGCAAGGGAGGGGTCCGCAAGGGAAACGCGCTTCTCGTTCCATCACGGACTCCGCCAGGCCTCCCTTGAATTCCCAGCTTGTCCTTACCTGCATTCTTGGATCCGCGCCGGAGAGAAGAGACGTCTTTGGTGTTCCTCTCCAGGCATTCTCAGAGCTCTGTTGCTTCCTGGTTGCTGTTTCTTCTTCCGGGGCATAGTTCAGCCTTGGAGGTCCTTCATCGGCCAGCCAAATTGTTTCTCTTGTGGAAGCAGCATTTCTTAACGCTGTGAATCCCTGTACCTGCCTATTTGAAAACAAAGGAGGTATTTAAAGAACCATAGTTCTTGGCTAAGATAGGATACACGTTATTTAAGTATCCAGTGGCAAGATTATACTTATCTGATTCAGTGCTCCTTCATTTGTTGTGGAGTGTGCTTTCAGCCCTGAACTTGCCTCATTTCTAACCCTGGGCGTAGTTCGCGAAGTAACGCTTCGCGAAGCTACGCAAAGTGCAGTTCGCACTACGCGAGCTACGCGTAGCACTACGCGAACTGCGTAGTGCGTGTTCGCAATGATTGCACAGTGCCGGATGCTTGTCCGCACTGTGCAATCATTGAACGGCATCTTGCACAGTGCGAGCTGTCTTTTACTGCCGCTCGAGTAGATTTTTACTCGAGCGGCAGCTTTCTCAACGCGGACTGGTAGTTTCTCATCGCGAGCGGTCGCGAGCAAACGCGACCACTCGCAATGAGAAACCTGACCTCCCCGCGTTGAGAATCTCGCCAGGAGGTTTATTTTCCACGCTCGCGATCGGCAACTTGATGTTGCTGATCGCGAGCGAGAAAAAGTCTTGCCGGGATGTCATTTTGCTTGCTCGCGGTCGCCAACTTGACGTTGAGGACCGCGAGCAAGCAAAAAATGACCACTGCACTACGCTAAGCTACGCTACGCGTGTTCGCACTGTGCTACGTGCAATTCGCGTAGCGCGAAGTAGCGCAAACTTCGCAAACTACGCGAGCGTAGCGTAGTTTTCCGCCCAGGCCTACTCATTTCACAATTACTTCACATTTCTCGCTGCAATACAAAAAGAGATTGTTTTTTTAACCACTTCTACCTCAATCTAATTACGCATTTCGACCCTGCACCTTTTTGTGCCATAATTATTTCCCTTTCTTTATTCTCCTGACTAGGAAAATAAGTTTTTGTTTTTTTTCCTAGTTTTCAGCCGATATATATAATTTTTCATGGGTCTGTTGATTTCCAATGGTGGTTGTCGTTAAGGTTGGTATGTTTCACACTTATTGTTTATAGCTTAAATTCTGCAGTCCTTATGAATAATAAGGGGGTCATTACGATGGCGTAACGTTCGCCACCGCCGAGCCGGCGGTGGCGACCGTTACGCCATCGTAACGAGTAATACCCCCGCCATATTATAATGGCGGGGGAATCGCGGCAGACGCAAAGTGCGTCTGCCGCTTTCCCGCCGGTCGGCAATCATTCCGATTGCCGGCTGGGTGGACTTGGGCCACTAATATGGTGGCGGTGCCTAGCAAGCACCGCCATCCATATTAGGATGTGTGGCATTTCAGGCCTTTCCATGGCGGCAATGCCGCCATGGAAAGGCTGGTGGGGATTCGCTTTGGGGGCCCATTGCGGGCCCCCGGGAGGTTGGGGGGGAAGGGTGGGTGCACTTGAGGGGATCCCATGGTACCCCCCTGCATGTCCATGCACAAGGTGGCAGGCACCGCGTGGTGCCTGCCACGTTGTGCATGGAAATGCACAACATGGCATTCTACCATTGCGGCGGGTGCTGCTGACAGCAGCACCCGCCGCAATGTTAAAATGCCAGATGCGACCACTGCGGTGGCGGTCGCATCATAATATGGGTGGCGGGACCGCCGCATGTCAGGCAGCCGGTCCCGTTACCACTAGGATGGCGGGCGGACTAAAGTCCGCCCGCCATCCTAATCACCCCCAAAGTGTCTGTGTTTTTCTAGATACATTGTGTGAGTCTCACACTTTAGTTGTTTGATATCTCCTACATACAACTAGCAGAACATCCAACAGGTAGAACACTAGAATATCCAAATACCTATACAGCAGGCTCCTAGTTCTAAAAAGATCATACTTACATTTGTGTCTTTTCCATTAGGAAACTTGGTGACACCGCACCTGATAGACCCATGGACTCTACTCCTTCTCCCTTTCCTTGTTTTGTTTCCCCATCTTCCCCACCTTCCCTCTTTGGCTTTGACTTTGTTGGGCGAAGGAGGTGGGTGAGGCAAGTTGGGACCTAGCATCTGTTCCGTCCATTTCGCCCCTGTGGAAAACCCAGGTGAGCCCCACAGAACACGAAGCCCACATTTTATATTTCTGCCTGGGCGTAATGGAGGAACGCCAGATAACATTGACTGATGTGGCACATGTGATAGGGAATTTGCACCCAAGCCTTGACACTTAGAGTGGATGCCCTACAACACGCCTCTCGAATGTCTCCGCCACCCGATCCGGTGCCTGGAACCCACGGTACTTTTTTCACATCACACTCTTCTTCTTCTGGTAGTACGTCTCCAGTATATCACATTACAACACCCTCCTCTATACCATTAGCACCCCCAGAACGGTTCCTAGGTGGCTCAGCAAAATTTGCCACATTCATCAATCAATGCCAATTGCACTTTATGTGCAAAGCCTCTTGTTTTCCTATCGAGTAATCAAAAGTTGCTTTTGTCTTGTCTTATTTGGTAGGTACAGCAGCTACGTGGTCAATGCCTATAGTGGATAGAAATTATCCCTTATTGTATGATTATAGGGCTTTTAAGGAGGAGTTACGATGTCTGTTTGACAGACATTCGTTTATGCAGTCTGTTGACACCGAACTATTGAATCTTAAGCAAGGATCGAAGGATCTCATGACATATATCTCTTGTTTTAACAGGCTAGTTGCTGAAGCTGGATGGCCTGAAGCCAAGCGTAGTGCTCTATTCTACAAAGGTTTAAGGGATGACTTGAAAGACATGCCCAATCAAACCCAAACGACGTACGGAGTCGGGAAACTAACCAACACGAGCAAGGTGGAGACAGATTGCTCGTGTGGGACAGGTTTAATGGTCTCCAAACTTTTAAGTCATGATCACATACCCTTCCCAATGCACCATTTTTTCTTTACAGCTCGACTGAGCTAGGGCAATAGTACTGTAGAGGTGCAAATTATGCTTGATTCAGGTGCAACTGGGAACTTCATAGATTCTACATGGGTTGAGAGTATGGAGATCCCAATTGAAGCAAAAAAGACAGTGGAAGTTGTTAAAACTTTTGATGGAAGTCACATGAAATCAGGACCTGTCACTCATTCTACCAAAGAATTAGGTTTCTACATACATAATAGACATTTTGAAACCATCCAATTTGATGTCAATTCTTCACCTCAATTTCACGCAATTGTAGACTCCCTTGGTTGATGAAACATGACCCTGATATCAAATGGAGAGACCATACCATGACTTTTACCTCTGATTACTGTAAAGAACATTGTCTAAAGAACAACGCCCATTTACAACACATAGCAGGAATTACTGATTCCAGTTTACCTGAATTACCTGCCTGTTATGATTCCCTAAGAGAGGTGCTCGATAAAGAAAAAGCCTCTGTCTTGCCACCCCATCGTCCCTACGACTGTCACATTGATCTAGTACCTAGAGCCAAAAATTATGTGCAGTCGTATATATGCCTTGACAGAGAAAGAGAACATCTATTTGAGAGAATATTTGGACGGCATGTTACAAGAGTGATTCATTCGGCCATCTAGATCAGTGGCATCGTCTCCTCTTTTCTTTATACCCAAACAAGAAGGGGGTCTTCGGTGTTGCATAGACTACGGAGCCCTAAACTGTGTGACGATAAAGAACAGATACCCTCTGCCTCTGATTCAATCCTTACTCGATCAGGTAAAACAGGCCACCATTTTCACCAAGCTTGATTTGAGAGGCGCCTATCATTTGGTTAGAGTAAAAGAGGGAGATGAATGGAAAACTGCCTCTCGTACGAAATTCGGGCTTTATGAGTATTTGGTTATGCCCTTTGGGCTGTGTAATGCCCCTGCAGCATTCCAATTCTTTATTGACGAAGTATTAAGGGAGACATTGTACGTTAACACTATTGCCTACATAGATGACATTCTAATCAATTCTTTGTCAACCGAAGAACACATTGGACATGTGAAGAGCGTATTAAAATGCCTCAGAGATAACAACCTTTATGTGAAACTAGACAAATGCTAGTTTCACGTTTCAAAAGTCACCTTTTTGGGCTTTGTGTTGTCAGCAAAAGGAGTGATCATGGATCCTCAAAAGTTGCTGCCATCACAAACTGGCCATCTCCTTGTTCTGTGAAGGAAGTACAGAGTTTTCTGGGCTTCGCTAATGTTTATAGACGGTTCATAAAAGGATTTGCGTCTTTGACATCTCCTATCACCAGACTATTGAAAAAAGGGATACCTTTTTTGTGGACACCAGCCGCTAAAGAAGCCTTAGTTATATTCCATATAGGTACCCTATATAGGCGCAGGTACATTGCAACCTTTCACCTATATTCTTCCCTACATTACATACATAACAATTCTTAGGAACTGACCTTTCACCTAGATACAACACTGCATTCAGA